>OZ014533.1:67554081-68154081 GCA_963966105.1 Volucella zonaria
CGCAATGCAGCAAATAGGACCTCGTAGGCGGTGTTCAGGAGACTGATGGCTCTATTCTGCCTGACAGCGGTATTTGGTTCGTCATTGCCGTTATACAGTCTACAGAAATAATCTTTCCAAATCCTCACTATCGACTGCGACTCTACTACTATGTTCCCTTGTTTGTCTCTACAGGCTTCGGTTCGGGGCCATGGAATATTTTTTTTTAATTTTTGGTAAAAGTTCCGAATCTCATTCCTGGAATAGCATCTCTCAATTTCTTCGACCCCGCGGTTCTCATGCTCCTACTTTTTCCTCCTGAGAAGCCGATGTTTGTCTCTCTTCTTCTGATAGTAAAGCTCGTGAGTAGCTTCTGTCTTGCTATGCAGCGCCGCTTTGTATGCCACTGGTCTTTAGTACTTGATTGAGCTGGCACAGGACCTCTTAAGAGATAAAGCGAGATTCGATCGGAAAAGGATTTGCCGATCTCTTGCGATTGTAACCGTCCGATGTTAACCTTCCTCACAGTATTAGCTTATCTTTGCGATGTCCGGAATATCCGCAACCGTACCTTGGCACTGGTCCGAGTCGATGTTGTCCCTCTTAAGGTTCAGACATCCATAATGTTGAAGGAGAGCCTCGCTTCGATCGCAATTTAGTCAATCTGGTTGACGGTTGATTGGTCAGGAGATCTAAAAGGCCCCTTATGAATATCGAAATGCGAAAACCTCGTGCTAGCTATGACAATGTTTAGTCCGGCTCAAAACCGATTGGCCTTAATCCGTTATCGGGTGTGGCGTCGTGCATGCTATACTTGCCGACAGAACTACTAAAGATGTCCTGCCTTCCTAGCCGAAAACATTTATAATGTCATAGCTATGGGATTGCTCGTAAGAGCAAGAGTTCGTAAAAGCTGTCTTTGTTGTCGTCAGTAAATATCGCAATTTTTCATCCACTTTTTATGCGGAACATTAATCCTCATGGGGAACATCGATTATATCATACCTGAACTTTGGTTTGACAAAAACTTCCATGTAAGCTTCCCCTCTAGATCCTTCTGGGAGGAAGATGCTTTCATGGTGGACAAGTCAATCCATCTCTACACAGATGGATCTAAACCAGATAGCGGAGTTGGTGGTGGCGTTTTCTCAGATAAGCTAAATCTAAGCCTCTCTCTCCGTGTTCAAGGCGGAAATTTTGGCGATTAAAGAAGCTCTGTCCTGACTGAAGAAAAAGGTGATATCTGCAAAGTCACCTTAGGTGGACTGTTGGACCAACATGCCTAGCGACCAAACACTGGACGCGACCAACACTGGACACTGCCTCCTAGGCAAGCACGCAAGAAGGCTTGGCGCGTTTACAAACGGTTTCTGCAGAAGCTGCATGGACGAGGAAGAGGAGGAGACAATCCTCCACCTACTCTGTACATGTCCAGCTCTATCCCAGAGAAGAAAACTTCACTTAGGAGCTTTCTTCTACAACAACCTAAATGATCTAAAAAATATAGACGTAAACAGTCTCCTACGCTTCATCATAAGCTCAAACTGGTTCCATTAGTAAGAGGATCATAGATCCACGTGGCATCACAATGAGCCAATAGGCCTAAGTGGATTGACCTACTATTGCATACCTGTTCTTCTGACATTCGTTGGTAAATGCCTATGCTTGAAAGATGAATAAAATTCTAGGCAATACCAATCTACTTATCCTTCTGCATGACAATGAATGGCGTCATAGGAAATGTATCGACCCGTAAACTGATGTACATAGTTCATTGATTTCTGGCTTACTCCATACCGTTACTGTAACTCTGGTTATGTTTGATGATTGACAAGTTGTCTAACATATGTAGATTGTCGGATAATTACTGGGATACCAGATGAGGGTGTTCATTCTCGTGCGCGTCTGGTCCTGGCATCTAATTACTTTTTATCGGAGGAACCGGACGGCTTTAGTTGATTGCTACCAATTACACAACATGATTCATGCAGTATCATAGTACCATCCGATACCTCCCGGATCTTTCAGATTACGGGTAGCTTGCTTACTGCTTGAAGATAGTCCTGCACTTATCTCTGATTACCCGCATAGGACTGCTCTGTTTACCAAGCTGTTGGTTTGTTCTGCGAGCGCCTGGTAAACAGATAGCAGATATGCCTGCTGTATGACATTGTTGACTCGTCAAGCTGCCTACTATTTGTTCCTTTGGATCAGAATCTGGGCAGTTCTTTGGGGAGGAGCGGCGCTCTCTAACCAACCCCGAATCGATCTGATCTGATCCTTGGCTGACTGCCTTGACTTGCAGTAACCGGCTCTGGTAAAGAACATTCCGCGCCCTTTAATTTAGTAGCCAGCCAGAGGATTCGGTTCCATAGCAGAGGAGAAAGTACAATCCACCCATTTGGGGTATTCTCGTAAGTGGTGCATCGGCCAAAGGTTACATTTTTGAGTACACTGTTGGGTATGAAGTGGATCCAGCTGCAGGCGTAGTAATTTATGAGTTGATGGTCGATGTGTC
Organism: Volucella zonaria; assembly: GCA_963966105.1. Taxonomy (NCBI): domain Eukaryota; kingdom Metazoa; phylum Arthropoda; class Insecta; order Diptera; family Syrphidae; genus Volucella; species Volucella zonaria. Next base: position 67,556,579 of record OZ014533.1, read on the forward strand.
TGAAATTCTAAGAAGCATTATGTAGTTGTGCGGGGAAGATACATTTGGGTTCTGGTATCATGTAAGGCGCGAAACTGCCCATTTAAGTTTTTTTCAGACGATCATGTGTTAGATATTCTCAAAGTAGTAAGTGTGCGACGAAAAAAACACTGTTCGGAGTTGATATGGAAATTTTCAAAACTGTTAATGCAAAGACAAACATTACATTTTGAGCATTATATTCGCGTAAAAGACTTACAATTGTTGGTCTGATTTACGAGAATCCTTGATGCTGGTACTTTCCCTGTACCTTTTGGTTGATTCCCAAACCTTGCCATATATGTTTCAACAATTTCGCGTCCAAGTATTAATTGAGTAATATCCGAACTACAATAGAGTTGTGTGGCCGCATTCAGTATGAACCATGTGAAGATTAGCCACCACCATTTTTTCCTCGTATCCCAATTCTACATATAATACAAATGTTTTCGTCAATAAGGATGAGGTATTGAGATGATTTTCTTTTCAATACGAGAATATGGGGAAGCATTTTTTATCGGCTCACCTCCACATTGTTTGCAGTACGAACATCGTAAGATCCGCGTGGGTTCTTCTCCATATTACATTTTGGGGGTAGAATACAACAATTTGGAATCCTATTCTGACGAATTGTTCCAGTCCCATTACATCCACGAGTCTTCAAATGTGAAAGGAAATCCAATCCAGTAAACAAATCATCAAAAAAGATATTACGCTCGTATGGCAATATATTTTTGTTATCAGGAATAAAATCAATCATTTGAAGTAATGGTGCGTAGCTTTTCCAAATAAATTTTGAAATTTTTTCTTAGAATTTAGATTTTTGCCTTGATAACAAGATATCCGCTTACAGTATTCAATGATCACACTTTAAAGGCAATGCGTATTGGCTTTCCTCTAATAATCTAATAATATTAATAATATGGAATCATTGACTCATCGTATGATAGATTTTGTTCCGATATACTCGTATGTTAAAATTGCTGACAAATACGTTTTGCATTTTCTGTGCTAATGGACGCAATTTTGCATTTTCTGTGGTAATGGACGTAATTTTCCATTTTTGGTGCTAATGGACGCAATTTTGAAAATGTATTATTGTTATTTAAATTGTTGTTATCTGCACAATGAATGAATCTTTTCGGTTGTTGTACCTTTGATACAACATTGGTCCAAGTCGATGTTGGTCGCTTGGAACGTTCGGACATCCATAATACTGGAGGAGTGCCTCGCATTAATTACGGAAGTGGTGTCGTGTCGTGCAGTGTATACTCTGCGACAGTACTACCACAGATCCCTTCTCTTCCCAGCTTTGCATTAAAGTCGAGGAGGACAATTTTTGTATTATAGCTACGGCAAGAGCTCGAGGAAGCTATCTTTGGTTTCGTCATCTTTGTCCTCTGTGGGGACATGCGCGCATAAAAGGCTAATGTTGGCAAATTTAGCTTTAATACGGATTGTTACGAGACGCTCGTTAACATGCCCAAAACTCAAGACTTCTTGCCTAAGTTTGCCTCTAACAACGAATCCGCATCCAAATAGGCACTGTTTTTGCCGTCCATAACAATCGCCGTAGTAGATATCGCAATTTTTCATCCTCTGTTTGTCCGGCCCACCCCATCGCATTTCTTGGGTGGTGGCAACATCTGGTTTGTAACAGTCCATTGCTTCCGTGGACTTTTATGGGACCTAACATCCCACGTACAGATCCGAAGGTCGCTGTTCTTATTTCGTTAACAGGGGTTGTAGATCCGTCCATATCCTTGGCTTGTTGTTGCTGCGTAACTGAATTTTTTTGGCATGTCCGGGGAATTATCCCGACGGCACAACCCGCAACCTGGGGGGCTAGTTCCATTATAGATTCCCCTTGGATGAGGGGTCGCTTAGACCGAAGCATGTAACCCGTTCGGGGATGTGAGCACTACGGCGGTCCAAGGACTCATCCGGCCATCATATGTCTTAGTCTCGGAAGTTCTCAGCGATCTGAGATCCAAATGTGTCGAAGCAGCCCGGATACGGTCTTATTTGATTTATTCTGCGAAATTCATCCGGTGCCCCGGTTATAGTGCTGCTATTTTTGTCTGCTGGTCAGCACTCGTGCTTATATTGGGTCTACAAGTAAGTTTCCAGCGTTTGTCAGAGATGGCGCCAGCAGTGGATCCTGGGCAGAAATGTCAGACCCGTTTTATTTGTAGGTTTTGTATCTGTCAACAACTTTGCAGCGTTATATTTGAGCTGTTCTATCGGTGTCGTACATTTTATCGAGCAAAATCATGGCAAGTTTCCAGCCAAATAAACGTCATTTGCGGGGAGCGCTGCTTTTATTCTTTAATATGAAGAAAAGTGCGGCTGAGGCCTATCGTTTGCTTTCGGAAACTTATGGGGCGGAATGTATTGGTGAATCGACGTGCCGCGAGTGGTTCAAACGGTTCAAAAGTGGTGATTTTGGAGTTGAAGACAAAGATCGCCCCGGAAAGCTGAAAAGTTTTGAAGGCGAGGAATTGAACGCTTTACTGGATGAGGATCCGTGTCAGATTCAAGAAGAACGTGCTGCATCATTGGGCGTCACGCAACAAGCCGTTTCCCTGCGCCTAAAGGCACTGGGATTCATTCAAAAGGTTGGAAACTGGGTGCCGTACGAATTGAAGCCAAGAGACGTCGAACGGCGATTTTGCATGTCCGAAATGTTACTGCAGCGGTATAAAAATAAATCATTTTTGCATCGTATTGTCACTGGTGATGAGAAATGGATTTATTATGATAATCCTAAAGGCAGAAAATCGTATACAAAGCCCGGCGAGCCCGCCCAATCGACGCCGAAACGAAATATTCTCGTGAATAAGGTCATGCTCTGCATATGGTGGGATCAAAAGGGTGTCGTATACTACGAACTGCTTCCGAGTCGTGAAACCATCAAAGGACCATTATATCGAACCCAACTAATTCGTTTGAAGCGGGCATTAAAAAAAAAACGGCCAGAATATGAGACCAGGCATGAGTCCGTCATTTTTCATCACGACAACGCTCCACCACATCTTGCGGTTTCGGTGAAAAACTATTTGGAGAATAGTGGATGGGAAATTCTGCCTCACCTGCCTTACAGTCCAGACTTGGCACCATCTGACTACCACTTGTTTCGTTCAATGCAGAACGCTTTTACGGGAATACGCTTCAGCTCAGTAGAGGAAATCAAAAATTGGCTCGATACGTTCTTGGGCTCGAAAGACGAGAAATTTTTTTGGTCCGGAATTCATAAATTGCCAGAGAGATGGAGGAAAGTTGTAGCTTCCGATGGACTATACTTTGAATAAAGCATTGTAACTATGTTTTCATAATAAAACTTCAAATTTTGGAAAAAAACGCTGGAAACTTACTTGTAGACCCAATAGGTTTGACAAGTTGAATCCGGATGGACATCAACCTGTACCCGATGGTTACCACTTGCAGCTAAAATAAGCATAATTGATCACCTCACCACCTCTTTATACTCATGAAAAAAATGGATCAATTTTGAATGGATTGACTGGAAGCCACTTGTCGTTTACGCCTTAAGCAACCGCTGCTTTAGCGGCGGTTTCGCCAACTATGTGCTTAGTGATGTAGCTTACCAAATTCCACCACAATGCAGTCCCTGTTCCAATCCGGAATTCAATTTCATGTGGTTAAAATTCCATCTCTGTAAGCAAATTATCCACTACTACTTTATTTACAGAAAACCCAAACTGAACAGCAACTCGACTTTCAACGAGTTTGATGCGCTGTCTGACTCCATACAAAGAATTGTATCCCTGTATCCTTATACTGAAATAATGATTACGGGCGATTTCAATATACACAATTCAGGTTGGCTTCGACTTCATGGACAGACAACACCCGAGGGAGGTGTGTTGAGACCTTCGCAGCAGAAAATATTTTAACCCAGCTTATAAATGAGCCCACTCGAATACCAGACGTTGATAGTCATACCGCCAACACCCTGGACTTGTTTTTAACTTCTCCACCTGATAAGTACTCCGTTGATATGCTCTCCCCTCTAAGCTTGTGGGACCATCGTGTCATATCAGCTAATTTCTCGTATACCTACTACACAGTTAGAGAAAAGATTCCTAAAAGAACCGTATGGCAATACGAGAAAGCCAATTGGAACAGACTTAACAACTTCTTTAGGAATTTTAACTGGTCGTTATGTTTCCTCGATGATGACGTGGATGCCGCTGCTGACATGATCATAGAAGCTATTCTCCTTGGAATGAGATGCTTTATCCCTCATCGGATGAAGAGTATCAAACCGAAGAAAAAGCATGTCAGGGTTAGAGAAATGTTTTTTTCAGTCCTACAAGACCAACCCGACAGAGGAAAACCGAAAAAAGTTTAAACGAGCTAGAAATGACTGCAACGTCTTTCTCAAGCGTGCGAAATTCCAATACGACCAAAAACTGAGGCAAAAAATACTGCAATGTCCCAAAGGCATTAAAAATGTTTGGTCATTCGTCTAAAACATTAGGAATTCTGCCTCATCCTCCATCCCAACGCTCATTTACAATGATATTCCAACTTTTAGCTCTTTGGACAAGGCCAATCTGCTTGCCGCACACTTTGCGGCAAGATAGTTGCACTTGATATTTCTAAGGCATTTGACAGAGTTTGGCATCAGGCTCTTTTGTCGAAAATGCGTGCTTTTGGAATCGATGACTCTCTTCTTCAATGGATTAGAAATTACCTTTCGGAACATTCAATTCAAGTTGTCTTGGATGGTTTCAAGTCTGATATTTACAAAATAAATGCTGGAGTGCTCCAGGGATCCGTTCTGTCTCCAAAACTCTTTTTAATTTTCATCAACAATCTCTTGTCTGCTACCTCTAATCCAATATACTCCTTTGCTGATGACAGTACTCACTGCTTTTCATATTCGTTCCCGGACTCACGTTCCTGCTCTTCGGCTGTAGAACGGGAACGGTAGCGTATGTTAAGCTAATTAAATTCCGATATTACCAGCATAACTAATTGGGGAACCACTAACCGAGTGGAATTTAAGGCTTCCAAAACTCAATGCTGTCTGCTGTCGTTAAAGTGAAATTTAAACACCCAGCCATTATCCATGGATGGCACTTGCATCGTCGAAACCGATAAACTTTCCATTCTCGGTATTTGTGTCAGTGACAACTTACGTTGGAATGACCACATATTCTATGTCGTCAAAAATGCTGCGAAATGTCTAGGTTTCCTCAAGCGATGTAAGAAATATTTTACCCCCTCAGATCTGGCCTCAATATATAAGGCATTTATCCGCCCAAAACTGGAGTACAATGCCCACATCTGGTCAGGTGCTCCTAAAACATCTCTGCACCTGCTAGATAGGATTCAAAACCGTTCGATAAAACTCATAGGTGATACTAATATCACTGAAACAATGGACACCCTCGAACACCGACGTAATGTCTCCTATCTCACTCTGTTTTATCGCTATTGCCACCACCAGTGCTCCATAGAAATCGTTAGTAGCACTCCGCCTCTTCAAACTTTTAACCGTAACACCCGTCTCGCTATGAATGCTCATCAGTATAACCTCAAGCCCACTTTCGGACGTACCCTAAAATATCATGACTCTTTCCTAAGCCGTACAACTCGCTTATAGAATGCCCTGCCGAGCTCTTTATTTCCTAGTCAGTATAACCCTCAAACATTTAAAACCAACGTTCACCGGTACCTCTCTTTCCATCCTCCCTGATTTTCCTTCGCCTGCGCGGTGTGCAAACATTTTAAGGGTACTAAAAAAAACAATCCCTTGAACGCGCGCAAATTATAAAAAAAACCAAAAAACATTCATTGCATAGAAATGCACGGGCGTTCTGTAAGAATTTTCGCTGACAAGACACGCTCGTTGAAAATATCCAACGAGAGTACTGTCTAGGTTTTGAACAGCTTCGATTTTAGACCACGGATGAGGTTGAGAAAATTTAGGCTTCATTTGATTGGAATGGATTTCATTATAGTCTACTCGTATATCCCGTCAGCCTTTGACCATGCCAAAGCCTCGATAGTCATGGTAGCTTTGCATTGTGAAAGAAGATTCTAAGTAATTTAAGAAATACTGTGGTAATACAAGGGAATTCCTTAATTATCTCGAGAAGAAGGACACTAAGACATCCTTCACTTAGGATAATCCAGAGAAAGCAAAGTTATAATAAATCCGGACATATTGACAGGATGTCCCAACGCTATGCATTTGCTTTCCCAGTCCTGGTAGACCCGGTATGCCCCAGTCTTGAACAAAATCAGTACACACACTCACCCAAATCTCTTTGTTATTCAAATCGCTCTAGATCTATGTCTCTACAGGAGGTTGGGGTTTGAGTATTTTCTATTCGCTCGAAATTATTTTTTCTTCATATCATGGATTATATTTACATATTATCGTGTATTCACATTCTAAACAGACAGGACCTAGTATACGACGAATAAATTTACTTTTGAAGGATTCATATACAGGGTGGCCCAGTTTAGCAGTATAATCTTTTAAGGGCGTATTCCCGAAATTCCGCCGAACAAGAAATTGTATGGTAGGTCCCCGTCTATTCTCACTCCATTTCAACTTATAGCCCATTTGGAAGTGCAACAACTTTAAAGGCTATAATTTCTAAGCAAGTACAGGTACAAAAATAGTTTTGGACATTTTGGAAAGGTAATTTAGTAGTGCATACTACTTTGGGTACTATAAAATCTGTTGGATCGTACGTAAAAGGAAATTTTGCAAGGATAAAAATTTCATGAAATTTCAAAAAATTGATGAAGTAAAAATTTAAAAAAAATTTTCGTTTAAAGTAAAAAAATGGAACAGCAAATTTTCATAATTTTGAGTTTAACGAGCCATAACTTTTTTGTTGCTGCACAGGTGTACCCAAAGCATGCACTATGCACTATGCATGTTTATTTATGCACTACTAAATTATCTTTCCAAAATGTCCAAAACTATTTTTTGAACTTGAACTCAGTTGCGTTGCAAAACCAAAATAGCAACTACGTGGTTTGTCAACCCCACAACTAATTCGAAGTTATAGATGTCGCCTGGGCAACTTTGACTGACTCCCTGATGTCCTAAGAATCTGCCTTGGCTCCCTTCTAGTGTCTCAGAATTATCTTCCCTTTTCTTCTCCAGTTTTTCGGTAGGATATCATTTTTTACTCTTCTTCTGTCAAACGTTTAACTCGCATTCTTTGTATAGTAGCTGGTAGCTCAAAGCTTTTATGCTCTGAACATGTCTAGTCTACACTCAGTATGTTGGAGGCATGCTTCCATAGATTTCAATGGTTCGACCATCCAGATTGCTAGGTTGAGCTCTTTGTGAAGAAAACTTCTGATCATTTTCATCGTGTTTCATGCGGCTTCGGATACCGCTGATTAGAAGCGGTAGAAGCGGCTTCGTTGACGGTGTTCTCTCTGGCTAACTCCAGGGTTGAATTCTTCGAGTTCGGTTCTGACGTACTGCATACCGACTCGTCACTCAAAAAGTACTTGTTGTTAGGGTCTTAACCTAGCTATTATTTCAAAAATGTAGCTGCTATGCAGATTATGTCCAGCAGATCGCTCACACTGAGGAACAATTTACAGTTAAATAGATACGCTGATTACAAAATTGTACTTATGTACTTTTCCTCTATCACGTCAAATTTTTCCTCTACAGAGAGGTTGTGTTTCGATCCATATATTTATAATATCTATTATAGTGCATAAGTGAAGTGGAGTCCGAATTCTCGTCGGCATACAGGGAGTAACCAATATATACTTATTCCCTTTCCTTTAGATCATGCCTGCCTCTACTATTTCGCGTCGCAAGTGCTTAAATGACCCTGATTCATTTTGTTATACTCGTTGGTGTGGCAATTTTACCATTCCCAGTCAAAGAAGAACCATCAGCGCATTTCTCAGGGAAGCGCATTTTGCATAATTTAAAATAAAAATTGGTGATCAAGATACACGCTGAGCACCTCACAAGGTGTGCAAACAGTGTGTTGAGAGTTTACGGATGTGGACAAAGGGAACACGAATTAAATTGCAATTCGCTATACCTATGATTAGGCGAGAGCCCAAAGATCATTCAAGTGACTGTTACCTTTGTATAGTAAAAACGTGCGGATATAACAAGAAAAACAAATCTAAAATAGAGTATCCTAGTTTATCATCAGCCATACGCCCAGTACCTAATTCAGCTGAAATCCCATTCTCTTTCGATCTTTCATTTCTGAAATACTTTCGAAGTGACGGTGAATTTGTGTATTGCCATAACTTAAATGGTTTAAGGACTGAAACGAATAAAATTTGGAAACTTCAAATTAAAAAAAAAAAATATTTTCATAATTCATGTAAATTTTGTTTATTTGCTTTAAAACTCTGTTTTTATTAAGTTCATTCACAATTCCAAAAAGTAAAAAAATTATTTGGGTTCCCATTCTTTCGTCAATTTCTTTCGAATGTCCTTCATAAGGTTGGTGACAGTTACATCCATGATCTTTTTGGACACTCTTTTCCATTTATTACTAAAATCTTTTACGTCCTTTGCACACTGCTCACTTTTCCTCAATTTAACCAAAACCCTTTCAATGGGACGGCACTGTGGAACATTGGGTGGATTCATGTCTTTTGGGACAAAGTCGACATTTTTAGCAACAAGAAAGCTCAACGTCGGATGAGCATAGTGAGCTGAAGCTAAATCTGGCCAAAATAATGTTGAAACCTCGTGTTTGTTTAAGAAAGGAATCAACGGTTTTTTTAGGCACTCGTTAATGTACACTTCTCCGTTAATTGTTCCCGTTGTAATAAACGATGAGCTTCTGTGTCCACATTGGCAAATGGCCTGCCAAACGAGATATTTTGACCCGAATTTTTCCATCCCAATAGATGCTGTTGATTGCGGAAGAATCTCAGCTTCAAACGAGCTGTAAAACTGCACACCTGGAAGAGTAGTAAAGTCGGCTTTGACATAAGTTTCGTCATCCAAAACCAAGCACGCTGTCTTGTTGCCGATCAACTCGTATAGCTTTCGGGCTCGTGTTTTTATGACTTTTTGTTGTTTTTCAGTAACTTTTGGTATTTTTAGTTTTTTTCGTGTTTTTAGACCGTTACGTTTTTTAGATCGTTGTACCATTGTTTGGTTGGTATTACATTTCCGAGCAACATCTCTGGATGACATAGTCCGGTTTTTTACGATGGTACCCACTATTTTCCTGTCCAAATTTGTATGATGTGCCCCACTTTTAGCTCCACTTTCCTGTTTTCGCTTAACTGTCAACGTCTCCAAATATCGTTTAATAACAGAATCCACTGTACTGCGTGCTATGTTTAAATTTTTTGCGATGAAATAGTTTGGATGCGAAGTATTTTCGAGCCATTTGTCGATGATCTTTTTACGGCGTCCCTCTTGACTCATATTTTATAAATATTTGAAACCGCACCGAACTAAAATCAATAACAAACTGAAACTAGAGAATATACAGGCTAATTTGGGTACAAAATGGGATTGCAATTTTTACGCATTGGCGTAAATAGCCCGTATTAAAATTTACAGATTTTGTTCGTTTCAGTCCTTAATGGAAGAGTTGAAAATTCTAGCCTATAACGCAACTGAATGGCGACTGTTTATTGATAGCTCAAAGCGGAGGCTGAAGTGTGTCCTCCTTCACAATGGAAACTTATTTGGTGCAGTCTTAATAGGCCACTCAGTTTGTTTGTGTGAAGAATCTGAAAACATAAAGAGAGTCATTGATTTGCTGCAATACCACATGCACAAATGGATCATATGTGTTGACCTTAAAATGGCATGCTTCCTTTTTGGCCAGCAACGCGGATATACCAAGTATCCCTGCGTTTTTTTGTGGGACAACAGAGCTCGTGAGAATCATTAGCCGCCAAGATCTGAACTCAAATCTGGTGATTTGTATTATATTTCTACTGGTGAAACAGTATTATATTTCTACCTCTGCATATAAAACTGGGCCTCATGAAGCAGTTTGTTAAAGCTTTGCCAACTGAAAGAGACTTTCAAGTACTTCATTTCAGCCGATGTGTTTGACGGTTCACAGATTTGGCAGCTCATTAAAGATTAACATTTTATTGAGGCCATGACAGAACTCCAAAAAAATGCTTGGTTCGCATTTAAAAACGTTGTCAAAAACTTTCTTGGGAATACGCGAGTAGAGAATTACATCAAAATTGTTCAGCAACTTTTAGAGAGCTTCGAAATGCTTGGCTGCAACATGAGTGATGAGCAGGGTGAGCGATTTTAAAATGGCTGCTTGAGTGACACCCAAAGATTCTGCGAGCTCTTCTTGTGTTTGGCAACAATTTTCATAGAGTAATGCTACCAGTTCTTCATCTTCAAACTTTTTTGGCTGCCCAGGACGTTCATCGTCTTCCAAGCCAAAATCACCACTTTTAAATCGTGCAAATCACTTTTGGCACGTTCGCCCAGCTAGCGCATGTTCACCATAAACTTCCATCAAAATACGATGACTTTCGGCAGCAGTTTTCTTCATATTAAAGTAATGAAGAAGAACTCCCCGCAAAAACACTTTTTCAGGAACAAAGTTCAACATATTTGAGTAAAAAAAAATTATTGTTGTTTACGCTTCAAATGAATGACACATACTGAAATGACGTATAATGACAGTAGCTTACCAACGCAATTTACAATGGAATAATGCAAGTGACGCCATCTCTTAGCAAACCGCACGAATTAAGTTATACTTTACTTGATCCCGGAATTTATTCGGAAAATTAAGAATACAAGTTTATTCATCTAAATCTATATTGTCCCCTTCAAAGTAGTCCCCATCGACTGCAACACACTTATGCCAGCGCTTGATCCAATCCTCGAAATATTTTTTATATTCGGTTTTCGGTGTGTCCATCAATGCTTCCTGCGATTTTCCCATTACTTTCTCTCGGCTGCTAAAACGCGCTCCCCGTAGTGGTTTTTAACTCGATTGAACAGAAAGAAGTCACAGGGAGCCAAATCAGGTGAATTCAGTGGCTGTTGGATGGTATTTGTTGCATTTTTCGTCAACAAATTACGAATAATGATGGCACTGTGCGACCGCGACGGTGCGTTATCATGGTGCAAAATCAACGAGTTTTCTGCCCACAATTCTGGTCTCTTTCGGCGAATTGCTTCACGTAAACGTCTCATAACGCCCAAATAATCAAATAATACTCTTTGTTTACTGTCTGGCCTCCTTGGGAAAATTCATGATGCACTACACCGTTGTAATCCATGAAAACTGTGAGCATTGCCTTCTTTTTTGACTGAAAACGTCAAACGAGTGGTTTTTTTGGTCTCGGCTCATTTGGTGAGCGCCATTCAACTTGCCTGATGTCTGGATTGCGTGTCATGCTCATAAACCCACGTCTCGTCTCCAGTAATGATTCTTTTGATGAATGTGGGATCGGATTCAGCCTCGTAAATCATATCTTTTGCGACGTCAACATGGTCTCTTTTTTGCATGAAATTGAGGTCTTTTGGCATGAACTTTGCTGCTACACGACGGAAACCCGAATCATTAACCAAAATGTCTTGGACGGATCCATAGGCAATGTTCAAGTCGTCCGCTATCTCTCTGATGGTTAATTTGCGGATATTGACCAACATTTCTTTTACTTCATCAATGTTTTCGTCGGTTTTCGATGTCGATGGTCTGCCACTGCGTTCATCATCTTCGATTGACTCACGACCACTTTTGAACCGCTCGCGCCACTGGTAAACGACCGTTTTCTTTAGAGAATCGTTGCTGAAACACTTTTTCAGCATTTCCAACGTTCGCGTACCATTAAATGTTTACGCAAAGTTCGATGTTTCAAATTTAAATCCATTTCTAAAATTGTAAAAAAATCGCCAACACATACAAGGATAGATGTACTCTTAGCTACGTAACTTTTGCAAATGTCAAGCTATGACGCTAAGATTTAGAGGGAATGTCAACAAAAGATTGACCAACATAACAAAAAAAAACAGAACTCAAATCGGAACAATGGGAGCGCCACACGGTGGTGTGGTGCGGGAACTTTTTGATCAACGAGTATGTTTGCCGTTCGGTTAAAGAAGCTTACAACTTTTATGAATAAAATTATTTTCTTTGAACATTTTGTTTGGTAATTGTTTCCTTAATTTATTATTGTGTTACTTAGAACTAAAAGATGATATCCTGTAGCCTAAAAAGGTGATCGCATTCAGACGCCAAAAATAAGTCAAAAACAAGTGTCAGGTCTTATCTAACGAAATGTGTATTCCCCAATGCCAATTGGTGCCTCTATCCTGCTCTCGGCATGACGAAAAAAGTTGATGATTTCTTATTATCAGCATAAGGATTTAGATGTCGCAGCCACTCTACGCTTTGGGAAGTACTTCATCTGCATCTTTAGATATCTTTAAATAAATTCTTCCACGTGGACTGGTTTTGTCTATGACTACTTGGCTTGAAAATATATTATAAGGTACAATAGAAGTGGATTGAGATGCTTGATATTGCGTTTCGGTGCTATATATTTGAATCAAAGCAATTTTCACAATTTTATTTGTAAAGAGCTAGCTTCTAAGAAGTCTGAAAACAGTTTCTAGTCCAATTTCATCTGTCAAGAAATTAGGTTCCCCATAACATAATTCCAGCGGTTCTAAGGTGACTTGTGTGGAATTTGAATAGGGAAAGTCTTTATCATTGCTTGGTTGGGGCAGCGTTTTACTTTTGAGTTCGTAATTAACTCTTAGGGAAGGGTGCAGAACAAAATGTCCAAAAGCAGACAAGTCTGACTAACGGGAAGCATACCAGACACTCATTTATCCCATTTGAAAATGAATCTGTTTACAGTATACAGATATAGGTATTGGGCGAAAAGCGTACTTTGACAATTTACGCTGGTATAGGTATAAGAAGAAGTCGTCTACACTTTGCCAGGCTCACAAACTTTGGGTTTTTCCCAATATATAATTGACGCCACATTCTGCCAATCATATTTTAGCTGATGATCCAAGAGGAGATTATGGAAATAAATTCAAAAAAAAAAAAAATAGTCTACTGAGAGTGATTTCTTCTTGGAATTCAGTTGAGAAACTAACATCAATAATAATCAAAACCACAATAACCCCGTTCAATGATGTACGAGTATCTCTAGAATTCCCTAGAAAACTCAAGAACAGAAGGTAATTCCGACGCTTATTGAGTAGGAAAGTCGGCTATAGAACTCAACAAAGTTTCCAATTCTTTAAGTGCAGTTTAAAGTCCAGTGAAATCGAATTACCACAATGAATAATGGAATGTGCTAAAAACTCTAGACCCCAGGGCAATCACCAGCAAATACTAATTATTCATTTACTATTTCAAAGTGAGCGAAAATTTGAAAGAAAAGCAAAAGTATCGACTGCCATTGACGTCAATATGAGGCGTGGGAAACACGTCAAATTACTCACCACACACAAACCGACTAAATAGCTTACTCGTAGTTGCATACTGAACTAGACGAATTCACAGAAAATAATCATAAAACCTTAAAAATCGAGAAAAGTATCTAAGTGTTGCCAGTTTGTAGGTAGAGGTGCAGTGAGCAATATTAAAGATTCCTCGTAAACAACGAGTAGATCATGAAGTTTTTACTCAAGCAAATATTTTAACAAGTACTCTCAAGTTTCAAATTTGAAATTTCGAATTTCAAGTTTCCCGTATTTTTTTTGTTCGAATTGTTTTTAGTTTAATTTATACAATTTAAATTTGTAATTGCACACGTTTCTCAGTGAGCACAGGTAATTAACGGCGCCATAATTGCAGGAACTAATTTTTATACGAGAGAACTTTTAGTTATAAAAAAACAAAATGCATCCGAGATGGTTATCGTTGGAATATCCCCGATGAATTTTTGAAATTCTCTCTGTAAGTGATTCATGACTTTTCTAGTATAATAATTAATTACTAAGTTTTTTATCGTGCTATTTATCAAATGTACGGATAAGTACGTGACCTAGAATCACTGAAGTTTTAATGACTTTATTGAATTTTGTGTGTTGTTGTAATTATTCTCTTTTTCTTAATATTTAAGCTATAAAATACTAGACCGTATTGTCAACTATTTTGAAATATTTAATGAGAGAGATGTGGAGGAAATATTTGGGAAATGACGGATAATTAAATTTAGCTGAACACGTGTCAAAATTCATTCACATTCTGTTGGCCATTCGGTCCTTTATAAAAATTTTGTTCCTCAAGACAAACTGGAAATACCAAATTAACCAGTTGAGATCTGTCATCCTCAGAGAACACGATGGTTTGTCGTCTCTTTCTGAATAAAGTAGGCTTTTCTCATATAATGAAACAAAGATTCGTCGGAAAACGCTAAGCGAATTAGTCGCGTAGACACCCTAAGTTCTCTTGTAACTGACCATAAAATCTGTTTCCAGATACGCCAGATACATTTCGAAATACACAAGACTTCACTCCCAAAAATAGATGAACAGATGAATCCTGTGGAATGTCAATCATTCATGCTATTTTCGAATAGCGCTAAATTTTAGAGTAACTTGCAGTACGGCTTGTCTAAGTTCGAATTCACAGTTCTCGAAATCCGAACTTTCGACATACCGATCGTGTGAAGGGTGTTCCTCTTCGGCTTTATTTATTTGCGTTCTTTTGTTGAAATTTTCAATCAAGGTTTGCTATAAATATGATGGGATTTTTGTGATACGTCGTGGTAATATCCTCTATCAAGACTTTTTGACATAAAAATGACAAAAAGGAGAAGTCCAAGGTCATTAAATCGCACAATTTCAGTTCCTAACGTAGTCATCGACACGAAAATGGGCCTTATCGCCGCAGATGACTTTTTTGGGAAACTCTGGGACAGGGTCAAAATTTTCGTAATGGATCTAAAAACCTAACACCCTACGAGAGCTATAAGAACCAGTCTTATCCACAGCCTTGAAAAACATGACGGCAACTACTTAATATCTTACTTGGGCAAATGGCAGTGCTTGCAAACTGACATCGGTTTTGATGTTCTCTCCATCCCAGAAGTTTCTACAAGGCAACTGCTCTCCCAGATAGTAAATTGTGCTAGCAGGGTATCTTCCTTACCAAGTCGAAACTACCTTCACATATAAATAGATCTTGTCCGATAAAATCACAACCCGGCACGTCCGCGGACTCGTTTTAAAAACCGATTGTTAAGGCTGGATCAAACATGCGGAAAATACACTCAGTGAAATTCAATTAAAAGCAGTCATGGTAAAGTAAAAACAGAAGAAATTTCAGTATAACAAATAACGTAAAAGTCTAAAATAATGAGTCCAACCGCCAGACTTGGTTATAAGTTCGAAAATCCGACAAGGCATCTAATTAACCACGTTTTTGAACTCCTGAGCTGGAATTATAGCCTCCACCGAAGTAAATTAGCGCCCGCCAGCATAAACACGATGAGTCAGATTGCCCCACATGTTTTCGATCGGGTTTAAGTTGGATTTCTTTGTCTGAAAACCACTCACGACTGGTCCGCGATACATGAATGGTAGCATTATCTTGCTAGAAAATTGTATTTGAATCCGACGGATGGTCCAATAAGTCTACCAAAACATCTTCCAACAGAGTAATATAATTTTCTGATTTCATTCAGCCAGAAGTTTTGCATATTGGAGTCCTGCAATGATAGTTAAAAGCAGCCCCGACCATCAAAAATCCACCTCCAAAATTTCGCTTAGGGGAGAAGCTCCCATGACTTTTTATATCATGCCAATAATAATTAAAACCGTCTGGCCCATCAGGGTTAAACTTTTTATCGTCCGAAAATATCACGCTTTTCCACTGTTTAGACCATGTCATGTGTTCTTTGGCAAAGTGTAATCGGGTAACTTTGTGTGCTTCTGTAAGAGCTGGTTTTGACTTCGTTTTTTTCCAGTCGATTACTGCCAGCTAAAATTTGTTGTACACGCCATTTAGATATCGGTAACCTTAAATCTGAAATAATTTTAAAAGCAGTAGCATTTTCCTTGCAACCCATCTCGGATAATGGCCGACTTCTGACTTAGTGAAATTTTACGATTGTTTTTATTTCTTCTGTAATTTAATAACATTATTGATGTTTAATGGAAATTTTGCGATTGGACGTACCGGTATCCTTATATGCATGGATTTTAGCGATTTCCTCATCCGAGAGCCTTTTTCCTTTTCCCATCGAAATCCAGAAGTCCTAAATTTAAAAAAAATATTTTCAATTGTAATCACCAAAAAACAAACCCTGATTCCGACTCACAGCTTTTCAGCATAAACGATCAATAGTGACAAGGACACAAATCAGAAACAAACGAAACAAATTGGACATAAATGTACATTTTCTGTACAAAAGTACATCTGCCTTTAATTAAATTTCGCTGAGTGTATATATTGCGATATCCTTTGCAACTGCAAGGAAACCTTACACAGGTAAAGATTAGACTGAGATTAAAATTCATTGATTTTACGCCGATAAGCGATCAACCGGTGTTAATAAATCTGACTTTGCACACTCTCAGTTCGGCAAAAGTCGACTTTGATCATCTTCTTGTCACATCCGTATTCAGAGACCAGCTTTTCAAACAAAAGAAGTTACGAATAGCCTTAAAAAGAAGACGTAACTTCGGATGCTTTAGTACGCCCTACACAGCTTTTTCCCAGAATGCCATTTAGTATCAAGAGGTCAGAAATTCCCCTCGAGCTTTATTTGAAGGAACAGCAACGGAATTCAGGGTAATGTTTCAAATGCTGGTTTTGATGACAGCCAGATGATTGATTTCAAATTAATAACTGTTTCCTTGCATGTGAAATCTATGATTCGCAAGTATACCTTCGATAGTGTTGATCTAATTCGAAATTTATTGTTATTTGACACTTCAGTCGCCGCTCTCATACTCACTTTGGTCCTTTGATCCAGAGTAGCAGACCCTACCTTATCAAAGTTCATTTTACAAAGCCAATCTACTTGGTTCGCCAATTCTACGCTTAAAAATTGTATCATATTTCCACTTGCACTTGAGATTCGCACTCGTCTTGTAGCAAGGGTGCTCAAAGATTTCAATAAACACAAATCCAATGACCAAGATGGTATACCCGCATTTTCCTTTCTTCTTAAGAGGTTTTCTTATTCGATGGCAAAACCGCTGCTCCATCAATTTCCCTTTTTAGCACTACAGCATTTATTCAGCTCGACCCTATAAAAGGCGTATTTTCTTTTCCCCTCTCCTACAGACCCATTGCATTTACGCCCCTTCTCACCAAGATCACTGAAACGCTGAAACAATAAGCCGCCAGCTCATGAAATATCGCGAGAGACGAAAACTTCTTAATGAGCGGCAGTACGATTTTCATAGCAACAGGTCCACTGGGAATTTCATGGCATGTGTCACCGACTGGTGGGCCATAGTCCACACCAATCTGACGAAAGCAGGCATTTCAAGTTGCACTTGTTATTTTAGAGGAATTTGGCAGAGTATGTGATCATGTTCTTTTGGCAAAAAAGCGTGAACTTGGAATCGAGGAATCTCTTCTTCAATGTTATAGCAATTACCTTTCGGAACAGTCGTGGAACAAGTCTGATATCCACAATGGCGTGATGTTGGTGTGCACCAGGGTTCCGTGCTGTCTCCGACACTGTTTTTCATTTTCATCAATAATCTTTTGTCTTGTACATACCTTTGGTGACTCTCTGCGGTTCATATTCGTTCTCAGAAAAATAGTCAACAGTTTTGT
This sequence comes from Volucella zonaria, assembly GCA_963966105.1. NCBI lineage: Eukaryota > Metazoa > Arthropoda > Insecta > Diptera > Syrphidae > Volucella > Volucella zonaria. The sequence goes on from OZ014533.1 coordinate 67,574,347, forward strand.
ATTCTGTTAGTAGGGACGAGAGTCCATGAGGAATTCAATATTTCTAAAATACAAAGCTGTCTGCTGTCGTTAATATTCGATATCACCAAAAATGCTGCGAGATGTGTAGGTTTCTTCCACCGATATAAGATCGGCCTAACTATACACTCATTACATTTATCTGTTTAAAAGTTAAAGTACTATGTCCAAGTGCTTCTTAGACCTATCTGCACCTGCTATATAGGTTTCAGAACCGTGCGATAAGACAGTGATTTGACACCCTCGAACACTGGCACGAGTAGCATTCCCCCTCTTCAAACTTTTAACCGCGAGACCTATATCGCTATGAATGTTCATCAGTTCACTCTCAAGTCCACTTTCGAACGTACTTTGAAATGCCGTGATTCTTTCCTAAGCCGTATGTATATATATCTCGTATATATTTCAGGAATTTAACCCAGCAGACTACGTCAACCGCCAAAATCTGTGTGAGGCAGCATTCTTCAGCAGCGACGAGGCACATTTTTACGTAAGCGGGATTGTGAATAAACAAAATTTTCGCTACTGAGCTGAAAACAACCCCGACATTGTTCACGAAAGACCGCTACATTTTCCTAAACTAACGGTGTGGTGTGCCGTATCACAATTTGGCCTTATTGGCCCGTGCTTCTTTGAAGAGGGAGGCGTGACTGTGAATTCCGGCGTTATGTTTCAATGTTATAAAATTTTCTGCAGCCCCGACTGGATGTGGTTGTTGAAGAAGGGGGATTAGGGGATGTTTGATTCCAACAGGATGGGGCTACAGGCCACGCAGCCCGAAATTCTCTAAATGCTTAAGAAAAATGTTTCCTGGACGCCGGATTTAAGCATATGCTACTTCTTTCTTTGGGGATATCTTAAGAAAAAAGTGTTTAAACGTCGCCCCAAAACCTGCTAGAGCTAAGGGAGCGAATTGTTGAAGAAGTGAACGTGATACCCCTCGAAATGTGCCAAAGGACTTTTCAAAGCTTTAGAAATCGGCCCCAGCAATGTATTGCAGCTAACGGCCGCCATCTTAAAGACATTATTTTTAAAAATTAATACGTATGAAATGGTAAGTTCTACGGATTTAAAAAATAAAAACATTTGTTTCATATATACCCTGGTTTTATTTTATAACTCTTCAAAACTACTCAACTGGTTCTGCCGCACCCTGTACAATACACATAACATTAATACGTCAAAAAAAAATTAATACGGAAGAGAATATCGCGGTTGCATACCAAAACGTAGAGAAGGATTCATACTTTTCGATTCGGTATCGGTCGCAGCAACATGAGCTCTGTTCGCCTACATTTTCCGCAAAGATCTTGGCCTAGCTATAAAGACAGGCCGATTCAAAGGAGAGCCAAACTCTGTATCATCTTCGAAAAATGCAGGCTGGTGGTTACATAATCGAAGCTTGTTTATTTCATATTTTGTAAATGATGCCAGGGCACCATTCATCTTAAGTGACCGACACTTGATTTTAAGAAGTTGCAATTCCAAGATCGCACAAAATGACACCTCTCGATTATTTCCTTTGAAGCTCGTAAAGCCATTGATTTATGGTGATACACTACTTGAAGGGCATCTCTCGGACATCCCTGTTGCGTATTTTGCAAAATGATTTGCGCACGTATAGTCCGTATAAAATCGCTCAAGCCAAATGACCATCATGCACGCCTAATTGGGCTCTATCGAAGATGGAAGAAATAGGATAATATTTCCTATTTGGTGTAGTTTTCATACCGAAGGTCCTATTGGACCTGCTTGTTCCTAGATGATGCCGGTGTGTCGTTCAGTAAATGGAGGCCGCTATCATTCCAGTATCATAAACCAATAATTTTTGGGATAAATTAGAACTAGAAAGTCTGGAGAATATGTGGCTGTTTGCCACATATCGGATGCAACATTCGACTTATTGAGCACTTAGTTCTATGACCTGTCTTATCACCATAAATGTCCCTGTCAATTGACTGCTCCGCCCATGCGATTTAACACCTTTAGACCCTTATCCTTGGGTCTACATTTAGTCTCTGCGTATGCTAAGAATTCATAAAGTCTTGACGTGAAGTTGCTGGAAGATAGACCAAATTATGCGAAAAAGTATTGAAAAATTGACGCAAGCCCATCCACTCATGTAAGCGGTTCTGTGAAAGACTCTGCCTAACGGGGGCTTAATAAAACATGTACACATCTGAATGAGGCTTAACTCCGTCCTTTAACAAACTTCTAGACTATCTATTTTCATATTTTGACACTTTGATTCAATACAATTTGAACCATGGCGTCGAACTCGTCAGCTGAACGTTTTATTATGGTAAAAACCTTTTACAAAAATAACCAAGCACCAGTGTCAATATTTCGTGCTTTACGTGAAATTTTCGATGTCGATAACGAAGCAAATAAGCTAACAATCGCACGAATTGTGCAGAGATTTGAGGAGACAATACTTTCTTGGATACCGAAAAGCGTCAGGATCCACGTAAGGTGCGTACTCCTGAAGAAATTGCTTGGGCGAACTGATTGGGCCTTACATTTATGAAGATGATGAATGAAAGCCGTTACTGGCAGTTCCACTTTTTATTGGCCGAATTGGCTGGAATGGACTTGTGGAACGTTTGGTTCTAACAGAACGCCACTACCAGCTATATATCGCAAGATCGCGTGATCTAACGCCTTCCGACTTATTTGCTTGGGGTTTTTTTTTCACTACATACGAGTATATCACTCTTTAGAACTCTATCTATTTCTATTTACATTGTTGTTGAGTACGTATACTAGTATATCAATTTAATCGGTGGGCACCATATCACAGTCCAAAGTTGGAAAAAATTAATGGAAAAAGAGTAAAATAAAATGAATGTCTTAAGCCATTTGGAGGCATTGGATAGGGATCTCCTAAAGCGTCATTCGAAACTTCTAAGAGCGGACTCTGTTATTTTAAAGTCGGATCAAATTGAGGGAAGTGCAGAATTTCTACGGCATAGATACAAATCGATGTGGACCCTAACAGATATGAAAAATGAATCTGTGAAAGAGTTTTCCAGTCACGATTAGTCTTAGTGCTGCATATTAAGCGTTTCATTTTCAATTTAGATAATGGAAAGAGATATCTCCAGAAGCGTGTTAGGTCTTTATTCTGTCAAATCATCATCTTTTGTCTCTGAAATCTGTAGAAGCAAAATGTTTGATGAATGATTCATATGTACTCGTATCTCTTTCTGTATATTTTGTGTTAAGACACCAACAGTTACCTAAATAATAGTTACACTTAGTGTCGAAATTGTAACCGTCATAAATCACTATCTCTCCATTGTCGGCATGTTAACTTTCTACTATACGAATTCCATTCACTTTTTTGGACTTTCCTTCAACAGACGGCTTAATGGCACTCATTTCTATATCTGTTTATCTAAAATGTACTTAACAAATAACGGTTATACAGTTCAATAGAGTCTTTATTGCATTTCGACCAAAATCAAATTTATTAAAGAGATATATACTCGTAAATTCCCATTACGATTTTAATTAGTTTCTCATGTCGCTCCTTATAAAAATTTCTCTCTTTATAGTTGATACTTTTGTTTTAAAAAAAAAATCGTTTTTTTTTTTTTTTTTATTGGCACTCAAAATTGTAAACATAATTCCGGTCACACTTGCTTACCAAATTCTGACATGTTTGGTTCATTTTTTGTCTGCAATCGTTTGGGTTCATATTCGAAAATACATATTTGATCGTCGTAATCGTAAATTAAATTACTCATAGATACTCGTGCACTGGTGCTGTAGTCTCATTTGATTTTTATTACGCGTATACATATGTCCATAAAAATCAAATTCATTCATTAGAACCTTTTTCGGAATGCAATAAACACAGTGGGTGGTCGAAAGCGAAATTCGTTGATCCAAATATGTCGTGCTAGATATTTCAAATAGGGGCGATGAGTATGAGTCTTGGTATTTCAAAAACAACCCCAGGGTAATTCCCTGTTGTGTGATGGGTTTTATTGGGTCCAAAATTTCAACAGATACATTATGCGGATAAGCGCGTATAAATCATAAAAAAGAAAACAATAACAAACAGCAGTAACATCCAATAAAAAATAAATAAAAAAAAAAAAAACCAATCGAACAAAAGTATCTACTTAAATATTATAGATAAATAGACAGAAGATAACGTTCCGCATGGAAATCCCAATAATTAAAACAGAAAAATGAAGATTTTCTCATTCCTCAGCGGAAACGGATAATTGCGAGTACTCACTGTTGAATGTAAGTTGGGAATACCATGAAGCATCGCGAAGTGAAGAAACTTTTTCCCGTTAATTGTTAAGTTTGAGATACAAATCATTATTGAAAAAATAAAAACGAAAAAGCATTCGTAGATAAATTTATAGTATGAAAGTGCATTTGTCAGATACGATTTTGAAGTCTTGGAAAGTGTTGAATTTAATAGTCAAAAGTGTCGCAAGTGCAAATCTATTAAGACGGAGGGTTTAGCGTTAGCTGCATTGCTGGCGGGCCCCATGGGCCAAGCTGCAAGTATGTGCCGATTTCGTGGATGTCGCTATAAAAAGAATAAATCAAATAAAAATAAAGCAGGTACGATATTCCACTTGATGTTTGATGTATCCTCTATCCCATATTTGGTATCCTTTATCCTTTAGTGGCGCTTTTTTAAGTTAAGGCTTTTTTTTATTAAACCAATAAAATGAACTGAAACAACAAAAAAAAAAAAACCCGTCTAAGGACATTTATAAATTTTTATTGGATTTTTTACGAGCTTACTGCCGTTTTGTTTATACTCACACGCTAAGTTTCTACACAGCAATGTAGATATGATTGAGCACCCGTTTTTTATGACAACCGACAATTGAAGAAAATATACAATGCATATGTGTAACCATTTTAAAATTTTAAACAATCAAAATTGAACACGCTTACAATTTTATTTTTTATTTTTAATTTTAAATAATTTAATAAAACATGTTATATCAATTTATAAATATAATTCATATTTTAAATATATATTTTACAAACTATTTTTAAAAATATATGGTCTAATCAGTTTCTAGTTTTATTTATACATTTTATTTGAAAAGCAATTCATGAAAATTATCAAGCAGATACTCCCAACCCTGGTTCGCTAAACATATATTTATTTGTTTGTAATGCTTACACACTTTAAGATACAAAATCTTAGAAGATAGTGATAAGCTAATTAAGAACAATGAAAGCTAGTAGAGCAGTTGTACCAAATTAAAACCTAACAAGAAACATTTGTATAGGTACAGATTAAAATTCATATTAATTATGCGTTAATTGCTTCGAAAAATTTATTTACAGATTTATAGAGAAATAGCTGCGTAGTTCCTTTTTAAGCCTTGTTGTGCTTGTACCTAAATTAGTTCTTAAATTTCGCTGTAATGAATTCCACAATCGGACTGAATTTACGAAAAATTGACGTTCTGATGTTAGGGATGTGTATTGGGGGTGAATTAATTGATCAGACCTGTGCGAAGAGGTAAATCGAGTCTTTTCGTATAAGTATAATGTTTGACGTGTTACGAAAATATCTGAGGCTGGAGTTCGAAACTTGAGATATCTCTCAAAAGGCATGTCGAGCAAACGAGAAGAACTACTTATCCTGTCATGTTTACGTAGCCCAAAAACATAACGTATTATGCTATTAAAAGCCACATTGAGTTTTCTTCTACTGATCGAGTCACAGTAGGGTAGGGTCACATCCGTAGGGTAAAATAGGAATAACCAGCGATTTAGCTAACATCAACCTTTCCAACGGCAGCACTGATGTGATTTTCCCAAGTTAACTTGCTATTAACCCCAAGATTTTTTGCAGTCTCAACATAATCTATTGCGGAGCTCTTCAACAAAATAAGTGGAAAATACCAAAGATCCAGTGGTTTATTCGATATGACCAGGCACTTCGATTTCTTAGCGTTGGAAGAAAATCCGTTGAGTTCAGACCAAAGTGAAATTTCCTCAAGATCTTCATTGATAGAGCAAACTCTATACATTTGAACATCATCAGCATACATATGTGACGAACAGTTGTTTATGATGGATGGAAGCTCATTAACATATAAGAAGAACAATAAGGGGTCAGGTATAGAACCTTGAGGGACACCACTAACAGTTGGAAGAAAATCGGATATATTGTCATTTAGCTGAACTGATTGCATTCTGTTGTTTAAATAGGATTTAAGTAGCTTTACTGCATCTCATGAAAAGTTATATTGTCGAATGATCAAGATATTGTGATCAACCATTGCAAATTCCAATACGACCAAAAACTGAGGCAAAAAATACTGCAATGTCCCAAAGGCAGTAAAAATTTTTGGTCATTCGTCAAAAATATTAGAAATTCTGCCTCATCCTCCATCCCAACGCTCATTTACAATGACATTCCAGCTGTCAGCTCTTTGGACAAGGCCAATCTGCTTGCTGCACACTTTGCGGCTAGCTCAACACTCCCAGATTGTGCTTTGTCCTCGCCTACACTTGAGTGCATCGAACCTTCAATGGGGTAAATCCACTTTCGCATTCGTGTAGTAGCAAGAGTACTTAAAGATCTTAATATACATAAATCCGCTAGTCCAGATGGTATATCTCCCCTCCTTCTGAAGAGGTGTTCTTCCACGCTGGCAAAACCACTGCGTAAGCTTTTTCATCAATTCTACTCTTTAGGACTCTTTTCGAGCAGATGGAAAGCAGCATTTGTCCAGCCAGTCCCTAAAAAAAGCGAATCTTCTTCTCTCTCCTCCTACAGACCCATTGCACTTACGTCCCTTCTCTGCAAGATCATGGAAACGCTGATAAACCGTCAGCTCATGAAATATCTTGAACCACGAAAACTTCACAATGACCGGCAATATGGTTTTCGTAGCAACAGATCCACTGGTGATTTGATGGCATGTCTCACCGAAAAGTGGAACCAAACATACATCAATCTGGTTAAAGCAAGATAGTTGCACTTGATATTTCTGAGGCATTTGACAGAGTTTGGCATCAGGCTCTTTTGTCGAAAATGCGTGCTCTTGGGATCGATGACTCTCTTCTTCAATGGATTAGAAATTACCTTTCGGAACGTTCAATTCAAGTTGTCTTGGACGGTTTCAAGTCTGATATTCACAAAATAAATGCTGATGTGCCCAAGGGCTCCGTTCTGTCTCCGACACTCTTTTTAATTTTCATCAACGATCTCTTGTCTTCTACTTCTAATCCAATATATTCCTTTGCTGATGACAGTACTCTCCGCTTTTCATATTCGTTCCTGGACTCACGTCCCTGTTCTTCGGCTGTAGAACGGGAACGGCAGTGTATGTTAAGCTCATTAAATTCCGATATTGACAGCATAACCAATTGGGGAACTATCAACAGAGTAGAATTTAATACTTCCAAGACTCAATGCTGTCTGCTGTCATTAAAGAGAAATTCAAATACCCAGCCATTATCCATGGATGGCACTTGCATCGTCGAAACCGATAAACTTTCCATTCTCGGTATGTGTGTCAGTGACAACTTACGTTGGAATGGCCATATATTCAATGTCGCCAAAAATGCTGCGAAATGTCTAGGTTTCCTCAAGCGATGTAAGAAATATTTTATCCCCTCTGATTTGGCCACAATATACAAAGCATTCATCCGCCCAAAATTGAAGTACAATGCCCATATCTTGTCAGATGCTCCTAAAACATCTCTGCACCTGCTAGATAGGATTCATAACCGTGCGATAAAACTCATTGGTGATACTACATAATATCAGTCAATCAATTGACACCCTCGAACACCGACGTAATGTCTCCTGTTTCACTTTGTTTTATCGCTATTTCCTCCACCAGTGTTCCATTGAAATCGCCAGTAGCATTTATCCCACTCAAACTTTCAACCGTAACACCCGTCTCGCTATGAATGCTTATCAGCATACCCTCAAGCCCATTTTTAGACGTACTCTAAAATATCGTGATTCTTTCCTAAGCCGTATAACTCGCTTATGGAATGCGCTGCCGATCTCTGTGTTTCCTTGTCGTTATAATTTACAAACATTTAAAAACAATGTACATCGGTACCTGTCTTCTTTTCTTCTTCCCTAAATTTCCTTCGCCCGCGTTGTGTACGAACATTTTAAGGGTACAAAAACCCCTTGAGCGCGCGCTCATTATAAAAAAAAAAAATAAATTGTGATTAACCATGTCAAATTCCTTGGACGTATTTATGTATACTTTTTCTTTCTGTCGGATCAGGTAATCCAGGCAAAGAACTGGTTCATTGTGCTCCGTGTAAGATAATTTCTTTATCTTTCGTAGTGGATTTTTCCGTGCATGTTGTCGGAATGAAATCGCTACTGCAAAGAAGGCCGCAGATCTGGTTTTCGGAAATCAGATGAAGCGACCAAGCTCATCTACAAAAACAATACCAACGGTGGTTTTACCCGCACATGATGTTCGGATTAAGCCGGTGCTACAACAAACAAAGGTCGTTGTTCTGGTTGACAGAAATCGATTGAGCAAAAGGTCCGGCTGAAAGCGGTGCTATAACCAACTAAAGTTGCAGTTCAGGCGGACGGAACTTGGATGTCGCGAGGAACGCTTACAATGACAACAGTCTGAACGACGCTGAGTACAAACACTGTGTTGATCAACTGTGGGAGCTAGCTATAGCAGAGAAAATGTTTGTATTCAAGCAGAAGGTAGCTACATGAAAAACGAAACTGTTAGAGTGAAATCTTTCACCAAGCAAACTCTTGAGTGGCTAAACAAGTCTAGGTTTCAAGGGTAGGGAGATTCAACCCTGTATCTAGAGCAGAGCCAGATGTGCTAGGGTAAGTCCCATTCCACCGAAACAGACTGCTCTTTGAAATGTGGTAAAAGCAACAGTCAGAGCTTATACCACCAGACGCGGCATAGGATATAATTGGTCTTATCATAACCGAAAGTCCCACGAATGTTTTCGATGTGACATGGCTAGTCCAAAGAAGTTTTTTTTTTTATCCAAAATGACACCAAAATACTTAGTTTCGTTGGAGAAATAAATGGTGTTGCCTAGAAGGTTTAAATGAGTTAGATCAGTCAGCTTCCTTGTTCTCATAAAAAGAATATATTCGGACAGTACGGTTACATCTTCTGCGTGTACTTGAATGTAGACGTTAGATTTTAACGAATATTCTCCCAGAACAATTTTCATAGCAATCTATGAATTTTTCATGACAATATTACAATAATCAGCTCCGTTAACATCGTTCGAAAGTGCTTTTCATTTTGATAATAGTCAATTAGACTGTCGCCAGCATAACTCGGCGAAGAGAAGTACTTTTAAATTTAACCATCTTTCCAGTGCTTGGCGTGATACTGACGACTGATATTCGCTCCGTTTTTCCGTATACATTATTTTAGACGAAATATTCTTCTTATTTAGTTGTCTTGCCAAACCTAAGTAACTGTGATGGGCCAAAATTAATCTTCGTTCCATTTTGTTCCCATTTATGTCAAAAGCAATATTCTTGACATTTCCTTGGTTGTATGTGTTTTCGCAATGGTAAACTTTTTGAAGATTGTGCTTTGTCGCCATCCGCGCATGCATCTTTTATAAAGATCAGATTGAATAAATCATAATCTTATCCGGTGTTTCTAAGCTGCATCGCATGATGCTATCCTGAGATGCACCGAATGACAGATTAATATTCCCTGGATCTTGAGTCTAACCAACTTTAAAGAAGAATTATGTTGTTGAATTGCCGGAAAACGTGCTGGGTAATTTCGAAGAAACTTATAGGTGACGTATCCTTTCTGATATGGCACTACAGTCAGATATGGACCTGTGGCTGAACCAATAATTCCATTCAGTTAGCGAAGTCTTTGGCCAATTGCGTACTTGATGTTTCTCTACTGCGTTGTTTGGCTCGGATCATTAGTGTCCTTTCGTTCTACGTGTCTTACTCATTTTACACTATTAATGCGCGCTTGTCTTATAAGGTGGACGCCGCTGTCAGAATTCGCTGTTATATCCTTTCCTTTAAAGCCCACCAAGAATCACTCAAAAAATCTTGCGTTCACAATTTCTTCTTCCATCATCGCTTATTGCAAATGTTTTCTATTGAGACACTTTAGTGGTTCAAGACAAGACCTTACTACTCAACCATCTTTCCAGGCTGGGTCCCTTCTGGAAGTGGACGTTTCCTCTTCGGGTATACCACCTTGATCCCGGCATTTATTCAGAAAATTTCAAATACAAATTTATTCATCTAAATCTATATTGTCCCCTTCAAAGTAATTCCCATCGAATGCAACAATCTTATGCCCGCGCTTGATCCAATCCTCGAAACATTTTTTATATTTGATTTTCGGTATGTGAATCAGTGCTTCCTGCGATTTTTCCATTACTTCCTCTCGGCTGCTGAAACGCGTTCCCCGTAGTGGTTTTTCAACTCGATTGAACAGAAAGAAAACAGGTGAATTCGGTGGCTGTTGGATGGTATTTGTTGCATTTTTCGTCAAAAAATTACGAATAATGATGGCACTGTGCAACGGCGCGTTATCATGATGCAAAATCCACGAGTTTTCTGCCCACAATTCTGGTCTCTTTCGGCGAATTGCTTCACGTAAACGTCTCATAACGCCCAAATAATCAAATAATACTCTTTGTTTACTGTGTCTGACCTTCTGGCAAAAATTCATGATGCACTACACCGTTGTAGTCCATGAAAACAGTGAGCATTGCCTTCTTTTTTGATTGAAAACGACATGGTTTTTTGATATCTGGATTGCGTGTCGTACTCATAAGCCCACGTCTCGTCTCCAGTACTGATCCTTTTGATGAATGTGGGATCGGATTCAGCCTCGCAAATCATCTCTTTTGCGACGTCAACATGGTCTCTTTTTTGCATGAAATTGAGGTCTTTTGGCACCAAATTTGCTGCTACACGACGGAAAACCAAATCATTAACCAAAATATCTTGGACGGATCCATAGGCAATGTTTAAGTCCTTCGCTATCTCTCTGATGGTTAGTTTGCGGTTATTGAAGAACATTTCTTTTACGAGTACTTCATCAATGTTTTCGTCGGTTTTCGATGTCGATGGTCTGCCACTGCGTTCATCATCTTCGATTGACTCACGACCACTTTTGAACGGCTCGTGCCAAGAAAACGACCGTTTTCTTTAGAGAATCGTTGCCGAAACACTTTTCCAACATTTCCAACATTAGCGCACCATTAAAACCGTTTTTTACGCAAAATTTAATACTCGTACAAGTTCGTTGTTGCAAATTCAAATCTGTTTCTAAAATTGTAAGAAATCGCCAACACACACAGAGATAGATGTACTCTTGGCTACGTAACTTTTGCAAATGTCAAGCTATGACGCTAAGCTTTAAAGGGAATGTTAACAACAGATTAACCAACTTAACAAAAAAAAAAAAAACAGAACTCAAATCGGAACAATGGGAGCGCCACACGGTGGTGTCCCCCGGGAACTTTTTAATCAAGGTGGTATGGGAGCTGCCGTTAAACAATAAATGGTGCATTTGCCTCCATTTCTATTTTAGGAACCTAACCATTGAATTGATCTCAGCTCCAAATACACTGAAGAAGTGTCTCTTACACTAATTGCTGGTGCCACGTTTGATACACCTAACGCTCTATAAGTAAGTCATATCCGACATACATATTGTAATACAATATAATATTATGTGTGGTGCTCCTATTTTGTTCTTGCTTAACACTCACACTTATACGAGTAAGTTAAGCAAGCCCAGGTGGACGAGATCAATACCCACGAGAAAGTAAAAAAAAATTACAATTTGCACGAGTATGTTGTCATAATTACAGGACGTCGCCAGACAAAGTATAGGTTGTACGAGTATAAGTTGATTTCCAAATACGCTCCCAAAGCACAGAAGGTGTCGTAATGGATCTTTACTCGTTGAAACATGTTTAGAGGTGAGTCATAGGCAAACACGTAATCTTCATGTTCATGATCGGTAATCTAAAGATTTTTGAAACCAAACTACCACCAAATCAATTACATCGATGGCAAAGTTGATTATCGCTCCGCCACCACGCTGAACTGCCAATCGATCATTTCATATCGCCCACTTAACGTATCTAAAGATTTCATGACGATATCAGATTACAATTTTGGGAATCACCTTACTTGATAATAAGTATCTGTTCGAGCCCGTAGTATTTTTCCCGTAAATATTCCGTCAGCTTTTAGAATAGATTTCGAAATACGCATTGTGATTTTGAAGTAATGAGATACATAAGGTGCTCGTATATTGCGCGATATCAATTGAGCTTTAGCTTCCTACATTTTCGCATTAATTCGACCGAATTCATTACTGGATTCACTGCGGTAACCCTTGCAATGAAATGTACCTCCCACCGATCGGAATGTCTGGGGATGCCGCATTCTTAACTATTGGATTCCTAAAATGCTAAGAAGGAGAGCGACCTATGTTGAGCTGAAATCCAACGTGTTTGACAGCGGCATCCAATATTGGATTCAGATGACTACTTTTGCTTCTTCTTTGAGTGACGAGAAGTCAATTAAATATTTAAGTTCATTGTTAAGGAGTGGTATAAGGTTGTGGCCTCGCAGATGATATACCAAATGTAATCTTGAGCAAATTCCCTCAAATATTAATACATAAAATCCACTTCAAATAAGCATCTCGAAATTCGAGTCTGGCGAACAGTAATAAATAATTTTCAAAACAGTCTGCAGATGCAATCTCTGGGTTGGAGATCTTTGTTCATACGAGTATGTATAGGTACAATAGTTCATATTCTATTGTAGAATGGATCTGGGGGCCAATTAGCTGAGTCCCTTATGAAGCATGCAAGCACACAATCCTTGCTATGATAAGGCCGGTGGAAAACTGTGGGATTTCCAATACCAAGCCCAACTATTTACATTTTTTTAGAAACCGTCAAAAGCTGAAGATAATACCGGCTTTTAGTCCCCAAGCAAAACTCTAAAGCCAAGGAGGAAATTTTATGATGGAAAATAGCGTTCATACATGAACACCTTCCAAGCCTTTTATAAGACGGAGAGCCTATGTAAGGGCGATACTATTCTAAACATAGATGTGTCGTTCATGTTACAAATCGCGGTTAGCTCTTCTTGAGATGAGTGTTAGATAACAGTTCCTGACAAAAAGTTTAAAAATAACTTCTGGTGTATAGCGGGTCCGTTAGTATCCACCATTTCAGTAGTCATCGAAGCTAGAAGTCAATGTTGGCAGTACGGCACAGATGCTTTTTGCGTCCAAAAGATAAAAAGGATCAGCAAAGGGAATTACTTTGTTGAGTGACAGTTGATTATGAGCAATTTCGATGCTTCTAAAATTCATGGAGAGTTCTATTTTCGCTTTTTTTGATGTCAACGGCAAGATCCGCGTCTGAGCGTTTATTTATTGCAAAAGAATTGAATTCGTCGGCTAATTTGCCTAAGACACTTAGATTTCTGGCAGAAAATCCTAACGACGACTTGTTCAAGACGATTGTTTTCTATTGGATCAAAGTTATTGTCATCTGCACAATCTAAGTCGTGAACCATATGAATCAGTCAGAGGAAATCACTATTCTTGGTGTTGAATATTATTCTGCAGCCGATATCGCTTTACTGATGGCAATACGAATACGATTATGTTGTGTTATGTATGTAGTATGGAGTGCACATGATCGTCCACACTTGGGCCAGTTTGCTACTTCCGTAAAAATAATTTTTAGTGGAATGAATTGCGCTTACACTGTGAGTAATTCAGTAGTTGAAATGAAAATTTTTCAACACTTTGAGACTCTTAGGAGATGAGCATCAGCAAGACGAGTTTTACGAAGTCGGGAAAAGGTGTCATGTCAATGTGCTAGTATAATAGCACAGCTCCTGGCGTTACCAATCTCACTAAAGTCTTTTGGATGTGCAGACATATCCCATAAAGAAGATATTGAGCTTGATGATGATCTAAGCATCACTATTGACGGCCACTTTCTATGGTATGCACACGTAAGTGATCTGCGTGATAATCTGAGGTTATCCCTGTTTGCGTTGACATGTCTTTAATACAAATCACGGGTTTATATACGAAAGAAAGTGATCCATGCCTTATAGAGTCAAGATTAAGATATGAAGATATGGTGTAGTACCTTAAGGATATGTAGCGAAAATACGTATCGAGAAGCTGCAAAGCATCCAAAATAGAGTGATTAAGTTACTATCTAGACGAGACGCTATAAACAAAAACCTAAGAGTTCTAAAAGTTAAGCAGATATTCGAAATGGCAGCGGCACTGGAATATTATGACGACCCGAGCATCCAAACACAAATCAGCCATCATGATCAGACGAACAGCGGATGGCATGCATCAACTTCTTTCACTTTTAAACGTTTATGGCATGATAGGACTAGTGTACAATTACATCCGCACAACTCTTTGGTAAGCCCCACATTTCTCCAAATGAATATTACCTCACTCTGAGTTTATGACCCTACAAAGTTCATACAAATCTAGTCCTTCACTATGAAACCCACATCGTTCCAAAAGTTCTCTATTTAATTCAGATCGAGACTTAGGGCTGACCAATCAAGTACTGGTATCTGCTGCTCCGAAGCCCAATTTTTGACAAGACTCAAAGGATGGGGCATTGTCATCCATAAAGTACAGGCATGGATTCATCAGAGTATGACTCCTTGTGGCTCTCTGGAATGGTTTTATACTGAGCTGATCCAGAATGCCGTCACTTATTACTATGGGTCCAACATTATGTCATGACACCGCGGCTGCAACGCGATTTTAATGGCCTCTTACAATTTTCCATCTGATCTCAGGCGATTAAACTTGCTTTCGTCCCTTCAATAATTAATTTTCCAAAAGAACAACGATTTGTCTGTGTGAGTACATGCAAAACCAAGCCCTCTGTTACTGTTGATTTTTCAATAAAAGCAACATTCGGGCTAAGATGTGCTATTTATATGAATATCATTGTATATCGGATAGAGTATTGGTCCTAATACAGAACCTTAAGGTACTTTTACATAAAAAATTCCATCTCATTTCTCATGCCTTCAATTTGCTTTTCCTGGAATCTAAGAAAGTGGATCTATATGTCGTTGATTTTTAAAATAAAAATCGGTTGCACGTGTCGATCAATGAGATGGCGCAATATCGTGCAACAAACGACAAGTTCCTTCGGCCCAATATTCTAGCCGAATACAAAACACCAAGATAGAATTGGCTCTTTGAAACGTACTCGTTGTACACGATGCCCTTCGATTCGTAAACGCAAATCAAGATTGTCTCCACTTTTGACTTCTCCAAACGAGATTTTGTGGGTTTTGGCTCGCCTGGAGCCCTCCACTCGGCACTTTGACGCTTGGCTTCTGGATCATATTTAAAACACCACGTTTCATCACCAGTCACAGTGTTGTAAAGGAAGTTATTGTTCTTTTTGACCTCCATGATGTCCGTTATACCGATGACACAATCATATTGTCACTTCAGACGCAATAACTCCGCTTCTGTTCGTCCTAATATCATGAAATTTTGACAGTACATCCGCCAGTACATTCCAACGCATGTGTAATTACGAATAGATGCCCTCACTAGAAATACCTATTTTTAAGAAGTCCTGTTTGCTTTGGAACGGGCATTGTATAATAATAAAGTTGTCACTGGGGGCTGAATCCGGAGAATATGATTGATGAGGGTGCAATTCGTAACCCCATCCATGAAATTTTGCTATGGGGACTACCCGTATGTGTGTCGGCGTATTGTCTTGATGGAATAGTCCATTCTTCTTGTTCATATGCTATCGTTTGTCCTGCAAAGCGTTGTTGAATCGGTCCAATAAGTTGGCATAATATACACCGTTGAATGCTTTTCTCTTATGAACGTAATCGATGTAGATTCTGTCACGAACATCCCAAGAGACTGTCCCCATGAACTTGTTAGCCGATACACTGTTTCGACTGGTGCTTGGTCTCCAGTGTGTTATGGTGGAATCATGTTTCGTCCACGCTTATTTTCCAAACAAGATCTACAATATTCTGTGTTGTGCTTATGTCACTCGGTCTTAAACTTTGTCATAATTATTTAAGAGGTTCATAGCCAGGTTAGGTCGACCTAACTATAGGGCGATTTATCCGTCTGCTGGCGTATGTTTTTAAGGAATGCTGTTGGTTCGTCCTCAATCACTGTTTTTAAGTAACGTATACTTTTTCGATTCAGGAACTTTTCGCTTGAAGACTGCTTCATTTCAGACCGTTTTGGATGGACGCTCAGTGGTACGGTATTTTTGAAACGTCTTTGGCAGAAAATTCTTAATAACATTTTGCCTGACGTTTCTGGGTATACGTTTCTGCAAAGGTTTGCTTCCTCTATTTTCCTGAATCCACTTCATTTATTCGGGCTTAGAATCCGTAGAAGATTTCTAAGAAACAACTTAGCAAAGTTAGTATTCTGGTGCAAAAAAAATTCTCGACATCTCCCACTTAAATTGTGTTTCTAAGTGATTCTGTGATTCTGAGATTCTCCATCTGAAAAGTCTTATTAAAAGCCACTTGTACAGCTTGTTTATTGTAATATTCCCTTAAAGCGTCCTCGTTCTACCACTTTCAAACACAATATCAATTCTCTTTATCCTTTAACTCCATTATTCCAAGATTGAAAGGAAAAAAAAGGGAAAAATTCACTTAAAACCGATCCCAAAGTGAAAAACGAAAAACCTCTCACCTCACTCCTCACTCCTTTACCGCAGCTGCATTTATTCCATAGGGCTTCCGGTGCACAGCAGTGAGAGTGATAAGCGTTGTATATTTTTCTTTACAATCTTTTGACACAACTTCCCTTACATTCGCCCGATTCCATCCTCCAAAGGGTATGTTTAATGCATGGAATATGTGAACTTCTATTATAAATAGCTTCCTTTTTGTGGCATCCTTAAAGTTCCTATTATTATTGTCCTGGCAAAGTAATGCACATAGGGTGTTCAAAATACATAGAGAATGAATTTAAAAATCTCTTCTTATCTCTTGTTTAATTTTTTCCCTCTTGCGGTTTATTCTTGATACACCGGCATCCGAACGAGTATCTAAAGTGAAAACTTGCCCAAGCGTTTGCTACTTTTCAAATTTATGACGCGTTAACAACCAACGTCAGATCAAAGTTTTTACTTGGAGGGTTTATTGTTTAGAATTATTCTGCAGATACAAGTATACATACATATATTGTGGTGGGAATATTCCCCTTTTTTATATTTTTTTTTTGTTTTGTAAAGAAGAAGATAAAGTTGTTTAGAAATTGAAACAATGGGAGTTCTAATGGAAAATAATGGAGGAATAATGGATAGTTATGTAACTTAAGTGGAGACACTTATAGTGCACAGTGAGTTGTGTGTAACTATTTGCTAACCAGTTCAATTGAATTTATTTCTCTGCTGGAGTACTGCTTTGTGTTTGGTGGACAATTTGTAGTAACTTTGTTAAATAGATACTCCTACGTACAAGTATGTCGTAAGTTAGTGCTTCAGTAAAATTTGTTCTTTCTCTCTGGCATAATATTCCTCTTCAATCTTTCCGATAGTGCTTTCCTACTGTAAACGATGGGCAATGAAAAAAAATCTCTATAATCCATTTTAGGTTCGCCTTCAAGAATGTCGCTGCGTGAATCCTTGAAAACCGTTGTCCAATTGTGAAATTTTCCTTAGAGGAACGTAAAGAGTTAGATCTGTATCGAAAATGGCACAGTTACATTGCTCGTTGTTATTCATCATACAGTGATGATTAGTGATCTTCTATTTTGAAGCTGCATGATAGTGTTTCTTGCATATGACATTGACGCTGCTCAACTTTGTATCTGCCGTCTATCAGCAGTCCTGAAAAAATAGACGCCCTGAAGTTGAAAGTGGTATAGAATTAACACTTGGTGATACGCATTATTCCCGTATACGCACGAAGCGATCAAGGTGCTACTTCACTCTGATCTGTCATTCCTTTATTCTGATTTGTGATTGCTCAGATTTACGTGAAGCACTACGGGAGCGATTTCCATTTGATATTTGTAAGACATTTGACAGAGTTTGGCATCAAGCTCTTTTTTTAAAAAATGCGTGCATTAATTCACTCCCTCTGATCTGGCCTCAATATATCTATAAGGCATTTATCAAATATCAAAATTGGAGTACGATGCCTACATCTGGTCAGGTGCTTCTAAAACATCTCTGCACCTCCTAGATAGGATTCAAAACCGTGCGATAAAACTCATAGGTGATGCTAATACCACTCAGTCAATTGAAATGTCTTCTGTTTCACCTTGTTCTATCGCTATTTTCACCATCACTTCCGCCCTTACAAGCCTTTAACCGTAACACCTGCCTCTCTGTAAATTCTCATCAGTACATTCTCAAATCCAATTTCGGACGTAAGATGCACTCTGAAATATCGTGATTCATTCCTAAGCCATACAACTCGCTTATAGAATGCTCTGCCGAGCTCTTTATTTTCTAGTCATAACTTGCAAACATTCAAAACCAACGTACAACGGTATCTCCCTTTCCCTAACTTTCCTTCGCAAACATTTAAGGGTACGAATAAACCCTTGAGCGCGCGCTAATTATATGAAAAAAAGGTGATTCACCGAAAAATAGAAAAAGTATGCTTGGCGTCAATACCTTGTTGGAGGGAAATGGCAAGTGAAAAATCGTTGGTTCCGAATCGACAAAAATTTAGAGAGACAAGGCCTTGGCTTACACCGGACTTTTGCACCCTCAACGAAATCACTCTAGATCTGGTCTGGTCTGTAACAACCGCACAGAACCAAATGCATTACGCTTGCAGAAATTCGTCAGGCTTTGCTATGCATAAATCAATAGCCAAACTCGGTCTTCTCAGTATTTTTTTTTAACAACTTAAGGGTAGGTATTACTAAATGGCTGGGCACGTGTTAAGTTTTTGGGAAAATGGAACTGAGAGAGAAAGAAAGGTTTTTGGTTATTATATTACATGGGTAGCATCCAACGCTTAATGGGGACACTAAATTATTAGTATAATTAGATTTATTGTTGTATTCTAGGTAACCGCTCATCTTACGTGAGTTTAGTTACTTGAAAAAGTGAATGTCTTTCGGGCGCGACCGGTATTGAACTCCGAACCGTCCGATTTGGAAGCCAATACTCCACTTAAGCCATGGTGGGTGGCCATGTAGTTTCTCTGCGCTACTAAGGCTACTTGTAATGAAACAAGCCGCCAGCTCAATTTAACCCTTTAACCCCTAGAGACCTAAGGAAATTCAAAAATTTAATAGGAAGAAACAAGGCGTGGCTAGAACCTTGTAAAGACACTATGAACAGGTATGCTAAACGATTAGCTCTTCACAGTTCGGATGCCTGTAGATTTTGTGACAATACTGTGCTTCGGAGGATATAATTCACCATCTTTAAGAGTTCAACAAAAACATGTAGAATGCTCTAAGGGTAGTCCCATAAGTACCCGACCTGACACATAGATGGCAGTTGTTGTTTAAAAAGAATGAGAATTGTAGAAATTACCAACATCATAAAGCTTAAATTTGAAATTTAACGACGCTACGAGTTCAATAAAAACATGTAGAAGGCTCTAAGGGTAGTCCAATAAGTACCCGACCTGACACATAGATGGCAGTTGTTGTTTAAAAAGAATGACAATTGTAGAAATTACCAACATCATAAAGCTTAAATTTGAAATTTAACGACGCTACGTTGTTTAGTATTTGTTCGGTAGCCATCAATAATGAACGCTCTCAATGTTAAAAATTGGTCATCGTTATGTGATACAATACTTTCATTTGAAAGTCCTTGGATTAACCAACATCAAAATGGTACTGGACTCTACTTTGCTCCTTCGTTTATAATAATAAAATATTGGGTGACAGAGTTTAAGCGAGGCCGTACGAGTTGCCAAGACGAACATCGCAGTGGTCGACCGAATGAGGTGAGTTCACCAGAAATGTTGAAAAAAATCCACAAAATGATGTTGGATGACCGTCGATTAAAAGTGCGTGAACTACATGCACTGTTAGATCGCATGTTGACTGAAAAATTAGACATGAACAAGCTGTGCGCAAGAGGGGTTCCGCGATTACTCACAATGGAACAGAAACAGCGTCGCGTCGTGAGGATGTTTCAGTCGAGTGTTTGGCAAAGTTTCACTGCAATAAAACCGAGTTTTTGCATCGACTCATAAGCATGAATGAAACATGGGTCCATCACTTTACACCCGAGATGAAGAAACAGTCAAAACAATGGACGCAAAGGAGAAAATCGGCTCCAAAGAAGGCGAAGACAGTTCTTTGGGATGCGCGTAGGATAACTTTCATTGATTATATTGAGAAAGGAAAAACAATTATGTAAACTTATTGCAGAGTTTGAAAGATGAAATCAAGAAAAAAACGGCCGCATTTGGTGAAGAAAAAAGTTTTGTTTCATAAAGACCATGCACCAGTTCACTCATCCGTCATCGCGATAACCAAAATCAATGAGTTAAAGTTCGAATTGATTCCTCAAACACCCTACCCGCCAGATTTAGCCCCCTTGGATTATTTCCTATTTCCGTATTTGAAAAAATGTCTCGGTGGTAAAAGATTTGCCAACAGTAAGGAAGTGGAGTCTACGATTGATGGCTATTTTAAGGAGCTCGACGATTTTCACTATAAACAGGGTATCGAAGCGAACATCGGTGGGAAAAGTGTATGGTACTAAAAGCAGAATACGTAGAGAAATAAACATATGTATTTTTCACCAATTGTTTTGTGTTCTCTTTGTTAGGTCGGGTACTTCTGGGACTACTCGCGTATCTAGGAAGACATATAGGAAGGGGTTTCAGGTCACACAGAAATAGCGTTGCGCCCCATCCTAGCAATCATATTTATGTATATAATACCTAAAGGTTTTTTTTTATAATGCTTTATAGCAGACACATGTCTGCTTTCGACGAAGCGCAACAATTTTGAGTCACTGTTTCGAGCACTTAGGGCTCTATCTAACCAATATTGTTCCGTATATTGGCTTTCCAGGCCTGAATAGTTTTCGGCTTATCAGCATACACCAACAATTTTTTAAAGCCCCACCAGAAGTAATCAAGTGTCGTCAAATCGCACGATGTCGGTGGGAAGGTCACTGGTCCATTTTGTGGCGTACATAATAATCTCGTTGAATCGAGTCCATTGGCACGCAGCTGCATCCTGCTGCAACCACGTCAAAATCAATATATTTTCACTAATTATTGTCTCGTAATTCTGACCATTGACCGTAATTCGTGCTCCGGCCTCATTAGTCTTCTTATAAAAGAGGTCCCATGGTGCCACCAGCTGGAAAAGAAGCTGTGCAGACCACATTAAATAATACCATAAATGAGTCTCGTAAGTCTCTTCTGGATTTGGTTCCAGAAATGGAAATTTCGCTTGTTCACAACCCATTGAGCCAAAGAACCTCGTCAACAAACACTATTTTTCGATAAAAATAAGCTTCTCAAGAGCGCGACAGCGAACTAATGTTGCCGTGGTCCCGTAGTTTTAGTTCGTAGGGCGGCGTACACATAGTGTCTCAATTGACGATAAATTGATAGTTCCCAAACTTCCGTCAAACTTTCACTCACAGTGGCTACAGTTTCTTCTGAACGTATATTACGTTTACATTTTTCCATAGCATGCTGTGGAAAAATATTTCTGACATCGGTTGAGGAAACCTAGACATTTCGCAGCATTTTTTACAAACCGAGAATGGAAAGTTTATCGGTTTCGACGATGCAAGTGCCATTCATGGATAATGGCTGGGTGTTTAAATTTCGCTTTAACGGGAGCAGACAGCATTGAGTTTTGGAAGCATTAAATTCCACTCGGTTAATAGTTCCCCAATTGGCTATGCTGTTAATATCGGAATTTAATTAGCTTAACATACGCTGCCGTTCCCGTTCTACAGTCGAAGAACAAGAACGTGAGTCCGGGAACGAATATGAAAAGCAGAGCGTACTGTGATCAGCAAAGGAATATATGTGTTGGATTAGAAGTAGCAGACAAAAGATCATTAATGAAAATTAGAAAGAGTGTCGGAGACAGAACGGAGCCCTGGGGCACACCAGACTTGAAAGGAAATTTCTAATCCATTGAAGAAGAGAATCATCGATCCCAAAAGCACGCATTTTCGACAAAAGTGCCTGATGCCAAACTCTGTCAAATGCCTTAGAAATATCAAGTGCAACTATCTTGCTTTCGCCAGATTGATGTACGCTGTGGTTCCACTTTTCGGTGAGACATGCCATCAAATCACCAGTGGACCTGTTGCTACGAAAACCGTACTGTCGGTCATTGAGAAGTTTTCGTGTTTCGAGATATTTCATGAGCTGACGATTTATCAGCGTTTCCATGACCTTGGAAAGAAGGGACGTAAGTGTATTGGGTCTGCAGGAGGAGAGAGAAGATGATTCGCCTTTTTTAGGGACGGGCTGGACAAATGCTGTTTTCCATCTGCTCGGAAAGAGTCCTAAAGACTAGGATGGATGAAAAAGCTTACGCAGTGGTTTTGCCAGCGTGGAAGAACACCTCTTCAGAACGAGGTGGGATATACCATCTGCACCACCGGATTTATGTATGTTGAGATCTTTAAGTACTCTTGCTACTACACGAGTGCGAAAGTGGATTCGTCCCATTGTATATTCGACGCGCTCCAGTGTAGGCGGGGATAAAGCACAATCTAGGAGCGTTGAGCTAGCCGCAAGCAGATTGGTCTTGTCCAAAGAGCTGACAGCTGGAATGTCATTGTAAGTGAGCGTTGAGATGGAGGATGAGGCAGAATTTCTTATGTTTTTGACGAACGACCAAACATTTTTACTGCCTTTGGGACATTACAGTATTTTTTGCCTCAGTTGTTGGTCGTATTGGAATTTCACACGCATGAGAAAGACATTGCAGTCATTTCTGGCCCGTTTGAACTTTTCTCGGGTTTCCTCTGTCGGGTTGATCTTGTAGGACCGAAAAAACATTTCTCTAACCCTGACAGCTCTAGTCGTACTATGCCTTTTCTTTTGATTTGATACTCTTCATCCGATGAGGAATAAAGCATCTCATTCCAAAGAGAATAGTTTCTGTGATCATGTCAGCAGCGTCTACCCCTACAAAAGGTCAACTCTTCCAGGGAAGAGCCTATTAAGTTAAAAACGAACTTAGATTCTAGTTCTTCTCTGAGATTCAATGAAAACTTTCTTCTGAACCTGCGTTGTGCAGAGCCACTTATCTGAAACCATTCCTGAGGGCAGAAAAAATCGAGTTTATATTTTCCCAGCAGTCGGCTCATTTGCCATGAAAACTGCAGTCCAAATTGAACCGAAGACAACTTCATTTCAAACCAAAGATAGCTTGACAGCATATAGTAGACCTGATATACATATTGGGGGAGAGAAATTGACCTGCCCATGTTAAGCAAAGTAAAATATGGCAATGAAAGCATCTATACCGCCAAGGCTAACAGTTATTTTGAAGTTTAATGAAAGCTTATTTCACCAAACAATTGACCAGTATAATACATAGAACAAATTTCAGCAAACCCTTTTACAATGACAAGCTTGCATTCAGAAAAAAAGTCTGACGGATTCTTGTCAAAACTGGCACTTTGTAAATTCGGTATATAGCCGGGGACAGGGTTTCGTTCCTCATTCAACGCTGTGTTATAGGATCTTTCGAATTAAGAAATGTGCTAGACAAAGTCTTTGACTATCTCTGAGAGGGACACTGTTGCGGTCCCGTGAGTTTGTCAGCACAGAAAAAAAAAGAAAATTTGTGAGGGCTGTGGAACTATAACATATATACGTCTGAATAGCAATGAAATTGCTCTATGCCACAAAGTAAGTGACTGGAACCAGTATCCTTTTCATACTTTATTTTGGTGATTTGGAGGAAAATTTCAGATATGATATGCAGATCATTGATTCATTCCAAAAAGCCGTGCATTGTGTGTACTACTGACACCGCTAAGCAATCTGCAGAGTTTTTTTCCTTCGCTCCGGTATACTCAGGTTACCTGTTGCGAAAGTTTTCTCCAGATAAGGAAATTTCTGATTTTTTAACTCTTCGCTGCCTAAACTTTATATTTAACTCTGGATTTCGTGGTGGTGATCATTTGAAACCCGACAAACCATTTGCAGTATCAAATCAATGCCATCAAACCCACTAATCTTCTTATGTTAGTACGAGTACAAGAACTCCTCAGATGCAGTCAAGCTCCCGCGATGCAAACTTAGAGAATCATCAATTTTTTGTACCATCCATCGGCGTAACAAAATATTGCAAGACCAAATGAGGGTATGAGGACACATCGTCAAGCTGCCATCGGATCTCTGATATCTATGATTTTGAACTCCGAGGTTGTGAAGGACTATCTCACAACTCTTTTGAATTGCTAGTTACTGCGATGTTTCAGGAAACTGTGCTACTTATGAAGATAGTAAAAACAAGTCTCATGTCCCCTTTTTTATGAGTAAAAACCCAAAACACACTGCTTTCCAGACATCCACGTAGATCAGACAAATGTCTGCATTTCTGCCCAAATTGCTTCGGACTGATTGTTAGGTTCAACAGAGCTCGACTTAGGCGGCAAGTCCTATCCATTGCCAATCGAAACTCTTTTCCAATCTTCTACAACTTACTATATGAAACATTTCCTATGAACAGCGCACATCCATGCAGTTTGCCGCCAATGCAAAAGTTCTTAGAACCTAGCTACCGAATCGTTAACCTGTCTCGCTACACTACTAATCATAATTTTCTTCACAATTTCAGAATGTCCAAACCGAAGACAACATTTCAAATTCGAAAGACCACCTTTCGTTGTAACGTGTGTGTTTGCCCTGTATCTGAACAAAGACAGCATGGCACTACGAGTATCGCAATCCATTTTACAATCTCAAGCCGTGATTTTGTGGAGATTTTGTATCTGTAGCGATGGGCGGCGTGGTTCAGCTGTTGTTGTACCATGACGCATGCAATAAACTTCGTCATAAACCTGCTTCTCACCTTTCTCATTGATATACATGCATACGAGACGAATAATCGTACGCAATCCGGATCAAATTTATTGTCTGTGTCTGCGGTTTCGGCTGATGAACTCGTCGGATTACTTATGCGGTGAATTAAAAAAAAAATTAAAATAAATGAAAATCAGAAAAACGAGCATTCTTAAATGTGAAGCCAATCCCAAAGATCTGACGTATGTCATTTTTTTCTTTATTAATTGCTTAGCAACCGAAAAGGAAGGGAGGACAGAAAATATACTTTCATTAACTATCGTCAACGGATTCTTGGAAATTGAACAAGTATACCATAATCCGAATCACGATTCTTACACTTATGTGTAAGTGAATACGTGAGGCGCAGTCAAATTTAAAGCTGGTCTCTGGGGATTGTCGTAAACTCGGTTTGACTTTTGGAAAAATGATCACTTGGCGATCAGTTTGCTTTAAGTAAAGGTTGACCAGATAAGAACGATAGGAAGAAAAATTTAAATAAAACAACAACGGTGTAACATATAAAATTGATTCTGGCTTTATTTTGGAGCTACGTTCATGCCATTATGTGTGGAATAGCACATCATTCAAATGGCCGCCTCGGTTTTGCTGGCAGTCCAAGGTGGTTGGCTTGTTATCATAAACTAAGGACTTGACGTAGCCCCAGAGAAAATAATCGAGTGGCTAATTGATGAACGCTCGCCATGTTGTGGCCAAATTTCTCCTTCACAACTTGTTGCGTCGCTTGTATGGCATGTAGCGCCATCTTTTTGGAACCGCAGTTCGGATATATCGATGTTGTCGAGTTCTGACCACGGAAAGTCGGTTGACAAAGTTCTATAACTGAGACTTAATTGCGCCTCCCTCATTTTGAAAGGCATAAGGACTGATGATGCCGCCATGCCACAAACCGCACAAAACAGTCAATCACTGTGGATACATTGATGCTTGGCCGAACACTTGTGGACTGTGTTCGCTCCAATAATGGCAATTTTGCTTGTTGACTGGCGGCTGTGCCAAAAATGGGCCTTGTCCGAGAATATGATTTTTGGTCAAAATCCATTTAGCGAACTCACGGGATTGTCTATGGTCGTCCGGCTACAATTCTTGCGTCAGCACAATTTTATACGGATATACTCGTAGGCCCAAAAACAAAACGCAAAATAAACGGGCTTGACTTCTGGCGATGCCTAATCCAACTGATCGGCGCCGAATCGACATTTCTGCGTCTTCTTCGATACTGGCCACTACGGCGGCTATGTTTTCTTCATTTCGCATCAATCTCTATCTGGTTGGTGGCTTAAGATTCAAAGCGTATACTCACGCTCTAGGTTTTCCACGGTGCGACGAATTGCGTGCACACTAAAGCCCCGATGATGACGAAACTCTGATTCCGCACGTGCGGCAAGCCTAAAACGTTGCATGGCGAAATAGCAAACCTTACTGAATATTTTGACAGCTGGATGTTATTGGTGTCAAAGTTACTGCTGAAACATTATAATTGGAAAAACTATCATTGCAACGGGGTTTACGGGATGTTTCCTCGGAATCAGAAGTTCTCTGGATCTAAATCTGCAAAAATTTTGAAAGAAGAAATTAAATCCTGCAGTCTACAGGGTGAATGCCTCGAACTCCAACTTTTTAAAATGCTATAATTTTTTTATTTTTTGATAAATTTTATTGTGCCAAAGCAAAGAAATGTTGGAAAATACATAAATTTTCAAATTGTATCAGTAGTTTTCAATATGTCCACCTTTGGCGCGAATAATGGCCTTGAGACGGCCGAAGAAAGCATCGCACGCTGCACGCAAGTGGCTCTGCTCTGCGGTATTTTGGCCCATTCCCGGCGAAGTGCTTGTTTGAAGTGGTCCAAACTTTGGTATTTTTTAGTGCCAACCCTCGCCTTCAAAATACCCCAGACAAAGAAATCCAACGGATTTGCATCCGGAGAATTGGCAATCCATTTTGTCAAAGAAATGAAGTATGGAACATTGTTTTTTAACCAATCTTGGTTGACGCGCGCTTTGTGAGACGGTGCCGAGTCTTGTTGAAATGTCCACGGTCTCCGACCGAAATGATTGTTTGCCCAAGGCTTCAATACTGCCTCTAAGACAGTTTCATGGTATACGATCGCATTAATTTTGACGCCACGGTCCAAAAATACGAGCGGAGAGCGACTATCGGCGGTTATGGCGGCCCAAACCATCACCATCGGTGCTGCCTGCTTCCTGGTGGCCGTCCGAATGTGTAAATTTTCGAAGGACCTCTCTGGCAAGTAAACTCGGTCATTTTGTTTGTTGAAATATTGCTCGATAACAAATGGCGACTCATCGGAAAAAACCAAATTCGGCAACTCACCGCTTTCGTGCAAGCGTAGAAACTCCTTCGCTGTTTCGACTCTAACTTTTTTCTATTGCGATGTAAGATCGTGTGCTTTTTGGAATTTCAATGGCTTGAGCTCAAGCTCATTTTTGAGTATGTGTTGTATCCTATCCAACGATATGTTGAGCTCACAAGCCATTTTTCTTCCACTTCGACGCGGATGTCGCTCAATTCGAGCCTTTACTTTCCGAACCATTTCTGCCGATGTAGCTGTTTTTTTCTGACCACCTCCATGGGGATTTGCAACGCTGCCAGTATCACGGTAACGAGCTATGGTTCGAGACACAAATGATTTATTCACGTTGAGGTGCTGGAGGGCTCTAACGATAGCTACTTGTGGTTTTCCAGCCAAATATGTATAAAGCAATCACACTATCACGTTTGAATTCCATCGCGGATAAACATTTTTCAACACAACTAAAATTATCTGTGAGTGACAGTGAGCTCACTGTGATGAACGGTTTGGAAATTATAGCAGTCTGAAGTTGGTTGCAGTTCGAGTCATTCAGGGTGTATGTTCACTACCCAGAAGGTTCATATGCCTTAATTTTCAAAAAGATGCTGTTCAGCAAGGTTTTCATCTAGATCTGTATGAGAATCAGACACTGATATGAAGGGGCTTAAATTATCTATTTTCATTTTGACTGTTAAATGGACTGTAAAGTTGGGCCGGAGGTTTTTCAACAGAATAAAATATTTCCAGCTATCCATGATCCAATCGACACCCAAACAAAACTTTACTATCTTAATTGACCATGAAGTCGCAATAAACCACGGCTACCTCTAAACTTGTTGAGCACTGCAAGAATCTGTTGGTTCGAAGTAGCCATCGTTTCAAAATCAAAAACTTGGAGCCGACGAATTAAGATATAAATCTTCTTGCACTTCACTTCCACATCAAGACAAATATTACCACTTCCATTTGCCTTGCATACAATACATCATGAGCGCAGAACCTCTTATAGAGAACACGTTTTGAAGCCGCTAGTGGATGTTAGACACTATCGTAGCGATGCATGTAGCCAAAATCGAAGTATCGCATAACATGCAAATGAGAGAAAAACTTGATTCACTTTCTTGGTTCCAGACTCCCAGCATTGATCAAGGTTAGGCATCGTGCACTTGGCAAAGAACTACATATATGGTAGGCTTCCCGGTATCGCGGATATACAGTTCAATAACATCATAAATTTCCTTACCCCCACAAGCTGGCTTAGCTTCACACCTTAGGAGATGTACTATATAGATTTCGTGAGTAATTGTTTCAAAACTCTGATATTTTTCAATAAGAAGTTGGGAAACCAGACACTCTACCCAGCACAACCTAAAATAGTTTCTGGCTTCTTCCTTTGAAGTAAAGGGCTCTTTATGGCTTCCTCTTTCTAAACATGACTTCTATTTCTTCCTTACTTTGCGATTGTATCAGAGCTGAGTAAAAATACTACTTAGATTCATATGATCCATCTATAAAGCTATGTACTGGCAAAAAAAAAAATATAATTATATTTGCCATAAGGGACTTTCTCGTTGCGTCAACATGTTGGGACTATTTACTGCCGAAGTCTGCATTTTTCAAAAGAGCCACAAAAGCAAATATCACCTGCTTAAAAAAAGTTACCAAAAATATACAAAATCTGGGGAAAAAACAAGCCCCGTTTCGCAAAACCACAATTCTTGCAGTTTCTGTTTTTCATCATAAATTCCTGAACCAAATGATATTCCCTCCAGCCTCGCAATGCGCACGTATTTATTTAAACTGATTCCATAAGTATGGCGGTATTTTATTTAAGTACAAATATGCTTTTATGCATAACGGAAATACGAAATGATTTTTGTTTTTTTTGTTTGTTCCTTGTTTTTGATTATACGAGTACAATGCTAGTGGCGGAAATATATGGTTTTCATTTGTTTGGAATATTTTCAGGATTGCATTTACGTAGTATAGAAGAGCCTCAGCAAACATCAAACAGGATGCCGTCTGAGCAGGGGGGCACAGGTATGGGACTCGATAATTTGGGATCTCGTCCCGGTGTCCCCCTGCAATTGCAAATGCTTCCGTCAACACAACAATTCTATGATGCGGAATATGCGCGTATGGAAGCATGGATGGATGAGAATCAAGAATTTGTACAGGATTATTTTTTAAGGTGAGTTTGATGTGATTTTCTTTTACGTTTTTAATTTTTATGATCTCAGGATGTATAGGCATATCACTTTTTTTAATTGGAAATCTTCTCCATGACTTTCTTTCGATGACACAGTTTTCTTTTTCTATTTATTGATTTATTTATTTCAATCTACGATTTAGCAATGAATTGACTTCAAAATTCAGATAAGATTGTATCTTGACCCTTATTGCAATATTACAACAACACAACAGAGACACAAATCGTATAAAAGGCTTGTAAATAATAAAATTTTCTGTCATGTGTCAAAATTTGAGCCCACTGTCATGAACGGTTTGGAAATTATAGCAGTCTGAAGTCGGTTGCAGTTCGTGTCATTTAGGGTGTATATATAAAATTTCATTATGCAGGGTGTCTCCTAATTCGTCAACGATAATTTGGGAAATGATTCCTGGGCATATTCTAAGAAAACATTTTTTTTTTTTTTTTTTTAGTTTATTTAGTTTATTTATTCAGTTTTCATTTTCAACTTAAAATAAGAAAAATTACAATTTTTAAGGAATAAATAATAGCTATCATTCTGTAACTAGGAAGTTAGTGTTGAATGGTACATTTGTAAATTAAAATTTCCACTAATAATAAACTGTAAACTGTTGTGGAGTGTCAATCAGCAATATATAATACATAGTATATCAATGTTTGAGAGAGAAGAAAGCAAAAGGATAGCAAGAAAATGATACATATTCTATTAATAATAAATTTTCAACAATAGTTATCAATACAATTTAAGTCAATCGTGAATAGCCAGTCTTTCACCAT
Source organism: Volucella zonaria (assembly GCA_963966105.1). Lineage (NCBI taxonomy): Eukaryota > Metazoa > Arthropoda > Insecta > Diptera > Syrphidae > Volucella > Volucella zonaria. The sequence goes on from OZ014533.1 coordinate 67,604,719, forward strand.
TTTGAAGAAAGATTTAAAATTAAGACTTTGCCTTATAGACAGAGGTAATTTATTGAAAGACTTAGGGGCTGCGACAGTATAAAAGTTAGAGAAATGAGTTTTGTGAGCAATGGGTACAGTGACCAGGTGCATGTTGTTTATTCTCAGGTTATATAATTGCAAGTTTCTGCTGGGAATATTGCCACTTCGTTTAAAAAATTCTTTAAGTACTTTAAAAATATAAAGATGTCTCATAAGTAGAATTTGCAATTCCTTGTATAACGGCCAACTTTCGGTATAACGATTTTTGTTGCAGATTATTCGAATAAAATGCTTTTGAGCAATTATTAGAGGTCTAAAAGTATTTGCATAGGAGCCACCCCAACTAGATAACCCATACTGTAGTTTAGAGTGCGCAAGGCCATAATATATTGTTTTGAGAATCTTTTTAGAGCAAAATCTCTTTAAGAGATACATTTTTCGTGTTATAAGCATCAAATGATTTTTAATATTTTTACTATGGTCTTTCCAATTAAGGTTAGAATCAATTGTAACACCTAAATATTTGAAATTCTTCACTAAATTGATTTTGAAACATGAATCAGAACAAGTATTTTTATTATGAAAGTTACATATACCACAATCATGAACTGGAAAGCTAAATTGTCTAAAATTCGGAGCATAAGAAACAGGTTGTAATTACAAACTGGATGACCAGAGGTTTTAAAAGTCATGAATTTAGTTTTTTCACTAATTATTAGTTTATGGTTCGAAAACCAAGTTCTTAGAATTTCTAAGTCCTCTTCAGTTTGTAAAATACAATTAAAATGAGAATTTGACTGATAGGTAAATGATCTGCAAATGCCGTCGAAAGACCGTTTAACGGAAGTTCGAAGATTGAGTTGATGTATACTAAAAAAAAACAAAGGCCCGAGGACAGATCCCTGTGGTACTCCATTTTTTAAAAGCCGAGTTTCACTTTGTGTGCCGTTTATAATAACTTTTTGAACTCTCTCTTTTAAATAAGATTTCAACCATTGAAAAATCACCCCTCTAAACCCTGCACTATATAATTTGCCTAGTTATCGTGATCAACCAATTCAAACGCTTTTGTCATATCAATGAAGAGGGCCATAGTAGATTTATTATCATTTAAGCTGCCATAAAGCTTCTTCGGTTGACTTCCCCGAAGAACCCAAATTGATTATCGCTAAAAAATCCTATTTTATTTAGAAAAGGAGTAATTTTATTGACCATAAGTTTTTCAAATATTTTTGAAAAAGTAGGAGGGATTGAAATAGGTCTATAGTTAGCCATATTTGTTTTATCTCCTTTTTTAAAGAGTGGAATAACCTCAGCACGTTTTAATTGTTGTGGGAAACAGACCTGTTCCACTCTTAAGTTAAATATATAACTCAAAATATCTGAAACATAAAAGGCAATTTTTTTTAAGAAGATTACTAGATATTCCATCTGACGTGCAAGAGTTTTTATTTTTTAAAGATAAAATAGCTTTGTATGTATCAAAAGAGGTGATAGGATTAAAAGCAAAACTATTTGGATGTGAGAATTCAGTATTTATACACTGTTGATTAAAGCAATTACAATCACCACTACAATTAATAGACTGATTCAATGTTGCAGGTATTTCTGTAAAATATTCATTAAATTTATTGGATATACTTTTAAAATCTGTAAGAGTAGCATTATCAACTACAATGGTTTCTATTATATTAGGCTTAGAAGTTTTACCTAAAATGCTGTCGATGGCCTTCCATTCTTCTTTAATGTTGCCCTTTAATTTTTCAAACAAGTTAAAATAATACCTTTCTCGAGTCAATTCAACATTTGCGCTTACAGCTTTACAAAGTTTAACGTAGTACTTTTTTAATTTTTCATTGTTTGGATGTTTTTTTAGCTTTATACTTATTTTGCTCTTATTTTTAATCTGCTTAAGGAGAGACACCCATTCATCCAAGGCTTGAGAAACTTATTTTTATTAGATTTTTTTAGGGATATGGAAGTGCATGACTCTATATGTTTTTGCAGAATTGAAATAAAGAAAGCATATGAAGTAGATGGGTCCTTTTCCGAATAAACCTGATCCCAAAATTAATTTTTCAAAATATTTTTTAATGAAATATAATCTATTGTATAATGCTTTTTTGTTTGAATTACTAAAGGAGGTTTCGCTATATTTTCTGACTCATTTTGTGATCAGTAATCTTTAAATCGAGAACACTTCCAGAAAGTTTTAGTTTATTACTGATTTTAATCCGGGAGAAAAAGTGGTCAATGCAAGTACTTGAAGATTCTGTTATACGGGTATGGTCATATAGGTTACATTTGAGACCATGCGAGGCCATAAGGAACAAATACTTATCAGTGTCAATATTGGATTCATTCGAAATATCAATATTAATATCACCAATTAAAATTAAATTACAAGTTTTGTTCATACAAAGAATTTTGCTAAGTTCCTCTATGAACAAACTTTTATTAAAGGCGTGCAATCTATACAAGCACAACATTGTATAGTTTTCGTTTTAATAACAAAACGATGACTTTACAACATCCGCACTACGTATGACAATTTTGGAGAAATTGTGATCAATACTCTCATCAATAAAAACTGCAACACCACCTGACGAATAAGATTCATTGCAACAACTGAAAAGAGGATAACCCGGTGTATTATACAATTTCATTTCATTCTCATAAACTCAAATCTCTGTTAGAACTATCATTGATATCATTTATCAAGGATTTAAGAAAAGGCTTACTTTGGTGTAACCTGACCTATGTTAACGAAAATTCCTCTGTTAGTACTAATGGTAGAAACTTGTAGGACTTTATTTTTAGAATAAATACCAGCCTTAATAACTGCGTTTAAATAAAGTTGTTATCCAATTTTTAAGCCTGTTCCATTTTCATTGCAACAATGATAAAAGAAAATCAGCAATAAGCCTGCAGAAAAACCCACAGATTTTATGGTACTTGGAAAACCTGCAGCAGGTAAAATTTAGAAAAAAGGTTTTTTTTTGCTTTAAGCTCCAAAGGCTATGAATAAAAAATGGACTTGTCTGGTCTTAGGTAATTTTTATTTTATGTGTGTACTAAAGCAGTTATGACAGGTGCTCAAAGTGTCCTCCTTGGTTTTGTGTTGATGCTAACTGCTGCCTCAGTTTTGATGACGCTTCGAGAATACGCTCTTCCAATTCAGATAAAGTTGCACTTTCGGTTCTTTCATTCTTCCTCATACAAAAAAAAAATACAAAATAAAAATCCAATACTGTAAGGTCAGGAGAGGCCAGTGAACTGGTCCGTTTCTTGTTGTTTAACGATTACCGTACTCTTCATCTAGCCAATTCTTAACCTCACGACCATAAGGGGCTGGAGCCCCGTCCTGTTGAAAATATGATTAAACTAGTTGAATCAGTGGAATGTCCTCCAATAGTTCTAGTAAATCATTTCACAAAAACTACAGATAGTTTGTAGAATTCAGCCTAGGTGGTAGTTTGAAGGGGCCGATTAGCTTGTTTCCTAGTACACCTGCTCACATATTGACGCTGAATTTGTGTTGAAATGATTTATGTCTGCTTGTATGTGAATTGTCCGCAGCCCATGTATGAAGATTATGAAAATTTGTGATCCCGTCTCTTGTAAATTGAGATTCGTCCGTCCAAAGAATTCTGCTAACTCGTTGTCATTCACGCTCCTCTCCAGCAACCAGGGAAGCAGTTCTTGTACAGGCAACGATGTAGGCAACTGCCGCAGATACAAAAACATTTTTTCAAAGCATTCCGATGGTCATCCGTGTCTTCATGCGTTGAGCTGTTGATTGTTTCTGCTTCTATGGCAAAATGGTCCCTGAATTTTGTACGCACTAGGGGATCCCGAAATCTGTCAGTATTGTACCAGTAAGAAGGAGTATAGTGGTTGACATAATATGATGGTCGTGCGACGTTCCATAATCGGCTCCAGGCAATTTCTGAAACATGGGCTTATCGCAAAATGGTCGATTTACGAGGGTTGTCTGAAAAGTTTCCGATCGCAACGTAAAGATATCATCTTTTGGCAGTTACTTACCGAAATTTCAGTCATTTTGGACGGGCAGTTTTTAGTTGACAGTTGTTTGAGTGAGTCGATGTGAGTGTTTTTTGTGAAAATGGAAAAAATTTAGTATCGAGCTGTTATTAAATTCTTGTTTTTAAAAGGCAATACTCTTACGCAAATCAAAAATGAGTTGGACTCTGTGTATGGGGACTCTGCACCATCATTTACCACAGTGAAATTTTGGGCAGCTGAATTTAAACATGGCCGTAAGAGCTTGGGAGATGATGAACGTTCGGGACGTCCAAAAACTGCAACCACTGATGATAACATTGCTAAAGTTCACCAAATGGTGTTAGATGACCGCTAAATTAAAGTGAGAGAGATAATAGAGGTTATGAAAATGTCCAAAGAACGTGTTTGTTACATATTAAATCAAGATTTAGGCATGAGAAAGCTGTCCGCGAGTTGGGTACCGCGTTTGCTTACGTTAAACCAAAAACGTGTTCTAATGAATATTTCCACCGCTCTGTTGGAGCAGTTTAGGCGCAATAAATCGGAGTTTTGGCTCCGATTAATTACTGTAGATGAAACTTGGATACACCATTATACGCCCGAAACAAAAATTCAGTCAAAGCAATGGACTGCAAAGGGCGAGCCGGCTCCAAAAAAAGCAAAACCTGTTTTTTCGGCTGGGAAAGTGATGGCGACTATTTTTTGGGATAGTAAAGGAGTTACCTTAATCGATTATCTTCAAAAAGGAAAAACCATTACAGGAGCATCATTACTTGCCAAACTGAAGGCAGAAATTGCGAAAAAACGGCAACATTTGCAGAAAAAGAAATTCCTGTTTCACCAAGACAACGCTCCGTCTCACACCTCAGCGGTTGCCATGGCGAAAATCCATGAATTCCGGTTTGAAATGCTTGACTATCTGCCTTATTCATCAGATCTAGCCCCAAGCGACTTCTTTTTGTTCCCTCATCTAAAAACTGCGCTCGGAGGACAGAGATTTTCGTCAAATGAGGAGGCAATCACCTTCGTGAACAAAAAACGCCAAGTACTATTTGGACGGGTTAGAGAGATGGGAGCATCCCTGGGAGAAGTGTGTAGAGTTACAAAGAGACTATGTAGAAAAATAAAAAAAATTTGAGAAAAAATGTCTTGTATCATTGTTCGGTCGGAAACTTTTCAGACAACCCTCGTAGTTTGACGTTCGCCATCTGTCAGATGAGACCCAACTAACCTTGTAGCAGGCCTTGTGCTCAAACAGAGTGCTTCAATGACTAGCCGGGGGGTATTGCAGAAATTTGCAAACCGTTCCCCATTATATTGCGTTCTCCGAGGCCGTGAACTCCCATTACGATGTCCCCTTTAGGCGTTAAGCTGTGGACGGCACCAAGTGGACTGTAAATGATAGCATTGGATGATGGAAATTTTTCTTACCTCACTTCGAAATCTAGCCGTTAATATCCGGTCACTGTACGGTTTCTAAGACCTGGGGCTGCTTCTTCCTATTGGTGTTAGCAGCAGTCCTACGTCGGACTGTTGAGTGCTCCTGGTTGGTTTTCCAGAGTAAGCACCATCTTGCGAGTGGTATTCACCAGCATCCAACCATCTTATCTCGCTCAGCCCCAAGATGTTCATATTATATATTATACAGGGTGCGGCAGAACCAGTTGAGCAGTTTTGAAGAGTTATAAAATAAAACCAGGGTATATATGAAACAAATGTTTTTATTTTTTAAATCCGTAGAACTTACCATTTTATACGCATTAATTTTTAAAAATAATGTCTTTAAGATGGCGGCCGTTAGCTGCAATACATTGCTGGGTCCGATTTCTAAAGCTTTGAAAAGTCCTTTGGCACATTTCGAGGGGTATCGCGTTCACTTCTTCAACAATTCGCTCCCTTAGCTCTAGCAGGTTTTGGGGCGACGTTTAAACACTTTTTTCTTAAGATATCCAAAAAAAGAAAGAAGTAGCATATGCTTAAATCCGGCGTCCAGGAAACATTTTTCTTAAGCATTTAGAGAATTTCGGGCTGTGTGGCCTGTAGCCCCATCCTGTTGGAACCAAACATCCCCTAATCCCCCTTCTTCAACAACCACATCCAGCCGGGGCTGCAGAAAATTTTATAACATTGAAACATAACGCCGGAATTCACGGTCACGGTCACGCCTCCCTCTTCAAAGAATTACGGGCCAATAACGCCAAATTGTGATACGGCACACCGCATCGTTAGTTTAGGAGAATGTAGCGGTCTTTCTTTCGTAAACAATTTGGTGGTTGTTTTCAGCCCAGTAGCGAAAATTTTCTTTATTCACAATACCACTTACGTGAAAATGTACCTCGTCGCTGCTGAAGAATGCTGCCTCAGGAGCGATCGCTACAAACATTTCCTCACACAGATTTTGGCGCTTGTTGTAGTCTGCTGGGTCCAATTCTTGAACCATCATTATTTTAAGGGTTTGGAAATTCAAATCTAATGTAATAGCGTGCCTTCGAGCAGAACGTCTTGGCGATTGCTCGAGTGCGGCTCTCACTAGCTTCACATTTTCTGGTGTTCTGATGGATCTTCGTCGGCCATGTGTGTCTATTCTTAGTGTTCTACCAGTTTCCTCCAACTGCCAAACCCAGGACCGAATTTTGTTCGCAGTAGGAACAGCATTATTGCGCGGAATGTTAAAGCGTCGCCAAAAAGCTCTTTGCGTTGCAATCACAGACCGGTTGTTTTCGTAAAACGCACGCTCGGAAAAGCCACGGTGTTACATATTCCGGTCCAAACCATGTTTGCTACTATGTAAATGAGGATGCCCACAGAACAAAAGGAGACCAAGTGCAGCTGCCTACCCCCACCACCGCCGAAACACCTGCCCCTTCGAACTGCTCAATTGGTTCTGCCGTACCCTGTATATCGTCAGAACTCTCGCTCAAGTTGGGGGAATCTGGCAGTCTGAGGATCTTCGACTCGTAAGCCGAAGAGGGTTCTAACATTCCAGAATCCTATCGTTGTCCGTAGTCGATAGCCAAAGGTCTTCAACAAAATATCAGGCCTTACCCGAGGCTTGTTGTGGCCGTAGCTCAAGAGGTAATAGACTGGCTTCCAAATCGGAAAGTTCGGTGTTCGAATTCCAACCGCCGCCGAAAGACATTAAATTTTTTCAGTCAACAAAAATCCCAAACATCTTTCTTTTTCTCTCTATGTCATTTTCCAATAAACACATGCTGAGGCATTATAACTGTATTCATACCGAAGTTCTAAAAATAAAAATACAAAATTCGGAACAGTATGTACATTTTTTTACCATTCCATTCATCAGTCATACTTTCCTCCAACAGAACATGGAACTAAGGTGATGTTTGCTCTTTTCAAATCATCGTGATATCTGCTTTATAGCATTCTGGATCACCCACTAATTGTTGCGCATCACATGGCCTATTCCAGATGCGAATATTTATTGTGCCAATCCGAAAGTTGTTGTCCTTCGTTTTTGTTTTCAGCAATAAATGCGTCCCTATCCAAATTCCTTCACTACAGCAGGGCTTTTACTTGGCCGAGTAGTTAATCCCAGAACAACTCACAACGTGAACAGTCAGGGCCTGGATTGAACGCTTTAGTAAAACCGGGCGGCTATTCCGCTTCGGTCATATGAAAGCAGTCGTTGTTACATAAAGGAAGTATCCATCTCTATTTCAACACTCTGAATAGCCTTGATAAATCTTTACCTGACCTCAGCTCAAAATAAGTAGAAGAAGCTTTACCATGCTAACTAATAGTTGATTCAGTTGAATGAATTCATCCGCCATTCGTCCTACTTCCGAAGTTAAGTCATATCTGACAGGATATACAAATTTTGTTCAACACGCTTATAAGTTTAGTAAATCAAGCCCAGGTGGACACGACTAGTACCCGGTGGCTATATAGAATAGGCACAGTTAATGTGTAGTCAATTCAGCCTCTGCAGGATAAAATAAATATTTCTCGTTCATAACACCAGTAAATATGAAGAGTGTATGAGCTTGAGCATTTCAGCTCTAGGGAATTTTCTCAAATCAAACTTGGAATAAACTGTAGCAGAAGAACATCTTGTCCTTGTTGTCCAAAACAGGAAGCAAGTAAGAGCCAATCGAACTGACGGAAGAGTGTTGTAGGTTGAGAACCGATTTCATCCGGAATTGCAGAATATTGTCGGTACGTCAAAAGAATTGGAATTAGATCTGAAAATATTCCTAAACTCTTAATTAAACTAATGAAAGTGCTAATAAATGTTACCTATCGTTTCCAGCTTTCACAATTAAAATATAATTATACCGGCAATAAATCCACCCAACAAATTAGGACGTATCCCAATCAATTAGGACGTAAATAAAATAAACGACATATACGAATGTTACACGATTTTGTAGTGAATACAAATTGCAATATTTGCTACTGAGAAATACTTAGAATGCAGTCAGAGTTAGAGAATGACATAAAAGATTGTAATATTTTTTCTTCATGTTTTAAAAATAGGAACAATGTCCAGGTGAAGCAGTCCGAAGATGCATTAAATCCTATTTTTACAACTTCTCGACTATCAACCACCGGTTGCCAGACAATATTCGTATAATTTAGTCGACGAAAACACCCTCAGAAATAGTTGAATTTGGTGAATCAAATTGAAATTCATTCAAATCTCCAGCAATAGGTATTTAATTGATAAAATACTCCCCAGTTAACCCGTGCAGGTATTCATTTGTACGGGTATCCGTAAATTGTTACAATTTTATTAATTTTAGTTCCCCATAGCCGGTAGCGATATTTGTATTTATTTTCGGAATAAACACTTTATTCCGCTTACAACACTCCCTTTGACTTGGTTGGATTCTATTTTGGGAACAAGCTTCAGATACTCGAGGACTTGGTATCCGACGCTAATGGGAATGTAAATATAATATAATCAGCGTTGCCATGAGGCAAAGTGCCTGACGCAAGCAAGCTGGGTAATCATATAGCTTTTATGAGGTCTGAACTTTGAAGAAATAAAATAAGGAAATTCCTTACGAACCAGAACCAAAACCCGACTATACAGAAAAAAATAAAATAAAAATCAATATTAAGTGCAAAATTCTGTCTAAATTAAGGCAACCGAAGAAATTAAGGATCCCTAGAATAGATTTTTATATTCTTCTCATTTTTGTCAGTAATTTTTTTTGGATATTAAAAGATGATTGAACTTAGACTGGATTCCCCGACATGAGATGAGGATTCGGATTTTTTTTCTCAGTATACTAAAATTAAAGATTCACAACTTACACAGGTGCAAACGGCATAAGTTGTGGAATTTTTTCGAAGCACGTAAACAAGCAATTAATTTTAGAAAACATGATTGACGAGAATCAAAGTGACAGAATCTCGTTTTTGCCGAAAAACACCGTTTCAAAATGGTTAATAATTAAATTATGTTTAATTTGACTACACTATAAAACTTTGCATCTTATTTGAAATATTGTTTTTTTTTTTTATATATTATTCATACATTTTGATGTTTATTAAAAAATAAATGAAATTTTTGTATTTTTCCACAGAAAAGCAACACGTCAAGTTGTGGACGCATGGTTGGTTTCACATGCTACTTCAGCTGGGAATGATATTGTTGGTTCACCTACACATGGAAATGGACAGAATTGCTCATCGCGTGGTGGGTCTGGTGCCACCACGCCGGTAAGGTAAGTTTTAAATAAAAAATACAAATTTATGTAAATACTTATGTAAACGCTACCACATCAAAAATAGTAGATAGGAAGAGAGACATACGAATACATACAAAAGTGACAAATTGGTGGAGCATAACCGTTTTCTGAAATCGGAACTTCGCAGTTTCTGCTATGGCTGGACAATTGCACGCGAACTGCTAGCGCTTCGCCATATATTTTTTCCACGTATCTGTAGAACCATATCTGCATAGCTTATGGGCTATATTTGTAAACATTGGAACCGACAGAAATGTTTTGGATCATCTCCTCAGTAAGGCCACTAATTTGCTAATGTTTTTCCATTTGAGTGATTCAACTATTTTCCTTTCGACTTCTTTGAACATTGGCTGTAACTTGAGGTTATATTGCTTTTTCGACCGGATTTCCCGACGACCTTCGTTGAACATGGCAAAACCTTAAGATATCTTGCTATCGACTTGTGAATGTGGAGACTTGCGCGGATGCGCATACTTCTTATAAGATCACGTTTTGTTACACCCGGTGACACTCGTAATATTGTCATCTCCATCGCTGACATTTTTGCTTTATATTTTTTGTACGTCGTTCAATGTTGCGATGAGCGGTCCAAATACAAGTTTCTTTATCAATCATACCACCTTGATCAAAAACTTTCCGGAATTTATTCAGAAAATTAAAAATACAAGTTTATTCATCTAAATCTATATTTTCCCCTTCAAAGTAATCCCCACCGACTGCAATACACTTATGCCCGCGCTTGATCCAATCCTCGAAATATATTTTATATTCGGTTTTCGGTATGTGAATCGGTGCTTTATGCAATTTTTCCATTACTTGCTCTCGGCTGCTGAAACGCGTTTCCCGTAGTGGTTTTTTAACTCGATTGAACAGAAAGAAGTCACAGGGAGCCAAATCCGGTGGCTGTTGGATGGTATTTGTTGCATTTTTCGTCAAAAAATTATGAATAACGATGGCACTGTGCGACCGCGACGGTGCGTTATCATGGTGCAAAATCCACGAGTTTTCTGCCCACAATTCTGGTCTCCTTCGGCGAATTGCTTCACGCAAACATCTCATAACGCCCAAGTAATACCCTTTGTTTACTGTCTGGCCTTCTGGCAAAAATTCATGATGCACTACACCGTTGCAATCCATGAAAACCGTGAGCATTGCCTTCTTTTTTGACTGAAAACGACGTGTTTTTTTTGGTCTTGGCTCATTTGGTGAACGCTATTCACTTGCCTGATGTCTGCATTGCGTGTCGTATTCATAGACCCACGTCTCGTCTCCAGTAATGATCCTTTTGATGAATGTGGGATTGGATTCAGCCTCGCAAATCATCTCTTTTGCGACGTCTACACGGTCTCTTTTTTGGATGAAATTGAGGTCTTTTGGCACCAACTTTGCTGCTACACGACGGAAACCCGAATCATTAACCAAAATGTCTTGGACGGATCCATAAGCAATGTTCAAGTCCTCCGCTATCTCTCTGATGGTTAATTTTCGGTTATTGACCAACATTTCTTTTACGAGTACTTCATCAATGTTTTCGTCGGTTTTCGATGTCGATGGTCTGCCACTGCGTTCATCATCTTCGATTGACCCACGACCACTTTTGAACCGCTCGTGCCACTAGTAAACGACCGTTTTCTTTAGAGAATCGTTGCCGAAACACTTTACCAACATTTCCAACGTTCGCGCACCATTAAAACCGTTTTTTTTCACTCTTTATACCTGTTTGAAATGTTGTACCCGCAAACTTTTACTACCTGTGAACAGGTACAGATTTTCTCAACAGGAAGTCATAAAATTAAAGGGTAAATAAGAAACGACCGTTGGAATTTCCCAAGACCAAACAGTGAGCATCTTGAAAAGCGTATAAAGAGATGCGCCACTAGGATGAGGCCACATGCAAAATCTTCGGAAGAAAGGAAAAAATTAATAAAATGTTTACATTTTATGGTTTTAAAACATTTATTTATTATGTTTTTCTACATTAATAATGAATATGCCCGCCATTTTTCGATAAGACCGCTATAAGACGGTTTGGAATAGAATCATACAGTTTTTTTTAAATAATCAAGAGAAATTTGGGCCCAGGCATCACGAATAGCTTCGATTAAAGTGTCCATGTCTTCAAATTGTCTGCCGCCTTCATACACTTTACGAGATAACCATGCCCAAACATTTTCGATTATGTTTAAGTCCGGTGAATAGGGCGGCCATGGCAAAAGTTCCACGTCTTCTGATTGAATCCAACTTCTAACAACCCTGGAAGTGCGGATGGTGGCATTGTTTTGTTGGAATATCCAAGGCAGGGGTCCGAAAATGTTTTTCACTTTTGGTAATGACCGTTCCAGTAAACATTTGTAGTTGTTGCCGTTCATTGTTGTGGACAAAAACTCGAATTCGATTGTGCCATAGTAGGTAATAGCTCCCCACACCATTACACCTGATGTATGGCTGTGGTGTCTTGCCAAATTAAACTCCTCCTTTCTTAGATCATGCAAATAAAAGTTGTAACCATCGGGGCCGTCAAGGTTAGACTTTTTTCCTTGAAAAGACAACGCGTTTCCATTCACAGGTTTCTTTTTAAGTTTTTTTCTCTGTATAGTACGGAGCTGATACTCCGCTGTTGGCCCTGATTTTAGTCGCTGGTAGAGTAGAATTTGAGGCACGCCGTAGAATTAACCGCTTTTCTCGCAATGTTGTTGCATCTGCCGTGCGTCCTTTTTTATTTTTCCTACAGTTTTGTATCCGCAAGATAACTGTTTACAACAGTCTTACTTCTTTTAAGCCTCCTTGCAATTTCTCGTCCTGAGAGCCCTAACTCATTGAAAGCACCTATTTTCACTCTTTCTGTCGCTGTCAAAGTTTTTCCGGAACCCATTTTTTTTTTAAACTAAATAAAAACAGTTCTTTTCAACGCTTTTTTTAAAATATTCTTAACAAATTTCTGATGTGAACTCCTGCAACGAAATATTCGCAATTCCATCCTTTTTATACGCGTTCAGGTAGTTCATTGTTTTATCTTGGGAAATTCCAACGGTCGTTTCTTATTTACCCTTTAATTTTATGACTCTCTGTTGAGAAAATATGTACCTGTTCACAGGTAGTAAAAGTTTGCGGGTACAACATTTCAAACAGGTATAAAGAGTGAAAATCGATTGGAAAATATATTGCCTCATCCTAGTGATCGCCAGTGTACGTCTCGAGTACATTTTGAGATCTTAGCGCCATATAAAATCTCTCAGAACTTGATCGAACGTCTTCTCCTAATTGGTGCAGACAATGCGATGTTTCCCCATTATAATCCATTTACTTAGAATTGCGTTACATGTCGACCTGTCGCCCATAAGGCCCATTCACTCCTATTACGTTGTCGACTGTCTAAAAATATCTTGCGTATTTTCATAGTATGCGGCATTTGTGCTAGCGATCGGTAATTTCTGCACTTTCTTGTGTCGCGTTTGTCTTTATATAGTGGAACACGAAAGCTCTCTAGACTGGAAAGGCTTCCGATCGCCTTTCAACATTTTATAAAACAAAGTTCCGAGCCATTTAAATCCAATTGTCGCGGATACTTCGGAAGATATTCTACTACTTTTCTAACTTAGCTTCTCTAAAATATACTGTTTCAGCACTTGTCAGGCAAAGCTTAAAGAAGAGTTCTTTAGGACCTGATCCTGTCAGTGTTCTCGGTTAGGGCTTTCATTGACAGTTTTTATATGAGCATAACTGCAGATGAAATTGCAAAACTCCGGATTCCTGCACATGACGCGAGTGCTTCCCAACGATTCTAAGGTATTATCGACATTTTTGCTGCCCCTTACAAGTGCAAACGTCAATATACGAGCACATATTGAAAAACAGCTTCTCAAGCAACAAATATTAATTTACATATTATAGCTTTCCCTGGACTTTTTCCTTTTACGTCATATTGTTTCGGTTCTCTGAAGAGTACAATAATTTCCAAAATCATTGGTAGGAAGGTCGTATCAGTTTTGAGTTTGACCTAGCTGGCCGTGAGACATTCACTTCCTGGTTCCATCACGCTTCTCTGGTGGTTAGATAGATTAATGAGGCAAGCGCCCAAAGGGCCACTTTATGATGCAACTATCAAGGCCTGGTCTCTCGATTCACTGTTTTGTTACCTTGACGTTTTTTTTTGCGCATAGAGGGGCCGTAGTTTACGGAATGCGAAGAGAATGAGAGATTTTTTTTAGACAGGAATGGTCGCATAGGTTCGTTTTACTCCAGGGTGTACTTAGGTCACAACTAATAAGGTTCAGTTAGCAGGAGTCGTGCTCAGTTCGATAAAGCAGAATAAGAATAGTGCATTCATTAGTCAAAAACGTTATTGAGTTGAAGAGACAGCATTTGGTAAGAGTTACACTCGATTTCAATCTTCGGAAATGCTTTCTTGCTTACCTAGGTTGCTCTACAGCCCGGGCGTTAGCGCGGTCTCTAGCTAACTACCTCCAATTACTTACTCCAGGTTAGTTGAGGTCCCCTTCCACTTGCGCGCCCCATAAGTGTCTCTTCGAGTTGGAATCGAAGTTTCGTCGGCCTGGAGCTCTAGTGCTCATTTTCTCTACAAGTCCTACCCATCTTAGGCGATTAATGTGCACTTTTCTGAGCAGGTCAATGTCAATGCACAGCTAGTAGAGTTCGTCTTTAAATCCACTCCTTCAAACTTCATCAATCCAAATAAAACCAAAAACCACTTGCGTTCGAAACCCCCAAGGATACCTTCGTTCAGCTTCGCTGATTTTCACACTTCTGCTCCACAAAGCAAGAATGGGATGATAAGGATTTTATATAGAGTTTCTTGAGTTTTCTTAACAGGAATTTATTACTCTTTTACATTCTTTGGCTGAAGGAACAGCGAATGGCAAGAGTAACTTCTCGATTGATTTCTTCTAAGATGTTATTATCAGATTTAATACCAGAGCCAAGGTACAATATAAAAAGTCCCTGACTATCTCAAAGGTTTAGCTGCCTATTATGACATTCTGTCCGTTTCGTCGCATATATCATACTTAGTTTTGCCTTCGTTCACGGCTAAACTTATTTTTGCCGCTTCTGTTTCAATAGTTGCGAGCGCACTACCGGCGCTTCGCTGAATTCTACCAATGATCTCAATGTCTTCATCGTATTCGGGCTGTTCTTGGACTTGCAGTTGGACTTTTGGAAAATTGTGCCTCTGGTGTTGACTTGCTAGTTTCGTACAATTTTCTCAAGTACTCGTACGTATATTTACGGCCTTTACCGAACTGCGGGTGTTCTCCATCGTCATTCTGCGCAACCTAATGAGCTTAGTAGGGATACCAAGGCTAGACAAGATTCTATATATCTCGTCCTCTATAGAAGCTGTCATATGCGGCAATAAAATCGATGTAGAGGTTGAGCGTATGGATGGACTTGTTGAATTTTTCTAGGATCTGTTGTAGTGCGACACAAGACGGCAGATAAGATTTTATATGCGATGTTAAAGAGACTGATGATTCTATCGTATAATTGGTACAGTTAAGAGGATCTCTTTTCTTGTGGATTGGGGAAACGGTGCTAAGGTTCCATTTTTCAGGCAAGCTTCCTGCCGACCAAATATTAGAAGTCATGAAGTCATGTGCGGCTACCTTACACAGTTCATCAGGTAGACCGTTCGGTCAAGCAGCCTTATTGTACTTATCTTTGGATATTGATATCCTCACTTCATGTTAATCGGGTGGAAGAAATCCTTTCGCCTGACTATATTTTGTAGTTGAGTTGGCGAATTCTTTTTAATGTGTCATTACTATGAACAGTTAGAAGAGCGCAAGAACTTCTTGCATTCTTGCTTTCGGCATCGTTTTGCAGTCTTCTTATTTTGCTGCTGCCTTATTACTAAATCATGCGTCCCTTGATATCTTGGTTTAATTTCTGCCGCTGGTGCTTCTGGATGCTTGCGTTTAAGTTAACTAACAAGCGCAAATTCTCGCTGTTACTTACAATTGAGAGAGGCTGACGTTGCTTCCGGTATTTACCGCTCTTGCTCAGTTTGTAATAAATAGTGTACGGAGTACGCTACGAAAGCATGGGAATTACGCAAAAAGCTCAAAACATTTTTCTCAAAACCCTTCCTTCACTGTCAAAGTTACCATTTTCCATTTTGCATTCAACATTGTTAGAGCTAGCTAGCTTTGTAAGAGTGAACAAGAGTGAATTGTTGATATGTTGCCTTTTTTAAGTTTCATAGGATAAATTAGTTCTGCAGGACAATATGGTAACGTACTCAAACAATTTCTAGATTCAAAGCTTTTAATTTTCGCCCAACTTTTCTAATTCAAAATTGGTGTTCTTTTTATTTTTTTTAGAAAAATATCAGCTCATGAATTCGAACGTGGTGGTCTACTTAAACCAATCGTGAATACAATAGATGGCACACCGACATTCTTAAGCATTGGTATACAAAATGATTGCTCGGCAAATACGTCATGCGGTCAACCTGGCGGATATCATCATAATGGCGGTCATCAATACTATCGACCGCAAAGGCTGTCCCGCCATGAATTAAAACAGTTGGACGAGAAGGAATTGATTTTTGAATTGGTAAGGTATTGTCAATAGTATTTTTTGAATCTAATTTAATATTTAATAAAAAAAAAAAACCCCCTATACGAGTAGTATACAACATAAACCAAAAATAAAAAAAGCCCGCCAATTGTAAGCAGATTTTCCTTTTGCAAAGGGCATGTCGTGGTTGAAAGCAATTAATAGAAGAGAAGGAATACCCAAAATGTCTGAAGGTCAATATCAACGAAGGTGATGTCTTAAAAGAAAAACACCAAAAACAAACATTAGCCCATCCGATTTTCGAGACAAATGTCTATACCTCGTTAGTGGTGGCCAATGTCTATGATACTTTCACGCGAAGGTAAAATTATTGTTCTTAACCACCTGCCTCACCATTAGCGTTGAGGGTTCGTTGACCAGGCATTGTTATGATTTCGTCTAACCAGGAATATACTTTGACGTTATATTGGTCTTTCTCGATTACTAGGTCAATGTCGCGCTAAAGAGCTAAATCAACGTCTTAGGGGCTCTTTTTCTTTTCAATATTTCGGAGACCATTCAGATCCATTTGATGGTTGGTAAAAACCATTTAAAATTAATAGAATAAAAAAGTTGTTTTTTTTTTTTTAGTCTAGTAGGATTGAAACGAGAGAAATTTCAATGGGGCAATAACATTTTATTTCTTAAGTTTTTTGTTCTGTGTTGACATAGCTTTCTAAGTGTTTGTTAGAAACGAGAAGACAACCTACCTACCATATCAGGAGATGTACTAATAAGCTGTCTTTTATATTTAAGAACCGCCGAAATGCCATTTAGTTACTACGGTTGTGGCGATATACCTTTTTGTTTGCCTATCTGCGTTTTGAAGAGTCATACGAGTACTATAAGCAACCCAAATTTCGGTATAACACACTATCAAGATTACGGGCAATATTAAATAGCTTACCTCTGAGCCGTGTTTAGCAAGTTCATTAGAGATTTAATTTTCCGAAATATCATTTGGAACTAGCACTCAAACCTGACTGAGTGAATTCAGCCTTCCAAGTATGTCCAGAGAAACCTTTAATTCTCGACCTGGTTCGAAACTGGCCTCACTTCGCCCTCTTACCTGTTCTTCACAGCATACTTGATGGCTATTAGAATAGTCTGTTTCTCCGTGTGCTATAATTTGGGGTAGACCATGGCCTTAAGTAACATGCCTCTTTTCCCAGTTGCCTCAAACGGCCATTTTAATAAATAATTTAATTTATGACGCAACGGTTCTGCGTTGATCAAGGCTTATTCACTAGAATCACTATTTTGTTTATCTTGTCATTTTGTGCACAGAGAGCGGGACTTACGGTATTCCGTCGAATGCGAAGACAATGAGAGAAGTGGTGCCACGGGCACCAGATTGCGTTACAGTCCGGGGTAAGTTCAGTTAGGCGGTCTTTTATTACCTGCCTTCATTTGTGCACACGAAGTTTACTAAGATGAAGTTGTCGCTCTGGGTTGGGCTCTTTCTTTCTTTCTTTCTTTCCGGCCAGGAGTGCTGGTGTCATAGCCATCTAAGCCAGGTTATCTGATGTTTTCTGACGATGTCGGCATCGCTGTATTTCACGATAAACTTTCATCTATAAGCACTTTCATTCGCTTTTGTCAGTGTCTAAGCTTCTGTGCCGTAAAGCTTGACTGCAAAGATCAGCGGCCTGCATAAAATGTTTGTCGTTGTCATTGATAGTAGAGCCGAAATAGATAAAACCACTTACTACCTTAAAATTGTAGCTGGCTATAGTGAGGTTTTGTCGTAAGCGTCGCGGTCGATGTTGTTTTTTTTTCTTTTTCCTTCATTGACGGCTAAACCCACTGATTTCGATAACTGCTGAATTTTTTTCAAGGTCTGTAGTAATGTGAAAATTTGACCTATGGCTCCGGTTTAAAGCCAGACTGACAGGGGCCAACTAGACGCTTTATGAGGAGTCTTAGGCTGATACCGGCTGCTGCAGAACGTATTGCTCAGCTACTGACTATCTGAGAATATTCATTTCTCACTAAGTGTACCTTGAAATGTTTCGCTTTTCTTACAAACTATGAGTAGTCTTAAGAGACCTATTTTGAAGTGATTTTGGACAGCTGTCTATTCGAAATAGGCTTAAGAATAACTTAAATTAGTTTGTAGTGATGGAACTGAGATGGGTTATATTGTTAATAATTAACCTTACTGTTGTATTTGTTACCAGCTGATATTTTATGATCCCGTTGTGCAGATGCAGGTCAGTTGTTAACTGTTCCCACTGCCGTCCATCAAACTTAGACTCTGTACAACATTATGAGTCTCATGTTGATTACGTAAAAGTAGTTAATTACTCCTGTTAGCCGTCCCCATTTTAGTAGGGCCATCATACAGAAATAGAGGAAACAAGATACAAACTATTCCTTTCTTGCTCATTTTGCATATAGCGTTTCCAATTGAGGTTACTTTGCCGACGATTTTAACTTATATCTTCATGCTGTCTTTTTTTAAAAGGCCGACATGTGGTATCTTGTACATTTTAGTAAACTTCCTTACAGTATTTTGTTGCGTAGTACCTTTTGCGATGTTCGCTTGTTGGAGTATAGAGACTCGCGCTATTAACGAGCGGAAACTCACTTACGTTTTTCAAATGAAACCATACGAGTATACTAGACTCTATATTATTTCTATGCGCTGCTAAGTCATTCAGCAGCAGTTCTTTGTCAAATTTGGTGATACGTGCGCTGTACTTTAGGATACCATTAACATAGATTCTTTTCTTTCCTTCTTCTCCATAGAATAGTTAAGCCGCCACAGAAACCCGATCTCTTTACTTTACTTTTGATGGCAGCTGACAGATTTTTCTCTCACCTGACTGCTCGATGTCTAGTTGTCTGACTCCATCAAATTGGTTGATGCCCACTTCCAATACCTTGCGTCACCTTACGTAAGGTTTTCCTTCTCTGGGGCGAATTTAAACACACTTCGGGCTAGAACACCGTGTCTGTACTCTCAACATGATCCAGCCATCTTATTCACTCTTGGCACACTTTCTTGAGACCGAGCTTGCACACATACTCTAAAGAGCATTAAGGCCACTCTGTCGTCTATAAGGACAGATAATGACAACAGTGTTACTCCATCTAATCTCCAAGAGCCTAAACAGATAAACTCCTTTACCTCAAAATAGTTGTTCATTCTAATGTTCTGTCCAAAGCAACAGTGATCCAAACACAAGTTTCTTTTTAAAAATGAAATACATTGAACAAGAATAATTATTTTCGGTATGTTATGGCGTTATTAGAAAGAGCGAACATTCCCATTAGTTATGGAATACGATTCCATTTATATGGCTGCCTCGGCTGGCTTTTCAGTGGCGCATACTGTCCACCTAATTTTCCAAGATCCTGCTGACTGTTTCTGGCTCTATCTCATGAATGGCGTTTCTAGATTGTCCGCATAACATCGATCTTTAAGGCTACTCCACAAAAAAGTTTAATGCTAATGATACTACCACTCCAAAATCCGTACCAAACAGTCACTCTTTCCGGAAGCATTGGCTTCTCGATAATTATATGCGGGTTTTCCGATTCCCAGATGCGGCAATTTTTTTTTGTTAACATGCCCCTCGTCAGAAAAACCATTTTTCGGCCAAATTTGGCGTCCAAATCGAGCTGTTGTAAGCCCCAAACTGAGAAGCGATAACGAAGTGGATGGTCCTTTGCTTTCAATTGCTGAGTGAATTGGACGAATCTTTGTGCAAAATTCTCATCAGGCTGCTGCGTGAAATGGCACAAGTTCCACCCTTGTTATGGGTCGAAGCCGATCTAAAACTTCTTACTGTTCTTAGGGTCACAGCACCAAGTACTTATTGCAACTCTGCATTGGGTCAAACCAACAGAATGACCCTTCCCGCAACTTTTGGTTTAAACCACAGCCACCATGACGCTCCCACAGGGTGCCTACCTCAACAACTCAGGGCCGGACCGAAATCCGGGCGACTCCTGACTCCTATGGTATCGCGATTTAAGTCCTGGTAGGGACTACCGGTGGTCCTGCCGCCAACAAGACCTATGACCGGCAACTTGTAACTGAACAAATCGTAGAAAGCTTCGGTAGCCTCATCTGAAGATGTGTACGATAAGACCAGTAGTATGCTCTGCCCCTGTTTTTTATTAGACAAAGTCATTGATGGGCGAAGTCTTGATAATTGGGCGGGGGCCCGATATTAACTGGCAGTCAAGATTCGGGAAAGAGCTGCCAGTGTCAAAGCAACTTATATTTCGTTGGCCGTTAGACCGCCTTACTGCAATCCCATGGACTTATGCCAATTATGTCAATGTAATTTGCAGTTGTAAGAAATGTTTGATATATTCTGCCTCTGAAGTCGACTTGTGAGTTGCACCCATTTTTTCTAACTATGGTGTTGAAAAGATCACATAATAGCGGCTCACCCTGCCTGAGCCCTTTTTCAACACCAAAAGATTCGGTGATGTTTCTTCAGACTTTGATAGAACGTCGGGAGTTCTTCATCGGCAACCTGCATAGCCGAGTGAGTTTGGTAGAGGTATCAGAAAATAGCATTCTAAAATTCGCCTCCACAGACGCTAAACTTAAAAACGAAGATTCTAAGGTGTTTTCCAAGATCTGCTGCAGACTTAACATTTCAAAAACTGTTACTTTTAAGGTCCAAAACCGCACTGATATAGATCTATGATCGGTTCTAAATGAAGTTAGTAAAGGATGTTTAGTAATCCTAAGTCCCAGTAGATGTTGTAGATCAGGGATTCTCTTTCCTTCAGAACCGGTCAGACGATGCTGCCGAGCAAATTTTAACAATCGAGCAAGGCATGCTATTTACCGGGCAATTACTCCAGCTTAAAAAATCTCAGTGGTTAATCTATCCCCTCTGCGGACTTAGTTCGGATATTGCTATTTTCATTTAGTTTTAGTCGCTGTCATGGTCCGGGTTGAATGGTGCATCATATCTGCAATCGGTATGCTTGTCGTTTGCATTTCTGCTGCAATTTTTACAGGTCGCTCTCCCAGGCCTCGGTTTGCATTTTGTCCCGCTGGCACTTGCTTTTTAGATTCTGGGTAAAATTTCGAACGTTAGACCTACAGTGGTATGCTCTCATCTCAGCCAGTCCTGATATATAGTTTTGCACGATACGCTGCTAGCCTCCTTTTTGGTAAAATATAATACATGAAGGGCAGTAGTTCTGGTGGTCCGCGGCAGCATTACCACTTGAAAGAGGTTGAAGAACACACGATCGACAACGGCTCTGTCAAAAGTATTCTCAAAGTATTTTCCCAGTCCATAATAGCCACATTCGTAGCTTGGCTACTATAAGATGGGTCTTTATATCTCAGAATGCGGACTTCTAAAATATTGGATATGTGTCTTCTGTCTATCGCAATATTATCATTCTGGCATTCGTTTTGGTCAGTGGTCTTGTGGATCTTAAGATGCTGAAAAAGCGTACTCGTTACAACGATTTCCTTCGCAAAACTAATGAGCCTGTGTCCTTTTCCAGATGTGATGTAGTGCAAGCTATGCTGGTTCAAGATGCTACTAAAGGTGGCTTTCTCTCCTATTCTTTCATTACGGTTACCGAGTACGTCATTTGTGGCACATCGCTCACTGTCCATTGGTTCCTTGTATGATGCCATACTAAGTAGCATCGTCTATTTCCTCCATTGGCTCAAGCGTGTATATAAGGCTAATGTTTGCGAATTCGGCTCTGAGCCCGAAGCCCGAGCTATTTATAGTTTAGATAGAGCCATGTTCGTTATGAAGATTGAGTAGGAATAAAATATTGCACATACGCCCAGTAGTACGAATACGTGTTTTAATGAAATTTTCTTCAAAATTAATTTCTAGTAATTTTTATGCGATTTCTTTCTTTTTTTTTTAAGGTGAAGGACATCTGCAATGAACTAGAAGTTCGATCGCTGTGTCACAAAATCCTGCAGAACGTTTCAATTCTCCTCAACGCTGACCGAGGCTCATTGTTCCTTGTCCAAGGCAAATGCAATGGATCGGATGGACCAAAGAAGTAAGTGTTAACCATCTCTTGAGTTACGTTACTACATACATATATATAAATTAATATCATATTCCAAGGACTTTCTTACCCTTTTAAAGCCATAATATACACCGGTTGTACGTCAATATGCCCTCGAGGAAGCTAATAACTTTGAGTTAATTCATATGGAAGACAGTTACAAGAAGTTGCTCCTAACGACAATGTACGAGTATCCCTAATAATTTTATAATGTGTCCTCCAGCTCTGGTGCTGTCTTTGCTGCCTTAGAGTGGTAACATCTGCACGTACATATGTCCTTTGTCAGGGGTTTAATTACTTGGATTTCAACTTTAGGAAATGGTTCATTCTTAGAAGAATAGATGCCAGTGCCACACCATGCAACATATAAACAAAGTAATGGCAGAAAATAGTACCCAACCGAAATAAAACCCCCGTCTTTGATACTTGAATTGTTACATTGACGCGACACTCTTCCTACCCCGTTTGTGCTGGTCGTACAAAATGGTGCTCGTCGTTTTTCTGCTCCTGGAATTTCTGCTTAATTTTACGGTCAATGAGCATTCAATTATTATTAGGTACGAGTGTTTCGCCGTATGCTTCTGTTTTTCTAACAATTTTTCTCAAGTGACAATCCTGTGAGTGGTATTCGACAGACGAGACTTTGTGGAGCATGGGCCATGTCGCAAAAAGACGGTTTTCTATATTTTCCAATGCTATTGTTATTTTTTTTTTCAATTTGAAATTGTTACGTGATGTTTTTCACGACTTGAACTCTGGAAGACAGAATGAATAAATACTGGTCAAGGATGATATGCTTGTTCGTACGAGTATTGTATTTCTTTTGGAAAACCCAACGCTGGAGGGATGATTGACGAGAAGGAGTTCTTCTAAATAATTTTTGTGATTAACGATTTCAGTTACTCAGCGAAAGAGTTTTTGTTTTTACTCTTTTTTTTCTTTTCAATCTCTCTGTTGAAAGTAGTTTCTCATTTGCCTTTTTTTTTCTTTTTTTTCTTTTTTATTTAATCGTTCTGCACGAATGAACTATAGAAAAAGAGTCCTTTTGAGTAGATTAATATAGTATAAACAAAATTATACCAGCCCGAGGACTTTTTTCAGTCCAGTGACTATCAATTTTTCAAACATTGTGTCGTCTTTGTTTGCTTCTCTAGGGGATACTTGAACGAAGCAAGATCCTTGAAAAAAGAATAGAAGGTGCAGTGGGAACATTTTTTTTTATCCCTAAACACAGTCATGTCAAGTTGACAAAGTCGACATGACCAATAGAGCAAATCACGTGCTCTTTTCAAGTCAATGAATTTTACTAAAAAGCAAAAAAGAAACGTGGATGATGGATAGCTTTGAGTTTTTACCTCAGCACTTGGGACACTCGGAGTAAAGTAATAAAAAAAAGTCAAAAGCCATACAAAATTAGATAAAATGCTACATCGCCAGTGGCCTTTTTTGGGTTGTGCATGAAGAAAAACACTTACGTGTGCTACATAAGATTATAATACTCTCTACCAGTTTCTAAGGTGAATATGTACCTTTCTGAAACTGACACTTCTATTATTTGATCGAGTATCCCCAATATTTGTCAAGTGTCCCGATGAGCTCGCCCGTAACTCGCAAAAAAAAAGGCGCTTGGAAGCGTGTCACACGTTTAGCGTAGGTTCCCAGTAACTTCTGAGAGTTCCAAAACTCAACAGAGTGTGATTCTATGCAGTTTGGTTATTGTTAAGATATACGTTGCAGTCTTTAACCATCCTCGATTTATGGTGTTCGGAGTAAGAATTCCGATCGCTGCGTGGTTGTCTATGTACTCGTACATTTCAATATAAGCCACGGGTATTGGATTCAGGCTGTGTCAGGCAACGGCCTGAGCCACCTTAAAGTGCGGCTTGAAAGCGCTTCAATTTTTGGAAAACTGAAGGATTGGTATATGCAGAGGACCCCTGCGCCTATGCTTTCGGTTGTTTTAGAGCCATCTGTTCAAATGCATGCTAAGGGGTTGTCTGTAATCGTTCCCTGCCGGGATCAGGAATAAAAATGCCTTGTTGAAGTCGATTTTAGTTAGTTGGAAGCCAGCTGATTGGAGGAGGCTATAGTGCAGTAAGAAGACTAATATGTCCCATATTCAGAGCTTTTCTTTCTAAGTACCACTAAGTCTAAGTGAAGAGCTTTTGGCAAACTTTATGCTGAAAATGTCAATGCAGAGCAAATGAAGCTTAGTTTGGATAGGTTTTACTCCATCGCTTTACCACACTACTTAATATTAAACTAGGGCAGTTGTGTTATATTCCTTGGTTCAGTTGTTCTGGAAATGTAACATAACAGTTGTGACTGAAGATGCGTCTTTTCGGAAGATTGTCTGTAAAAAGGATGGATGCCCCCCATCGAGCGAAATAACCCCTGAGCCCAAATATCTTTCTTTTTCTCTCTATCCCATTTTCCAAAAAAAACTTAACACATTCTATGGCATTATAAGTGTATTCATACCCCCTTGAGTGTTAAGTTCTTTAAAAAAAAAACAAGTTCCAGTAAAAGACCCTGATGAAATACTACACACGCAGTGAAATTCAATTAATTTTAAATATTAAAAACAAAGTTGATTTAAGTATAATACTATTTACAAAACAAATGATTTATTTAAGCAAAGAAGAAAATTAACTAAAACAACTAAACATATCTTTACTTAGTTAAACAAAAAAAAAAACTCAATTTATACTGCGAAATTCGTTTAAAGGCAGTCAAGGTAAAGTAAAACCAGAAGAAAATTCAGTATAACAAATAACGTAAAAGTCTAAAATAATAGTGAGTCCAACCGCCAGACTTGGTGGCATGGCATCGTTCTAACGTAAATCCTCCGCCGAAGTAAATTTGCGCCCGCCAGCATAAACGCGATGAGACAGATTTCCCCACATGTTTTCGTTTAAGTCCGGTGAACGTGCTGGCCACTCTAAAAGTTGAATTTCTTTGGCTTAAAACCACTCACGACTGGCCCGCGATACATGAATGGTTGTATTATATTGCTAGAAAATTGTATTTAAATTCAACTGATGGTCCAAAAAGTCTAACAAAACATCTTCCAACAGAGTAATATAATTTTCTGATTTCATTCGGCCAGAAATTTTGCATATTGGAGTCCTGTAATGATAGCTAATAGCAGCCCCGACCATCAAAGGTCCACCTTCAAAATTTTGTTTAGTGGAGAAGCTCTCAGGACTTTTTATATCATACCAATAATAATTAAAACCGTCTTTCACATCAGGGTTAAACTTTTTTGCGTCCGAAAATATCACGCTTTTCCACTGTTTAGACCATGTCATGTGTTCTTTGGCAAAGTGTAATCGGGCAACTTTGTGTGCTTCTGTAAGAGCTGGTTTTGACTTCATTTTTTTCCAAACCAGTCGATTACTGCCAGCTAAAATTTGTTGTACACGCCGTTTAGATATCGGCAACTTTAAATCTGAAATAATTTCAGAAGCAGTAGCATTTTCTTTGCAACCCATCTCGGATAATGGCCGACTTCTGACGTTTTTATTTCTTCTGTAATTTAATAACATTATTGATTGCGGAAGCCGATCGATTTAATTTAATGGAAATTTTGCCATTGGACATACCGGTATCCTTATACGCATGGATTTTTAGCGATTTCCTCATCCGAGAGGGTTTTTCCTTTCCCATTCTGACTTGCGGCCAACAATCATCGAAATCCAAAACTTCTAAATGTAAAAAAATTGTTTTCATTTGTAATCACAAAAAAAAGACCCTATTTTCGTTTCCAACTCACAGATTTTTAGCATAAACACGACTGCTTTTAATTGAATTTCGCACGATCATTAGTGACAAGGACATACGAGGGGCGTTCAATATATTCTCGTTATCGATATGAAGGAAAATGCGAATTCAATTTAAATTGTTTTTATTTTTCAATATGATCTCCCCTAACATCAATGCATTTGTTACATCTTGAGATAAGCTTTTTTAAACCCTCAAAATAATAAATTTCCTCTTTCTCTGCAAAATACCCATTTATTGCCGACTTGAGTTCTTCATCATCCGAAAATCTTTTTCCACGAAGACATTTTTTCAAATCCGGAAACAGGATATAATCACTAGGGGCAAGGTCTGGACTATAGAGTGGGTGTTGGATTTCTTCGAAACCACAATCTCGCGCAGCAGCCTTGGAAACTCGCGCAGTGTGAACAGGAGCGTTGTCATGAAGAAGCAACACACCCGCTGCGAGTTTACCCCGTCTTTTCTTTTTAATTTCCTCCCGCAAATTATGCAAAGTGGAAGCGTAGGATGTGGCGTTGATGGTTTCACCTTTTTTTTTGTACTCAATGAGCAAGATTCCCTTTGAGTCCCAAAAAACTGTGACCATGAGCTTTCGGGCAGACGGAGTGATTTTGAACTTCTTCGGGGGGTCTGTTCCTTTTTTATGCCACTGCATGGACTCTTGTTTGCTTTCAGGGTCATAGTGGTGGACCCATGTTTCGTCCCCAGTAACAATTCGATCCATAACACCGTCCGCGTTCTCACTACACATCTCCAAAAGCTCTCTACAGCATGCGATTCTCACTTTTTATCTGAGGCGCTGTGAGCATTCGTGCCACCCACCTTGCACTGACCTTTGAAAGGTTAAGATGGTCATGAAGAATGGTGTGAATGGTACCAATTGAAAGCTTGGTGATCTCTGCCATCATTTTCACCTTTATTCGGGCATCCTCAAGAACAAGTTTTTCGACTTCTTTGATGCTTTCTCCCGTACAAGCAGTAGCCGGGGCGCCGGAGCGGGGGTCGTCCTCAATGCTCTCTCTGCCTCTCTTGAACTCACTTGACCACTTTTGCACAGTTGATAATGAAGGTGCGGAACCCTGGTAAACAGCCACCATCTCTTCATGAATAGTTTTTTTACTTTTTCCTTGCTTAGTGAGAAATTTAATTACAGCGCGATGCTCAATTTTCACCATCATCGCCTCAGTTGCCATTATGATTCTGTTTAACTAGAGATAAAACGCGAATTAATAATCACATTTATATGAAATTTTACATGAATGCACTAAAATAATAGTATTACTTGATAAATAAGTCAATTTATATATGCAACCACAGCTTCACCCCGATACCGAGAATATCTTGAACGCCCCTCGTAAATCAAAAACAAACGAAACAAATTGGACATAAATGTTCGTTTACACTACGAAGACTTTTTCTGGACAAAAGTGCATCTGCCGTTAATTAAATTTCGCTGAGTGTAGTCTAAAATTCTTCTCATTCATTGAGATGGACGCCACAGCTTCTTTCTGAATGAGCAGGTGAACAAAGAGGAGGTTCAGTATACTGAGTAAAATTTGTAACGCTGCGGAGGGTTCTGCGCTCAATCCTTCCGATATGTCTACACAGGGCTTTCTTTGTATTTTATTGAGTTATGGATGTGTAGATTTTGTTTTTGGTGTCTTATCGACTTTCTTACTACATTTAAGGCATCTCTATAGGTCTTCACTTTATTTTGCAATGATATGTTCAACTATTAGGGATGTAACCCCATCATATCTAACTCTGAAGCAGGTACGAGCAATTAGGAAGGAGGAATAGGACTATTTTTTATTTTCCTTATTGTAATAAATTTTTTATCCTCGTTCCATTCACCCTGGAAGTTTTTTATGACACTGTCCTAGATAATTTTCCGAGGAAATGGGAAAGACTTACCCGGTGGAAAGAAGGTTTAGCGTATGCTCCATTTGCTCTTTGCAAGAGTCTTAATTGATTGGAGTAGTGTTTGGACGGAATTTTATATAAACGTGTGCTAGCGCGCGTGAAAATTTTTTCCCACGATTCTCTCTTGATTCTAAACTCGATGAAGTTAAACCTATGGTTTTCCTCTGATTCCGTTTATTTAAGTCCCATTTATCCATGGCTAAATTCTCTAAATTCCCGAAATTCCAAAAGCGACTCATGTTGGTGCTTATATTAAACTCTTGCGAATGAGCATTAACGTAACGTGAAGGTTTCTATTTCCAAAGAAGTCACAAGAAGTTTAAACGGGTCAGAAATGACTGCAACGTCTTTCTCAAGCGTGTGAAATTCCAATATGACCAAAAACTGAGGCAAAGGCAGTAAAAATTGTTGGTCATTCGTCAAAAACATTAGAAATTCTGCCTAATCCTCCATCCCAACGCTCATTTACAATGACATTCCAGCTGTCAGCTCTTTGGACAAGGCCAATCTGCTTGCTGCACACTTTGCGGCTAGCTCAACACTCCCAGATTGTGCTTTGTCCCCGTCTACACTTGAGTGCATCGAACCTTCAATGGGATAAATCCACTTTCGCACTCGTGTAGTAGCAAGAGTACTTAAAGATCTTAATATACATAAATCCGCTAGTCCAGATGGTATATCTCCCCTTCTTCTGAAGAGGTGTTCTTCCACGCTGGCAAAACCACTGCGTAAGCTTTTTCATCAATCCTACTCTTTAGGACTCTTTCCGAGAAGCTGGAAAACAGCATTTGTCCAGCCCGTCCCTAAAAAAGGTGAATCTTCTCTCTCCTCCTACAGACCCATGGAAACGCCGATAAACCGTCAGCTCATGAAATATCTCGAAATGCGAAAACTTCACAATGACCGGCAATATGATTTTCGTAGCAACAGGTCCACTGGTGATTTGATGGCATGTCTCACCGAAAAGTGGAACCAAAGCGTACAACAATCTGGCGAAAGCAAGATAGTTGCACTTGATATTTCTAAGGCATTTGATAGAGTTTGGCATCAGGCACTTTTGTCGAAAATGCGTTCTTTTGGGATCGATGACTCTCTTCTTCAATGGATTGGAAATTTCCTTTCGGACACTCAATTCAAATTGTCTTGGACGGTTTCAAGTCTGATATTCACAAAATAAATGCTGGTGTGCCCCAGGGTTGCGTTCTGTCTCCGACACTCTTTTTAATTTCTATCAATGATCTCTTATCTGCCACTTCTAATCCAATTTATTCCTTAGCTGACGACAGTGCTCTCTGCTTTTCATATTCGTTCCCGGACTCACGTCCCTGCTCTTCTGCTGTAGAACGAGAACTGCAGCATATGTTAAGCTCACAAACTTCTGATATTAACAGCATAACCAATTTGGGCTCTACGAGTATCAACCGAGTGGAATTTAATGCTTCCAAAACTTAATGCTGTCTGCTGTCATTAAAGCGAAATTCAAATACCCAGCCATTATCCATGAATGGCACTTGCATCGTCCAAACCGATAAACTTTCCATTCTCGGTATGTATGTCAGTGACAAGTTACGTTGGAATGACCACATATTCGATGTCGTCAAAAAGCGATGTAAGAAATACTTTACCCCCTCTGATCTGGCCTCAATATATAAGGCATTCATCCGCCCGAAAATATCTCAGCACCTGCTAGATAGGATCCAAAATCGTGCGATAAAACTCATAGGTGATACTGATATCAGTCAATCAATTGGCACCCTCGAACACCGACGTAATGTCTCCTGTCTCACTTTGTTTTATCTCTATTTCCACCACCAGTGCTCCATTGAAATCGCCAGTATTATTCCGCCCATTCAAACTTTCAACCGTAACACCCGTCTCTCTATGAATGCTCATCACTATACCCTCAAGCCCTTTTTCGGACGTACTCTAAAATATCGTGATTCTTTCCTAAGCCGTACAACTCGCTTATGGAATGCCCTGCCGATCTCTGTGTTTCCTGGTCGTTATAATTTACAAACATTTAAAAATAATGTACATCGGTACCTGTCCTTTCTTCCTCCCTAAATTTCCTTCGCCCGCGCTGTGTTCGAACATTTTAAGGGTACAAAAACCCCTTGAGTGGCACAAATCATTATTCAGTGGGGCTATCTAGTAAGTGTTGTGAGCAGATGACAGCCTCTGCTTCACTTCCTTCAGTAGAGAGCTCAGCTATTGCCGTTGCCAAATCTTTGTTTGTCTACTCCGAAATTGGAAAAATTTTAATATATTCTTTGTAGAGAATGCAGGCCCTTAGTCTGCATTCATTAATTGAGTCATAGGGTTTTTATCTTGTCTGTTCCTGGATAAATGCCACATCTATCTGATCCTTATAAAATGTGCGACTTAGAATGATCGGAGAGCAATTGGCGCGCTGCAGATTTATCTGGATGCATCTGAATCCCATAATTATTTTTGTTGGAATGAGCTGGATCTGGATAAATGACATTTTCTAGGTGCAAAGACTGCTTTATAGCTAGATTCATCCTTAATAGCTGCCCGTCATCGACACAGAAGCCAGCGTAGGTTTGTTAAACGACCTACCACCGAGTATGTTCCCTTCTATCGTTAAGAGTCTTTGATTTCTCGCCAAAAAGGGGGACTGAGGCAATGAGTGTATTTTGAAGTCTTATTTGCATCCTTCGAAGAATGGCTTCATCCGAGATCACTATTTCGAGTTCAAATTTATCAATGATAGGTCATTACCAACATTCAGCGCTGTCCAGAATCTGGTGAAAAATATTCATTGTATACAAACAACATAATCTTCTCCGAAGAAGCCTTTGGCCGAGTAGGACCTTATACGGTCTTTTTTGTGACTATTGTTTATGCTATTCCAAGACCTTTGAGATTATCTTCAAAGCTTTTTTAAATTCCACTATATTTTCCAAAATTGAAAGGAATATACCCGAGATTGCAATTGCAATGTCATTTGCATAAGAGATTTTAAGGATCTGGATTTCTTTACCATTTTCGTAATTTTTCGATGACTTTTTCTTACATTTCGACCTACATATATTCCAGCCTAAATATGACGAATGTTGGCTTTGAAGCACTCAAATTTCTACAGTTAATGGACACAGATACGGAACTCACCTAGCTATACTGAAACAGTTAAGTGACGTTAAATCGAATGATCTTGGTGGGAAATTACTGTGGCCGAAAGGTGAGATGTTTTGAGTATCAAATCCCTGTGCGACATTTGATATCTCCTTTTGGAACCACATATCCTTCAGATAAATAATAAATAGACGATTAACTGAAACTGTTTGACTACCGTTTTCAAAAAAGTAAGGTTCGATGACGCTGGTATAATGCGCACTAAACAATGACTTTTTATGCATTTGGTTGTCTTTTCGGAATTGAGGATTCCTGTTTCCCATATACGGGAATTATGTTTATGTTTATGGAGAGACTCTTCTCAGCGAGTCCAAGTGTCAGCGTTGGTTCGTAGAGTTTGGAAATGGCAATTTTGGCCGAAAAGATGAATCTCATTCGGATAGGCCAGAGGAGCTAGACGACAAGCACTTGAAATCTACCTTCGTAAGGGAATTAGCAAGGGAACTCAACGTAAGCCATAGGACCATCCATCGGCATCTAACAAATATGGGAATAGTAGTGAAGTTGGTAAAATTTGTACCTAAACATCTATCGCAAAATAATTTTCAGTAAACGATCGAAGCTTGCACTGCGCTTCTGTTGTGTCACAATCAAGAGCCGTTTTTGAACCGAATCGTTACCGGAGATGAAAAATGGGTTCTTTACAATAACATTAAGCCACCAATGGCTTAGTCCAAAAGGCAGACCAGTACAAAAGACAGAGAAGGACTTCACCCGCTCAAGGTGTTACTATCTGTATGGTGGGTTGTTGAGGGAATAATCCATTTTCAGCTGTTGCCCCGTAACACAGCTGGGCAGATTTAAGTCGGCACTAAAGCAGAAACGGCAAGGTCTGGTTAATCGAAGGAGTGTTCTATCTCGATAACGCTCGCCATCATACAGCTAGGACCACCTGCACACAGTTACAGGAGTTTGGTTGGGAAAAAATGGCGCATTACAAAACACGCTACGATTATTAGCGCTTAGAGTATATCCGTCCAGTCATACTCTGTGTTAGAACATACGTCTCCAAAGTCTGCTTACGCCGTCGGTCGTGAACAACTTGACGGCTGTTGTAGGGTTTTCAAGCACAAAACAACCGTTAAAATTCACAACCTCACACTCCGAGAGAAGAAAAATCTCTCCGTCCTATTCGGACTCCCACCCCTGGAGAGTTAATATCGAAACCAAACACACCTGAGTTTCAAACCACTACATCACAAACTTTCCTTCTCCTCCTTCTATCTTTCCGCCCGCACCCTGGCAACAGTATAAGGGTATTCATAACCCCTTAGGGGCGCGTAAATTATAAAAAAAATAAATCGAAGTATTTATATTGGGCAGTTGCGTACTCATAATCGACTATCCTATAACTTAGCAGGTTGAAACTAATTTCCCTAGTCTCCATAGCCTCAGCATACCTATTATTCGGTTTCCATCCTTGTTTTAGCAGAAATTTACATCCGCAGCCTCCTCTGTTCTTTGTCACGCGCAAAATGTTTGAAATAATTTTCACAACTTCATTTCTACTTCTGTGCACTCCGACTTCCTTACACTTTCGTGCTTCCGTTTCGCTTGAAAATGCGTATTCCACTCTGAAACAACTCAGCTCCCCAAACATTAACTCCCAAATACTCGTATTAAGAATTCTCTTAATTATTAACTTTTCCATAAATGTTTTTGGTTTTTCATAAATTTTTTTAAATTTAGGTGTCTTGTTTCGAAACTCTTCGATGTATGTCCACGAAGTACGGTTGAGGAAATGGAACAACAAGAAGAAGTTCGAGTTGCATGGGGTACTGGAATTGCTGGACATGTAGCTGAAAGTGGTGAGCCCGTCAACATCCCAGATGCTTATAAGGTAAGTGAATGGTGTTGGAATGATTTGTCTCCGTTTAGTTCTTGATTTAATTTCCATCCGATCCTAGTATGATATGGTATTTGTGTTGCTGGTGAGTTTCAAAATAACTACTCACTCGTATGCTTGAAGTTATGCTAGTAGCCAATGTTTTAAGGATACGTACTCGTATATGTTGTATATTAATACATTCGAGTTAGAAGAGCACGTATGTGAATACGCTACCCAGCTTGACATGGCGAAGAAGTAAACCCGGGGCGTAGATTTAGAACTATTCGTGACACAGATCGTCTCTTTCCGGTGACGCTTATCGCAAGTTGTTGAGGGCAACCTCATACTTGTCGGGTTCCGTTCCCTCATAGTATATTTTGTACACTTTCGCTTACAAGTTCAAGTAGCAGACTCTGTTTCTAACATTTCGGCAGTTGATTTCTTGAACGAATGCTTTATCAATTTTACGTTGGCATAATGCCTGAAACAGGTGTGCAGTAGTACTACTTGCATAACTGCGTGCAGTAACACACATGAGACACACGTGCAGTAAAATGTGACATTTCATCGCATTGAATTTTAATCTTTTATAAACAAATTTTTATAGTTTTTAGTTCAATTAGTTGTTTCTCCATTCTCAACAATAAATTGTTCGAAAAAATATTTAAAATTCCACAGCCGTCAAAAAACGTTGTCGAATAACTTAAAATGTACTAAATTGTACTAATCTGCAATTCTATTACATCGGGTTTACAGTAAAGATAGAATTTACGATCTATTGCAGCAACGCGTGGGGTGCAGTAAACACGTAGAAAACAATCTGCTCCAATTTGGCTGCACGGGTTTTACCGCATATGTGTTTCCGGCACAATACCGCTTTTTAGTTTTAAACGCAGTATCTTTCTTTCGAAACGGCCAAGTGCTTCTTTATTCGCTTTCGATTAGATCCAAGCCTCTGGGCTCTAGAACAGGATCGGGATTGTGAGGATCCTATATAAAGCCAGTTTGGTCTTACGACAAAAGGCTATGTCACTCAATGCTGCACTGATGTTTTTCTGCTTGTAACTGCGGAGCCAAGATAGACGAAATTCTTAACTGTTTTGACGTTATAGCTGCTAATGGCCGCTCTGACTAAGCCGTCGCTGATGCCCGTCTGCTTCTGATGACAGCATGTTCTTTGTTTTGCTCGCGTTTACCATCAGACCAATTTTGGCCGTTTCTGCCTCAATAGTCACGAAAGCCTCATTGACGGTTCGCTGTGTTTGTGCAGTTAATTATGTGGATGGTTCTTCTTTTATCGATTTCTTGACCCGCCTTGGCTAAAAACTTCCTTGAAATTAAAGCTCTTTGATGGACTAGCGAGAATACTCCATAGTTTTCCTTCTAAACTCATAGTAAAATTTAAGGATGTCGTTGTACCATATTGTCATCACGTCCTTAAAAATAGAAAGAAAAAACACTAAGCATTATTCCAGTTACTTCAACTCTATATGACTGCATTGGCTACAAACTCCTAGATATAATTGCTTAGTTTACGTACAAAATATGCTGCTTCAAAGGATCTAATTTTGTTTTATTCGATTTGTGATTCCCAAGGATTCCAGAATGTCGAAAACGAGATAGATAACATACTTTAATAGAAAACATAAAGAGAAAAAAAAAACTAAAAACATGTACATGCTACCATAAACCAGATCCTGCAATCCTGAATGAAGATTGATGGCATGTCACTGGATACTTAAGGAGCAAATGTAATATCCTTATATCGATACAAATATTTAATATCGATGTCAAACCACAAGGCTAGGCACAGGCACAGGCATACAGCCATTTAGTATTAGATCCAGCTTACCAATTCCCTTAATGCGATAACTAATTATGGCGACATCTTTTGTATCTAGAACTTTTTACATACATTCCTACTTGTTATATCCTTTCTGAATAATTAATTTTTATACTTTTATTTCTTTTTTTTTCAAACTACATAATAATAATCGATGTCTCCGTTTATTTTAACAGGATAAACGCTTTAATTGTGAAATAGACAGCATTACTGGCTACCGGACCAAAGCTTTATTATGCATGCCAATAAAGGATTCATCAGGCGATGTCATTGGTGTGGCGCAGGTCATCAATAAATTGGATGGCGAACGTTTTACTGAAAACGATGAAAAGGTATGTGCGCATTAATTACTGAGCAAAAAATAAAACTTCATCCGGATACGTGTAATTGGAACGTTTATGTGATGTGGAATTTATAAAGTGAATGGGTAAATTCCATATTGAGAGAATTCCTGAAAATGAGACCGCAACAGGACACATGATAAGGGAATTTCATTAATTTTACTATTAATTGATAGGATAGGGTGTTGCAACGTCATTTAGTCCGGAATACAGGAGAGAAAATTCCGATTATAATTGGTTTTCAGACATGATAATTTTATTGTAATTCGATAAGCATTTTTATTTTTTTATTGTTTTCATGGTGATCCGAGTTGTATATTTGTTTGGGCTCATTAAGTTTGATTAAACTATTTATCATAAATAATTAAGTAAGAGTTTTCAATCTTCCTAGAGGATGAAAATAAAATGAGTTTATGGAATTGAATTAAAGTAGTTGATAGCACTGAAGTCTGATATAGTTCAGAGCTTCATATAAAAAGGTTCCCCACCTGATTAGATGTGTTTTGCTTAACCAGCTGGCTTAGTTTCCCATTTACATAATTGTTCTTTCTCATTAGCCAACATTACCCAATATGATCTGTTTTTCACAAGATCCATGTACCAGCGTCATAGAGGAGATGGGAATAACTAAATTTCTTATAGCCTCACCTCAGTTTTTTGATTGGCAAAAACGATTATTCGTGCTGGGTGTTGTACGATTAAGGTAGGTACTAAGATGCGTCGACCTGACTATATCATAACTTCACATCAATTGGTCGTCGCCTGCCTGCTCCCACTATGTACTGGTCTCGTCTAACCGAGCTTGACTTCCCAAAATTATAAGCGTGAGCAGAGAAAATAACACATCACAATGTCCGTTCCGAAATGACTCAACTTCAGAGAGAACACGTACGGCGGATAAATTAGCATGACTGAATCAACAATGCTGATTGCCAGAGCCATTAATTGTATTCACTTCATTGTATTTTCAAGAATTTTTCAAGAGGCGATGAAGTACAGCAACGGCAGCTCGTTTTCGGAATATGTGGCCCCATATGTTCTAGGGCTTGTGCATAGAGTTATAATCCGCCTTCTTATAAACCCCACTATTGCTATGGGACCGTATGCCTTGGAAAGGAATGGATTTACTGCTCATGACTCTGCAAAACGAGAAAATATCAACGACTTTCCGATCTGCACATGGAATGTGTAGACCTTAAACATCCCTCATGCAGCGGAATAGACAGCGAAAGCACTAGGCTGCTATCAAACAGATATCACCGCCATTTAAGAAGTGCAGTTGTATGAAAAACTGTAAAATATACTTAGGTGACTAAAAAAGAAAACAAAAACAACGTCTATTGGGGTTCGGATGTATTATAAGCGTCAGACTAAGACTTGGTGGGTGGCCGTAGAATGTTCAGTGCTCGAATCCCAGCCTCACCCGAAAGACATTCATTTTTTCAGTTATCAAAAATCAAATAAGATTAATAGTTGACTAGAAATCAACAACAAGCCAACTTCCACTAAGAATTTAGTCTCTCCATTAAATGTTGGATGCCACCCATGGAGCGAAATAACCACTGAGCCCAAACATCTTTCTTTCTCTCTCTATCCCATTTTCCAAAAAAACTTAACACATGCTGAGCCATTGCAAGTGTGTTCATACCCACTTGAGTGTTAAGTTCTTTTTTAAAAAAAAAAAAAGTCTAGAAGTCTTGAACTGCGCCAAGGATACATTCACAAGCATTAGTCCGATATGCACTCACGTCCACACAGAAGATATAGGCAATGGCACCAAAGAATATTTCTACGAGTCCCCCGACGAAACCTATGAGCATTACCCTAAGTATGACGTGTGAGTCGTTTTGAGGATTTTACCACCAAGGAAAGGATAGCCTACAGAAAATGACGTCCGCAAATGATCTTAAGCCAATTGACTTTGCTGTGGGATAGAAATGCAGCTTGCACACAGTTTTGTCATCTCAGTAATTACAAATAAGCATAACGGTCACTAGATCACAAAACAACAACAAAATTGATAATGTTGCGATCGATGGCCCACTATGTTAAAAAGCTTCAACGAAGGTGCATCTATGGATGTTTTAAACTCTACAACAACCGAGAAATGCCATGAGATGATTTGAAGTGCTGCAACAAACCGCCAGAACTTCTACTAATCGCGTATCTCTCAATGTCGCGTCACTTATTGCACTTGTATTAAGTGCTCAAGAGTCAAGATGATGCTTCTCTGCCAAGAAGCAGTCAAAAATGCTGTGACTGATGAGCTTGATTTCACTCCATCACCCGCACGGAACACCTGGTTTGATGAAGAGTGCAGGCAAACATATGTAGCAAAAGAACTCGCCTATTAAGCTGTTCTACAAAGAAGAACGCTAGCGAGAGGTCCTCTTCCACTTTGGTGCGACCTAAGATGAGTTCGTCCTCTACTCCAAGTTGACCTAGCGATCTAAGCCAGTTATCCAAGCTTTTCTAACAGGGTTGGCACCACTATACGGTTCACTGTTGAAACGTCTCCTCCATTCTCCATTGATGCAAACGGGACCAAAAATTACCTAAATTACTTTCCTCTCGAAAGCATTTTTATCCGCTTTCATCATTGCTCGATCTTCTATGCCGTAAAACACTACTGGGATCATCAGTGTATTGTATAAAGTCTGTTTGGTTTCTCGAGAGAGGGCTTTACTACTCAATTCTAAGCTTACAGAAGCAGCCATATGCAAGAGTGACTCTTTGGAAAAACCACTTACGGAGACTGTTAAACAATGGGGACGACCCAAACTCCGCTATTAGCCAGAATGAACTGTTCAACTTGAAAGACTCGATCGAAAAAGCCTCTAGTAGTCTCTTCCAATTGTAGCCGTTCGCCGTCAATTTTTTTCTGACTACTTCTTCGTTCGGGATATTGGCAGTCGCCAATCGAGAGATGTGTTTTGCGGCAACCGCAATGTTGTCACTCACAGTCACTGTCAGTTCCCTGTGTGGACGTTGAGGTGTATGAACCGCTACGAAGTCTATTTTCCTAAGTCATATATAGAGCTCGTGTCGTCCAGGTTATGTTTTTCAACTGTACCGCCCAAGATGTTCTGATGCTCTCCTTCGCAAACTTTGCAGCACTTTGCGCACACGTCTGTGCATGAATTTGTCTTTGATCCGCGTTGTAACCAGGTGTTTATTCAAATGCCTGAAGGTCAACAGTTCTTTCCTAGGTTTCCTCTCTTCTGCTCTCTATAAAAATCATCTTAGTAGATGTCTCAGTTTTTTATCCTCTTTCCCCGGCCTGTACCAAAGGACTTCTTAGATGACAATAATGTCAACCTTATAGTGGTTTGGGACAATCGCTAATAATTTAGCTGGTTAAGGATCAGAACATTGCACGTACATAGCGGAAATTCGTTATCCATGTTACTTTTGCTGGGTTCGTCAACAATAAATTAATCTATATCCGAGGCTGTTTGTTCCTTCACAACATACATGATCATGCAGTTAGCCCGATATGGCGCAACCCGAAATCTAAAAGTTTTTATTGTGTTATCCTCATTCACGGCCTTTTCGTTGGAGTCGTAACGTCTTTCTGCACTTTTCCGGTGGATCGATATCGACGACACATGTTTGTTTAATCTCAAGTTACACAGTTTTTGCACGCCATATTAAGCAAACTGGTGCTGTTGTAGTTGGTGCAACACAAAAAGTGTTTGTATCATTATCAACTTTGGTTGAACCCTTCTGCGAAGCTCATAAGAAAAACGACACAATGATATCATAATTACGTCCAGGCAAACTCGTGTCCTGCAATGTTTTTTAGTTCTCTCCAGTTCATCCCCACTGAACCAAAATCTCTGTTCAATCGCGTTTAAAATGGGTATGGTTAACTACATATCAGTTTGGAGTAAATGTACGTTTCAGCTTGTAGATTCAAAAAATGGTGAGACATCTACAACGACAATTTGCAGCTCGCAATGCCGGTAAAAGAGAAAAATCCCTCCATTTACTAGAATTGTAGATTCCTTTTTTTTAAACACTTAATAATCATTGCTTTACCATAACTCTAATGGAAAGCATTTGGTCCCCTACGCTTAATAGAAACTCATCAGTAATATTTGGTGCCACTGGAGTTCAAGTCAAGAGTCCATAATAACCGCTTTCCTTTTGTGCTTTAATGGCTGCTGGTATCTCATGGTTCTTCGGTTGTGCTGTCGTCGAGGTTGGAAGTGATACTACAATATGTTTCAGCACGGTTCTCTCCACCTACTGTCCAGGCTTTTCACAGGTTTTTTTGCTTTTTGGGATATCGCTGTACGACTGCTTCATTTGTCACTACTCTCAATTTCTTTCTTCAGCTTTGTGGACTGAACATTTTTAGACACGATCGTTATCGGTTTGGAATGATCTAAAGTCCCCACATACTATCCCTATCCGAGACATAGGAACATGTAATCTTCCGAAACACTTACCTATAAAAGGCGGAACTGTTTTATGGCGTGCACCACTCGCCATTCACCCTTTTTAAAATTTGCAGGTCAAAAAAAAAAGTTTTTCAAGTCTAGCTGAAGACTGAAAGACTCAAAGAAGATTAAAACAAGTATGAAATGTAACCCTGCTTCTTTCACGGCACTTCTGTTAGGTTTTGACGCGAACGCTTTATGTAGTACGTTAGTCTCAAATGCGTTATGTGTCAAAGCTGCTTTCACCTATCTTTGCTGTATTAGCGCCAAAGGACATTTTAAAATGACCACCAAAATATGTAAGTCCACTCGAGTTATGGCAGACGTGTTTGAGAAAAGTGGGTGTTTGTCCGCAGTTCATGAGGACACGTAGACATCTTAGATATAATAGATAACTTATAATGAGTTTGTAAAGTCTGGTAGATTTGGTTATGCTATCAGCACTTGCTTCATTATACTTTTCTGACGTCTTTTCTTAACAGCACTTAGCACAAAGCAAACTAACAGATCTATTAACTGTTAGTTTGCTTTTAACTCTACAAGCTTGAATTGGAAGAGTTTAATAAGTATGTACGAGGGTTGTCTGAAAATGACACAAGACATTTTTTCTCATAATTTTTTTTTATTTTTCTACATAGTGTCCTTGTAACTGTATACACTTCTCCCAGCGAAGCTCCAACCTCTCTCTAGCCCGTAATAATAGTACTTGGCGTTTTTCTCTGCAAAATAATTGTTCACGAAGGTGATTGCTTGGGGCTAGATCTGGTGAATAAGGCGGATGGTCAACCAGTTCAAACCGTAATTCATGGATTTTCGCCATACCAACCGCTGAGGTGTGAGACGGCGCGTTGTCTTGGTGAAACAGGATTTTCTTTTTCTGCAAATGTGGCTGTTTTTCCGCAATTTCTGCCTTCAGCTTGGCAAGTAATGATGCGTAGTATGCTCCTGTAATGGTTTTTCCTATTTCCTTTACTATCCCAAAAAACAGTCGCCATCACTTTCCCAGCCGAAAAAACAGTTTTTGCTTTTTTTGGAGCCGGCTCGCCTTTTGCAGTCCACTGTTTTGACAGAATTTTTGTTTCGAGCGTATAATGGTGTATCCAAATTTCATCTACAGTAATTAATCGGCGCCAAAACTCGGATTTATTGCGCCTAAACTGCGCTAACAGCGCGTTGGAAATGTTCATTTGAACACGTTTTTGGTCTAGCGTAAGCAAACGCGGCACCCAACGCGCGGACAGCTTTCTCATGCCTAAATCTTGATTTAATATGTAACAAACACGTTCTTTGGGCATTTTCATAACCTCTACTATCGCTCTCACTTTAATTCGACGGTCGTCTAACACCATTTGGTGAACTTTAGCAATGTTATCGTCAGTGGTTGCAGTTTTTGGACGTCCCGAACGTTTATCATCTCCCAAGCTCGTAGCCAGTGGCCTCAACTTTAAAAGCACTAACACAAATTTGCGGTCATTATAATCGCGCCACCCGACTCGCAATTCATAATTTGGTGCAGAAATTTGAGTCTACATTTTCGTTACTTAATGATCCGGTGCCAATTAAAGAAATAAATGCAAGGGGTGCTGAAAATATTCGCCATTCACAAGTGTTGGGCATCGCTCAAATAACATATTTTGCGAAAGGATCTTGGCCTACACCCGTATAAAATCAAATTGACTTAAGAACTAAAGTCAGATGACTATTTGAAGCGTCGAACTTTCTCAAAGTGGTCTCTGAAAATGATTACAACCGATTCGGAATTACATCACAAAATCATCTTTAGCGAGCAAGATTGTTTCTGGCTAAATGTATCTGTCAACAAGCATTATATGCGCTATTTTACGGTTGCAAACCCACACGTGCTTCATGAGCGGGCCAAACAATCGATCCATTGAAGTCAAAAACAAAAATGTATAGTCCTTAATAAGTAAAAAACCCGATATAAGTCATTATCTGGGCCTGCATTCTTCAAGAAACATTTGCAACTGCACGTCAATAATAGCTAGAGCCTACAATGATCGACTAGGCATGAAAATCTCTTTCGAGTTCCATGAACTTGAACAAAAACTAACCTCGGACATACGGGGTATACAATACATACTCGTAAAATGGAATATTCCTGCAATATTACGACAAATTGCAACCATGCAAATAGATTCTGCAAACAAATCGAGGTTGTTCAGATCCCGTGCAATATTATTTCATTATTTCTTATTCTCATTCTTTGCCCCAAATGTTGGATTAATGCAGCAAATTGCCTTCGTACACACGCTTTGATTGCAGGCAATAATTTTCTGTCATCTGTTAGTTACTCGTACTTTAAACAAATTCTGGAACAGACTAAGGAAATTTAAGTTGATACAGACCGACTTTCCGCAGATTTTAATCCCTCATCCAATAGCACTCATCGCCTGCCGCTCCACAAGATAAAAGCTAAAGTCAAGATACAAGAGCTAATATAGTTATGCCGTGTAAGCTGGAAAATACTAGGACCTAGTTTTTCAGTGTTGAATTAACTCTGAGCTAAACCAGAATTAACTAACTCTGGGTTTAGATTAATCTAGAGTTAACTCATGAAGCAGTTTTTCAGTACAGAATTCACGCTTTGGGTTTTAACTTGGTATCAATGCTCTTTCACTATGATTTATCCATTCAACTGCCAAAAACCTGTCGAAACCTATCGATGCTGTAAGGACATCTTGCTTTCATTGTTATTCTTTTCCTAGATTTTCTTTTTTTTTTCTTTTTTTAAAGCTTTAATAATTTACGCAGAAAATGCCAAAAAGAAATTCAAATGTAATAAGATTTAATAAAATTTGAAATAAACCTCTTTGCTTGCCAATTTGCCAAAAACATCTGTTTATTTAATCCCGAATTAAATTGCGGGGTTAACTCAAAGTTAAAATTTACTGTAAAACTTGTTTCTCAGGTTAACTCCAGTTTCATCTCGAAACTCGGATAATCTCGCACTAAAGAACTGGCCTTTAGTGAGTTAGAAGGCTAAAAAACTCTTTCTCAGAACTAATTCAGACAACGACATCAAAACGTCGCTACTGTTAGCTACAACTTCGACCAAGTTCAGCTACCTCGGAGTAAATGTTATCTGTACAAATGCAATCCTAGTGGAGTTCCAACCAAGATTGAACCTTGCATCCGTTGATGCCACAATAACGTTTTACAAACCTCTGATGTAGTCAGTTATACTCCACATCGCTGCAATCGCTGTGTACCGCGAATCTAGTATGTCCACGTAGGGTGAATAGATGACAATGCCACCTGAGAGGATCTTCAAATCCCAGCCACATGATACGACGCGCTAGGGTAGAGAAAACTTCGACTATCGTGTGACAAATTGGAAGCTGTTTACAGCGGATCGAGAAGTTTAGAAAGCAATTGCGTCTTAAGCCGAGACCTTCCTTAAATAGCCGTGCTGAAGGTCAAAAGTGAATATCGCGTCCATATGTGCCATGGCTTAGGCAGACAAATTAACAACATTCCTGATGGCAACACTGACTCTGACAAAAACAGAAACTCAAGGGACACCTTTTCAAAAATAAGTCTGTAACAGAAACTGTGCGATGAGTATCGATATGTTTAAGGACTGAAACGAATAAAATTTGGAAACTTCAAAATAAAAAAAAATAATTCATAATTCATGTAATTTGTTTTTTATTTTTCCATCCCAATCGATGTTGTTTATTGCGGAAGAATCTCAGCTTCAAACGAGTTGTAAAACTTCGCACCTGGAAGAGTAGTAAAGTCGGCTTTGACATAAGTTTCGTCATCCAAAACCAAGCACGCTTTCTTGTTGCCGATCAACTCGTATAGCTTTTCAGTAACTTTTGGTATTTTTTGTTTTTTTCGTGTTTTTAGACCGTTACGTTTTTTAGATCTTTGTACCATTGTTTGGTTGGTATTGCATTTCCGAGCAACATCTCTGGATGACATAATCTGGTTTTTTACGATGGTACCCACTATTTTCCTGTCCAAATTTGTATCATGTGCTCCACTTTTAACTCCACTTTTCTGTTTTCGCTTAACTGTCAACGTCTCCAAGTATCGTTTAATAACAGAATCCACTGTAGTGCGTGCTATGTTTAAATTTTTTGCGATGAAATGATTTGGACGCGAAGTATTTTCGAGCCATTTGTCAATGATCTTTTTACGGCGTTCCTCTTGACTCATATTTTATAAATATTTTAAACCGCACCGAACTAAAATCAATAACAAACTGAAACTAGAGAATATACAGGCTAATTTGGGTACAAAATGGGATTGCAATTTTTACGCATTGGAAGTATAGCCCGTACTAAAATTTATAGATTTTACTCGTTTCAGTCCTTAATTACCATAGGGTTAGAGATCTTAGACTTTCCGCTTTTTTGTCTTTTCTATAGCCTTCACCAACTTTTGATCATTTTCGTCATTGAAGAAAAAGTTCCGAATCATTGTCGCCCCCAACCAAGCTAAAGGAAAACTTTCAAATCCTTGGAACGGGCTTTCGGTGCTAAGTTCGATTTTTCCAATTTTCAAAATACCTTCTTATTTATATGTATATAATTGTGCTCCTCCACAATCTACCACCGAATGGTTTTATTGTGAAATGAAAATGTTAATAAAATTGTCTTTTTTCTTTTCTCTCTACAGGTATTTGCTTCCTATTTGCAATTTTGCGGCATTGGCCTTCGGAATGCGCAACTTTATGAGAAATCTCAATTGGAAGTCAAACGTAATCAGGTTTTGCTCGATTTGG
The DNA here is from genome assembly GCA_963966105.1 of Volucella zonaria. NCBI lineage: Eukaryota > Metazoa > Arthropoda > Insecta > Diptera > Syrphidae > Volucella > Volucella zonaria. The sequence continues at coordinate 67,649,155 of OZ014533.1, forward strand.
CCCGAATGATATTCGAGGAGCAGAGCACTATTGAGCACATGGTATTCCGAATCCTATCGCATATGCAAAGTCTAATACAATGCCAAAGAGTTCAAATATTGCTGGTGCATGAAGCGTCCAAAGGGAGTTTTTCACGGGTCTTTGACTTTGAGGCGAACGATTTAAGTGAGGAGGATTCAAATTCCCGAACTAGGTAAGGATAAGAGTTTCACCATCCAAATCGTCGCATGGGTATTCGTAGAAGAGAGTACAAAATTGAATTTTTCATTTAATGCTTACGTGAACGAATCAATACTACATATGTAACTCTATGTAACTGTGTATTTTTGTGTATCCTTCTAGCCCATTTGAATCGAGATTTCCCATAAATGTCGGAATTACAGGACATGTAGCTACTACGGGTGAGGTGAGTACAAGTATCAAAAAGGACATTTTTGAATTCCAAAAATCTCCAACAAGAGGACGAGAATGATTTTGTTTTTTTTTTTTTTTTTTTTTGGTTGTCATTACAGACTGTTAACATACCAAATGCATACGAGGACGATCGATTTGATCCGAGTGTTGATGAAGCCCAAACATTCAAGCACAAATCCATCCTTTGTATGGCTATAAAGAATTCATTAGGTCAAATTATAGGTGTAATTCAATTAATTAATAAGTTTGATGATCTGGTAAGTAAACCCTAAAATACCATAAATAAACCCTTTGGGTTTCTGACCAACTTCTGTGTGTCCTGTTTTTTTATTTTGTAGATTTTTACCAAAAATGATGAAAACTTTGTGGAGGCATTTGCTATTTTTTGCGGAATGGGTATCCATAATACACACATGTACGAGAAGGCTATTGTGGCAATGGCAAAGCAGAGTGTCACCTTGGAGGTGCTAAGTTATCATGCATCTGCATCGATGGATGATGCTCATCGATTAAGGGTAAGTGTTAAGCATGATTGAGTGAGCAAAGTTCATTTAAATTGATGTCCTTCCTGAGCCGGTACACGAGTGCATTGTATATGCATCGAATCTACCCCATCAACTCATTCTCTTTTCAAATAGTAATAGAGATACTCACACCTTCTGCTATAGTTTTTTTTTTTTTATTTGAATCGATTTCCTGTCAATATGAAGAGTTTCTGTGTATGCTCTATCATCATCAGAATAAAGTTTATTTTTAGGGGGGTCCTTGATTCCTGGAAATAAAATACACATGCTAGAGTCTTCATTCGGTCACATGTGATAGCCTAAAGGTACCTATACTCGTACTACATGTGTTCTCCTAGGGTATACAGGTACACTTGAAATTTATCTTATGGGATTTATTTTAGGTAAAGTACCGAACTGAACACTTTGCCATTGTCATTGTCATTGTTTTCCGAAGAGGTGGTCCGTTTAGGTGGTTGTAAATTAAAAGTGGATATAAAGGGTTTGCCTCAAACAAAAAACATGACTTTTCCGTTTTTCTTTTGTCTCATAAACTGAAGAGGATTCTTCCATTTATCTTTATTCAAAAGGGGACTTGTCATTTTGAGAAAATAGCTTTCCTTTGTGTTTCAGTATTCATAGAGACATTAAAATTTCATATTGTCTTTCCTTTGAATTTTGAAATTATTGAAGGAGTATTGCTCGGAATAGTATCTTTTAAAGAAGCAAAAGTAAAGCAAACTTGTGCCTCAACTTCAGTTTCTGAGATTTTTGTTCTTTGTGCTTATCTACGTGCCCGTAATGTAGTTTTCTGTCGTGAGCCTTTTGCGTTGACAAATAAATTTCTCACCAGTCTAGGGAGCATTTTCGACCACCCTTTCTGTACGTGATTTGTCGAAGAATATCTCCGCTGAACAAAGGATTGGTAAGAATACTGTTGCTCAAGCTAGAGGTATAAGGTAGATCCAGACTGGCTGCTACAAGTGACCTGCCTTTATTTCCCAGTTTTTGAAAACGAAAATAGATAACTTCGTCGTTGTTTTGCCACGGTAGATTCGTCCTTTTTGATCCGCTCGCTAGCAAAATCTGTCTCACAGTTGCAAAATCAGACAAATATGGTTTAAGTTAAAAAAAAAACCCAACTGGTTATTTGGATCCAATCGAATTGTTGGTCACCTCTTGCTAGCTCTGTGATGGCCAATTTGCGGACTACGACTTAAATCTTCGATTTCATCCACATATTTCCTCAGTTGGTGTCCATGGTCTGCCAGAATGGTTAACATACCCGACGGCTTCACTTATGAAGCATACAAATCACAAATCACAGTTTTCCTTAGAGCATCCTTGCCAAAAAAACACTTTTTTAACATTTTCAATGTGTTTATGCCGTAATTTACATTTTTCACACGAAATTAAATCTAAATTCGTTGCTCAGTTTTTGTATCCATTTCAAAAATCGCCAAGAACAGAAAAAATCGTTGTAAACACAACGCTGTACTTTTCATAAAAGTCAAGCTACAACCTAAAATTTGGAATGTCAAGGACAGTTGTACTAGCATAACCAAAAACAAAAATAATCTAAATCGGCCAAACTGGAGCCCCACTCGTTTACTATTCCGGGATCTTTTTGATAACAAAATAACAAGATAACAAGTAGGAACAGACGTAAATGGTGTTTTGCTTCCGATAGGGATGGATCTCAAATCGTGCTGTCATTTTTGACAATTCTTTCATATCCATGCTTTGTATTATTTTACATGCCATCATGAGTTGTCTTACAATAGAAGAATGCTTGCGTATCATTCAAACTTATTTCAAAATCGGTCGTCAATTGGCAAAATCTATAACCAACAACCCGTCAATGTAATATGTGTAGAGAAGGATCCGTACACGCTGCGAGTGAAAGTGTGTCGCAAGATCCAGAATTGCTGATTTGGTGCAACATTTTGGCCTTTATCTGTCCACTTTGTGGAACATTTTGCTAAAAGATTTCGGCCTACACCCACATAAGATCCACCATGGCTTGCGACGGAAGTTCATGGATATGATTCTGGATCAGCTTCTAGTCGACCCTTATTTCCATCCAAAAATCGTGCTTAGTAACGAGGGTTATGTTACTTATGGCTCAATACATTTGTGAACGAGCAAAATTGCCATTGCTATTTTTTTCCAGAACGACGGCGTACATAGAAAAAGGATATGTTTTGATCTCAAGTGCAGTTGCTTGGATTGCTTTCAATCGCTGTAAGAACAGAAGTTCAGCTCAGACCGATCTGTGGCAGCGATGTCATCTACTTGTTCCTTAGCTCATATCCCCTAATTCCCTTGACAGTAGCAGTGTTGTGTTTGGTGTCCATTGGTGTACATCGAGGCTATGTTCTCTGTTTTATTTTATTTTATTTTTCAAAGGACCGATACAAATAAATTAGTAAAGTGCGGGGTTTTACGCCGGGGTACTATGCCCATGTGCGGTTTTTGTCAACAGCACGCGGTGTACCGAGTTCCCATGTGGTCCACCGTCTAGGTACTTACCACGCCGAACACTGCTTGACTTCGGTGATCTAGTGGGAACCGATGCTTTTAGTGTGGCGAGGCCGTTGACTCTGTTTTGTCGGCTGATATTTGTTCGATTTTCTGGAAAAAAGCTTAAACTAGGTTTCGAGCGCAAAATGTTTGGATTACCTTTAGCTTTGTTCTCGTTTCTTCGGTTGCAGTATTTTTGCCTAATGCTCTCGTTTCCGGAACTGTATTATCACTCATAATCCATATAGATCATTGGTTTGCATGCATCAAAACAACAACACAGGATCTTGCTTTTGATCATGATCAAATTTCGTGATCCAAAAATTAGCTCGTGCTATTTCTCACTATGCTACATTTTCATTTGTGAAAGTTGATACAAATGTCGATGATTATCAGACGTCCATATTGCCACATTAGAATATGAAATATTATTTGTCTTACAAAGGGTCTTCTATTAAGCGCTTCCCATCTTTAAATTTAAATAAAACGAGATATCATCGACATTTTTATTCGTTTGAAAGGCCTATCGATGCTATTATGTATGGAATATAACATCGTTCAAATGTTCGCCGCGGCTTCTCTGGTTGGGGCGCATCCCAAATGTCCAATTTTCCATGACTCTGGCGCATAAATCAGACTGAATTTGACCGATGGCATGGGTTGTGTTGGCTTTGAGTGCTGCTGTGGTTTGTGGTTTATTCGCATAGACCTGCGACTTCAGAAAATCCAACAAGAAAAAGTCTAATGGGGTCAAATCGCACGATCTCGGTGGCCAGTTCACATCACCTCCACGTGAAATGACCATGCCCTCGGATCGCTCGTGCAGAATTTTCAATGTGGCGTGAGCTGTCTGGCACATAGTGCCGTCCTGTTGAAATCACATGTCGTTGGTGTCCATATTATCCAATTCAGGCCAAAAGAAGTTGGTAATCATCGACCCATAGCGCTCGCCGTTGACGGTAATGGCCTGGCCAATGTCGTTCTCAAAGAAATATGGACCGATGGCGCCGCCAACCCAAAATCCACACAAAACAGTGACGTTTTCGGGATGTATTGGAAGCTCTTGGATCTCATATGAATTGGTATCGCCTCAAACTCGACAATTTTGTTGGTTGACGTACCCATTCATTCAGAAATACGCCTCATCGCTGAAGATGATTTTTCGATGAAAATTAGGTTCAGTTTCCAACAGCTCGAGAGCCCATTCAGCGAACACACGTCGTTGTCTGTGGTCGTTTACCTTCAGCTCGTGAGTTAGTTGAATTTTGTACGGGTGCAGGCTTAAGTCACGACGCAAAATTCGGCAAGTTGTGGTCTGCGAAAGGCCGAGTTCTTGTGAGCGACGCGAAATCGACAGTCTCCGATTCTCCTGCACACTCTCAAGGACAGCGGCGATGATTTCGGCAGATCTTGCGTTTCGTCAAGGTACGGGTGTTAGTTTATCGTTTACTGAACCAGTGGATTCACATTTATCCACCACACTGCGAGTAGTTCTCTCGGTAGGATGATTATGGCGACCGTAAAATGGGCGAAGCGCGCGGAACGTTGCCCGAACAGAACATTTGCACGTGTTGTTGATCGCTATGTCAGTCCATGAGGATTTGGCCAATTTGGCAGATGTAGCTTCAACAATATGGCCGCTATCAACCGTCAAATTCGGTAGTCCCTGTATGTAGCTAGCGATATAATCGTGAAATGTAAGCTACAAAATATCCTTTTTATTTAATAGCTGTTAATGCTCCTTAAAAAAAAACAAGAGTGTTCATACATGAAGATAAAAATTTGCCGGAATTTTCAAAAAGCTAGATGTGTTTACGTAGGAAGAGCGACTCATTAATCTAAAATGTGCACGATTTCCATCGTGCGATCTGTATGGATCATGAGTGATAATAAAACGCGGCTTTTAACGTTGTTCTCTACCTTCATACTCTTCTTTTGCCCGCAAATTTGCCAAGTGCATGAGGAAGCCTTTTTCTGCTGTCCTTTGATAGTTCAAAAATTTTTTTTTATTTATTTGCATTATATTCTCTATGCAGTATATGCTATATCCAGAACGTCAAAGGATTTTTTTTTTTTTTTTGACAGAGTGTTCAACCTCATGAGCTCAAGGCTCGTATTTCGTGTCTTTACATGCTTATAACATGGAATTGGTAGTAGGGTTTGATAAGAAGAGGCCCTGAAAATTCTTCTGCCGTTCCCTCTGTAATTTGTTTCACTTGATGAAGTTCTTAATCCTACAGACACTAAAGGCCATCATTTTCATTGTTTTTAGTTTTAGGGGGTCTTTACTTCGTCACGATGGACTTCTGGTTATTATGTCGTATCGCTTTACTTAATCTAGCTCCAGACATTCCTTATTAGGCTTTTCTGTTTATTGCCATTGTCCTAATCACGCACTATCCTTGACTAACATTGTTAACCGCATTTTTTCAAATAAATACTAATCAACTGATACCCTAATACTATTAAAGCATGTTCCCTCGTGTAGCCAGAATATTCTAAGCCCGCAAAGAACCAGCGTATCAACTGGTCAATAAAACCAAATCCGATAGAGAAATGATGGCCCTTCGAACAGCAGTGTCACGAAAGCAAATGTCAACTGACGTAGTCGTTCAGTTTACACATCTATAAACTGACTTTTATTTTGCTACTCGTATCTCACCTACTCGTATCTGTTGGTGATGACTTCCTTGTGATTTTTATTACTTTCACCAGATTTACTTTCGCGTACGAAATGAGTTCATTTTGTAGGCATGCATACGTCATATGTGCTTCCGTTTATTAGGCAAAAAACGACAGACCGACCTTAATGACAAAAGTATTATAATTTAGATCCATCTATCGATGTGAAAGAAGTCATTTCACCCCCACCTGTGTACTCGGAACTAACTTCTTTTTTCAAAATATATTTTTGGGAAATAAAAAGAAAAATTTATAGATAAGGACCTTTTCAGTTAGCACTCTGAGGCATGAAGTCTTTCAAAATAAAAGCAGCGTTGTTGCGTATCCAAATATCGCATGTAGGAATTTTATGGGAAACCCCCCGAAGGCAATCTATTGCAACTGACGTGCAAAACTTGAGTTTATAACGACCATTGTGCTCTTGTTGTATAGCCTAGAAGATGGTTTGCTATGAACATAACTTGTGTAGTATATTGTTCATAAGTGAAAACATTTGCTTTTAGCGAAAAACTCTATTCACCTTAGAATCAATACTGCAGCACCAGCAACCAACTAACAGTTGGAATACGATGGAAATATTTGCAGGTGCACTGTTTTAAATGTTCGATGCCAAGTGGGTTGACGATGTTGTGATTTATACCATTCGTCCAAGGTGCTCCATAAAGGAGGAGGAGGACCGCTCTTTGAAATCTGGCCAATTTAGTCAAATTGCAGCACTTGAAAGGATTGTATTTCTTCAAAATGTTGGAATTTCCTTCAGTTTCGCCATACTACCTCATATCTTCAGAGTATGTACGAGTAAGTATATGCACTACGTCCTCTCCGACTTGTAATTCACCGGTTTAATGGTAAGATTTCCGAAAAATTGTCTGTATCCCCATCAACCAGCAATAAGATTTATCTAAATCTTTGAATTTTCCACACATGAAAAGGCTCGTATTTTAAGTTTACAGCCAGTTTCGTATAAGATGTGCTATAGTTTGTTTTCGTCATTAGACCTAACAGCTAGTATCTTAAGGCTTTCTTAGCTAACATCTACTAAGGCGTGATTTGTAGATTTGTATGAATATGAGGATGACAGCATGTTCAAAGTCCGTTGCAGAATGTTTTCTACTGAAAGAACACATCGATTAGACTGGAATCACTCTATTCTTTTCGCCGGTTATACTTATGAATCCGTCGAAGAAGGCCCAGTTCTGCAGGGACTATAACCTACTCGCTGGTATTACACCTACTTCATACTAACCACACTTAACAGTCAATTTGTTCGTATACAATGTCTATTGTTGGAACACCTTCTCACTTAGGATGGTTTTTTCATGAAAATCCGAATCTTTTTCCATCTTCAATAGAGCAGGCTGGTCATTTGGCTTCAGTTTTCGAATCAATACGATCTTATACGGACCAAGTCATTTCGGAAACGTTTCCGAGATTCCCAGCTTCTCAAAACGGCGTGGAATCCATTAATTGCGGTCTAGATTCACCGACTCGCACACAGCGGCTGTATCCTTCTCACTTCTATCGTTTTACTGTCTCATTGGGACTGCAATATTATGGAGTGAATTGCTTGATTCGAAGTTTTTCATTAAACGCAAAAATTTGTATGATTTGTAAACGTTGTTGGAGTATATATGTAACTTTCCATGACTAAATGTTAGACAATCTGGAACACAAATGTGACATCTGACAAAAGATGGCCTGCGTGAGTTCAGGGAATCTCTACTAGACAAATGTGGGGCATCTAATGACAAACCCTTACTTTGAAATATTGACTTATGAAGACATATTGGAGAACTTCCTCGTTCTGGTTTATCCTGCGAGTTCTTTCATGCTGTAGCTTTCTAAATGACACATTTTGCCCAAATTGTGGGCCTGGTTTTTCTCGTTCGATAGTTGAGTTCTACCAGCATACATATATAAAAGTGAAGTACAGTTTTCTTACTGATCATAAGGTCGCGATTTAGCCTTTGCAACATCATCACACCAGTCTATCTACTAAATCATAGTACTGTCCCCTATTGTCTCACGTTTCTTTGAAAGGGAGTAGTCTCAGTTCCGTATCATCACCCACCAAAGTCCCTAGAAAAAGTGAAGCCACCCATCAGTCTCCAGTTTTTTTCTGCTTAAAGATAGTTGAAGCATTTCTGATTTTTTCTAGACGTTGCATTTGCCTACTTCTTGGAGTGTCAGTTCAAACACTTTATGAAGGCAGTCCGGGAGGCAGAGATAGCCAGTCTTGTATTTTCTGGGGGCATTGTTTCACACAATGTCAAAGAACACTCGACGCCTATATCCAGAACGAGCTCAACAAAACCCTTCGTTTTCGACAGCAAAGTGGCTTTAAGGATGTAGTCCGTGATATAAATAGACTGCAAAGCAGTCAGATATAACATTTGCAAATAATGGTTAGACGTTGATCAAAACGTTGATGTATTCATACAATCAAGCACTGCTAAGCAGCTAACAAATGCACTGAATAACTTCTAAGTCTTTTTTCCAAGTCAATATCCTTTATAATTTATTTAAAAAAAAAAAAAAAAAATTGTTGCCTTACTCGCTTTTAACCTTTTGAATTTTGTATTAATTCGCAGAGGCTTCGGGTTCCTTCGGCAGCGCATTTTCAACTGCATGACTTCAGATTCGATGACATTTCATTCGAAGATGATGACACACTTAAGGTGAGTTACTGATCAAAATTTAGTTCTCTTTGTATCGTACTTAATGGCATGTCTTTCATTTGTAGGCTTGCTTACGAATGTTCCTTGATTTGGACTTTGTTGAACGCTTTCACATCGACTATGAGGTACTCTGCCGATGGCTGTTAAGCGTTAAGAAGAACTATCGTAATGTGACATACCACAATTGGCGGCATGCATTCAACGTAGCGCAAATGATGTTCGCTATTCTGACAGTAAGCACCCAGAAGATGAAGATTCGCCAAAAACAAAATTTAAAAAAAAAGTGAAATCTTTACTTGTAGGCCACTCAATGGTGGAATATATTCGGTGAAATCGAGTGCCTTGCCCTAATCATTGGTTGTCTGTGTCACGATCTAGATCATCGGGGGACCAATAATTCGTTTCAAATTAAGTAAGTCTTGGAAAGTGGTAGAATTTCTCGGTTTTAATTAATCACGTCTATATTTTGTAGAGCCTCATCACCTTTAGCGCAATTATATTCGACCTCCACCATGGAACATCATCATTTTGATCAATGCATCATGATCTTGAACAGTCCTGGAAATCAAATCTTATCGAATTTATCGTCAGACGACTATAGCCGTGTGATACATGTCCTTGAGGATGCCATCCTCTCGACTGATTTAGCTGTCTATTTTAGGTAAGTTTACCCCCATCAAATTGAATAGCGTTGAAGTTTAATTGATTTCGTGATTTATTGGCTTGTTCAGGAAACGTGGACCATTCTTAAAGTATGTCGAGGAGAAACCTGTAGGTTATTGGATATCTGATGAACCCCGAGCACTATTACGTGCCATGAGCATGACAGTCTGTGATTTATCGGCTATAACTAAGCCGTGGGAAATTGAGAAACGTGTTGCAGATTTGGTGAGTTCCGAATTTTTCGAACAAGGCGATATGGAAAAGCAGGAACTGAATATTACACCTATTGTAAGTTTAATTGATTTTATTATATAATATATTAAAAAAAATCACAAAACTAAATTCTCTTTTAGGACATAATGAATCGAGAGAAAGAGGATGAACTTCCTGTGATGCAAGTCGGTTTTATTGAGTCAATTTGCCTGCCTATCTATGAGGTAATATAGCAACGTTTGAAAGTATTTAATGAGTTAAAATAGAAATACGTAGGTGTTTGCTTTCTTGCTGAGCTTGCTGTTGCTTTGACATAATTTCTGCGAAGGTTCGGTGTTCGAATCCCAGCCTCGCCCGAGACATATCATCTATTTTTTCAGTTAACGAAAACCAAGTAAGACGAGTAGTTGACTAGATATCAACATCAAGCCAACTTCCACTAAGAATTTAGTCTCCCATGTTGGATGCCAATCATGGAGCGAAATAACCACTGAGCCCAAATATCTTTCTTTCTCTCACTATCCCATTTTCCAAAAAACTTAACACATGCTGATGCATTATAAGTGTATTCATACCCACTGAGTGTTAAGTTCTTTTTTTTTTAAAAAAACAAAAAAAAACCTTTTGCTACCATTGACTTCAAATAAATAACCTCCACCCGAACTTTAACAAAATGCCCACACATCATTCTCCTTCTCGTTTGCATATGGTCTTCTTTTGAACTGTAGCTGATGTTCAATATTTCTAGTAAAAACAGCTCTAGAATCACCTTTAAGCTATTCAAACCAAAACCCCTTCAACTGTTTGTTTTGTTTTTGGACAGAAATTGGCAAGGTTCCGGACAAGAAGTCTGTTAATATTTCCCTCTGTTTCTGAGGATATTCCTTGGAATTTTTACTTTCAATCAGAACTGCAAGGTTGTACCGATCTTTTGTTTAATTTTCTGCTATTTTAGTTGGAAATGAAGTGTACAGAAGAAATTTATTGTATTATCCTTATGCTATTCAATGAACTCGTTAGGTCCTTCTTCTAAGAAGCCCGACATACTTCTCACATGACATTCCTCATTTGAAATATTATTCGATCATACATTGAACTACATATATGGACACCTACTTACCAAGATTTTCTGGATAAAATTACGTAACATAGAATAGTCAGCAGTAATGACCTTCACGGAAGAAAATTTGCAGCAATAGAAATACTCGTATTTTAAATAAAACTCCGCACATGGGTTTCTCTCTCCTGATTCAACTGCTTTACTACTATTTATGTCCCAATGGAGACTGCATTACTAAAATATAAAATAGTCGTTAGTTAGTAAAACAATTTCTTGTTTCTATCTTAAGCTTAACTTTGTTTGTGCTAATTTCCTGCAATGCCCTTGAAAGCACCTTGAGTGACTGTGTGGTTGCTTTTGCTCTTGATGCTCGCATACCTAACGGTCCACTCCATAACAGAACTAGGTGGTTTGAATGCAACCGGCATCGGTAACGTTATCAGTGCGGGAAGAGCCTTCACGTTTTTAATAACAAACTACATATTCTTCGTATTCCTTGTAATAACCATCATCGCTTTCATAATACAAGATGAATAACTCTGAGCCCGCTTGTACAAATTCCTCTGTTGAAATTGTGCATAAAGTTCTTTGTTCAGTAGTTCTCTTTCCATTTCTTAAAACTTCGGTATCGCTACAGTTCTGGATGAACTTAAGCCTCAACCACCAGTCCTCTTTCTTTTCGAAGTTTAAAGCTAATCGCCTCTAATTGCGCACATCAAGTCAATTTCCTCTTGCACGCGTCAGCTGGGGTAAAGTCTTCTCCTGCCGAATTATCTCTCTGGAATTAAATCGACAACTATGCTCACCGGAGTGCTCGAATTTATTTGCTCAACATATCGTAGCCTAGTTATAAAAGAAGAAAAATTGAACCTTATGGCCATTGCCCCTCTTTAGGGCCAGACAAACGTTGCTTTAATACCATTCATCGGGAATAAATTCATCCATTAGAGATAAGTTGATGTACGAGATGTCATCTGTTCCAGACTTCTGTTCAAGTTATTTTTACGCTCAATACCTTCTCGTTATTTTCTGGTGAAACTTTCGGACATCATTTCTGACCCGTTTACTAAGTAGAAGTCGATGTTAATCTGATTTATTAGTTTGGAATTAGCTCTATTTCTTCACTACTTTCTACTTCTACGCCTTCTGTTTCGCTGCATGTACGACAACGCGCGCCTCTGGTACGGACGCATACTTTATTTGTTGGCTATCGATGACGTCAACTACGTTGAAAAGGGGAAAGACGGTCCACGAAGGGAATTCATTTGGTACGAGGTGGATATCGTAGGAGTAACCGAAATTAGATGGTGAAAATGCGACGTTCAAGACTCCAAAACTGCCAAAAGCTTGCTGGCCTACCAACACTAATCGCGAATATGGTATAGAACCCTTGCTTACCTCAAAACCTAAACAAGACTCATATCGTTTTCACGTCATAGTGACAAGATATTGACTTCAAGGTTCAGGAGTAAGGTCAGGAACATGACCATTATCCAGTGCTACGCCGAACTAATACGTAGATGAAGATGACAAGGGCGGATTACCATAGCACACTAGGTGCAGCCACGAACACAACCCTGAACGTAATGGGAAATTCTAACGGTTAGGCAAGCAACGAAAACATTACATTCATACATGTAATGGTACCATACGGTCTCAGAGACATAAGAAACCAAACGCTTCAACAGATAAAGGTCCACTTTAGTACAAACGGAGAAAAAATCAGCAGCTCGATGAGCACAGAAAAGCAGTTTAGAGTGTTTTTACGAATGGGACAGACGCCATTATTGGTAGAAAGCATATGGCTGACAGCAGACAAGACACATGGAGGTGGATCAATAAACGTATTGAATTGACTAATTACTACCTCAGCAGTAGAGCGTCCTGAATAAGAAGTCCAGTGCCACATGAAGAGAAAAAAAAGTACAACGTGGTTTAAGAGTAAACAAACAAAACTACTTCAACGCGGAAGCCAATAAGGTTCAAGAAGCAGTAAAAATGTCTATTAGCAGGATCATTTATAGTATGATATTATTAAAGAACTCGCTGGTGGCGAAAGTTCCAAACTATTTCTAGTAAAAGCACTAGACGGAAATCTTCTGACTTTAGATGATCACAGCTTACAAGATGGCGAGAACATTTTGATTCAGCGCATAACCATTTAGACAACAGTGACTTGTGCCTAAACTCAAATGAGCCTGCAGCAGTAACAAATATTCTTAATAGGACACCAACGATTATTTGTAAAGTAGTTCATTGCCATCTGGATTGCGTACACCTCCGCTACGAAAACAGACCCAAGCTTTCCTAACGAGTCAAGTTCAGCAATGCCATCCATCCATCAGTACAAGGCTAGCAGCGGAGATATTCCTCAGAGTAGCAAGCAGCTGATCTACAGGTTTTTGTAATATCGCTGGATATATGCCAATGGCCTAACAACTCGCCACAACTGATGATATACAACGGTTTACTCCGCTGTATTGGAGCTGGTTGTGAGGTGGTTCCGTTAAGAATAATAGGGAAGTACGTTGCACGCATGGCACAGAGAGTCTCTGCTTTCGACTCACCGTAAGCACCGTCAGATCTTCTGCGTCCTCTTTGAAGACCTTGACCAGTCTGGCTGGTTCACTGAGAGTTTCGATCCTTATAAGAAATTCTCAACTATCCATCTCTTTGAAATTCGAACTACACGTAGTTTCTTATACACTTCTTTTTTCGGTCTGTAAAGATTCCAATCTTCTTCTAAATTAGTCTTTAGAAGTTTGGGGTTTCCACACATAGTCGCAGTAAATCTACATTTGAAAAAGGAACGGGCGATCTTTAAGAACTTTTCTTGGCTGGACATGTTAGCTCAAAAGATTTGGTGTGGAGACCGTTCAGGTTATGAACATCTTCCTTTACCTTGTGTTTCGTTCGGAGTACAAGAATTAACGGACTTGTCAAATATCTTCTAAAACCGCTTCCAGGTGGTTTTTCGCAGATTCCTCCTCTTCAATTAGGCCGAGACTTATCATCCGATTCTAAATTCGATATACCCATGTTCTAACATGGAAGCCTCTGATATGTAGTACATCTCCTTAGCATACCTGTTGGATAGCGTTAACTAGATTAATTACTTTCGTAACAAATGTTGGCTAAGCGCCAATAATATAATGTGCATGAGATGATTGCCTCTTACGCTACATTGGCTTCTGCCAATTCTGAGCATTACCATTGCAGCATATAAAAAGCCACATCTAACACTACTCACTTTTCATTGTATTTGGTTAAACCCCCATCGATTAACCTTGCTCTAGCGCGCTAACGTGACGATTTATTTTAATCCAAATTTGCTGTGCCATGTTCAAGCATTGCCTTTGCTGGTTTTATCTTACTGTGGCGAAATGATTCTTAAACAAAATTTTCTTCATGCATAGCCTTTTGCTTCTGATATCGTATTCCTGTTTGTGCTACAACTTTAATTGTTCATTCATTTTTCATTAACACTTTTTTTCTTTTTACTTCTAGGCCTTTGCTCATCTGTCTGATAAACTCGAGCCTCTTGTCGAAGGCGTACGAGATAACCATAGTCATTGGGTTGAATTAGCCAAACAAGTACAAAATAAACCAAAAACCCGCAGCTCTGCCGATAATTCACCGAATGGCAATGACGACCAACCAAATTCAGACCCTGACGACAGTCAAGATAGTGATAATCTCTCGAATGACTTCAATTCGACAAGTAATGGTTCAACACCACCACCAACCGGAGAAGAAGATAGCCAGCCAACATCACCTCTAACAGCAGTTTCACCATTCTCAAATCGAGTTATGACTGCCACCCGTAGCCGGACGCTACGTACGCACGCTCTAAGAGAAATCAAAGCGAAAAATTGCAAAAATTGCGAGCTAATGCGAAATAATATTCGTAAAACCACAAGTCTTAAAAGCCCAGCTGAAATCCAGCAAATCCAATTGACACCGAAACCTCAGAACGGTACAAGTTACTATAATAAAAGTACACCATCAGCTATAGGTGGTCCGGGAACAGCGAGCATAGTCCACCATACAACGGAGAGTGATAAAATACCAAAAATCGTCGGTAAACTGGAAAATCTCGATCGGCAGTTTCTGTATTCGCAACCTCAGAATGGATTAATTTTTGAGCCAAACGGACAATTGCACTTAATGCCTGGTGACCTACTGCGAAGAAGGCATTCAGAAACGAATGGTTGCACAACTAAGACAACAATTTTTGACAAATAGACATATGTCGCCGCCGCCAGATGGTCATCGGTCTTTGCTCTGAGCAGTTCCGTGAAATAGTTCCGAGAACAGATCAAACAAGTAAAAAAACAAAAAAAAACAAATAGAAAACGAAACAAAACTTCGACCTAGCCTAGGCCTAAATTATTATTTTATTTTACTCTCCTCTTAATCCTTTTTTTTTTGTTATTTTTCCCCCCCTTTGGCATCCTCCCGCTTTCTGTTACTTGTGTAAAATGTTTGTAAATAGTATTTAGAGTTTAGGAACACATTTCTACTAATAGAATCCATTGAGATCGCAGGGAAACGAATCATGGATTTGAGGATTCGATTCATGCCCACACGATTTCGATGGCAGTAAGAGTTTAAGGATCTACATTAGTTTCTAATTTATATTTACTTTTATGCATACAACAATAAATGTAACTTTTAGTGATACAATTCATTGAAAATATTAATTAAATTGCTATAATTACGATACGTACATACATACATACATATATACATATATATACAAACGGTTACAATATACACACAAAACCCTCCCGCACTTCCGTGTGCATATACATATAAAATACACTATAGACTACACTATCTAAACGATTGTACCAAGTAATTCGCAGAGATTTTATTTTTATTCAATAAAAAGGAAAGCTAAGCTAGCAAGTAAACGATTACATTTTTAACTTATTATACTTATTATACTTATTATATATATGTTATACATAGATATACATACGAGTATATGAATATATGAATTTAGTTACTAGTGATATACACATAAAGTTATGCATAATAAACAACCAGCAACCTAAGTTACTGAGTGATTTGTGCAGCACTTTTGCTGCTCGTAGCATATTCGGGGGGCATGCCTAGAGAAAAGGTCCTTCCTTTTCTCTCTCCATCCTCCTCCGGACAGCGAAACCACGAGCGCCAGTTGAATTGTCGAAATTTTGAAATTTTGAATATGAGTAAATTTTTCAAAACGATACATAACATATATTTTTCCACCACAATTTGATAAGATTTTAAAATTTAGTTTAACAGCAGTGTTATATGTAGTTGTGTAGAGACACGAAACAAAGTAATAATTGTTATTTGAAAAAGGTTCTTCTTTATTTTTGTCTAATATAATTGTTTTAAGAGGCAAAGATTATTTAACAATTGCATTCTTGTGTTATGTCTTGTGAAAATTAGTGAATAATCGTAAAATTTTTGATTGAAAACTACAACATATTGAAATGAATAAAAAAAAAAAAAACAAAACAGAATAATAATGATAATAATAATAATAAATAAACAAAAACAATACACACACATGAAACATTTTCTTTTATTTCCCAAGAACGTATCTAAAAGGTTTTTAATAGATAAGTCCTATTTTTCCGATATAGATTCTCTGAACTCGCATACCATCATATGTGTGCCAGATTATCTACCATTTAATCATGAAATTGGAACTGCTTTAGCAACGTTTACAGATTACGATTGCGTAATGATTTCTGGCCGTCAAAATCGTCCAGATCAGCGAACAGTTGAGTGTTTAGGAGAACATTTTTAATCAACTTATGGTATTCACTGCATAATGCTCCCATGCATTTGGGAGAAATGAAACGAATTGGGCCGTACTTCTTCCGTGGTGATGAGGGCGAGTCATTTACAGTCAATGATGACCTCAATCGCACCATGGTAACACATTTGTTTGGCTCTAAAGCCCAACTAAAAGACTTGGGGGAAATATGGTTTCTCCTACAGACAAGCGGAGTGAGAAGGGTAGAAAAGGCAGCATTTATTCAGATGCGGATTTGCCATCAGAACAAAACTTAGAGAACAAGTCTCGATCGTCAGGCATGTAAAGGCACGCCTGATGACTGTTCGCAAAAAGGCTAAATTCATCAATATTTACCTCATAAACGCCCACGTTCCTCGGCGGATGAGAAGGTCGAACTTACCAAAGACTACTTCTAGCAGCTTCATGACAACACCTACGAGTTCGTCGACAAAATCTACGAGTACGAACAATGCCCTGAATACAATGTGAAAATCGTCCTTGGGGACTTTACTGCCAAGCTGTGCAAGAGGAGCCTCTTTGATAACACATTGGCTGAAAAGTCCGTGCCGTTTTATAGTAAAACACAATATTTTTGCAAAATTCAACTTTATTTATCAATATACTTGCCTTCGAGGGCGATACACTGATTGAAACGATTTTTCAATCTTTCGATACCGGTTTTGAAGTACGATTTCGGTTTAGCCTCAAAATAGGCCTCTGTTTCGGCAATTCGGTCTTAAATCTCTTTCCGGCGAGCATTCTTTTGAGGTCTGCGAACAGGAAATAGTCGCTGGGGGCCAAATCTGGAGAATACGGTGGGTGAGGAAGCAATTCGTAGCCGAATTCTTTCAATTTTGCCATCGTTTTCATCGACTTGTGACACGGTGCAATGTCTTGATGAAACAGCACTTTCTTTTTCTTCAAATGCACCCGTTTTTCTGCGATTTCGTCCTTCAAACGCTCCAACAACGCAACGCCCCTTTTGGAGATAGTCGATGAAAATTATTCCATGTGCATCCCAAAATACGGATGCCATAACCTTGCCAGACGAGGACGAGGTTCGTCGCCTGCTCGCCACTCAGCTGACTGCCGACTTGACTCTGGTGTGAAGTGATGGAGCCAAGTTTCATCCATTGTCACATACCGACACAAAAATTCGGCTTTATTGCGGTTGAACAGCTTTAAACACTCCTCTGAATCATCAACACGTTGTTGTTTTTGGTCGACTGTGAGCAAACGCGGCACCCACTTTGAACACAGCTTTCGCATGTCCAAATATTCGTGTATGATATATCCAACACGCTCTTTTGTTATCTTCAGAGCCTCAGCTATCTCGACCAACTTCACTTTACGGTCATTCGTAATCATTTTGTGGACTTTTTTGATGTTTTCATCTGAAACAGACTCTTTTGGACGTCCAGTGCGTGCATTATCTTCGGTGCTTGTATGACCACTTTTAAATTTTTCAATCCACTTGTGAATGGTTCGTTCGGCTGGTGCAGAGTCCGGGTAACACTTTTAAAGCCATTTCTTTGCATTGGCTGCATTTTTTCCCATCAAAAAGCAATGATACTCGTAAATCAACACACGAAATTGCTTTGGATCCAATTTTTTCACAATAACAAAAGTTGCTTCACTCACAACGGTATATCTCGAGAACTAATCGTCCTTCAGCTGTCAAATTTATACACGTATCTTTTGAAGGTTGGTACTAACTGAAAATGGTATGGATTTAATTCAAGTGGTGCCCTCTCTTAGAAACGGCACGGACTTTTCAGCCAATGTGTTAAAACGGTCGGAAACTCTAGCTTACACGACACCATCCCTGGAAACTGCAATGGTTTTTTGATTTCACGGAGGGAAACAATGTACCCATAGCCGGCATACAGTTTCTCCGCCTTGATTGATATCCATAAACGGAACTGACTGACTCCTGATTAACAAACCGTCAACCACATTTATCATATTGCGGTCAACGCAAGATACTCCTCCAGTGTACAAACGTCACGAGCAGCTAACATCGCCTCGGACCATTATCTTGCTGTGCGGATGTGCGTGACAGCCCAAAGTCAGCGAACCAGCAAATCAGCCAGCGTAACTAAGTTCAACGTCGAACGGCTACATTCGCTAGAAACCGTCAGGGCCTTTTTCAAACGAATTTTTCTTAACCTCTTGAGGAATCCGTTGCCGTCAGCGCCAAACGTAGAAAACCAGTCGCATCACTGCCAAAGAGGTATCGGATGCCGCTTTGGTGTACTGCGCTACAACTCGCCCCAACAAAGATATCCCTGGTTCGATGACAAATGAAAGCCGGTAAATTAAGATAAAAAACCGCATGCTCTGTAAATCCTTGCAGATAGGAACGAGATGGGATTCTCAAAAGAAAAGAAAAGAGCGCGAGAAGCACTCGATCGAGGAGTCTCTCCAAAAAATAAAATGAACTTGAGAAAATTATAAAGCCCGGTCAGAAATTCCCAATTATTAAGGAGAAAGAAAGCTTATAGTAGAATCACAGACAGTGCTGGGAATCTAGAAACATTTTTTTTTTGGAGACTGTTAAACGGTGATCACGACAAATATAAATTCACGACCCGACGGCTTATTTGCCGAACTGTTTAAAGCAGAAGGTGAGGATTAGATACATAGGGTACATAAACTCGTCATTAATATCCGGGTCGCCCGAAGTATGCCTGACGAATGGAGGCTCAGCTTTGTTTGTCTAATTCTAAAGAAGAGGGAACTCCCGAACTCCACCAACTATTCAACTTAGACTTGTTAGAATCCTATCTTAATCAACAATCTGACTCATTAGACGTTTCAACAGTGAACTGTACGGGATGTACAGCGATGCTCAGAAAAGCTTGGAGAACCCGGAAAGTTCTCAACTCTACCCCTGACAGCCAACGCAGTGGAGAACGACCTTATCTTAGGTGATGCACACAAGTACGTCAGGAAACTTTCTATGCGCAATTAAGAGGCAGCTGGCAAAAGACCGCGCTAAGTGGATGGGCATGTTAGCTGAAGTTAGCGCCAACTCAATTATATTTTAATCCGAAATTACATTTTCATTGATAACAGAAACACACATCTTTGTAGTTAAAAAAATAATCTAATGAAAAACTCTGTATCATCCATCTTTTCCAATAAGTACTACTTTGAAACCGTGCTGACGTTTTTCACATTTATGTTAGTATTGTTTGACAAATCGTCCTAAATAGACAACTTAGATCAGAAGAACGCTTCCATGTATTGGAAACTGGTCATAAATTTGCGAAGCGTATAGAAGCTTGCGAGATCTTGTGGTCCTCCTAATCGAACAACTGAGCTCACTTTGTGTCGTATTGAGGATATATATTTAGGGTCCGCCAAAAATATTTTTTTTTTTTTTGAAAATGCTATAAAAAAAAAACTACTGAATATTTTCTCAAATTTCTTTTTTTATTTGAAGGTACAATTCTTCCGGTTAATAATGGAAAATAATTTCATTCAAATGGCTGCCTCGGCTGGCCATGCAGTAGCCTACACGATCGGTCCAATTTTTAAGCACATTATCGATTGTGTGCAGCTGTATTTCACCAATGGCTTCAGGAATATTGTCCTTTAAAGCGTCAATTGTCTCTGGCTTCTCGGCGTAACACTTATCTTTTACGGCACCCCACAAATAATAGTCCAACGGTGTCAAATCGCAGCTCCGGGGTGGCCAAACGACATCAGCTCTGCGGCTGATAATGCGATCTTTAAAAACAGGGCGCAAAACATCGAGTGTAGCTTCGGCTGTGTGGCACGTAGCGCCGTCCTGTTGAAACCAAATGTTGCCAATATCCTCCTCTTCAATTTTTGTGAACAAAAATTCGTTCAACATGGCCCGATAACGATCGCCATTGACTGTAACGGCCATTCCTTGCTCATTTTCGAAGAAAAATGGCCCAATTATGACTCTGGACCCAAATCCGCACCAAACAGTGACTCGTTTTGGGTGTATCGGCTTTTCAATATATGCGTGCGGGTTTTCTGTGCAACAAATGCGACAATTTTGCTTGTTTACATACTCGCCAAGATCAAAATGAGCTTCATCTGAAAAGATGATTTTTTTGGCAAAATCGGCATCTTCTCTAAGTCGATCGCAGGCCCACTTAGCGAAGCTAAAACGAAGCGTATACACAACCATATTCGTTCAGCGGAAGGATAAAACTAATTATCTGTCAAATCAGACATGAGCTAGGTGTTACCATTCACGAAATAAGCACTAGTTGAAAAAAAAAACTTTAGATGGCGGACCCTATATTTAATACCACATACTCTCCACATGACGCAGGGTCAACAACGCACCAATGTAGCGTACGTACAGAAGAAACTGGGGCCGGTGTGATTGAACGTATGGTAAAAAAAATATATCGAATATCTGTATTAATTCGGCATTTACCACAGTGTAGCACTTGCCTGGTCGCTATGTGGAACATTTTGCGAAGGGAGAGATCTTGGTTTATATACTTGTAAGGTCCAGCCGGTGCTGGAACTTAATGATTCAACAACCATCTTGGTGAAAATTGTTGAAAGAGATCGCATACGAGCTTTGTGATAGTGTGGGTCGTGGGACTTGACGCACCCACTAAAAACACCCAGAGAAAGCTTACTTCCAATAATCGCACCGTCTTCGTTAAACTAATCCTTTTGTTTTTTAATTCGTTATCACTTTGTTCGTATGATTATGTTGTCATATATTATGTATATTTCTTTTATTCTTTCCGATTTGGCTAGTTCGTAATCTTCAACTATTGTAAATGGTTGTTATTAAGTAGTTCGACTACTTCTAAATTAGCATGATTGTGAAACCTACCTTCATGTCCTCTTGCGACCTTGCTGACATCGTCCTCTACCATTTCAATTTTTAGATCCCCATGTACATAGATCAGCGTTACGAATGTACCAAGGCGCATTAACAATATTGCGTAGTATTGTATGTACTTTGTTTTGGAAGCATTGAATGCTCTGCAGGTTTGCTTAACTTGTGCACTCCCAAAACTGAAGACCATATGTCCATATTGGCTTTAGAACTTGCTTATAGAGAAGCAGTTTATTGTATATTGAGAGCAGCGTTGCCAGACGTCCCGATTTTCAGCCCAAAATTAGATGTCCCGCGCGGGACAGGCTCAGTTCCGCTTTTTATTAATTTGCTCACTCATCTCGTTTAAACCTTAACAAATTCATTTACGAGTAGCAATAAGCATTCACTGAATTCATCTGCATGCCTTAACTTATGCACTATTCTAGTCTCTATTTTCTTTATTCTATTCTATAACAATGCCATAATGGCAAATAAAAATAAACTTGATTGAACGCGATTTTGGTCATCTCCATCCCCATACACATACTCATACTTACATACACGTCTGCATGCGCAACATGTGTTTTCTGGTCAAACACATTATAACCAGAGTTGTACAAATGTACTTCAGTACTGTGTAAGTACTAGAGGACTGCACAAATCCTTCTAAAACTGACCCTTCACTACTGTACAGTACTTCCAAGCACTGTCCTTCAGTGTAGCAATGACAACATAGAACACTCAACGAATTGTACTTAAAAATACACTGGGCAGTACTGCAGTACAGAGTAAATGTACTTAGAAGAAAGTACTTGGGAAAGTACTTGTACTTGGTGATTTTCAAGTACCAAGTATATTGTACTTTTTTTTTCAAGTACAAGTACAAGTAAACGGTACTGGGTACTTGAGTAGTACTGGTAAGTTTGCAAGTCTGATTATAACTACTTACTTTGTATTATTTTATTGTGTGTTTGCAAGGGTGAAGTTCTTCTACTTCGTGCCAGTTGCAATTGCAAAGGTAGTGTGATTGCTAGATCATTGAGTTCCATAATTTAATTACTTTAAACAAGCAAAATTTAATTTCAGTTCCGTGTTTTTTTTTTTTTTTGTAGTAGAGTGTATTAAAATAAACATAGTTAAATTCGTTAAGAGATGAGTGAAGATGCCGATAGTTTTATTTCGGATTGCTCGAAGCCGGGAAACATCACACCGAAAAAGAAAGCCAAACTAGGACAACATCGGCTAACGAAATACAATACCAATTGGGAAAACGATTATAATTGGGTGTGCAAAGCGAACAGTGAGTATCGAGCTTTTTTTAGACTATGTACAAAAGACTTTAGTATTTCTCACGGTGGACTTTATGATGCAGTGAAGCACTCAAAAACAAGATAGTCATTCAAAGATCGCCAGTTCTCGCTCTGCAAAAAATATATCCAGCTATTTCCAGGCGCCTGGTACATCAGCTTCTGCTCGTGATCATGACGACACTGTGCTCAAAACATCAGCAGCAGAAATTACTTCACTATACCACACTGTAAAACATTCGTTAAGCTACAATAGTATGGATTGTTTCCAAAAAATGACTGCCCCTCATGTACGCCGATTCAAAAGTTGTAAAGAACGTTAAATGTGGTAGGACAAAGGGTGAAGCAATAGTGTGTCAAGTTTAGGCGAAAGAAGCCTTGAAAGTAGCAACACGAAATTTAAGAGAAGATTTATTTTTTTCAATTTCTACGGATGCGAGCAACAAGGGAAACCCAAGCATGTTCCCAATTTGTGTGCGATATTTCTGTTATGAGAACAGCATACAAAACAAATTATTGGATTTTGTGGAAAGTAATAATGAAACGGCCGACCAATTAAGAAAATTAATTTTTGAATCATTGGATAAACATAATCTAAGTTTGTTGCAAGTAACTTCATATATGGAGCTGACAATGCTAATGTAAACTTTGGTTGAATTCATTCCTTTTACAAAAACGGAAAAATACTGAAAGCCAATTGTTCAGTCCATATCTTGCACAACATGAGCAAATTTGCCTGTGATACATTAGAGATCTATGTAGAAACTATCATTTTAAAAATATACGGTCATTTCTGGGGATTATATGCGAAAGCCATTGAAAAAGTATTTTATTCAGAAGAAGAGGAGACAAAAACTCTAGCCTACTTCCATTTCGTTCATAATGTTATGAGTTGTTTTGGTACATTAATGAAAGAGTCTCAGGAAATAATATTGCCATAACAGAAATACTTGACTCATTACTATATGCCTCTTCCGCTCAAGGTTGCTTCAAAGGCAAAAGGATTGTTTTTTCGGCTTCATGACAAAACAGACATTAAATAAATTAACTGAATTGGAGAAAACCAAGGCCATCGAAGACATTCAACAATTTTTACACAAACTGTCAAACATACTCGTACGAGTATATAAGCAAACGCTTTGATTTTTCTGATGAAAATATTTAGGCTAAACTTGAATTCATAAACCTAAAAAATGAAATTAGTTTTGAGACGATTGAGAATGGTGTAACCTTATTAAGTTTGTCAGATAATGTTTCTATGGACAACTTATATGAAGAATATAGTATAATCTGTTGAAGTCATCCTTGGACGCAGTAGTAGAAAATCGTAAAGATAACGCGGCACAAAAATGGCACCAGCTCTTCAAACAATTTCCAAAAAATTATTGCAAGAATATGTTTAAGCTTGTTGCTTTCGTATTAAGTGTGCAAACGGCAACATTCTTTCCCGAATTCCAATTTAATCTTGAGCTTTCCTGTACAGAGTTTTTCAACTTCATTAAAAACAAAAAAGAAATTTTAAAATAAGTTAGAACTTCAGATAAATATAAATAATATAAGTTATTCGCACGTTATGTATTACATAATTGTTTTTCTTATAAAAAATATCTATTTGTCCAACCACTTAACCCATTAGTGCCCAGAGCGTTTTCTTTCGCGTAAATAGATAAAAATTTCAGGATGACCTTAATTCCTGCTGCAAACATTAATTTCTTAAAAGTTATCATACCCTCCTCGATTTTACCTATTGCATATATGCAACAGTGGGAAATATTCAATATTAAGCATGAAATTGTTAGAAATAAAAGATAAATAATTATCGTTAGTAAGTAAATGCTTAAATTTTGAGTTTTTTGTAATATTTATTGTACAGAATATAAAATATACAGAATATAAAATAAAAAACAAAATTCATTCTAAAAGCAAAGGAAAAGCTAAATCCACAAAACATATTAAATATACATAAAACATTTAAAATACCAAGTATTTCAGTCTGATTGAATAAAATGATGCTTCAAATTGCACTTTATGCACAAACCAACGTCACATTTGTTGCACAGAGTTTTCACAATTGATGAACAAAATGGCCAATATTGTCATACCGAAGAGAGTACTCATCAACTTGTTACGGGCGACGGTATCCTTATGGTGGTCGTACGGTGCCATATGCATGACAGTAATGCAACGCTATTTTCCTGCGAAATTGTAACTGTGTTAATGGACCGTCTCCATTCCTGTGCAATATCCATGCATTTTGTATTGACGCATCTTCCAGCCACGTAAAAATAGAATGCCACCATATTTTTCCTCCAGCACCTATCCTGTAGTTAATGATATTCTGGTCCATACGATCAGTACCTCCCATACATTGATTATATTTTGCAATGGAATTTGGTCTTGGCACTGAAATACACTGACGTTATATTCTAGAATATCGTTGTACCTTTCCTATAGGATTTCTGCCAAATAGAGTTGAAGCTATAGCAACAACAGAGTTGTCAATCCATTTTGTAATTATAATATTACTATCGCTTATTTTACTGCTGACTACAAAACCTCTAACCTCTTTCTTCAATGGCAATGGACACGATTTTGGTATCATATTTTCCCGAATAGTACCGGTACCGTGATAGCCCCGCTGACGGAGCCCTATAAGAGCGCTAACTGAAGTAAATAAATTATCAAAATAAAAGTAAAATGGTGATCTTTTCACATTTTTATCAAACTGGTCAATCATGTCGAATAGAGGTGAAATATTTTTACCATAATTAGACTGATAAGCTTTGTTTAAGCGAGGATTATTTCCTTGATACATCTCAAAATTTACAACGTGTAAATTTTCAAGCACCATATTTTAAATCCAAAGCCTAGTGGCTTTCCCCTCAAAAACTGTTTACATCCATGTCGTCCAAAATATTGTATCATGGATTCATCGTACGATAAGTCTTGCTCTGGACAAAAGTTTTTTAAAAATCTATCTTTCAAAGCATCAGTCAATGGTCGCAAATACTGTCCTCTAAATTTTGTTTTGAATTATCTGTGAAGTGTAGATAGCGGAATATTACATCAAAACGATTTCTTCTCATAGCATTTGAAACTAATTCATTTTTTAAATCAGCCTCATTTGACCAATAACTACGTTTTGACAGTGTAAAATTGTAGCCCGTTATAATTAGAATTGCAATAAAGACACGAATCTCACCAGCGGTTATGTTAGAATTTGCCTTTCCACAATAAACAGTATAACTATTACTTTCGTTAACGAGTAATGTATTATATGGTATTATATGGTCATCAAAAAACTTTTGGAAAATTTCATGTGGTTGTAATTGACTAAATTCCGTATAGTTAGGCTCGGAAAAAAGAGGTTTTTCTTCCTGGTCATTGTCTTCAACCCAAACAAAAGATCTTTGAACAGACTTTTTTGAAAGTTTTTTTGGTGAAGTAGAAAGGCTTTTTTGTACAAACGGTGCATTGTGTTGGGTTCCTGGATCAATATCAGAAATATCCCGTGAAGATTTAAGTTGAATGCAGCATGGAGCAAGAAGGCTTCATTTTGGTAAGTCATGAAGCATTCCACCGTCGTCTTCATTACCAGAATCTTCTTCGGAATTAATATTCTCAGGTGCAGGCGGCTCCATATACAACTTCTCAATTTCACAATCATCTTCTTCGTCAGATTGCAAAGACTCCAGAAAATTAATTGCATCTTCGGTAGTACGAAAAATAAATTACACAAAAAAAGTACCACAGAATTATTGTAGAATAGCCCAGTGTTGCATTTATGCACACATTTGGTTGAAATTTATTTCAAAATTTAATGAACTATTACACAGAATCGAGATTCATTATGAAAAGCAATTAATATACAATAACTATACTAAATAACTCGCAGCTGTGAAACAAAGTAAAGAAATTATTGGAATACTTACTATTCGCGTCCCGAAATGTTTACTTTCTTTTCCCCACAAGGACACAGATGTTCAATAAGCGACTTATCATTCTGAACACTCGCAGAAAACTAACTTCTTATCTCTTTATTTTTGATCGCTACAGATGTTACTAGTCACAGAAACTGGATTTACACGTTTCACTCCAAGAACAGGATCAAAATCCTTTATCAAGGTTTACGAATGTAGCGTTGCACATACACAACAGTGGTCATTAATGGGTTAAAGCAATTTTAATACCACAAAATGTCTACTTATGTTTCATTATTTAAAGCTTAACATAAATCTTAAATAAAAGTAAACTATTGACTGATTATGTTTTTTATGTCTACGTTTATGGTTTTTTGTATGTCCCGCTTTCCACGTAAAAATCCTGCTTTTTTACTTAAAATGGTTTCAAAATCCCGATTTGCTCGAAAAAAATTCTGGCAACATTGATTGAGAGACATGAGTACCTCCCTACGTGCAAATACATTCTGTTGTATCGTATATTTACGAGTAGTTCATCAAGTTTTTTTCTTCAAAAGTAAGCATGAACATCGGCAGCGATACTTAAACATGTTGACAACTTCTGGTATTTCGATGTTTTTCTTCTTAAGGCCATTCGTAATGCGTTCAGATGTGCATGAGAAACATAGTTTCTTTGCAACAGCCTTTATATTCTTGTTTGTTTACAATATTTTCAAACGAATACCATTGCACTTTTTCCGGATTTAGTAATTTTGTCAAGTTTCTGTGGGATTCTTCGTGTTCCACATTAATTTTGACATCATTACTACAATATTTAGGAGAGCTATGCTAGCTTTTATTTTGCTTTCCTTTAGTACGAGGGTTGTCTGAAAAGTTTCCGACAGAACAATGATACAAGACATTTTTTCTCAAAATTTCTTTTTATTTTTCTACATAGTCTCCTTGTAACTCTACACACTTCTCACAGCGATGCTCCCATCTCTCTGACCCGTCCAAATAGTACTTGACGTTTTTCTCTGCAAAATAATTGTTCACGAAGGTGATTGCCTCCTCATTTGACGAAAATCTCTGTCCTCCGAGCGCAGTTTTTAGATGAGGGAACAAAAAGAAGTCGCTTGGGACTAGATCTGGTGAATAAGGCAGATAGTCAAGCAGTTCAAACCGGAATTCATGAATTTTCGCCATGGCAACCGCTGAGGTGTGAGACGGCGCGTTGTCTTGGTGAAACAGGATTTTCTTTTTCTGCAAATGTGGCCGTTTTTCCGCAATTTCTGCCTTCCGCTTGGCAAGTAATGATGCGTAGTATGCTCCTGTAATGGTATTTCCTTTTTGAAGATAATCGATTAAGATAACTCCTTTACTATCCCAAAAACAAGTCGCCATCACTTTCCCAGCCGAAAAAAACAGTTTTTGCTTCCTCTGGAGCCGGCTCACCCTTTGCAGTCCACTGTTTTGACTGAATTTTTATTTCGGACGTATAATGGTGTATCCAAGTTTCATCTACAGTAATTAATCGGCGCCAAAACTCGGATTTATTGCGCCTAAACTGCGCCAACAGCGCGTTGGAAATGTTCATTCTAACACGTTTTTGGTCTAGCGTATGCAAACGCGGCACCCAACGCTCGGACAGCTTTCTCATGCCTAAATCTTGAATTAATATGTAACAAACACGTTCTTTGGACATTTTCCTAACCTCTACTATCTCTCTCACTTTAATTCGACGGTCGTCTAACACCATTTGGTGAGCTTTAGCAATGTTATCGTCAGTGGTTGCAGTTTTTGGAGTCCCGAACGTTCATCATCTCCCAGCTCTTACGGCCACGTTTAAATTCGACTGCCCAAAATTTCACTGTGGTAAATGCTGGTGCAGAGTCGTCATACACAGAGTCCAACTCATTTTTGATTTGAGTAGGCGTATTGCCTTTCAAAAACAATACTTTAATAACAGCTCGATACTTAATTTTTTCCATTATCCAAAAAACACTCACATCGACTCACTCAAACGACTGTCAACTAAAAACTGCGCGTTCGAAATGACTGAAACTTCGGTAAGTAACTGTGAAAAGATGCACAACTAGCATTCACAAGCTTTTATTGACAAGTGCCGCTATCTTCACGTTGCGGTCGGAAACTTTTCAGACAACCCTCGTATATTTAATAAGTCTTCGTACTTCTTGGATACAAAGCACAATAATTGGGAGAGGCTTTATTGACTTGAGTGGTTTGGTTTCTTTATTTTTAATCTTTCCTGGGCCTTTCTGGTTTACTTTTGGTGGTACTTTAGCCGTTAGTCTTATCGCGAATAAAACAAACACAATTGGCTTATAGGCGTCTGTATTCTACAGTGTTTGACTTACGACTGCCCTCCTACCTACCGGCAGACTCTTTTCCTAGTGTGGCCACTTTACAATCACTAGTTAGTGTTGCCAGTTCATATTTCTTACATTCTTACCAGTTTCTCTCCTATGGCTTGCTACAGTACTACGGAGACATGCTCGTTTTTCTTTTTTCTCTCTCTGTGCAATCTTCTGCATCCGTAAACTACACGACTGTTTTTGTTATTTGCTCCTTTTTATTGTTATTATTGACCTGTTCTTTAAGGAGCTGCAACTTAAGCTTTAATTTACAAATTTGGTTTGTCAGCTTTTCACTGAGTTGCTTAAAATTATCTCTTTCTCCATAGGCTTTTTTGTAACAAGCTTCCAACACTGATGCATCTTTAGTTGGTTGGGATGGTGGTGTTCTTACATTTTAAAACTCCTTGTGAAAGGGTAACCTTTTAGCAATAAATGGTTCCCGCCGGAATCCATAGAACCGACCTCCGAAGAGGGTGGATTCACCAGTTTTTCTGCCGTACCTCCTGGGGTAACTATGTATGTATATTGTTCATTGCCTATTTCATTCTTGTTTAATTTTTTTTCAAAAAGTTTAAAAATTTGGACTTTAGTCGCCTGTTACGACAGGCATGCTTACCTCGTGTAAATTCTATCCCTTAACCCGAAGGGGGAATTACGCGAAATGGAACAGTAAATTGGCCTACGAGATCGTGCGATATAGTGCCACCCGATTGCTTTTTGTGGGAGTATGCAATTGGGCTATTACGTCGCAAACTATCATTCGTGACTACTGAAGAACTTGTTTCATGAAGGCCTTATCACTGAAAGTTAAATTATTTAGATAGCTCACTCACTCCGCTTGTGTGGAATTATGCTTTGCTTAAGCCAGCTTCGTCAATTTATGTGCAGTGTTTGTCCCTTGCGTTTGAGAAAAAATTATCTTACTTTGTGTGTTTCATGCGAAACCAAATCACTGTCCTTCTCCTTCAATGATTTTTTCCTACAAGGCCATTCAGATTCTGCTTTTTCTAACCAAGCCGTGAAAATCAGTTTTTTGACTAGTTGATACATACCTTCAGCCATAGCCCCCAGGTGTTACATAGGAATTCTTAGAAATCGTTAGATCGAAAGATCTAGCAACTACTGGATAGAATTGGATATGTGGCCTTAAAAGTGTGTTGCTTGGTGCCGTTCGAATAATACGTATAACGTCCGCATTCAAGAAAACTACTGCTGCAAATACTAACTGAAATACATAGGTTCTTATCTTATGCCTAGTGTCATGTCAGAACGGCTTAGTTTGCGGTTTAATGTCTTTTTAGAACGTTTGTTTATTCTGCACTAAAATCGAACGCATTTTGTAGAGCTGAATATAGCATAATATGGCACAGAGAAATCCTTAGAAGTTCGCTCAGTACATGGAATAGGGATTAGCAAGCTATTTCCCATGAGAGCAGATCAAGTCGATACTAACCTCGAATTCCTAAGCTCCAAATTGCAATCTTTTATTACATGTTTCCAACGCAGACAAAGTCGGTCAAGCGCTTTTTTCACAAAAACTTTCCATAAAAAATTCTACTCAGAATGTACTTCATGTAGACTAGATATCAACCAATGTATTTTCGATTTTCGAAAATCCATGTATAAGAAAAAAATCAGACATTGTTAAGTGTCATGGATAGCCTTAGTCACTTTCAGAACCATTAAGAAAAATCAAGTTTCTGAATTCGAAAAAGGGAAGATGTAAGCTTTCACCCTCTTATAGCAATATACAGGGTGATCCTGAAAGAATTGCGGTAAAATGTGTAACAAAAATTGTTTTCTCATTTTTCGTAAACAAACGATATCGTCTAGGGGTGTCGTTTCGATGTCCATCGGCTAGCGTTTCGAATCAACATCAACAGTATTTTGGTCGATGCTTATGTACTAGAAAAGGCTACAACAAGCTTGCCATCGGTCTCGTTTGATGTAAGAGATTGGAATCATCTTACAAAGCTGAATTTAACAGACAACTCTTTTAACAAGTCTAATTCGATAGATATGCTGTTAGGCGCTGATAACGTTTGGGAAATTTTTGGAAGGTGAATTCAAATTTAGTGACCAGGTCTACCCTATTGCCCAAAAAAAGCTTTTCGGTTGGGTATTGCCAGGGAAGCTGTTTGACAGAAGTACCACACAAATACATTCCCATCACAGCATTATTGATGCGGATTCTATTCTACAAGCATTGTGGTCAATCGAAGAAGGATTCAAACTCGTTGTTATCTGAAGAGGAAAGGGACATCAAAACACATTTTCTCCAAAGTCATAAAAGAGACAACAAAGGCAGTCACTTCGTGACCTTCCTTTCAAAGAACCACCTCAATTTGTAGGCACCATTAATGGTGCAATACAGCGATTGCAGAGCATGGAAAGGAACACAAATTCGTTTTTACTTCTGATATCGTGAAAATATTTCGCCAAATTTGGGTGTCAGAACAACCTCGGGACTATCTTTGAAATGTTTGGCGAAGATCACCTGCTGACCCTATAGAACATTATCAACTATGTACAGTGACCTACTCGTATAGTACGTCATGTGCACTCTTTCAATCCGTTTGAGTTTTGGAACAGCTGGCAACGGTTAATCAAAAAGGAATTTCCAATCGCAGCCGAAATCATAAACAACGATTTTTATGTGGACGACGTCGTATCAGGGGTAAATTCATTGGACGAAGCGAGACTTAAAAAGAAATCCTTAATTCAACTTCTTTCAAAAGGAGGGTTCACATTAAGTAAGTGGCAAAGTAATTGTGCTGATCTTTTGCAGACTGGTGATCGAATGCCGGACGGAGAAGTTTCGATCGACAGCGAGGTTGACCCTTGGGTTAAGGTCTTAGGATTTTTTTTTTTTGTGGGAAGGTGAGAAATCTTCATAGACACTATAGGTCCGGAGCCTATAGTAGTGTGAGATTCACACTCACTAAAAAACACCTCCCTTATGCAAACTACGACTGAGTTCACACTCAACAAGCAGTTCTTCTACCGCATTTTATTTTGTGTTAATAAGATATCCTGCAGGGGATTTTCCATTGAAAATTCCTGTGTACTTTACAAAATTACGCGCTGCTAATCACCGCGCTAGATCGAGAGGCTTAGAGCTTTTCAGACGACGCAATAAATTTGTCTCGTCGAGGATCTGTTGAACAGAAATATCCGTATGACCTTGTAATCGATTATTATGTTTTTGCGCAAACATTTTAATTGAACGTTTTCGACTCCTAAGTCTCTGTGGATATCATCGTTTCTAATGTACCACGGCGCATTAACAATACCTCGAAGAACTTTGTTTTGGAATGTCTGTAATACATTAATGTTACTATTTTTAGTACAACCCCAAAGTTGTACACCATATGTCCAGATCGATTTTAACACTTGCTTGTATAACAGCAGTTTGTTCTCTAAGCTAAGCTTGGAATTCTTTCCAATAAGCCAGTAAATATCTCTATATTTGATTTCAAGCTCTTCACGTTCTTTCTTGACGTGTGCTCTCTCTCTTTTAGTTTAGCGTCGAGTGTCATACCGAGATATTTCGCCTCGTTCGCGTAATTAATTCGTACTGCGTTGATAAACACCGGTGGATTCTCAATTTTCTTGAGAGTGAAGTACACGTGGACAGACTTGTTTTCATTAAGCGCGATTCGCCAAGTCTTTGTCCAATTGTTAATTAGTGTAAGGGCACGTTGCAACTTGGCAGTTGCTTCTTCGACTGTTTTAGCCGTTGCCAAAATGGCAGTGTCATCAGCAAATGTGGCTAGGACAGTGTCGTCCGTTTGCGGTATATCGCGGGTAAAAAGCAAATATAGCAGAGGGCCAAGTACACTTCCTTGCGCCACCCCCGCCTTTATTGTCCTAAAAGTGGAATATTCGTTTCCGTGTCTCATACGGAAGAGTCGGTCTTCCAGGTATGAACCTAAAATACAAGACAATTGCTGGGGTAGAGCTTGTCGAAGTTTATATTTTAGGCCTTCGTGCCATACCTTATCAAAGGCTTGCGAAACGTCAAGGAATGCGCTTGAACAGACTAACTTACACTCGATTGCTCGTTCAATTACATCGGTTATTCGATGCACTTGGTCAACTGTAGAGTGTTGGCTTCTAAAGCCAAATTGATGATCCGGCAAGAGGGAATTTGTGTCGGTAATTGGTTTAAGACGATTAAGAAGGATTTGCTCGAAGACCTTCGATGTAATTGGGAGAAGCGATATTGGTCTATATGACTTGACTTCAGTCAGCGGTTTACCGGGTTTCGGAACCATAATAACTTCGGCTACTTTTTCCACTGGTGAGGTACATGCTAGAGCATGTAATGCTGGCATTTATAAGATAGAGCAGCTTTAGCAAACCTTTTTTCGGTAACGCTTTAAGTATCTCTCCCGTTACTAAGTCATATCCCGGGGCTCTATTGGGCTTAAGCGTGTCTATAACTTGTCTAAGTTAGTATTGACATTCTCTGGAAGCACTTCCCCGTCGAATGGTTTAAACGTTTCTGCAAGATGGTCGGCGAAAACCTTAGCTTTTTCCTTATCCTCCTTCGCCCAGTCATCCTGGTTTCTTCTTATTGGCGCCACGTGTATTTGGGGCTTTCGAACACTTTTAACGGCTCTCCATATGGAGTAGTTGGTATCCTTTGTCGCTGTGAGTCTTTCAAGGTAGTTATTAATACCGTGATTATTGAAGTCCTTGATCGATTTTTTCAGCAAGTTGCAGAGCCTATTGAAGGACGTTTTATCTTGTGGTGCCCGGGTTTCATGCCACTTTTTCTGCGCTCTTCGTCTCTTCCTTATCATTTCTCTGATGTCCGGTGGGTATCTTATGTCGACTTTGGGAACTTTGTTCGATTCGCGGGGAGTGTTCTTCCAGACGTTAAACTTCTTTTTCAAGTTGATACGGCGTTCTAAGTGCTACTTTCAATCCAGTATTGCCTATATTGTCTATTCGGAAATCTTCCCAGTGAGTTTTGCTGTTAGTTAATCTGGGTGGTCTTTGTTTCTTAACTAAGGATTCGCACAGTGAGAGGATAACTGGAGAATGATCGGAGGAAAGGTCGAAGCCCTCTTCAACTTTGACGTAACTTGCCTTTTCTCCTTTTCCGATAAAGAAGTCTATTAGATCGGGTGTTTTGGCGACATCCAAGGGCCAGTCTGTCGGCTTGCCTGTTGAGTAAAAATAGTAACCTCATTCCATACCAGCCCTGTAAAGAGTTTTGCCTTTTTGAGAGATACATCTTGAGTCCCAAAAGGTGTGCTTCGCGTTAAAGTCGCCACCAATAATGAGGATTGGTCCAAGAGAGTTGAATAGGTCAATAAATTCGTATTTTCCTACTTTGCAGCGCGATTGGCAATAGATTGAGGATATATTAAAAGAGTAATTTTTATTCTTAGCGCGCACCACGGTCATTTGAAATTTGTCAAGTTCAATTATTGCTTCCAGAGTATGTTCAATGCAGTCTTTTATGAATAGGGATGACCCGCCTCTTGCGTTTCCCGATGGATGATGAGCGTGGTAGTCGCGGTAACCTTTTAGTTCCACGCGCGATTCTGTCGCCAGGTGAGTTTCAGAAATTAAACATATGTCAATTACTTTTTCCTGCATGAAAATATTTACTTCATCAAGACTTTTCTGTTGGCATTCCACGCAAGTATATTGAGCTTCTTTGCCATAATTAGTTGCAGAAATTGGCTTCGAACTTAAGAAGCCGTTCGACTATTATCTTATTTATTTTAGTCTGTTCTTCTAGTGTCTCGAGAATTACTGAGAACACATTTGAGGCAGGATCCGGTGATGTACAGTTAGTCATATTTACTCGCGCCGCTATTTGCGCGTAAGTTTTTCCACTTTCCACTTGCACATTGTTATTTTTGACGTTGTTGTTATTGGTGATTTTAGCGTTTGTCACCATTACCTTCTTTAAAGGCTTTGGAGTAGGACTGCCGTTGTTATTTCTCATTCTAGCTGTACCTGCGTTTTTCAAAGGCTTCGTTTTTGATTGATCTCGTAGCTTTTGCAACTCCTTTGCGACTTCACAGCCTCGATAATTAGCTGGATGTTTTCCCTTGCAGTTAATGCATATCGCTGGGGACTCTTACGCGGTATTGCACTCTCGAGTCAGATGTTTGTCAGCGCATTTTACACAGCGAGGTTCCTTCTGGCAGTAGGCCTGAGTATGGCTGAATCCCTGGCAACGTGTACATTGTGGAATCAGCCTAGAATTTTTCCGCGGAGGTTCAATTTTGACAACAAGTCCCAAAATTGAATTTATGGCATAAATTCTTTCTAGGCTTTCGGTTTTGTCGAAAGTTAGCCTAAAGAGGGGAAGACCGCGTCTTGGAGTCGTCCTCTCGCTTTCAACATTGCGCTGTTTTTGCGCAAGTATATTAACTGCGTCGATTATCTTAAAGTCTTTATTTTTAAGGTCATTTACGATGTTTTCTTTAAGGCAAGAGGGATGCAATCCTCTAGCTACAACGCGTATGGGTTTTTCCGTTTTATTTTCATACGTATGCCATTGAATCTTCTCGGCATTTAATTTTTGCGAAAGCGAACGGTAGTTGTCTGGATTAAGGACATTAATAGTCCATGTATCATTATTACGAGATCTTACTTTATAATCGGTTGAGCACAATGATTTCAAGATTATGTGCAACTTGTTGTAGTCCGAGATTCCAAAAACGTTTATTGGCGGCGGCGGTCTGTGTTTGGGCTGCTTTGTTGCCTTATCGACCTCAGCAGTGTTAAAGCTGGCTTGCTTCTTTGTTTGTTCGATATCAGGCGGGGAAGTAGCTTTGCGCTTCTTACCCGGCTTTTTTGTAAGTATTCAGTCCGTTTCGCGGACTAGCTCTTCTTCGTCCGTGTGAAAACTCGAGTTTTCGGGGCGGTCAAGTAGCGAAACAGACTCAGGTCTTAGGATTGTACTATAATTCCCAAACAGACGTTTTAACTTTTTGCTCGAACCTTACTCCTTGTAATCGAGTAGTATGATGATGTTCCGGACTCTATCATAACACAATGGAATACATATCGAGAAGAATTTAAGATTCTGGCAAAGCTTTCTGTTCCCCGTCCAATTGGTTTATCAAATACATCAGTTCAACTTCACGGATTTTGCGACGCCTCGGCAACCGCTTATGCAGCTGTCATATACTCGCGGTTTCAGCAACCAGATGGAACATTCGAAACACAACTTGTGGCGGCTAAGACCCGGGTTGCTCCGTTATAACAGCTCACTATTCCCTGTCTCGAATGGTGCGTACCTCTTTTACTGGCTAGATTATTGAAGGCTGTTAAAAAGGTGTTGCACAATTTCCCCGATCTAAGTTATGGAGATAGTTTCAATTTCCGGGCTGCCTTCAAAACCAAAAAAAAAAAAAAGAAAAAAAGCGAAAAACGAATACACGCTACAACAAAAAAAAACCGAACCACACGGTTGGTGGCTAAGATCTGTGTGACGATCTGTCACTTGGGTATCGAAGAAAAAAAAATGCCCTGGGGGGAAATTTGCAATGGCAGCAAATCATTTGCTGAACCAAGTGGCTGCTCAGTTAGGGTGGGTTCAGGGAAGAAGATATTTCCAAGAAACACTTGATGGTACAAAGACTAATAAAGGTTAGGCGCCATGAACTTTTTGCCTTAAGTGCAAAACCGTATGCGGCAATAAAATCGCAAAGGGGTTATCGCACAATATTCTATTGAAAAAAAGATTATAAACTTTTTGTCACTTTATAATAGCACGCTTTATTTGCGGGGGTTTGGCAAAACAATAGATCGTGAAAGCCCGTAGGCGGCAACCACAAACTGTACTTTATACGGTGGTACTGAAGGTACCACTAATTCCAGCTTTCAGCCCTTTGGATAAGGCAAATCTGCTTGCTTCACACTTTGCTGCCATCTCAACGCTTCCAGATTGTGCTTTGTCTCCGCCTACACTTGAGTGCGTCGAATCTTCAATGGGACGAATCCACTTTCCCACTCGTGTAGTAGCAAGGGTACTCAAAGATCTTAACATCTACAAATTTGCAGGTCCAGATGGCATATCTCCCCTTCTTCGGAAGAGGTGGCAAAACCACTGCGTAAGCTTTTTCATCAATTCTACTCTTTAGGACTCTTTCCGAGAAGATGGAAAACAGCATTTGTCCAGCCCGTCACTAAAAAAGGCGAATCTTCTTCTCTCCCCGCCTACAGAGCCATTGCACTTAAGTCCCTTCTTTCCAAGGCCATGGAAACGCTGATAAACCGTCAGCTAATGAAATATGTCGAAACATGAAAACTACTTCAACGATCTCTTTTCTGCTACTTCTAATCCAATATATTCCCTTGCTGACAACAGTACTCTCTGCTTTTCATATTCGTTCCCGGACTCACGTCCCTGTAAAACGGGAGCAGCATAACTAGTTGGGGAACCAATAACAGAGTGGAATTTAATGCTTCCAAAACACCCAGCCATTATTCATGAAAGGCACTTGCATCGTCGAAACCCATAAACTTTCCATTCTCGGGATGTATGTCAATGACAACTTATGTTGGAATGACCAGAAATGCTTTACCCCCTCTGATCTGGCTTCAATATATAAGGGATTTATCCACCCAAAATTGGAGTACAATGCTCACATCTGGGCGGGTGTGGGCAAGTGGGCCTAAAACATCTCTGCACCTGCTAGATAGGATTTAAAACCGTGCGATAAAATTCATAGGTGATGCTAATATCACTCAAACAATGGACACCCTCGAACACCGACGTAATGTCTCGTGTCTCACTCTGTTTTATCGCTATTTCCACCAAAAGTCCTCCATAGAAATCGCCAGTAGCATTCCGCCCTTTCAGACTTTTAGCCGTAACACACGTCTCGATATGAATGCTCACGCCCACTTTGGGACGTACTCTAAAATATCGTGAATCGTTCCTAAGCCGTACAGCTCGCTTATGGAATGCACTGCCTAGCTCTTTTTCTAGTCATTATAACTTTCAAACATTTAAAACCAACGTTCACCGGTACCTCTCTTTCCATCCTCGATATTGGCTTTCAGGGTTGGAATCGTTGTTGGCTTGTCTGCATAGACTAATGACTTCTTATACAACACAAAAAATAGTCCAGCGGGGTTAAATCAATCAAACATCATCTCCGGATATAATGTTGTCTTCATTTTCTTCAATAGCTCGAACGTTTCGCCTGTAGTTTGGCATCTGCTACCATCCTGTTGAAACTAAATATCTTGCAGGCCATTTTCATCCACTTTTGTAAATCGTTAATCATGGCTCTGTACCGGGCTCCATTGATGGCGGCTTTTCGATTTTTTTTTGCCTTTAAAGGAGTACGGCCCGATGATGCTACCACTAGATTTTCTCCGCTCTAAACGCTGATTAGCAAAGCCATTGAGACAGAAGTGAGCCTCATCACTGAACAAAATTTGATGATAAAAAAGTATAGTATATCGACTTCCAGCTGTTCAAATGCCCAATCAGCGAGGTCACAACACAAACGATAATTGGCTGGTTTCAATTATTGCAGCAATTAAATCTTGTAAGCGGGTAAGCCAGGATCTTTGCGCGAAATTCTCGTTCGATGACTCAACACTGAGGGCGATATTTTCATCTACGCGCTACTCTGCATATTCTTGTCAGTGGCTTGGAGTCCAAAAGAGTAAATGTAGTGTTGAACTTTTCTTGTTTTGCGAATAGCCGACTCACTTGATGGACTACGTTGAATGTAAAATTGACATTTTTACTGAATACTGATTTTGGGAATACATTTCCATAATTTGACCAGCTGTGTCGGCTGTCAGATTAACCATCAGCTGCCTGTGTGTTGCCATATGGAAAAACGGAGGTATTATCCAAGCTGTCGGCGGAGTGCTTCTTCTTCTGATGGTATCATATGTATAATCTGCTTCGCCCTCGTTTAATGTCAGACCCATTGTGACCGTTTTCAGCTTTATACCCACGAAAGTTTTATTGACGTCTTACTGTGTTTATCCAATCACGTCAATGTCATCCGTAAAAGCAAATAATTATGCGGATTTGAAAAGATCGTGCCTCTTTCGTTTTGCACGATTCTTTCTCGGCGATGATAAAAAGTTCACAGGACAGTACTCGTATGTCGCGTTGTCCTTGACCTGTCTTGACATTGAAGGCCTCGGTTAATTTACTATCGACTATGATGGAGCCGCGAGTTTTCTCCATCATGTCAAAACGATGTTAAAACTAGACATGGCCTAGTACAATATATCTCGACCCTCTATGCACACTGTCATATGCGAATTTAAACTAGATGATGAGTATCGATCTGAAATTCAATGGCCATTTCCAGGATCTGCCATAATGTGAATATTTGATCTATGGTTGACTTTCCTGGCCTGAACCAACCACATTGTTCATGAATGGTTTCAGACGCTGACATAATACTTCAGAAAACATTTTTAAGGCATGGGTAGGGGACTTATTTCTAGTTGGCCCAGTCGAAAGGCCTATTTTCTTACGGACCGGATAAACAATACTGAGATGCCATGCTTCAGACACGCTTTCCTCTGACCATATTTTACAGATGACCTGGTGCATGTTTCCAACCAAGTCGTCTCAAGTTCCTTTAATTAGCTTAACAGGGAGTCCATCTGCGTCAGCCGGTTTACTAGACTCCATCCTATTTTTTGCTACCTTAACTTCGTCAACATCAGGGGTTTGAAATTCTTCGTCGTTTTCGTTCAAGTACAGAATGATATGTTCTGCCTGAAGGCGGTAATTTGACTATCATTTCCGTTTTACCGTCTGCACAAGTTGTCTTTTCATATTCCAATTGAGATTCTGCTTCCATTACGGTTTTGTAGCCCCGGCATCTTTGTTTTATTCTCTGGAAAAACTGTTATGCAGCAGCAACTCTCCATCGCGCGCTTCTTGTGCTTTTTCCTACGAAAAGGCTGTGCTCTTCCCTTATTTTCTGCTCGTAGAGCTCACAAGCCTCGCTGGTCTTTCAATGCAGCTCAGTTTTTTGGGCACCTTGTTTGCCTGCATGTGCCTACCTACACTCATTGTCAAACTAAAAGTTGTTGCGACCGACAAATTGCAAATTTTCAACGTCGAACTCTGGTGGCCTTACTATGTTGCGCCTGTGATATCAGCATTCGAAGCCCTGGCTACAGCAAGACATTGATCCCAGTTGGTTTTGGCTTCTTGGAAAGTGAAAGTGTGACGCCGATCGCAATTTAATCAGTCTGGTTTCTGGATGGTTGATTGATTAAGGGGCACCTGAGTCCCTTTAGTGATGTTAAGATATGTGAACCGCCTGCAGCCAATTAAAAGGTTCCGTCCTGCTACAAATTTTAAAACCTGAATCCATTAATAGATGTGGTGCTATGCAGGCTGTGTTTTGCGATGAACCGTTCGAAAATGGCTTCCTTAACCAGCCTTGCGTTAAGATCTTCTGGCAGAATTTTGGTGTCATAGCTGGGGACTGAGCATATGTTCGGTCTAGGAGGTCATGGAATCCATCCTTGAATATTTCTGAATTTGCCCTTGATGCGGATTGTTAAGAGGCGTTCGCTTACAAATTGAAAGTTCAAAACGTTTTACCTGGGTTGCTCTCGAATAGCAAATCCACAGGCAAAATAGCGTTGTCTTCCTTCTTTGTAGCAGTCTTCTTAGTATATTTCATTGTTTTTCATCCGATTTTTGACCGGCCTATCAAGTCGTTATTCGTGGATTGCGGTAATATCGGCTTTATAGTAGTCTTAAGCCTCCGCAAGTTATTCTGTAGCACGCTATTTTTTAAGGATTCATGTGGAAATCCGAAATACGTTCCCCTTAAAAAGTTTGCTGAGGTCGTCGACATAATATTCGTCCGTATTCGAGCTTGTTATTTATCTCTAAACTGTGGAGAGTTATCCTCATATGCAACCCCTAGCTCTTTAAAGAAAAAAAAACCCTGGACAAAGGGTCGGGCTAAATGGTCCGGAGCCGAACCCAGGAGAGGTGATGAAAGCGCGGTTGTTCTTGGTGATGATTCTTATACAACTAACGGTTTGGTAGCATACTCGTATATTGTATGTACGAGTATATGTTGCTTCCAATGTGTCACAGAATCAGTTTTTAGAAGGCCAGACCTTGAGAAAGCCAGCTAAAATTGAGGCACTAGTATGACATGTGAGTATGTATGTTATGTATTGTAAAGGCTCAATACAAAAATCCTGTGTTTACATCCACAGTTAGTCGTCACCAAAAAATTGAAAACTAACATTACAATATAGTCATATCCACATAGACAATGTCAGCGAACACACGAATTTTGTATTCGAAAACATTCCTGCTGTTCTTTCGGAAAACAAATGTCGGATCGTCCTGTGTGTTTTCGTTGTCTGTATTCAATTATCAGTTTGCATGTTCATACAATGATTCTCTATTATACGAAACTACTGCTACTAATGCAATAACGTACATCCGTGCCTCCATCCAGGGATATAGCCTTCAAACTATCTAGCGTACTAAGATCTCATTTGCACAACGTACGCTAACGAAACAAATAGGAACATCCTATAGTTTCCCAGTCTCCCAATCTCCCGCCGCTCTAGACTCCCAGCGCCCTAGTCTTCTACCATAAGCGCTAAACGGCTCAACCTCCCATACATCGAACGATGCAATCATCATCCCTTTCTCTATATATGAAGGCGATGTTAGACTATAATCAAGTTGGTTGTCTCCAGCCCTCCATAACGCGTGGTGCAGAGAATATGTACGAGTATGTATGCTGCAAGTTGGTTTAGAAAACGATTGGTAGATGTAGATGAGCGAATTGGTGAATATAAAAGGAGCGGGAGGTAAACCAACTTCTTTCTACCGACCGAAACCGTGCCATCGTCCATCCATCGTCGTCGTCGTCGTCGTCGTCGTCGTCGCCATCGTCGATGTAGTGATCGTTTGAGATTCAGAGGTACGTAACGTACTCGTATTTGGAAATTATTCGTGGATAACTATGCATCCATGCAGTTGCCTTCCCAATTTTGCACAACAGCACTAGAATCAGTTCGACTTTTCTCGCCGCCCATTTCCAGTGGAGAAGCTAGCCTAGTGTACGGTGTAGTGTAGAGTAGTGTAGTGCAGTGCATGATGCCGCACAGCCACAGAGGTAAGCTGAGAGAGTGAGCCCAGGAATTGCATTCGCACATTGCACGAAATATTCGTATTCCAAATCCTGGATCCGTTCTCGCTGCGTCATGTTGAAACAAGCGCCCTAATTGGATTCGTTAATCAAGGATTTAAGCATTCTCTGGCAATTTTCGACGAACAACACAATCAGCCGCCATCCCACCACCCATTTGCCCGCCGTTCGCACCCATATTGGTCTTTCGTTGGATATACGAGTATGGTCAGCATCACTCGACGCCTAGCGGCAACCCAAACTACCACGCTCACTACCTACTCGCACCCCATTTAGACGTGCAGGATAGTGTTTTTTGGAGGCAATCGGCACTCCGCATT
Source organism: Volucella zonaria (assembly GCA_963966105.1). NCBI lineage: Eukaryota > Metazoa > Arthropoda > Insecta > Diptera > Syrphidae > Volucella > Volucella zonaria. The sequence goes on from OZ014533.1 coordinate 67,691,577, forward strand.
CGGTATTCGGTGCTCCGTACTCTGTACTAAAATTCTTAGCTTTGGATGTATAGGTGGGTAGTCCTGGCGTGCGTACGAATGAAAATATCCTGGCGGATGAAGTTTTACATTCTTTCGTTGCGAGTGCAGATTGTGTACGGTATGAGCGTTGAGGATGAGCGCCGAACACTTGGACGAGATGGAGGATCGGGATGAGGATGCGGATGAGATACTGAATACGAGAAGCTCTATTGCCGATTGACGATTTGCAGCACGTATAGGTGTGAGTGTATGTCCTTTCGGATTGCAGAAACATTTATGGACTCTGGGGCCTCAAGGACGGGGAAGCCTTTCATCTCAACTCATATGAGTTGTGACGATGATGACGTTGTTTGCTTTCAATTAGCTGCTCTTAATAATTTTAATCAATTTTCTTTTCATTGTTTTTTCTTCATCCTCCTCTTCAGTTTTTGTTCTTCTTTTTGTTCTTTTTTTGTCTTTTTATTGGTGAATGAATGGATGAGTGAGCGAGCCTGTGTGCTGGTGTATTTGGATGGGGGTGAGCTTTGTTCATCGATTCAATTAAGTCGGAATGCTGCGGTTGTTTGAGGAGTAATTGGGCTTTCACAAGTAAGCCTGTGTGAATGCAATTAAATTAAAAAGGCGCAATTAAGGGTTCTTTTTTTTGCTTTGATATTTCGGGTTCGGTTCCACGAGGCGGAGTACTATATATGGTAAATTGGAAAAGGCTTGCGACTTTTCCCTTCTGATTAGCAGGATATGGATGTCACTAAATGCATGAGCGCTTCATTAAGATGATGGCGTATTTAAGATCTCAAGAAATTTGTCTCCTGTCTTCAATTACCTACTTTAAGATTCTTTTTTCTAACAATTTCCATTTTAATCGTCTCAAACGTTGTGAGCGAGCTCAATTTTGCAACGAAAACCGAAGAGTTCTTATCTCAGATAGTAAAGGAAGTCCTAACCAAAACAAGCTGTTTACAAGCACGGACGAGTTATTGAGTCGGTGAATTTTTGAATTTCCCGCGTTGTAACTTGAAAAGCAACACGATTCTCGTCACAATCACCATCTGTCAATAGACTGCTTCCAGATTTTGAACAAGTTGATTCATTTGATTTGTGTGTGACAGTTATTGAAAGCATACAGCCGCGTGAGTTTTGGTCAAAATAAAAAAAATACTAAATCTCGTGTAGTCATTAGGAAATAGTGTTTGGCGCTGTTTTTCCTCTGTTTTATAACCATGGACAAAACTTGGATCCACAAAAACACACCGGAAACCAGGCAGTAGTCGAAAAAGTGGGTTTCTCCTGCCAAATTGGTGTCGAACAAGACAAAAGTGGGTCTGACAGTCAACAAGGTTCCAGCTAGAGTCTTTTGGGATGCACATGGCAACATTCTCATCAATTTCCTTCAAAAGAGAAGAACTATCAGCGGGAAATATTGTCCAAACGGTTCAATGATGATTTCAAGGAAAAACGACAGCATTTCACTAATCAGAAAGTGCTCTTCCATAAAGACAATACACGGGTGCGACGTGCATTGTCGCCATTGCAAAATCTGATGAATAGGGCAAAACTGTACATTCTTACATGCTAACTTAGATGAGCGGGACCTGCCGCCTGCGGTAGAGAGTTGAAATCCCTTAATCCTGCGAAGCGGGTTACCCGTGTACTCTTAATTAAGAAAACTATTGATATAGGCGTGTGCCACACGTTTAATTTATTATATTCATTTACTTACCTTAAGGGAAGGCCATGTAAATGCCAAAAAAAAAGAAAAAAAACATAAATAGCAATTTTCAATTTTCTCAAAAACTAGAGGACATAAATCCATTCGGTTTATTGTGTTCGATTCAAAATTGATATAGACATCGACCACAGGTATCCAATTTAGCACTTCATTTCACAGTTTTGAAAAAAATTGGTCCAAACTTCATTTTTAAAATTTTTTTTATCAAAATGTTGGGTGTGCATACGAATTTCTTAAAAACTATTGATACAAATAATATAGCTGGAACTAAGAGTTAAAGAATGGGTTTCTTACTTTTACTATAAACAGAGGGGTAGTTGCATTACTACGGTCATTGCTCTTATTTTTGTTGTTCTTTATAAAGCAAGACTCAAAGTCATTACTTTCTAAATCGACACCCACATCGTCCGCTTAAAGTTGAATGACCTTCTCTTTCACATTAACACAACTGAAGAGTTGTGGTGCTAAATATGAAGTCCGTTCATATTTAGGCAGACATGCCAAATTTCAGTGCGATACTGTCTTTAGTTTTGATTTGACAGCTGATTGTTGTTGACGTGTTTGACATCAAGTTGAGTATGGACAAAAACGATTTTCGTTCTCTCATAAAACATTATTTTTTGAGAGGCAAAACGGCGAAGGAAACAAAAGAAAAGTTGGATAAATATTATGGGGCTAATGCTCCGTCAGATTACACCGTCAAATATTGGCTTCGAGAGTTTCGTGGCGGCCGCAACTCCACTACCGATTAAGTCCGCAGCGGCAGGCCCGCGGTTACCCAGGACAATGTCAAAAAAATACATGAAATGGTGTTGGCTGACCGGAAAGCGAAGGTGCGCGAGCTAGCAGATACCACAAAGATCAGTACTGAATGCACACGCCATATTTTGGGCAATATACTGCATATGAAAAAATTATCCTGTCGCTGGGTGCCGCCAATGACCAAAAACACGAACGCGAGAGCACTTCGAAAGAGTGTTTGGACTTGCTGATGCGGAATCGGGCGGGCTTTTGAGGTCGATTAGTAACTGGATTTGGATCCCTCGGACTATTATCTCTTTCCAAACCTCAAAAGATGGCTCATCAATAAAAAATTCAGCTCATGAGAGGATATCATCGACGCCACGGAGGAGTATTTTGCAGACCTTCCGGAAAATTACTTTTCGGACGGGATCAGGAAGTTGGAAAATCGCTGGAATAAGTGTATCAAACTAAAATGGGACTATATTGAATAAAATAAAATAAACATTTGACCGTAAGAACAACATTGCTTTCTTCCAGAGATCTGATTTTTTGAAGTGCATCTGTGTTAAGTTGTTGTAGCTTTGAAATCTGTTGAAAGAGCATATCAAGAGTAATAGCCTTTTTCCCTCAACAGAACTCGTGGGAGAGGCTAGAGCAACATTTTGGTTCTCAGAAACAGAAGCAGAGTAGGAAGCAAAAGAGATCTTGGGATCAGGGCAGCTTTTTTGCATATCCACGATATTGAGTGGCAAAGAAAGCGTGGAGGAGAGAGAGTCAATATGCACCTCATTAGCCAAAACAGATCTCCCTTGTTGATCGCAACAGATGTCGCACTTGTAGCCCACCTTGCCCTTCTCATAATACTCGACACCTCTTTCTTTTAATTTTGTACATTTTGAATGTACATAATTACTGCAACTTTTGCATTGAATTTTAAGTTCTTTCAATCTGTCAATTTTTAAATTGCACAAAACACACTTCATAATAATTTGTTTCAACTATGAAGTAAAGAATTTAATTATAATGAAGCTAAAACTTTAGTGATCAAACAAAATTTTGTAATGATCTGGAACAATTTAAGTTAAAACTGGAAAACCTTTGGAATAGTTCACTGACGATTCTGACCCCATCAATCTGAGAAACGAATCATAATGGAAAGTGCCACAGATTTTACAACTGGTGTTGAGTGTCAATTCGGTGAATGAATGAATGTCCAAATAAACATTTAAAAAAAAACCCGTTATTTTTTTTTAATTCTATTCCAAAGATATAGCTTAGAAAAAGCTTCTGTACACTTCTCGTACACCGCTTAACATTGCGATGTGAATGAAATCAATGTGAGAAATACTTTTTCCCCACTCATCAGTCCTTATTATACGAGTATGAAGCATTTATCCAACCGAAATTGAAATACACTGCCCACATCTGGTCCAGTGCACTTAAAACATCTCTGTACAGGTTAAAAAAGATTCAAACATGACGCCAGTATTGCAGAATAAACTGACACCCGAGAACACCGACGTAATATCGCATGCTTAAGCTTTTTCAGCTTTATCACTAGCATTCCGAGCCTTCAAACCTTAAATCATAAAACTTGTTTACTATGAATGCTTTGCAGTTTAACCTCAAGCTCACTTTTGTACATATTGTGAAATACCGTGATTTTTTCCTAAGCTGTACGACCCGCTTATGGAAGGCCCTGTCGAGGTCTTTATTTTCTCGTTATTATAGCCTGCAAGAATTTAAAAACAAAGTACATTGATGTCTCTCTTTTTTTTTCTCTCTAACATCGACCGCAATCATTTTAAGGTAACACGAAATTCCTTGAGTGAGTAAGCAATGCATGAACGATGTGCTTAGCGAGCCGTGCTATCTTGCTGGCCACGGATCCCATTGCCTCTAATCTCCTTAGTTCCCTTCCAAGATATGGCCATTTCTGTTCATTGAATTCATTACTTTTATTTATTTATTTATTTATTTCAGTAACAAAGAAATACGCTATAGTTTTCTGCGTCTCCTGAAAAGTATGCTTCCTTTGCATATTCCATCTTTTGAAACTACCCCGTGGAGGAAATTTTGAAATTCAACGCACTTTGTACTTTATGGTGAAAAATTGTTATAAAAAAATGTTAAAAGAAAGAGAAAAAAAACTTTAAACGTTCTGTACAACGTATATTTCGTATTCACTTAAAACCGTGTGCTCCAAATTTGTGAAATGGGCTAAGATATGTGTATCCAAAATTTGGGTGAGATCGATGTAGGCCTTTCTGAAATAATGGGCCATTTGTCTTCCATAAACCGATACATGTCCATACCCCATTAAGTCCCCCATGTAACACCAATGAGCTAGATATGAAAGTCAAGAACCTAGAAGAAAGAAAAAGCCACACTGGTGGATGCTTAGAAACGTTTGCAGGAAACGTTTTAACCAATTAAAAAGCACAGAAAGGTGACATGCTGAAACTCATATAAGGAATCCCTCAAAATATGTAAAACAGAACTGAGAAAGGCAAAGCCACAATTTTAGAGGTCATTCCATGGCAAAATAACAGAAACCTCTAAGGCATCGGGACTAAGCAAAATCCTCTCTACAAATCATACGATGTTTGAAAAAAAACGTTTGTTTTAGGACTACCTCAAGTGATGTATTACTGCACACCCACTTTCTAGGTACATAACTCTCTATTCACGGCCAGTAATAACCTTATTAGGGCTGAAACAACCTCACCAGGGCTAATGCAGCCGCGACTAAAATTCATGATCTGATTACAAGCGACAAGCCGCTGTGGGCACTGCATGGCTTCAAACCGATACCGACGGCCTTAGACAACGTAATTGACTGCACCAAACTAAGCTAAGTACAAAGGACTTGTACCCTCGCTTTCGAAACCAAATCTACACGTTACTAAAACTTATAGATGCATTATATTGTAGATGGTGTTTCCGCCGTTTTTCTTAAAAAATGCTCTTCCAACCTTTCTCACCCTACCTATTCTTTCGTCTATTTCTTACACAAGGAGAATTTCCCCAGATTTGGTAGACCTCATTTATATTAGGATATACAAAAAGGGATCTAAGCATGAAGTTACTAATTATCGTCCCATTGCTAAACTCACTTATATACCCAAACTCTTTTAAGCCTTCCAACCGTTAAGTAATCAGATCTCTCTCTATTACGTTTTTTCTCCCTTTGCATGTGTTTTGTACAGAGTTCAAACTTCGGAAAAGGAAAAAAATAAAATTCGCACAAAACTAAATTAACTTTATTAGAAATACACAAATAAATATGTAAAAGTGGACTGTATGTTATTTGGTCGCTCGGATGCACTTCTGCTCAGCACGGCAGATGAAGAAACAATGACAAAAAATCCAGTTTATGATATCGCACAACATCTCGTAGTCAATGTTGTTTGTTGTTGCTTTTAGCATTGCTCTTTTTTTGCTGCAGGTTAACTGCGACCTCTTTCTCGTAGGCAAATTCCGCTATTCGGCGGGTTCATTGTAGCATCCAGAATCAATCATCTTCATCGTCGTCACAACATAACCAAAGTTGTTGGTATGCTTGTCACTGACCCTCACTGACGTTGTTCTCGGTCGCAAGTGTCGCTAATCGAGACACTATGAAAAAGGGTGTGGCGTGCGCACTTGCACTTGCACTTAGAATGACGATAAATTGGATTTCTCGATCGTCGGCGCCGTTGATGATGTTGAAAAGGGCTGATGTGGTTGTTGTTACGCTCGTGCCCAAAGACATCTGCTGACTGAAGGAATAATAACTTGTTGGATGCACCGTTGCTCTGCTCGTAAGGTCAATGTGCGAGCAGGTATTATGTGCATTTGCACTTGATGACACCGTTATGTGGTTTTTCTTGGATTCATATTGCTTCGTTATTGGCTGTATTTTATTATTCCCCATGATCCATATAGATCATTGGTTTGTATGCATTTCAACAACAGCACAAGATCTTGCTTTTGATCTAGATCAATTTTCGTGATCCAAAAATTAGTTCGCGCTTTTTCTCACTAGGTTACATTTTTGTTCGTAAAAGTTGGCGTAATTGTCGAGGGTCCATGTTGCCACATTTGAATTATTTATAAACCAAATATTATTAAATAATTTTTATGTTTGAATAAATTAATTTCTGCTCATAATGGTATGTTAGCGATATGATAGTGAAATGTAAGCTACAAAATATTATTCCCATTTGGTATTTGGTATAAATATTGGGAGGAAATTCCTTAAAAAAAAACGAGTGCAGAAAATTTTCGTTTTAAAAAAAATATTCGATTGCATGGCAACTTCCCGCTAAACGTCAAAAAGGAACTCAGCCATGTAATTGCAATGAAGAAAAACAATAACAAATCGTAAGTAGTTGCAACAACTAATTATTTAATTTAAATATTAATAATTCCACTTTAATTTTATCTTCAAGCCCAAGAAGAAGTTAGACGCCAGAAGAAACCAAAGCTTTTCTGGATGCATACAGCAACAGGCAGTGGGAGTTTCAAAATACAAGGCAAAAAAAATTCGCAATGGCGAATGTACTAGAAGATCTCCTTGCAGAGGGAGTTATGGTATTTACGAGTATACCTTAGTTTCATTCTACTGCATTACCTGTATTTATGTTTTTTTTATAGAGTCAGCCGACTACAGTGGAAATGCTCCAAATAAAGCTGAAGAACTTGATAAGAGCATTTAAGGCGATGTCGGACAGTAACAAAAGAAGGGGAGAGTCGGCCAGCAAAGCTCCCTTTGAGGAGCAAATGGAGGAGATATTTGGCACCCGGCCTGAGATAAGAAACCGGCATACTGTTAATTTGTCGGGAAAGGCCATAGATGCATTGCCAATGTCAGTGACCACCAAAGACGTAAATTCTTTAGCATCAGAGAGCAGTTTTCCTGGTAACTATACGTGGTATCAAACACTGATTACGTTTTTAATCTTCATCTTATTATGCAGCTCTATTGGAGTCGGAAAGTCCATCTCCCTCAACACCTGAAGCTCCAAAAGAAGTCTTTGGATGCCATGCAGCATCATTTTCATCAACAAGGATAAAGATGACATATAGGGAAAAGCGCTGGAAGGAAGAGATGTACCTAAAGCGGAAAACAGCTGCAGACAAAAACAAGATGAGGCAGAGAAAGGGACGGAAGCCCGTTATTTAAAAAAGGAGGCACTCTTAAGAGAGTTATTCAAAAAATGATAAAGTGCTCATTTTTTATGTTTTTATTTTAATCAAATCGTTTAGTAAACGTTGTCGTCTGGTGCTGCTTACTTCTTGGTTGACTTCAACAACCGGATAATTTTCAGGGTCATATTCTTCAATTACTCGTATTTCGTCCTTATTATCTGTACACATGTTGTGCAATATACACCCACATACCACCAAATTTATCACCAAATTTATGTTCGTTTGCTCAGTAAATGCAGCAATCTTCGAAAACGAGTTTTCAGTAGGCCAAATGAATGTTCTACTATGACCCGGGCAGAAGAATGGAGATCATTAAATCTCCTTTGGGCATTCATCATTGATCCATTCTCTTTAAAGGGTGGAATCAACCAGTCTAGAGATGGATACGCAGAGTCTCCGAGCAAAAGAGTATTGTTTCGGAAAATTTCACTCATATTTTCGCATGCATCTCTGTAAAGATCAGATCTTCGTGGAATTCGGCTGTCGTGCAAGCTACCTGGTTCTCCACAGAAGAAGTTGATAAAATTTTTCTTGGCATCCACTACAGCTTGTATGGAAATGCTATAATAGCGTTTTCTGTTGAAATAGCTTTATTTGTTAGAAGTGGGTGCTTTGATTTTTATATGGGAACCGTCGATACATCCCAAAATTCCAGGAATCTTTGTTTTTGCTTCCATTAAATCTGCATTTTGTACGGCTTCGCTTGCATTTGGCCATTTGACATATTCGTGGCCGATGGATATGACCCAAGATGTTACCCTCTTGACAATATTCCATCCCGTAGAACATGAAATGCCAAACAAATTCGAGATTTCTCGGAAAGTATTTGTATTTGCCATATACCACAGAAATACATACGAGTATATTTAAATTTTTGGTGAAGTTTTTGGTAGTCCTCCCTTTGTTGTGATTCGGAACCGCTCTGATAGCTTGTAGCGATCTAAAAGTATGTAATTGCAATATATGTGTATATATATTTGATCGTTGTAACTCAGCATTTTACGTACCTACCTACTAAAATTTGGGCAGTTGAGCGATGTATTCTGAAATGCTTTTTGAAGTCCAAATTGCTGTAACTATTGATAACTTCCCCGAAATATTGGGTTTTTTGATGGTTTTCGGGAAAATGTTCGCTATCAAACGAGGATTCCGTGCTTACAGTATTAAACAATGAAAATCCTGATGAGCTACTTTCATCACTGTCGTCTTCGCTTTCAAAAAAGAACTATGGAATAAACAAATAAAGCCTAAATTAAGTAAGAAAAGCCAATATATTTACCTCAATTGCGACTGCTTCCATTTTTGCTTTTGCTTTATTTAAACGTCATATTTTGAAAGGTCTGAACTCTGAATGTCAAACTATTACCACAACACAGAACTTAAATTTTTCGTTGATCGGGACTGTTTTATTATTATCGTATGATCCAGATCAGATCATGGTGATAATAAAACACGGCTATTTTTGATGTGGCTCAGTGACGTGTTTATACATATGTTTATACATTGCGTAGGTCGCTCGTTGCCTTTACCTTGGCACTTATGGAAATAACGCTCATGTTAATCTCTAACACATGAGTATGCCAGTCAAGATTGGTCCCCCATTCATCGAGTTCATGTTTCCCGAATCGAGGGTATTCAACATCGAGGGGGTTGACCGGTTGGCAGCGGCAGGCATGCTTGTTTCAGTCAGAATTGGGGGGGGGGGGGGATCTTGCCACCAACGTTGACAAACCGCAGTTACATTTATTTCCATGCCTAGCTCCAGATGGAATTTAAGCTGAAGTGGTTTAAATTGCGACCAGAATTTGTCCTTAGGAAGTCTCTATCTTACTATGTCCCGAACAAAGGCTCTCCACCCTAGTGAAACTAAACTTCCCATATCCTCGGAAGTCGCAAACAAAAGAGAGAAGAGCTAGGTGTAACGCTTTCATACGGAACTACCCTCCCCTAAGTGTCTAGCCACAGGATAGCTATGACACACCTTGGTAGCTACCGGATCTGTAGGCGAATTAGTAACTACCCCTTATCAGTGTAACTACCTGCTCCTTACTAGTCATTCTTCGCAGTCCCAATGATCCATTTGTTTTCGCCCTATAGTAATAAAATTTATACCCACATTTTAAGGAACGGGTGCACTAAAGGAACCTTCGCCCTTCAACACAAAAGTATTGAGCACCATAAGGTAAAAAATCATAGAAAATACTCGTATGTACTCGAGTATTTCAGATATAACAATCTTATTTAATTAAAAAAAAGAAAAAAAAGAGGAAACGACCAGGAAGGCATGGGACTACCCTAAGTAAATTAGTTTTTAGTAATACACTATGTGCAAAAAAAAAATCCAATATACAGGGTGTCCCCTAATTCGACAACGATAATTTGGGAAGTGATTCCCGGGCATATTATAGGAAAAAATCGTTCTACAGTAAGAGTCTACCTCCAAGATTGACATCATTTATCGAGGATTTAAGAAAAGGCTTAATATGGTGTACCCTGACCCATATTAACGAAAATTGCTCTGTTAGTACTATTGGTAGAAACTTCGTGTACAAATCTGTTTTTAGAAGAAATAGAAGCCTTAATAACAGCGTTTATATAAAGTTGTTATCTTGTTTGAGTCTTTAGATATTCAATTTTTAAGCTCGTTCCATTTTCATTGCCCATGCTAATTTTTGATTTGAGGTCGCTTTTCACCAGAAAATGGCTAATTAACATAACGTTATACTATTTTTGTCTTATGAAAGTAACAATAATAAAAAAAACTCATCATCAAGTTTTCACAAAAACCCATAGATTTTATGATACTTGGGAAAACATGCAACAGGTAAAAAAAATGAATTTATGATCTTTTACCAATGTTTCTAACAACAGTTGACAACAGTCGTAAGAGTGGTTTTCCAAGAATTACTATTGAAGAGTTTTAAAGCGTACTCGTCAAAACCCTCATTACCTTCCCTGTTCCCCTAAAGTTTTCAGAAAGGTTTAGGTTTGGGGCATGAAGGCCTATTTGAAAAATTTCCCAAACAAAAGTGGTATAAAAGATTGGGAAAAAAAATTATTCATGCGGGAGCTCTACAAGTAAGAAGAATTTCGGCTGATGAAACAATACTGGAAGCTGTTACAACTGATCCATCAATCAGCATCAGATGCTTCGCTTTTCAATTCAATTCAATTTCTAATGTACTGCATGGAGGAAATTCTTATCCATACCACCTGCGCAAGAACTGCTTCCCGATGATTTGGAAAAGAGACTTGAGTTTCCCAACTGGTAGCTGGAGCGGAGCTTGGATGACAACGAGGTTATTAGCAGAATTCTTCAAACTATCTGGAGTTTTTGCGAAATAATTTACTAGAACTATTGGAGGACATTCCACTGATTTAACTAGCTTCATCATATTTTCAACAGGACGGTTAGATTCACTTGCTGATGACTTGACCAAATGTGGGTCAATATTTCTGCTCATGGGTTTGTCATCACAAAACGGAAATATTGTCATTAAAGCTGGGACAAATGAGCTTCCTTTCTTCCTTTTCCCAGCTGGAGTGCTCTTAGGAAAACTATGGGTGAGTTTCCTGGCTAGGAGATAACCGCTAATACTTTTTGTTGAAAATATCGCTTTCAACATAATGCAACCTCACCATAAGCTATTATCATGTTTTGAGCTGATTGATTTCAAATCATATATGTCAATTCCTTTTGGGATTTTAAACTTGTCATTGACATACCTAGCTCTATGACATTGGTATGTCAATAAAATTTGTCAAAGTCATGCAAAACTTATAAATTGACACAATGGCGGCAGTTTAGAATCTTGAAGAGAGGTCTGGTTTAAAACTGAATCAGGCATCAGACAAGGTTCTACTATGATCTCGTAAGCCACTTACGGTGTGGCATCAAATACGCGGGTCATATAATCAAGGCACTGCTATTCGCAGACAATATCGTGCTCTTGGCGTCTCCTCCTGATTCATTGCAGCTAATGATCAACCGGCTTTCTCAATATTGTCAGCTTTGGAATCTGGTAGTGAATTTGGTGAAATCAAAAATTATGATTTTTAAGAACGGGGGAGGCAGAAACTCTGTAAATGAAAAATGGTATTATAATGGTGAGGTCGTAGAAAATGTTAAGGAATTTAAATATCTCCGAGTTTATTTCACAAAAAGTTTAAGTATGGAGAAGCATCTGAAGGAGAAGCTGGCAAAGGCTAAAAGCGCAATCAGTGCATCGTGGAGTAGATGCTTTTGTAATAAAGGTATTGCACACAGTAGCAAACTCCGGGTTTTCAAGGCGGTATCCGAATCAATTTTAGTTTACGCAGAACAAATATGGGGAGTGAAACAATATGAAAATGTATTGTAGAGAAGCTCCTCCACTATTACATAAAGCGAATTTTTCGACTACCATTAAATATGCCAAATTATAAATTATATGATAATGCTGGAAACTGGATTGTCACCTCTCTTTATTCGTACACTTAAAATGCAAATTGATTACGTGCTTAAGATTATGAAGACGGAAAACCACCGGGTTTCAAAGATAGCGGCTCTCCAAGTCATACATGATGAATCGATCTAGCTGCGGACTGCGGCATGGATTTAAGTCTAGATAGATTATATCAGCTTATTTCATCAGTGGATTTGAAGGGCAGAGAGAGATTTCTGAGCAACGCCAACGAATCGCCCCACAAAGCCATATATTCCTAACTTAACAACAATTTGGAAGAATGGAATCATTTTCGAGATGAAAATAGCATCGATGAAATAGCAATGATGGCCAGGCTACGGGGAGAGCTGATACAAATAAACTTTATTTATTCCTGCAGAGAAGATTTACCCATCTTATGCTCTTTGTGTACTTGGGTGAAAGAGAAGATATTATCTACTTCATGGGGAAATGTCCTATTTTGAGTGAAATACGAAGAAACACTTTGGGGTCCAGTTTTTTTTTTTTGATTGAAAACGAAGTTATATCTCTGCTAAACAAAATCGAAGTTATAAAATTATACCAATACTGCAATCTGGCTCTAACCTATAGGGACCGTATAATTCGCGAAAGTTTTTAAATTTCAAGAATCCTATTTTATTAAGTTTTGTATTTATCAATATAAGGAAATTATTGCAATTTGTTTTGATGGAGTAGAGTATCAAATTTTAAAAGTGTTATATGCGTAAAAAATTATGTTTTGTCAACTATGTAGAAGGCAGGAAAGGCAAGATTTTTTGTTTTATAAACTAGGTATGTTATTGCATTTGATGATTTCCAAATAAAAATCTAATTTGATCTAATCATTTCTTTTATAATATTTCTTCTTCCTGTAACACTTGGAAAGATAAATCACATTTTTGTAATCTTGAAAATACTTTAAAATTTTTAATCTTTTATAAAAAATTACAACTTCAATTATTTAATTAGTTTGTTGCCTTTTTTATGCAAAAGTGTATTTGTATATTTACAAAAGGTTATGGGCCCAAGCATTCGCAAGCCCATTGTACACTAAACAATTACATTTTCTTTCATATGGAAACGTGCATAACCCCTAGTACAACATCCACAACCGATTCTGCAATTGACGATAGAATCGTTTTGGACCAAACATTAGAAGGGATTAATCAAAACAACTTCGAGATTCAAGTTCCAGAGAGACTAGAATTAATTATGGCTGAATCAAAAGTTTACTACATTCATCGTTTCAATGGGCAGAATTACCAGCTTTGGCGAAAACAGATGAAAATTTATATGACGGAAAGCAAACTCAAATCCTACATTCTACATATGTAGGAACAATGGAAAGACCAGCTATCAACACTCAAGTTTGGAATGATAAAGATGTTGAAGGACAAGCATTCATTATGAGGGTTATAAAGTTAGAGCAATTAAAACACCTTACAGACTGCATTACCGCTGCACAAATGTAGCCCAGATTGAAAACTGTTTGGTTGGTGATTAGTCCCCGGTGTGGTTCTAGCTGCACCCAAGATCCAAATGAACGACAAATGTTCGCAGCGGCAGCCACCAACTTTCTCATTCCACATACAGTGTGTCCCAGTTTAGGTTTTCGTCCTGATAGCTGAAGATTCCTGAAGTTATGGCAAACAAAAAATTGTATCACAGGGGGGGGGGGGTCTATTTTCACCCACCTCCAGGTTATAGGTCGTTAAAGTGCGGAACCTCTGATTTGGAAGTAAAAGTTCTTAAAAGGCCGTAGCTTTCTAACGGATTTAGCTTAAGAAACCGTTATGCACATTTTTGAAAGAGATTTTCAGTGTTCTAAAATATTGTCGAGTTCGATTAACGTCAGCGAAAATTCTGGCATTTTAAAACTTACATTTTGAAAAACCTTTGGACCAATTTCATCAGAAAAATGCGTTTAACTTGAAATTTTCAACTTTTATTTCATTTATTTATTTAAACTTGCTAACACAGTAAGAATTCACTTATAAATCTGTGAAAGATAAACATTATTGCGCTTAAGCTTTAATTTAGAATTTATTAAAAGTAAAAGTAAGTTAAATTTAATATTAATGAAACTTTGTCAATTTAATATTTTATCCTTTAATTCAAAAAGTAAAATTTTGATTGAAATTGCCTGAGAAGGGGAAAGGGTTGGGTGAACCTAGTTGCTCTGATTTTCAAGGAAATGTTGAAGTTCGTGTTTAAATTGTCGCGCGTCGTCTAGCTCTCGTATAATACGTGGGAGTGTGTTCCAAAGACGTATAGTAGCAATATAAAACTGTCTCTCAGATGTTAAACATGAAAATCGCGGAAGTAGTAAACAGGCAGATCTGCTAGACACCGGAAACTTGATTTTTTCGTATAGATATGTCGGCTGCCTACTTTTAATAATGCTGAAGAGAAATAAAGGCGCACGAAATTTTATATAATTTTGAAATGACATCTTTACCAAGTTTTTGGCTAGGTGTGAAACGTGGTCATATCTTTTGAGACAATATACATATCGAATGGTGGTGTTAAATGGTACTTGTAGTTTTCTTTTGCTCTCGGCGTCACATTCATGAAAAATTTCGCATCCATAAACCAGCAGAGGAATAACTAAGGCTTTGGCAAGTAGCAGTCTGGTTTTAGTTGGTGTACACTTTTGGGCAGTCCATAGTGTTCGAAGAACGCCATATGTTTTTCCCACTATAGAATTTATATGGTTGTTCCACCTTAGTGTTCTATTGAAGACAACGCCTAGATTTTTCGAAGAGTCAACGAATTCAATTTTTGAGCCGTTTAGCAATAAATGTGGGAAATAGAAAAGATCAAGAATAGTTTTAGAGATAACTAAACATTTACATTTTCCTGGATTTAGTATTAAACTACTTTTTGACGACCAATTTGAAATTCGTTGAAGCTCTTGATTTAAATCACTAGCGCAATTCTCATTGAGGCCTAAGGGACAGCTTTGATAAATTTGAACGTCATCAGCGTAAATGTGTTTCGATGAATTCAATATTACAGAAGCTATATCATTAATATAGACTGAAAATAAGAGAGGTCCTAAGATCGATCCTTGGGGAACACCTTTAGTTAAGGGAAGAGAATCAGATAGGACACCATCTATTGACACAGCCTGTTTTCTTTCACTAAGATATGACGAGATTAATTTAATTGAAGAAGGAGAAATGGAAAAGTAGTGCCTTAATTTATTGATCAGAATAGAGTGATCTACCATGTCAAAAGCCTTAGAAAAATCCAGTAGTAATAAGAACGTAACATTGTCTTTATCCAGTCTATCTCTTATGTCTTCAACTACATTGACCAAAGCTGTAGTACAACTATGCTTTGCACGGAAACCTAACTAAACCGGAAGCAGCAAATTATTTTTCATAAGAAACTTATTAAGTTGTTTATGCATAATCCGTTCACATATTTTTGAGAAAAAAGGCAGGATTGATATTGGCCTGAATTCATCACCTATAGAGTTTTTAGGAATAGGAATTATTTTTGCTAATTTCCATTGGTAAGGAAAAATGCCAGTCATAAAAACTGTATTAATGACGTACGTAATAAATGGTAGCAATGATGGTAAAATTGCTTTAACAAAAATCGGATGAATCTCATCAACTCCTATAGCATTTGATTTAACAGACAGGAAACTTTCTACTATGTCCATATCATCCACCCTTTTGAAAGCAAAAGACATTGCAGTTGGTAGAACACTACCATCAAACACACAATTATCAACAGAGGCACTTGAATTTGGATTTGATAAGAACTTGCGATTTAGGTCATTTCGATCGATATTAGTAGGATAACTTAACTTTTGTTTACCGACTCCTAGTTCACGAATATTGTTCCATATTTTACGACCGTCGGATGTAGAACTGAAGCGGTTGTAATAAAATTGCATCTTAGCAGTTCTTATTTCACGGATAACACTATTACGCAAGTTTTTATAGATTTGATGAAGCTCTTCCACCCGTCGATACGCCTAATCACGTTGCAACATCAACTCTCGAATTTCATTCGTGAACCACGCTTTTGTTCTGTCTCTTACAATCCCTCTTCTGATTGGAATGTATGTATCAAAAAGAAGGTTGATGTTTTTATTGATGAAATCGATTTGTTCATCTGGTGAGGGCATACAATAAATGAGGTTCCATGGAATAGAATTAACATGCTGTTCAAGAGAAGGCCCATCAAAATTTTTAAAATCCCTATACATATAATTTGATGTGTCTACGCAATCACCAATATCAAAATCGTATGTAAGAAACAATAAGTCGTGTTTAGAAAAGGTTTTTTTTCGATTAAGAGACTTTCACACAACAAGTTACTATTAAAATCACCGCAAGTAATTTTATTGGTTGAGCATGTCGACACCTCTTCAACTACTTCATAAATTGGTGTCAAGTCAAAATTTTGATTTGGCCTATACACAACACCTAAGCAAATACTTCTTTCGCCGCGTATAATTTGTGCAAAAAAATACTGAACAAGTGA
This sequence comes from Volucella zonaria, assembly GCA_963966105.1. Classification (NCBI taxonomy): domain Eukaryota; kingdom Metazoa; phylum Arthropoda; class Insecta; order Diptera; family Syrphidae; genus Volucella; species Volucella zonaria. Next base: position 67,708,212 of record OZ014533.1, read on the forward strand.
CCCATTTAGCGAGCGACATTTCTGTTTACAAAACACACCATTTTTAACATAAATCGCCACTCCGCCACCAATACGATCAGATCTATCAGCTCGAAAAAGTTTGTATCCGCTCAAAGCATACACATCATCTTTCACACCTTCGACAAACCAAGTTTCCGTCACGCAGATGGCATCAACGTTTGAATCTACAAAAATATCTCGAAACTCGTCTAATTTAGGATTTAAGCTTTGTGCATTTAAATGACAAAACTTAAAACCTTCTCTATGATTACAAAATACTCTTATCATAGGTCGCAATACTCCATCACTACCACCATCAATGGAACCCACTCCACTCTCATTCAAATCCATTTTTAAGTAGTGAAGTAGTATGAGAACCTAACGACGCATTCTGAAAACAAGAAACCTCTTTCCTAGAGCAACAACATTTCATTAAAAGGGGTATATGAAATAACATCAGGCAGATTTCAAGAGAAAAAATAAATAATTAAAAAGAAAAAAAAAAAGGAAAAAGTGACAAAAAGTAGCAACAATAAAAATTTAAAAAAAAAGAAAACTAGCAAAACAAAAATAAATAATCTACTGATACTTGTTGATAGATGACGATTTCGATCAGCTGTTATTCTTCGCGTCTTCTTCTTAAGTCTTCCTTGTTTGACATCTCGCGGCAATAGCATCCATTACTCTCTCATTCTCTACCAGTATCGCTTCAATTTCTGCATTCTCTTTCACATATACGGTACCAAAATGTGTGTAAACAGAAAACAGCTGTTTACTGCGCTTGAGACGCACAGCTTGTTGATAAAGGTAGCGGTTCTTCCTAGTTAGGCTACCGTATATGTAGATGTTGCTGTTGTTTTCTGTTTTGATATCCACATCTTGGAGACATAACTGCCTATGATTTTTGCAGTAAAGAGCAACTGCATGCAGCACGGTGTTTCTATCGGCTGGAGAGCTGAATTTGACTACAATGGGAGAGTCTTTTTTCATTGTATTTGAATACGTTCGTCGCTTTTGCTGAGAGCGAAAAATGCCTTTCAAAGGTGGAGGCCTACAGTCTATGTTGTGACATATGTGATGGAAAATTGTCTTCAAATTTTCATTTGGTAGCTGTGGGACACCAAAAATAATGGCATCGGCTGCAATTTCCCGTAGTTCGGAGGCTTCACATCTTTTTTGGAGATCAGTCACTTCCTCTTCAAGGGTCTGAATTTCAGCTAACCACGTTTTCATCTCGTCTTCCTGCGTTTGAAGAGTATGAATGGACCTTTCAAATCCGTCAATACGAATCTCAACTTTCGCTTGTCGTTCTTTTAGGTTACTAAGAGAAAGCTCAACCTCTTTAACGTGCGAAGACATGTATTTCTTCAATGGAAGAAATACGCAGTATAATATCATTTTGTAAATGATTCATTTCCACGGAGATGCGGTTTACGATTTCATTGGTTAGGTTTGCGAGTCGTTCCTCCAAGTCAAACATAGTTACGGCCGATGCAGGTTTGTTGGCAGTTGGCGTAGATTTGTTAACAGCGCCTTTTCTCTCAGCTGGGATGGTGTTAAGCTTCGGTGTTTGTACAGACTCTTTAGATGGTGTTGGCGTCGACTGTTTCTCTTTTTCAAGAGTTGTTGATCGCGTTTTACCCGCCATTATGTTCGTAAGAGTACGATAAGTGAAACGAAAAACGAGAGCTCCCTTGCTAGTTGCAATTAAAATTATAAAATAAAACTAAACTTATTAATTCGCTTTTATTTGTGATGTGGACACAATTTAAAACTATTAAGACTTGCAACAGGACGCTCTTTACTTTTAATGTAGAGAAGTGAAAGATATTGAAAAAGTTTTGCCGGACGAGACTGTCGATACGTCTACTCACTTTCACTGAACATTATGAAATTAGCTTAACTTTTTTTATTAAAACTTTTGTCTTCTCTTCATTATCTACGATTTTGATGTATGGCTTTTCCACCTACGAACAACGGAAGTTATTGCAAATCACTATTTTATTCAGGCAAATGGGTCACCCACAGAATGCGGGTTACAGAATATACATATGTATGTGTGAAAGTATTGGTTGGTGGTACCTCTGCGAACACTTGCTGGAGAGAAACTGAACACGCACCGGCTTGTGAAGGAGTATACATCGGCTGATAATAATGCTCGATGTGCAATTATGCAAAAATCTAACAAAATACCGGTACGTGTGCAGTGACTCACCACAGAGTTCTTATAATGAATGAATTACTGGACAAAGTTCATTCCGTAAATTAAATCCGCAACACTTTTCATTCTGAAAGAAGTGAGCAGTCAGCTCAAGTACTTCTTGAGAAGTTTAGTAATTGCAAAATAGAACAAGAAGAATGCATGGCTGATTACATAGCGAGAGTTACATCACTCACGCGGCGCTTGAAAGACATGAATCTTGAGCAAATAGAGCCTGTGGTAATTGCAAAGATTCTCAGTAGAATACCAAGTAAGGTTGGTCATGTCAGAACCGCGTACTATGCAATGCCACGTGCTGATCAAAATTTTGTACGTTTGACTGATCACTTACTCAATGAGGAGTCACTTATTAATCTTCGAACAAATAATAATGGAGAGAACAACACAACAAGCTAGCAGCAGCAAATTCAGACGTACGAAGGCATCAAATTAGATTTCGATTTAGATTTTATTCCATTTCAATACAAATAAATTTTGTTTTTACAATATTAATTGGTGGGTATTAATGAGTAGTTAGAGAAGTTTCAGTTCTACTAGTTTATATGGTTTTTACAAACTTTATTTTTAAGACGCAAGAATTCTAGACCCATGAATAAAGTAATTATATTAAGTTGGAATGGTTGTTCTTACACACTTTGTAGTAAAAGAAATACCAGTGACAAGTGCGTTGATTATACTATTGTTTATTTCCTAGTCATTATAACCTTCAAACATTTAAAACCAACGTTCACCGGTACCTCTCTTTCCAGCCTCCCTAATTTTACTTCGCCCGCGCTGGGTGCAAACATTTTAAGGGTACTTAATCCCTTGAGCGCTTGCAAATTATTAAAAAAAAAAATTAAAGGTTTAGAAAGCCGTGCTGAGAAGAGAAGTCATGATTTGTGAAGTAAACGAGAAAAACAATATTATTTGAAATATTAACTGGGTAAAGAGGAGGAAGTAAAGGGAAAAATATGGAATACATAGATGGGAAATTACATTTAATAATGGCAAGCAGGAATAGGCAAAGAGCTTATTAGATTAAGATCTGCATTAAATCCTCTACACTCGATTTGGACAGTAAGAAGATTCGTAAGTTTTTTATAAATCTGGATTTGGATTGAACACGATGTTTTTTTTGGTAATGTTTTTTTTTCTCTTCAATTAATTATGAATATAATATAAAAACAAATCCATATAAAAATTTAGTATGTTAAGAATTACAAAGTAAAGTAAGAAAAAAGATAAATAAATAAATAAATCTGGTGGCATTCGATATTTTATACTGAGCGAGTTCAAATAGTGTTAAATGCCACTTCAAAAGGAACAATACGATAAGATGGGATGGGGTGTTGAACAAAAAATAGAGAAAAAAAAACAAAATTTCAGCAATTTAATTCATTTAACATGATATCAATTTGTTATTTCTTCATAAAGCATGCAATTAATACATTAATATCAAAAGTTTAAGCACAAGTTAGATAAAAATATTAGAAGAGAATCTAAACTATAATAATCTTGAGAGAACAGCCAATTTTTTACGCGCTTTAGAAAACATTTGGACATGCGAACACATCTGATTTCTTCCGGGAGGACATTAAATAAACGATAACATATAACTGAATAAGAATTTCTACCATATATGCATTCGATAGTTTGGCATTTGTAACATATGTATTAAGCGAGTTATTACGTAGGTTATAGTTTGAGATTATACGAAAGTTTCGGTTACCAGACTTCATAAAGAATGCTTTCAGAACCTTAAAACAGTATAAGTGACGAACAGGAAGAATACCTAATTGACAAAACAAAGGAAAACTAGGATGCCTACCAGGTTTACCAGAAATCTTTCGGACAACATTCTTTTGCAAGACTAGCAATGGCTGAATTTTGTTTTGATAACCACCTCCCCAGCAATTTATACCGTATTGCAGCTTAGAATTAAAAAGCCCATAATAAATTAGGTTAGGAGCCTAGTTGAACATGTATTACGGAATTAATAGAAATGCCCAAGTGTGGAGATAAAGTACTTCTTCAATGAAGTAGCGTGAGATGAAAATTTCATATTAGAGTTAAGTAAGAATCCTAGGTACATAACTTCGTCTACATTCTCTATCAAAAAACAATCATCACTACAATTTTCACTAGCACAAAATAATTGACCAAACACACTGGTCAAATACAAATTAAATTTTTTGCAATTCCGTGCATGAAAATATGCATCTGGTTTTGGATTAATGGACGGAGATAAATTAAAGAACATTAATTAGTCTTAGGACTAATTACAAGTTTATGTTCAGCGAACCATTGTCTTAGAGTATATACATCACAATTTATGTTAGCATTTAGATCTAAGGGAGTGTTTACGTCATACGATAACCCAACATCGTCAGCAAAAGCTGTAGGTTAGCCTTTTAGATCGAGGTGGAAGAGCGAGTTGATTTAAATTAAAAATACAGGGTGAATGACTCAAAGTCCAATTTTTTAAAATGCTATAATTTTTTAATTTTTTTGATAAATTTTATTGTGCCAAAGCAAAAAAATGTTGAAAAATACATCAATTTTCAAATGGTACCAGTAGTTTTCAATATGTCCACCTTTGGCGCGAATGATGGCTTTGAAATGGCCGAAGAAAGCATCGCACGCTGCACGCAAATGGCTCTGCGGTATTTTGGCCCATTCCCGGTGAAGTGCTTGTTTGAGGTGGTCCAAACTTTGGTATTTTTTAGTGCCAACCTTCGCCTTCAAAATACCCCAGACAGAGAAATCCAACGGATTTGCATCTGGAGAATTTGCAATCCATTTTGTCAAAGAAATGATGTGTAGTACATTGTTTTTTAACCAATCTTGTTTGACGCACGCTTTGTGAGACGGTGCCGAGTCTTGTTGAAATGTCCACAGTCTCCGACCGAAATGATTGTTTGCCCAAGGCTTCAATACTACCTCTAAGACAGTTTCACGGTATACGATCGCATTACTTTTGACGCCACGGTCCAAAAATACGAGCGGAGAGCGACCATCGGCGGTTATGGCGGCCCAAACCATCACCATCGGTGCTGCCTGTTTTCTGGTGGCCGTCCGAAGGTGTACATTTTCGAAGGACCTCTCTAGCAAGTAAACTCGGTCATTTTTTTTGTTGACATATTGCTCGATAACAAATGGCGACTCATCGGAAAAAACCAAATTCGGCAACTCACCACTTTCGCGCAAGCGTAGCAACTCCTTCGCTCTTTCGACTCTAACTTTTTTCTGTTGCGGTGTAAGATCGTGTGCTTTTTGGGACTTCAATGGGTTGAGCCCAAGCTCATTTTTCAGTATGTATTGCATCGGTTCCAACAATATGTTGAGCTCACGAGCCATTTTTCTTTCACTTGCGGATGCAATGCGGATTTCGCTCAATTCGAGCCTTCACTTTCCGAAGCATTTCTGCCGATGTTGCTGTTTTTTTATGACCACCTCCATGAAGTTTTGCAACGCTGCCAGTATCACGGTAACGAGCTATGGTTCGAGACCTAAAAGATTTATTCACGTTGAGGTGCTGGAGGGCTCTAACGATAGCTACTTGTGGTTTTCCAGCCAAATATAGAGCAATCACACTATCACGTTTGAATTCCATCGCGGATAAAAATTGTTCAACGCAACTGAGACGCAAATCGTTTAAAAGACTTGTAAATAATAAAATTATCTGTCATGTGTCAAAATTGGAGCTCACTGTCATGAGTGGTTTGGAAATTATGGCAGTCTGAAGTTGGTTGCAGTTCGAGTCATTCAGGGTGTATACTTAACCGAACTCGATTGCCTTCTCAACTCAATGAAAAGTCAAAATGGTGACATAAACATTGACATACTGGATCCAACTAGGGTAACTGATGCAACGAAAACATGCATTGACCATTTGTTTGTTCGAGCGAAAAATCTGCCCAATGTCTGTCCATTTGTACTGGAATGGGATGTAACTGATCATATCGGCTTCAGATCTACTCAAGAAAAATAATACTAACCTAAATCTAACCGAATAATAAAAAATCGCTACCAGAATTAAACTACGCCTTGTTGAAAGAGAGTCTTTCTAACGAAACTTGGAATGGTACATATAACTCAACCTGTATTTCAAATGGATTTGAACAATTTTTGAAAAAGCTTTGTAACCTTATAAATGTAAATCAAACAAAAAAACTGGGACATAAGTTCCAAAAGATACAAACGTGGATGACTGCTAATCTCTGCCAAAGAATTCGGGAAAAAAATAACTTTTCTTTTTTGAATAAAAACAACTTGCATCTACCGTCTATTAAAAATACTTACCTCAGATGCGAAAGCACATTTTCGAAAAAATTTAAAAGCAAAAAGAGATATATGTATTATCGAAACAAATTTGAGCAAAACAGGTCTAATCCAAAACGACAATGGGATATTTTAAATGATTTCCTAGGGGGATATTTCCAAAATGCCTAAAATCATCATGCATTATAGTACCAATTTATAAAAAAGTAACAAAAGCGATCCTAACAATTTTTCCAAAAATCATGGAAAATTGATTGCGAAAAGAATGCACAAGTATTTGGATAAATACAAGCTCTTAAATGCATCCCAATTTGGCTTTATGAAGGTGCTCTTGTTTCATTCTTGGAAGATATTCATGAAGGGCTAGATAAAAACAGCAAAAGTGCTGGTCTTTCTTTAGATCTGATTAAGGCATTTGATTTAATTAATCGTAAGTTATTACTCAAGATCCTTGAAAGACTTGGATTTAGGGGTAATACCCATAATTGGTTCATGTCATATCTAAAACATTGAAGGCAACACGTTCGTATAAATAAAACTTTGAGTGAACCTTTACTAGGTCCAAATGCTGACGTCCCCCAAGGATCAGTCTTTGTAGCTTTGCTGTTCCTTATTCATATAAATTCAATTTTTAAATTGCCTTTAAAGGGTAAAATTCTTGCTTTTGCTGATGATCTTGCGATCTCATATAAAGCTTCTTGTGTTGACACTATACGACGTCAAATGAATGATGACCTAACACATGGGCTGAAAAGTCCGTTTCTAAGAGAGGGCACCACTTGAATTAAAACCATACCATTTTCAGTTAGTACCAACCTTCAAAAGATACGTGTATAAATTTGACAGCTGTCGGACGATTAGTTCTCTAGATACGAGTATACCGTTGTGAGTGAAGTAACTTTTATTATTGTGAAAAAAATGGATCCAAAGCAATTTCGTGTGTTGATTTATCATTGCTTTTTGATGGGAAAAAATGCAGCCGATGGAAATGTCTTGATAAGTGTTACCCAGACTCTGCACCAATCGAACAAACCATTCGCAAGTGGATTGAAAAATTTAAAAGTGGTCATACTAGCACCGGAGATGATGCACGCAGTGGACGTCCAAAAGAGGCTGTTTCAGATGAAAACATCAAAAAAGTCCACAAAATGATTACGAATGACCGTAAAGTGAAGTTGATCGAGATAGCTGAGGCTCTGAAGATATCAAAAGAGCGTGTTGGACATATCATACACGAATATTTGGACATACGAAAGCTCTGTTCAAAGTGGGTGCCGCGTTTGCTCACAGTCGACCAAAAACAATAACGTGTTGATGATTCAGAGGAGTGTTTAAAGCTGTTCAACCGCAATAAAGCCGAATTTTTGCATCGGTATGTGACAATGGATGAAACTTGGCTCCATCACTTCACACCAGAGTCAAGTCGGCAGTCAGCTGAGTGGCGAGCAGACGACCAACCTCGTCCTCGTCTGGCAAGGTTATGGCATCCGTATTTTGGGATGCACATGGAATAATTTTCATCGACTATCTCCAAAAGGAGCATTACGTTGTTGGAGCGTTTGAAGGACGAAATCGCAGAAAAACGGCCGCGTTTGAAGAAAAAGAAAGTGCTGTTTCATCAAGACATTGCACCGTGTCACAAGTCGATGAAAACGATGGCAAAATTGAAAGAATTCGGCTACGAATTGCTTCCTCACCCACCGTATTCTCCAGATTTGACCCCCAGCGACTATTTCCTGTTCGCAGACCTCAAAACAATGCTCGCCGGAAAGAGATTTAAGACCGAATTGCCGAAACAGAGGCCTATTTTGAGGCTAAACCGAAATCGTACTATAAAACTGGTATCGAAAGATTGAAAAATCGTTTCAATCAGTGTATCGCCCTCGAATGCAACTATATTGATAAATAAAATTGAATTTTGCAAACATTTTGTGTTTTACTATAAAACGGCCCATGTGTTAGCTATCCTTAATAATTAGTTTATCTCTCATCAAATGGTGCTAAGTAGCAAATGGAAAATCGTGCCTTTCTCCCTCGCAAATAAATACTGCATTGATGGAGTAGGTCTCCATGTCTTAAATTGTACATATGCGAACTGCAGCGATGCTTGCATAAAATTAGAATCTGTTTTCGAATTTAAATATCTAGGTATAATCTTAGACAACAAATTAAACTGGAAAGCGCATTTAACAAAAGAAAATAATGTTAGCTTTAAATAAAATATTTCATCTAAGAAATTTAGTACCTTTTAGATTAATGTCTGCAATATATTACTCACTGGTTAATTCTCGGCTAGAATATGGGATTTTCTTTTGGGGTAGTGCTTTCAAGAGTAATCTCCAGCCCCTTATAACAGCTCAGAAAAAGATAATCAGGGCTACTCTTTTTAAGCCAAGATGGGATCATTCATTCCTCTTATTCCAATATCTCAATGCTTTACCACTCAGGATCTATACGTCTCTGGAGTGTTAGGGCTATTCTAATTTCGAAGCGGTTATACTACTCAAAGTAAAAATACAGCCTATTCATTGAGACCAACGTCCACGGTAGGAGTTCCGCGACTAAGTAAGGAACACTGCAGACGCTTTGCTATGAATATATTATAACAAACTGCCCCCTCATGTATTAAGTCGGTGACGTGAAATAAGGCCCAACGAAATGAAGCCAAAAATGAAAAATTTGGCCTTATTTCGTTTTAAATTTGGAAATAACACCAAATTTCTGATTTGGCTTTATTTCGCTTTGCAAAAAGAAATAACTGCGAAAAAATAATGAAAATAACTCCAAATATGGTGTTAAGTTTGGACTATGTTGGTCTTAGACACCAGCCAAGAGGGTGTAGGTGCCGCGTTTCTCGCGATTCACTTGTTTAAACTCCACTTTCCGGGGTGGTTTAGAGGCTCACGTGACCTCGTCGCTCCTCTAAGGGTACCCCAACGACTTTCAGGCAGGTGCCTATCTAAACAAAAAAAAAAACATATCGCTGTTTTTTCCTAAATTTCAAATTTGGCCTTATTTCCAAATCAAATTTGGTCTTATTTCGATTTGGAAATAAAAATAAAACCAATTTGGCCTTATTTCCATTTTCAAAGCGAAATAAGGCCAAATTTTGCATTTGGTCTTATTTTGCTGGGCCTTATTTCACGTCACCTATTTTAAAATCATTGATGTTTTCCAAGTTGATTGTCCCAGTGCAGACGTTTTAAAGGTGTCCATCGAAATAAATAATGAAGTATTTGTTTTTTTATGTGTTTATACATAGATTGCAGATGTTTAATGTGAAGATGTTTATTAATGATTTTTCTATTGTGTTAGATAGGGAGAAATCTAAAAACTTAATAGTTATAGGTGGTTTTAATGTTGATTGTCTAGATGATGGTATCAAATTATCTTTCTGTGTTAGCTTTAAATGGCCTGACAAACTTCATCAATGTGCCTACTAGGCCTGCATCAGGTACTTGTTTAGACCATATTTATGGACGTTTTCGAAATGTTGCTTCTTTAGTTTTTAATTTCCTGATTACAGACCATTGCAAGCCAAAAATATATTATACTAAGCTTCGTAACAAGTTGTGTTTTGAGTCCTGGTACAATGTTTATAGTATAACTGCAGTGACGTATCGAATGCATATTCTAATTCCTTAACCACTCTCAAAAGCCATATTGCCAGTTGCAGTTCTCTGACCACAAGAAAATCTATTTATAAACTTAAGCCTTGGTTATCTAATTCTTTATTAATAATAGTAACAAATAAAAATAAACTTAGAGTAAAGTGCAAAAAATACTCTTGCAAAGCATTTCTCAAAATGAAATATAAAAAGTTATGTGCTGATTTGAAAAAGGAAATCTCAATTTGCCGTGACTCGTATTACCGTGCTCAATTTTATTCAGCTAGAGTGAATCTAAAGAAAGAGTGGAGAGTTGTAAACACCATTCTCAACAAAAAATCTCCCATTCAACAAACTATTGTCCTACGTACTTGTAATAAGGAAATAACAAATAAAAATGAAATCGCTGACGCTTTTAATAGACATTTTTCAAGTATCGGACTTAAATTACATAGTTGACTAACGCAAAATCTATGTTCTCAGCGTTCTGCTATTATTGATGTAAACTCTGTGCACTGTAGAAGTTTTGTTTTTGACCCTAAAACTCCTTTAAAGATTTTAAGTACTATTGGCAGTTTGAATAACTCAAATTCATGTGGTGTCGATGGTATTTCTAATGTTGTCCTAAAAAATATTACATGTTTCACTATGGTTGTATTAGCTGATATATTCAATCGTAGTGTTTTTTCTGCTATTTTTTCTGACGAATAGCTTAACGTCAGGTCGGCATACCTTTGGCATTTAGTTCAATGAAAGGACTATAACAATAAGGAGTTGTTTTCTTAGAGCGGGCTGCATTTACGTTGACCATAAAGATTGAATTTCTCTACCCTATTAGTATCAGACTTCGTGATTTAGGTCTCAACCCAGAAAAGGAAGACACTTGCGTGGTGAAATGAGTAGCCTCCATGGAACAAAACTTCTCGATGATATTCTTAGTAGCAAATTCTTTTGGACTAAATACTCGTATCTTGCACCGAAAACCACCAAGACGCTGTCGTTTGTCCTTCACCAATCTTTCGACACAGAAAGACGTAGTGAAATAGAAAGGAAAGGCCCACAACTTTATCAGTTGCGAAGAAGAGACATACCTTCGAAGTTAGTTAGTAAGCTGGCATGGGGGAATGGACTTATAAAATCCAGATAAAAACGTCCGCATTTGTACCTAGAGTAAGGCAATCTTGCACATACTCGTATATGTTAATGCATACATTGCAACCATCATATTGTTTGCTTGTCCAAAAAAAATGTCTTACAAACTGAAAATGATTTCGTTAGGAAAAGGAATCCCCTTGTCTTCAAAACACTTGAAAATTTAATTGTGAAATAAAAGCCATGGTCAGACAAACTCAACAGAACTCTCAACTCTATATTACTTGACTATTGTTTCCTAACTCGTCGTGTTTACAGTGAATCTATTCGTGTCCTTTTTGGTATCCCTCTGGCTGCTCCAACATTGGACAAATCTACTTTAAATGGCCAATTCGAAGAAAATCTTTTGGCATTAGCCAGCAAAAGAAACGATTTGGCCACCACTGCAGAAAGAAAAAAGAGTTTTCTACTCACTTTCTTCCTTAAACCCTCCCATATTCCATCCCCATCTGTTCTTCTACAAACGTAAATGTAGTAGAAAGTAGAAAGTAGAATCACAAGGAAAATAAAATGTGAAAATAAACCGAAAGAAAAGAAAGAGTGAAATTGTTGGATTCGACAAGATAAACTTTGGGTTTGTTCAAGTTATTTGCGATAAACCGAATGATTGCATCTTCCTTTTGGTCCATTCCGCAAAAATTGTTATGGCAAACGGTTCTAGCCTCAAGCTAACCCCAATATCCAAACAGTACATCGAAAAGGGTAAGGGAAATAGCAGTCCGGTCGAGGTTGAGGATGTGCACTGCTTTGTGTGAGGTTGGCGATTTACAGGGTAAAGTCCGTGCCGCATTTGAATGTGCGCTTGAAGTAATATTACACACGAAGCTTTGTGTAGTTAATTTGACCAACTTCATATGCTCCACCACCTATCGGAGAGTAGGGAACTAAAAGTACCTTCCTTCTGTTCGGCTCTACGTAGAGATGGGTCATGTACAGTGTGCAATGGTAAGGGCGATTTCTTGCGTCCGATTGATGCGATTTCATGTCTCGAAGCCCCGAGGAAAGGTTGTTCTCTGGGAAATTATTCCTCAAAGGGCGAGGAATCTCCTTCTAAGGTTTCAGATTTTCATTCCGCTTCCCTCTGCCAATTCTTGGAAAGAAAAACAAATAAGATTCGGAATCGGTTTTTCAACACTAACAACGAATATTGCTAGAGGCGGCCCAACCACCGTCATTCACTACTTCCATCCACTAACCACCATCATGACTACCAGCACCATCCGACCATAACCTAGCCAATACGAAGCTGATGTTATGGTGGTAGCTATGATTGGACCATGCCACTGCCACCCTCCTAACAGACAAAAGCTACAGTGCCCTGCTCTGCTCTGCTCATATTACATTATTAGACTTCAAAATCAAGATTAGCTTAAGCCAATTACAACTGGATAAAGTTGAATTGTTATTTCGGGTAATTTCGAGAGGAAATCGAAATCGTTGGGAACATTCTCTGTTATTGGATTACAATTGGCATGAGGAATACAAGCACTGGGACGAGTAAGGGGAGGTGAATAAGAACAAGGACGGATGTGGCAAAAGAACGACTCCGTTCCGTTTTGCAAAATATTTAAGCAGCTAATTGAGCAGATGACAGGCTAAACATCTGGGCAAGTGAACGTTGCTATCAACGAGTAATGCCGCATTAGGATAGTACTAACACTTATCAAAAGCTTGCCTCGTCCTTTATTAACAAAATATTAATTGCTTAAGTGAGCGATAAAACGATTTTATACTTAAACTCTACTTGTAGATAGCGGTGGGTGATGTTGCCATTTTAATGCCACGGGGTGGTATATTCGTTTAAGAGGAAGCTCGTGTATCCGGAGTAATAGATACAGATATAGATGTGGTATTTTCCAAACTATTGTAGTTTCGTTGTATCAACGAGGACTTTTATTATATACGTACTCTTTTGGTATAGTTGCATTCTTTGACCATGGCCAGTTGGAGAGAAATATTGTTTTAGCATTAGCGAACACCTGAATTTTATGGAAATTACAATTCTCCGAACATAACATACGACGCCATGCTCAAGCGGCTTCAGTTCAGGCATGAGCTAGACGTGCGAGAATGTTCATAAATTAAGACCTTTCCACAAAATCTTTAAAACTTGGTGGGAGCTGAGGCCACCAAGGGATGGAGGTGATCTTGTTTGAGACGAGGAGTACTCAAGTGGAAATCGAAAATGGAGAGGTTTAAGTTGACTTTTCGGAGCATGCGGGAGATTAGTTCGTTGGAGCCATAAGAGGTGCGGTAGACCGGTAGATAGAAGAGACGAGGAAAACGTAGGTTGCGGGGGTTGGTATTCAAGGAAATGGAGCTCTAAATGGATGCGCAGTCGATGGAATCTGAGAGCAGTCGATGAATGAAAAGAATGTCAGCAGTATTCCCACGTTTTTCTAACGAATTCATATTGAGAAGTTTGAGGCGGTCCTGATAGGGAGGTAAGATTAGATGGTCGTCCCAGCGTAGATCGCAGAATACGATCGATTCGGGAAACATGAACCCGGTGAAAGGAGGACCAAGCTTGACTGGCATACTCAAGCAGGGGACGAACAAAAGTAACATAGAGAGATCTGGTTACATACGAGTTGGAAAATTCCTTGGACCACCGTTTAATAAAGCCAAGTGATGAGTTGGCTTTGAGGATCATCTTATCGATATGCGAACGAAAATTCAGCTCACAGTCGAATAATGTGGTATGCCAAGGTCTTGAAAGGCTGAACCTGGAGAATTGGTTGACCGTAGAGAAAATAATAATGTAAAGACTTGTTGCATTTACGTGAGAAAGGTATAGATTGACATTTGGCTATATGAAGTTCTAGGCAGTTTTTGAGGCAAAAAATTAAAAACCGATCAAGGTCTTCTTAAAGAAGGGCAGAGTCATGGGGAGAACAAATAGTTTTAAAAATTTTTGTGTCGTCAGCATAAACGGAGAGGGAGAAGTGTTTAATGACCCTCCCAACATCGTTAATAGTAATATTGAAAAGAAGAGGGCCAAGATGACTGCCTTGTGGAACTCCAGATGAGGCCAGGAATGGAACAGAAAGGGCGAATCTAAACCGAACACTATAATAATGGTTTATCAGGTAAGAGGAAATCCATTTTAATAAAAGAGGCTCAAAGCCGGTAGACAATTTGAAGAGGATCAAATGATGAGATATCTTATCAAACGCTTTAGTAAAATCAGTTGCTCAGTGGTTATTTCGCTCCATGGGTGACATCCAACATTTAATGGGGAGACTAAATTCTTAGTGGAAGTTGACTTGATGTTGATTTCTAGTCAACTACTCGTCTTACTTGGTTTTCATTAACTGAAAAAATGGAGGAAATGTCATTCGGGTGAGGCGGGGATTCGAACACCGAACCTTCCGATTTGGAAGCCCATCCACTACCACTTGAGCCACGGCCACCCACTAGAGAGCAAAAGACACGAATTCAATTAGGTTTGTGGTAGTTGATCTACATTTTAGAAAACTATGTTGTCGGGGCGAAATAAAAGGCTTGCATTTGAAGCTTAAGGTTTCGTATAAAATGCTTTCAACGAGTTTGGGTATATGATAGAGTTTAGCAATGGGACGATAATTGGTAACTTCATGCTTAGATTCCTTTTTGTGTATCGGGATTATAAAAGAGGTCTTCCAAATCTGGGGAAATTCTCCCTGTGTAAGCGATAGACGAAAAAGGTAGGAAAGGGGTAGAGACAGGCTGGAAGAGCATTTTTTAAGAAACACGGCTGGGAGTCCGACGGCGGGCCATGTATAAATTCATCTTTGAGATTTAGTAACTTTTCTTCAATAAATGCAGGATCGAAATTTTGAGTGAGAAAGGGGCCAATGGAGAAATTTGGTAGATCATTGAAGTAAGAGGGATCTGGTATGAAGAAGTTGTTGGCAAATGATTGTTTGAAAAATGTAGCAGAAAAGTTGGCGATAGTAAGAGGATCACTTAAAGATTTGGTTTCGAAAGCGAGGGAGGAAGGATAACCATCAATCTTACTTTTGCATTGTCCTGTTTTAACAAATTGAAAACAGGACTTGGGGTCATTTATGAGAATGGTTTGCGCACTATTCAGGCAGCGTTGATAGAGAGAGTTATGGAGGTCAACGAAATGAATATATGTACCTAAATAATTTGAATAGTCGGAAGAACAGTGGGTGCGAAGGAACACCGTCCATAACTTGTTTTTATTGTTTCCTAGAGAGCGGAGTCTACGATTATATCAAGGAGGGGATGTAAAAGAAGTTTCATGGCGGGAATATGGCACATAAAGGGAAGGCCGCGAAATGAGATAGATCTGTAAACTCGACAGAAGCCGTTCTTAGATAGGTAGTGATTTTATAGAATTTAGCTTTGTGAAAATTGTAAGAAAATAGAACTGCGTGGGGAGAGTTGTGGAAAAATGAAAGAAGAAGTGGAGGAAGAAAGTTATCAATAGTTGAAAGAGATAGGGGACAACACGATACTGAGGAGTTGATGTTGTCAGTTGTGAAGATAAGGTCTAATTGCCTTTCCATATAGGTGGAAACGCCACTGACTTGGCATAGACTAGAGTCTGTTCTAAACAGAGGCATCTAAAAAGAGGCATTCCTTGGTAGAAATGGGATTGGGAGCGATGAAAAAAGATAGGTCTTCAGATGGAGTCCACTTCAGCTGAGGCAGATTAAAGTCGCAGAAGATAATGATATCATCAAGCGAGTCTGATAAGTCGATTAAATTGTCAATTGCTGCAATAGCAAGTTGGTAGGATTTGATAGGTTGCGCCGGAAGAATGTAGCAACACATTACATGCTAGCATCTAGGAGTAAGTGTTATTTTAACTGACACAAAGTCGAGCTTAGGAGAAGATGAAGTTGCAATGAGAGAGGAGTCAAAGCTGTTGTGAATGGCCAATAGGACACCTCGACAAGGAGATTCAATCAAGGGGGTGTGCGATCGTCATCCCGAAAAACATTAAAAGAAAGAGGGAATAACTCCCGGTTTTTTATGTTGGGGATAAGACTAGTTTCAGTCAGAGCGTAGATATCAAATGGGAGAGCATGAAATTAACGCAAAACGGCGTGGGTTTTAGAACGCAGTCCTCTTACGTTCTGGCAATAGAAGGTGAGATGAAGGTTTTTGCATGACCTTTTAGGGTCGAAAAGGGTGTACATATATAGTGGCGAAAAGCGGTAAGATCGGGGGTTAAGTGCTGGGAGTTTGAGTCATAGGGGTTAAGTCGAAAGAAACACGTTAACGTTGTGGCTTGGTTTGAGGTGGAATAGAGGAAGTTGGGGTATGGGGAGGAAAATTTTAGTTTTTAAACTCCAAGTGGGGCTGGCTTTGTTGTGGGAAGAGGAGGTGGGTCTTGGCAAATTGGATTTACTTGATAACTTATTTGCTGGTTTAGGTATAACGGACTGATTGACTTTATTCTATTTTTGTCGTATTTTCCAACCATTTGCAGACACACATCTTTCCAAGATTGAAATTGTTGCTGGCTGGATTATAGAATAACCATTCGTATTTGGCAGGAAGATTGAGCATGAAGCTGCGCTTGCTTCTGTGGTGAGATGTTGGAAGCAAATTGCAGTGGCTAATGGTAATGCCATATTTCTTTTCGAAGAAATTCGAGATCCAATCAACATCAGCGTTTAGGGGGCGCCTTTGATAAAAAGTGTAGTGAGCAATTGATTCTTCGGGTCAAGCTTATCAAGTCTACGTTGCCATTCGGAAGGTGTCCAAGTTGAAATAAAGTGATTGATAAGCTTCCGTGGGGCAGCAATTGGAGGAGCTGACATAGATGTGTTCTCTGTTTTAGGTTGGACCGTCCGCAGATGACTTATATGTGGGGGTGAGCGTGAATTCAATTTAGGTTCCATTAATTCAGCCATGAGTGATGTAATGTAGAGAACATTCTGGTAAGGCTGCGGGAAGTTGGGTGTGACAACGATTTTGCTGTTTATTGTTGCGATGTGATGTTCAATATCGCATACGAGGAATCGGGTCGCAGTAAGCTCATCACCGACATCGTTCAATTTGTCGAAGATAACTTCGAGCAAAGGATCAGATTGTGTAGGAGATAGTTGTTTATATGACAAGGACTGGAAATGAATGTCAATGTCATCATGCAAGGAGCTTATTAACTCGCACGTTTTTTGGTTGGATATAATCTGCGCAGAACAGATAGCTTTGAGGTCACTTAACACCTTATTCAAGTGACGTAAGGGGGTTTCTTCATTCCTGGATCTCCCGGAGTCTAACTCGATTAGACCAGCAATTTGCTTATCCATGAGATTTACTTTGGATTTTATTAGATCGGCCGAGTTCTGCACTGAGTTACGTAACTCTTCAACACTTTTAATACTGCTTTCAATAACCGAAGTTTTGTCCGTAGGAGTCATTTGAATTGCTTAGACATTTTATTGCCAAAAGCATATGCGAAAGTGAGATACTCTTGCACTCATCACAGAAGAAAAGGAGATTATCGGAGAATTCTTTGACAAACGCCGTATTTCTTTTGTACAACCCAACACAGATGGCATGAAAGGCTATCCCACAGATGCCCTTGCAAGCTACCCAGTCAGCATGGCAATTCCGCAAGACATGTTAAAATTAGTTGTGTAGGTCAGTGGGAGTATAAATATACCATAGGTCGAGTTAGTGCTTTTATTTATTTATTTTTTTTTTATTGTATTGGTTCAATTTACTATCTAGCTTCGTACTGAAATCTGCCAGCAGCCAAACAAAAATTAATGAATTCGAGCGCAGGAGGTTAACCCTTTCATTCCAGATGTTGCCTATAAGCAACATTATATATTTGAGCTTCTAAGTCCTGTAATTTAAATTTTTTCTCTAAGGGTTTCTTTCTCCGAATACCTCAATATGTTGGGCAAGCTTGTTGCCGAATATTTTATTATAAGTATTGCAAGTGATCACTTTGTAGCTGATCTGCTTTGAGTGCACACGTAAAATAAGTTAAACAAATATATAAAGAAATTTAAGTGTACAAAACAAAGTGTATAAAATAATTAAACACAGGTAAGAAAATTAGGAAAAAAAAAATAAAAAAAATCGGAAAAACGTTTAGTTTGTGGTCAATAAATTGCCAAACACAATGTTGCCTATAGGTAATGGTTATAATGGTTATAAATCATATAATGCTCTTTTATGCGTTAGAGATTCGTCCGAAAGGTTTAACCCAGCAAGAAATTCAAAAAAATTCGCGAATTCGGGATGATTCTGCTGATGAGGAAAATCGAGAAGAGCAGGAAAAACTGACTACGAAAATATTATTGAAGAAACCCTATAAAATGTAATGAAAAGAGGTGAAGGTATTGAGGTTGGTTTGATTGAGAGGATTGTTGGCGAGAACAATGAAGCCGAAAATGAAGTTCAAGGTGAAGAAACGGTACAAGAGGTTTTTGAAAATATCAATTTAGAAAGTTTGAGATGGAGGAGTGCAGAGACGGGGGAAAGCGAAGTTATTTTCGGCCAAGTCAAACAACAAATAGAATATTTAACTCAGTTCTTTGATGATCAGATATTACAAAAGATCTGCGATGAAACTAATTTATACGCATTAAAAACAGGTGGCACAGAATTAAAATGTGAACACCGAAATAAGAAGATTTATAGGTGTATTACTATACTTTGGCGTAATAAATATTCCAAATATGCGAATGGCATGGGCCCAAAAATGCAAATTGTCAGCAGTTGTGGATGCACTATCACGAAATCGTTTCGGAAAAATATACGAAAATTTTCATATAAATGATAACTCTATACAACCCTAAAAAGGAGAATCTACGTCCGACAAATTATATCAAATACGTCCGTTATGAAAATCAAACAAAAATTTAACGGAATAACACAGGAGGAATACCAAATCGTGGACGAGCAAATGGTTTCCGTAACCGTCTTGGGATAAAATCGAATAATGTCTAGTAAGTATTTATATTTTATTAGGTCGGCACAGTTTGAAGCAATATCTGTCAAAAAAGCCTCACAAGTGGGGCTTTAAAATGTTCATTAGAGTTCGGTGTATGTGGTATTATGTACGACTCTTGCCTCTACATTGGAGAAGGAACGTGCCAATCCTTTGGATTGGGCATATCGTCAGACATTGTTTTACATTTGGTTTTTAATATTCCCGGAAAGCAAAATTTCAAATTGTTTTTTGACAACTGGTTTACTTCCATAACCCTGATGATTTGTTTGAAACAAAATGGTATATGTATTAGCCCTAGCAACCATTCGAAACAATCGATTAAAAAATTGTACTCTATGCGAAGAAAGGATCTACTTAGAAAAAGACGAGGATCAAACGATTTTAAATTTGAAGCAACAAATAATTTAATTGCTTGTCGATGGTATGACAACAAAAGTGTGCAACTGGTGTCGAAAAGAGAAGAAGTTTGTAAGCATTCCTCGTCCAGGTATTGTTGGGAGAGGTTGATCTTGCCGACATGCTGTTGGAGTTATACAAAATCAACCACCGTTAAAAGAAGTGGTATATGCGTTTGGTTTCCTGGTGCATAAACTCATCAGTACTCAATAACTGGCTGTTGTATCGCAGATACCTGAAAAACTCAAGCGGAGGCAACAGGTATGTGCCACTACTAAAATTTCAGTTGGATATTGGTAATGAGTTACTCAATGCAAAAAAAATAACAGCTATAACATGCGAAAGAGGTCGCAGATCGTCACTTCTCTCAACAATGCAGTCAGATCCACCATCACCCGCTCCATCACCACCTTCATCACCAGCACCTTCATCACAATCTTCGTCAAGTTCTTATAAAAGATCATATGTTCCAGAACCTGCAAAAACCATACGATTTGACCAAATCGGTCACTGAATTGAATGGGGATCGAAAGGCAGATGCAGGCTATGTCACGCTGGGTATCCCCGCTCAAAGTGCTTTAAATGCAAGGTTTATCTGTGTTCAAACCCACAAAAAAATTGTTTTGTGTCATATCACACTTAAATTGTATTAAAAATTAATAAAAATATCAATAAAAAATAGAAATTAAAATATGTGTGTGTTTTAAAATTTTTCCATTATTGCGCAATGTTGAGTATAGGCAATATTTCATAACGGCGAAACCAGGATACATAGGACTTTGAAATTGATATCAGTTCATACTAAGGTCCAGACTAATAACTCTATATGGTTTAAAAAAAATTTCAACCACGCCCCAATTAATTCGGGCATGAAAGGGTTTATAACCGGAAAATACAATTTGACGAAGTTTAGAAGTGAAAAATAAGCAGGTGAATATGGAGAACAAGAAAAACACGTCTAACTGGTTTGAGTAACTGTTTAAAACAAGTGAAAGGATACAGCTCCAATTGCAGTGCACGATGGCGACTCGACTCATTCGGGTCCTCCTCAGTGGAGTATGTGCTGTGGAAAAATTATGAATGATTATACAAATTATCAAACTGAGTACAAATCAGCTCTCAAATTTGCTGTAGCTGCCAAAAAACGAAAAAATCCAACCATAAATTTGTAAATACATAGCGATCTTATAGCTAGTTCCGATTTCCAGGAACTTTATTTTATAAAACCTTGTGCCCAAACCCTTTAGGTGTGTCAAAGTAGTGGTTATTCAAGCATGGACAAAAAGGACACTGATACTTGAAGGAATTGAGACATATAAATTTGTTACTCTTACTGGGACACTAATGCCTTTATCCGTTTTCGATAAAAGGAATGCAGCCTATAGTTTATATATCCAAGCTTTCTGGCACTCACGAACTTTTTTTTTTTTTTTAAGTCTCGGCTGGTGGCTGGAGGATTGTACCCGAAGATCCCCTTCCTTTTGAAGGACTCTAGTATACTACAGAACTTTTTATTATACGAATACATTTAGCTTTTTAACTTGTAAAGAGAAAGAATATCTTTATTTTTTGTGTTAAGTCCGGTTGACACAACAAACCAAATTAGTAATAATATCCCCCGAATATTTTTCATCTTTTGATAGAAAAACCTCTACCCTTCATTCTGACGCATTCTGAGATATTGCGATTCTTTTCAATGCTGTACGACTTGCTTATGGAATGCCCATCGAACTCGTTATTTTGTAGTCATCATAACTTGCAAACATTCAAAACCAATGCACATCTTTTCTCTCTTGTTTTCATTCGGCTGCGTCATGTGCAAAAATGATGAAGGTTTTCATATTCCCTTGAGCAAGCTTTATACTTACCTGTATTTAGGGTAGGCACAGAGAGATGTCAATTTGGCGATGCCCATTGTCTACGGTGCAACCGTCGGACTCGATTTGCCAAACTTATAAGCGCAAGTGCTGACCAAACAAAAATAGCAATACGATAAAGGGACAGCGGAAGAATTCTCCAGATGAAATCAACGGTGAAGTAAGATCCCAGAATAAAATAAATAAAACCCTATCCGGGCCACTCCGATATATTTGGAACTCAGGCCGGGAAGGATTTCCAAGACTAAGTTAGGGTCTTTGAAAAGAGATGGTGGCACATGAGCCCCTAATGGATAAACGGTAGCGCTAACATCCCCGAATGGATTATTTGTTGCGTCCTAGGGGTATGAATCGCATAATGAAACTGGCTCTCTTGATTGAGGGTTGTGTCACCGGAGTAACCGCCTGGCCATGGAATAAAAAGTAAGCAGCAACAACAAGCTTCGGATACAGACATATCTACTGTTGACAACTCCTGAAAACGAAACAAGGACAACGAACTTCGGATTTACACGTAGAATGTTAGGTCCCTTAATAGGCCACGTGCAGGCGAACAACTAGCTGAGGACCTTTAGAGCTGCGAATCTGATGTTACCGTCATCCACGAAGTGCGATGGTATTGGCCGGACAAAAAGAGGAGGAAAAACTGCAATGTCTACTATGGCGATTATTATCAACGGTAAGACACAGATTTGTTGTTAGAGGCAGATTTAGGCAAGAAGTTTTGAGTTTCCGGCATATTAATGAGCGCCTCGTAACAACCCGTACTATGGCTAAATTTGCCAATACAAACCTTATATGTGCGCACTTTCCCAGTGAGAGAAGAAAGATAACGACAACACAACGAGTTCTATGACATTAAAATTGTTCTCGGCGACTCTAATGCAAAGCTGGGAAGAGAGAGTATTTTTGGTAGTACTATAGGAAATTGTAGCCTGCATGACACCACCATCAATAACTGATTCTGGCAAACCGGCTTTGCCTCACGGTATGATCAATCAACCAGATTGGCCATATTGCAATCGACGCAAGACACTAGTCCAGTATTACGGATGGGCCAACATCGACTCGAACCATTACTTTGTTGTAGCCAAGTATGGTTGCGGATATCTCGAACATCGCAAAGGCAAGCTAATACTATGAGGTAGCTTGAGGTCGGAGAGTTACAATCGCAAGAGATCGCCAAATCCTTTTCCGATCGTGTCTCCATTAATCTCCGAGGTCCCACCATCGAGTATCGAAAACCGGTGCCAATATTGCCAAAAAGCCACCAGCGATGTCGCTTCGGATGTGCTGGGTTTCACTCGATCACCACAACGAAACCTCTAATTTGACGACGAGTCCGGTCAAGCACATGCAGATAAGCAAGATTCATACAAATCGGCGCTGCATAGAAGGACTAGAGCTTCTCACAAGCTCTACGAGCAAAAAAGGGGAGACCAACACCGGCTTCTCAGGCGAAAAAAGTAGGAGCATGAGAAGTGCGCGGACGAGAAAATTGAGAGATGCTACTCCAGGAATGTGATTCGAAAGTTTTACCAAAAGGTAAAAAAAAGATGCCACGGACACAAACCCCGAACCGAAGAACCGAAGCCTCTAGAAACGAACAAGGGAATATAGTAGTAAGTTACAATTGATGGCGAGGATTTGAAAGAAGTATGACATGACAAAGCAAGCCTTTCAACCTGGACGATGTAGATCATTAATTCCGTCCACCCGACCTGGATGAAGTGAAAATAGCCATATCTAGAAGAAAATTAGAAAAGATGCCATTAAATAAAACGCGCTAACTTCGTTATAATAATTTAATATTTCAAACTTTATTAAATGGAAGGTTGGTTCGTTCGAACGAGTATGAAAGTTGTTTTACTGTGTGTGAAATTAGGGTTGGGATGTGTTTTATATGGGAGCAATAGCAGGTGTGGTGAATATAATTCTGGGGAATTTAGTACTGTTGAGGAAATTGGTACTGTTGGGGAAATTGGTACTGTTGGGGAAATTGGTACTGTTTTTAATGTAGTACAGTGAATCAATCGTTATTTGGCACGATCAGACGGAATGATTGCCGAGCTCTTCAAAGCGACAGGCGATGACTTGGTAAGGAGCGTACACCAACATAACTGTAAAATATGGTCGGATAAAAGTATGCCCGATGAATTGAACCTCAGTATTGGTTGTTCAGTCCTCAAGAAAGGAAATCCTCTGAACTGCGCCAACAACAGGAGCATTAGTCTTCTTAATTTTGCCTACGTATTATGTGAATGCCTGAAGCCGTTCGTCAACAACATGCTTAGTTCATATCAGTGTGGCTTTAGATCAGGACCATCGACCAAATATTCGCATTGCGGCAGATCTTGGAATGGGTATTCATTCATTTTTAGGCCGCATATGACAGCATCTATAGAAACGAGATATACAGAGCAGTGTTTAGTTTTGGCATCTCTGCCAAGCTTGTCTGCTTGTGCAGGATGAGCTTGACAGCAGACTCACCGAAACCTTTGGCGTAAAAAACTGATTCACACAAGGTGATGCGTTATCGTGCGATTTCTTTAACATCATTCTTAAAAGAATAGCGCAAAACTCCCGCGCCCACACTAAAGGCACAATCTTTTAAAAGTCCGATCAATTACTCGCATACGCTGATCAGACATCTGACATAATCAGAAGAAAGCAGCGTGATGTCAGTGGCGCTTTCGCGAGTATTGAGGCGGAAGCCGCGAAGATAGGTTTAACGGTCAATGATGGCACGCCCAAGTATATGCTGTCAAGCAGAAAGTAACATACATCCAAGATTGACGTCTCGGATAGAACGTCACCCTCGAGAGACATGACTTTGATGTAGTTAAGGGCTTTGTCTACCTAGGCCTCGCTATCAATTCAGAGAACGGCATCAGCGCTAAATTCAAACAAAGAACAACTCTTTCCAATTACTGCTTCTTTGGACTAAGTAGGCAATTGACTAGCAAAACACTCTCTCGAATAACAAAAGTGACCCTATATAAGACCTTAATAAGCCCAGTCCTGGTCTATGGCGCTGGGGCTTGGACTTTATTAAAAATGGATGAGGATGCTCTTGGCTGCTTGGCTGCGGTCACATCCACATAAACGGTAAGTGAGGGAGGAGACATAACGAGGAACTGTACAGGCTGTACAGCGACTTCGACTTGCCCTGAAGAGTGAGGGTCCAACATGTTTCCGAATTCCGAATCCGCCTGCGAGGGACAGCGTAGAAGAGGAAGCCCACCACTTAGGTGGCGCAGGAAAGTGGAAGGGAACCTCAATCAACTTAGCGTGAGAAACTGGAGGCAGTTAGCTAAAGATCGAGCTGGTTGGACACGTTGGTTGGTTCAGGCCCAAGTCCACCCCTTTGTAAGTTTAAACGTCACTATACCATATATGTTACTTCACAACGACGATAGGGACTTGCTAGTACAGAAAATCTAGCAGAACCAGAAAAATCGCGAAGGCGTGTTCTCTCACTACCAGAGCGGTTGCTTTTGATTTGATGCGTAATATGACGTTTGTTTGTGCTGTCGTTGCTGCGCGCTTGATTTTCAACAGCTGTTCGAACCTAACTTTGTTTGTTGGTGAATCAATGTTTGTATTTAATGACTCAGGAACTTGCAAATTTGCTTTCGCTTGGGGTTCGTAGATTTGTTGTTGTGCTTCTTTTTGGTTTTTCACTGTCGGGCAAGTAATCAATATTTGGATGGGACAGCGCCACGCTTTACATTGTTGCAGCTCCATTAGACCTCATCAATCTGATTGTGGTTTCTCCCTCTGACGGTCACCGACGAGCGTATTTCTTCTTCTGATTCGGATTCAGCATCTTCCATTAAGGTAAGAATTCGATATTTGTTGTTGGTGTGTGTAATTTTGGTCATGTTGGTGTCTTTCTTCGCGCTCCTTTTGTTCCCTTTTCTCTCTAAGACATTTTTCCTCATCCAATTTCTGTAACCCCAACTGAAACCGTCTAGTGGTTGATGGTTTCGAAGACTTAGAGCATTTAGATACGGTTGATGATCCTCGCTTAGAGATTACAGTTGACTCTGCATACGTTGCATATCTACCGAAGTTAAAAAACTATACCAATACTGCAATCTGGTTCTAACCCATAGGGATCGTATATAGTAATTAGCGAAAGTTTTTAAATTCCGAGAATCCGATTTTATTAAGTTTTGCATTTATCAATATAAAGTAATTATCGCATTTGTTTTGATGGGGTATTACATGCGTAAAAAGTTATGCTTTGTCAACTAGGCAGATCGCAGGAAAGCCAACCTTTTTTTGATTTTTTGTTTTATAAACTTGATGATTACCAAATAAAAATCTAATCCAATCTAATTATAATTATTGCAGTATCATATGTTAAATATATATCAACATACATAAAAATGATTATCAGTTGTTTTTTTCTTCTTTGATTTCCATATTTTTAAAGTACTCATCCCGAAGTTTATAATAACATTGGTCTCTTTCGCTGTTGAACCACCAAAGGAATAGATTGTATTCATTAGCATAAATAAGATAGAATCTATCTTCTCGTAGAATTTTTTCTTTTTTATGCGAATTGTATTAGCATTTAGTTGTCTTGTTGTTTATTATAGAACTTGTAAGGAGTGTCAGTTATCCACGGAGGCATCCATGATGCAGGAGTAGATGGCAGTGGCACGCTCGCGGTTGCTTGGCTGTAGCTCGTCGGATAGGATTGGTTCTTGCCACTACCCCGTGCATCCCAACTTAACTTACCTTTTTGTTTCGTGTGAAAATATCAAAAAAAAAGTTAAAAAAAAAAACAATGATGGGTAGTTCTGAAGAAAGCTACGTTACGATGCGGACGGACTTAAAAGACAGGATAAGAGAAAGATGATAAAAAAAAAGAAGAAAAGAAACAGCATCACCGCTGTGTGCGATCACCACTATGCAAAACCGGGACTTTCGCGTTTAAAACTCACTAATCCTACACTAACCTAAACCCTAAATACCGAACTCAATTTTAAAGCATAATAACTAAACCTTAAGCTAACTTAACCCTATGTACCCTACGCCGATTAATGCGTTCCAGGGTCATACAGCTATGACTGCTCGTTATTACCTGTAATAAGCCGGGTGTTGTTGGCTGAGGATGGCCAACCCACCCTTATCGCACTTGGATGCGACCAATTGCTACCATTCTGGCCAAAACTGTGAACGGTAGCCCCTAAACGAAGTTCCTCCTAGTCGCCACCTGTAAAAATAATACCAGAGAAAGTCAGTCATGTCATTTCCGTTATGTCATCATCGTTCGTACTTACGGCCCCAACGAAGGACGTTCGGTCCGTCCATCCACACACCACTCGCGACAACGGTCTTAAGCCACCATCATACTGATTAAAAACTTAATTTCATTCCATCATACAATTCATGACTCAAATACAATATTTATTTAAAAAAATAAAATAAAAAAAATTTCGCAAATGTAAACTCATAGACTAACAAGAATTTATTAAAAGAAAGAGAAATGAAAAATTCACAAATGTAAGCTTATGAAATAAAAGTAAAAATAAATTGTTGAATCTTACTTTTTGTATCATAATATTAATCGGCTGCTCTAATTCCAGCCACTTAAAACTTTTACCTGTAGGACTTACCGGGTACTACAGATCCCTCGATTTTCACGCACAAAAAAAATTCAAAAATAAAATTCAAACTTATCCTGGGCTAAATAATAAAATCAGCAATATAACAAAAATAGAAATTCTAATTTCAACAACTCTTAACCTAGGTTTTTTTTTTTTATAATTTGTGCGCGCTCAAGGGTTTATTTTTTCTAGTACCCTTAAAATGTTTGCACACAGCACGGGCGAGGGAAAATTAGGGAGGATGGAAACAGAGGTACCGGTGAACGTAGGTTTTAAATGTTTGAGAGTTATAATGACTAGGAAATAAAGAGCTCCGCAGGGCGTTCCATAAGCGAGTTGTACGGTTTAGGAAAGAATCACGATATTTTAGAGTATATCCGAAAGCATGCTTGAGGGTATATTGATGAGCATTCATAGCGAGACATAAACATCTTCAGATTACAGCCTCTGAATGGTTGCTACGATTTAACCAGTTACAAGTTGCCGGTCATAGGTCTTGTTGGCGGCTTGAACACCGGTAGTCCATACCAGGACTTAAATCACGGTACCATGGGAATCAGGAGCCCCCGGGATTTCGGTCCGGGCCTGACTTGTTAGAGGTAGACCCCCTTGTGGGAGCGTCATGGTGGCTGTGGTTTAAACCTAAATCGCGGGTACGGGTTTCCATTTTGGTTTAGCCCATTGTAGAGTTGCAAATAAAGTATTGGGTGCTGTGACCCTAAGAACAGCAAGAGGTTTTAGGTCGGCTTCGACTCATACCAAGGGTGGAACTTGTGCCTCCAACACAAGTTCTGCTTTGGTATAATGTATAAGCGGGTATAAGTATATATAAAGCGAGTATTATTAGCGATGGCAAGGCGAATCCTTGCTCCCAATGGGTGCATCTCGTAAACATAAGGTCTTAATGACAGGTGGTTTACGTTAAAAATCCAGGTACGTTCTGTACTTTGTTTAAAATTACTCAAAAAGCGAAATTTTATTTCAGTTAAAGGTATTATGTCGCAGTAAAACTTTAGCGCCTATAATATTCTGCTTGATTTATTGGTTCACTTAAATAGAGGCACTTAGTTTGTTTGCATAATTTTAACATTTATTGTGTTTAGTCGAAAACTTGTGAATTCGAAAAAATGGGAAAGCAGAAGAGTTTAACGGATCGAGAAAAAGGACAAATCGATATCTTGATCTCTGAAGCTCCTTCGAAGTTCAAATGTTGCTGATCATTACGTGAAACAAGGTGCCTTGTATGGCAAGAACTACAAAGGCAGGACTGCGATGGCTTTGACACCAAAGGAAAACCGCAAAGTCCTTAGGATTGCATCCAACTCCGCCATTTCTACATCGAAAATAAAACAAATGGCCAATGTTACAGCTAGCAAATCCAAAGTTCGAAGGGCTATTCTAAAAGCGCCGCATCTGAAATATAAAAAATTACAAAAAAAAGAAAAACACCTCCGAATCAATTTCGCAATTGCAAGGGACCACATGGCTTGGAGTTCTGCCACAAATAACGACCTCGGTGAATGGAAAAAAGT
The DNA here is from genome assembly GCA_963966105.1 of Volucella zonaria. Lineage (NCBI taxonomy): Eukaryota > Metazoa > Arthropoda > Insecta > Diptera > Syrphidae > Volucella > Volucella zonaria. The sequence continues at coordinate 67,736,812 of OZ014533.1, forward strand.
TGTATTTACTGACGAAAAGAAATTCAATTTGGATGGACCGGATGGATACAATTTCTATTTTCATGACTTAAGAAAGAAGGAGAGATACTTGAGTCGACATTACAGCCGTGAAGGGGGTGTCATGATATGGGGAGCAATCTCGTACTATGGCGCGTTCAAATTGAAAATTGTAGACTCCAAAATGACGGGAAACAGCTATAAAACACTATTGGAATCATCTTTTCTCGAGATTTGTGAAAAATTTGGATCCATTCAATATATCTTTTAACAGGATAATGCGCCTGTACGCACTTCAAGAGTGGTGAAGACTTGGATTGCGTCCCAAAATGGCCACCATATTCTCCAGATCTTAATATTATAGAAAATCTATGGGGATGGCTTACTAGTAAGGTTTATGAGAATGGGCAACAGTTTGAGGCCAGAAATGATTTAATTCAAAGCATTAAATCAGCCTGGTCTGAAATTCCATTAGGCTATTTAAAAAGTTTATACAAATCCATTCCTCAACGCATTTATGAAGTAATTTATAAACAAGGTGGCAACACAAAATATTGATCTTTAAAAATAAATGTAAAAAAAAAAATTGTTTGTTCCTGTTTTTATATATTTTCTTATTGGGTAAGTGCCTCTATTCAAGTGAACCAATAAATCAAGCAGAATATTATAGGCGCTAACCGTTAACTGAAATAAAATTTCGCTTTTTAAGTAATTTTAAACAAAGTACAGTCTGATATTGAATTATCAGAAAACCATTTATTATTAGATCAAATACAATTGCTTTAACCCTTATCCTGTACTTTAAAAAAAAACTCACATGGTATTTGTGGGTCAAATTTGCCTAATGTACTTTTCATTTAGCAATCACGATTTTTGCATGTAATTTTTTGTTCAGAATGATTTTTACAAATAAATTTTGAACATTTTGAGCATTTTGTTGAATATTTCGTGCTGTTGAAGCGACTTGGGCACAAGTAGCAGCGAGATCTCTTTAATGTTGACACTGTAGCTTATTCTGGATTTTTTCGTGTTTGGGCAATTTTGACCCATGTGTACAGGATAAGGGTTAATCAGCATTTTCTTTCATATAAATTATTACCTCTAATCAAGTGAAATTGTACGTATGTATACATATATGTGACAATATTCTTAATCACTCGTACACTTTCTTCTTTTTTTTTTTGGAAATTCACTTTTTTGTTGTCGTTTTATATGTACATATATTGTACGTACAATAAGTATTTATATATAAATGTTGCTGCGTTGTGTAATGTCCCGCGGAGCACTTCTTACAGGCGATGTAGCATTATATTGGGCGGTGGATCGTATCTGCACTCCAAATTATTCCAACACTAATAGCACTAGAAGGACTTTTCGTCCACCAGTTTATTGATGGATTGTCCTTATTACACCGGTAAAAGAAATTGCACCACGTAGGTGTAATGGGGGGGGGGAGGGGTGTTTAAAAGGAGGAATATGTCCGCATATATGCTTTTCGCGCCGACTGTATAAAATCCTTCCTTGTTTTTGTTTTTTTTAACCACTTTTCGCGCCGAATAAATCTCAAAAGGATAAAAAAACAAAAAGGGACCCGAATCCAATGCGACCTTGTCGCTCTATTTTCAGACATCAACTGTCTCAACTTCAACTCAAAAAAAGAAAAAAAAAGTCCCACCCAACACGACCTTGCCGCTATGTCCCCAGGCAGTCCAAAAAAAAGAACCCGATTTCGTCTGCTGATTTGATCAGCTGATCGCAACCCGTAGAGGCCATTGACCTGTCTAATTGTTCTCATTCTTTTAAAAATCCCGTTTCCTGTTTCCTATTTCGCTTCCTACCTCTTTCGTTTCCTATTTCGTTTCCAACCTCTTTCGCAGAAATAGGTTAATTCCTAAATTAGGTTCTTCATCACAGTACACAACCTACATACACAGCTTCATATCGAAATTACTCCCACACGATCTGTAGCCTTAGCAAGGCTTTCCACCTCTTCCACCAGAATTCGAACTATTCAACACTCTCTAGGACAACAGAGACAAATTCACCATACGGACAAGAGCACAGGGAGAGAGGGAGCCTACGAAGAAAGTGGAATGAGGGAATTCGAAAATAGAGTAATTGATAAAGTCAGATTTTATCGTGAGTTGGGAAAGAGAAATTAGTGGGTCAAATCAATATATTGGGAGGGGAAAAGGTCTGTTTCTGAAAAGGGGTAAATTTACTTGATTTGGTACAGTGAGGGAGCACAAATAGAACACCACAACTGAACATATTTATTTCTTTGGTTAAAAGGCTGACGCTACAAATTCTTTATAACAAAGTTTAAAATCTTAATTGCCAAATTCGAAGCGGTTCAAGACAGGGTTATTAACACTCCGACTTAAACAATCTTCGATTTCCAGGGAGACGGGCAATACAGTAGAGAAGAATTCAACTAAGGTGACGCGCGCAGAAAGCGACCACAAACATATTTAAAGAGATAGTTTGCCAAACACCGGGCTTGCAGCAGATGCTTATTATTTGAGATCCAGGTTTACCCTGTATTCAATGTAAGTACGTAGCTAACTTAGAGCTTTTACCTTAGTTTGCCATCTGTCGTAACGATTCTACATAATTGCAAACGCTATTGACTTTAACAGCAAATATATTCGTGCTAAATTGCAAAATTGTTCATCCATCATTTCAATTTATAACTTAATAAAGTCTTCGTGGAACGCTCCTCTACCTATGGCTTCTCGGTAAACTTAGATTGTGTACTTAACATTATTTGTGTTAAAAAATAAAAATCCATCATTCCGAAGATCAAAGTGCTTTTAATTAAATATTGACCCGCTGCCTGCCACCCTATTAGCAGGAACGAACAACTATAATCAAATCAATCGCTAAACAAATCAACTGTAAATTTTCCATAATTAATTACAACACGTGATAGCAAATTCTTGAATTAATATTGACCTCAAGCCTAGCGCCTAACCCTAGCAACGCCTGACTACCACTAGCAACCTCTAGCAACCACTAGCAACCCCCAGCCACCCAGCAGCCTCACCAGTTCCACCAGAGCCAGTTTTCAAAACGCATACTCGTTGCTTATCTTGCGTTATACACGCAGCAAAACTACTCCCAAGGCGTTATGATTAAATCTTTCAGTTGTACAACTAGAACGGGTGTCACGAGGGCGCGTACGATTACGTCGTATTATGACGAGTACATCGTTATACCCATACAATATACTCGTATACTCGATACAAGCGAATTTCAACATTAATAAGTGAATTAATTAGCTAATTCAAACACTATGAATCTATATGTTTTGCGTGATAATTAAATACTCGTCCTACTCATTCCGACGGCCCTACCCTTTTGCATTCTCTTCCCGGGCGAGGGTAGTTGAAGTATGATTCGTTGTCGTACAACCCCTTCATAATGATGGGCCCTAACTTGCTCGCTAATGCCTCTAACGAGCTTATTAAAATTTTATGAAATTTCGTATTCACAAACAGCTCTCAAATAATCAATCAAACTAATTTGCTAGTTAATTAATTGCGATAAAAAGAGCCACGCAAATTGGCACAGGGCGGAAATGGAAGAGGGTGAGTTCAAGGGTGGAATTGAGGACTACATCGAGCACCAATTGCTGCTTCGTTATTATTATTTTGTTTCAGCTTTTTTCTGTTTTTTTTTTTTTTTTTTTCTGTAGGATTTCATGAGATGATGTTGGGGAGGAAACACGCACACCGGAGAGCACACACACAATAGCATCATCACGCAAACTGGAGGGTGCCAGAGCTGGAACTGAATTGGAGAGCAGAACCTGGCTCTGGAGTTGGGGCTAAAACTGGGCGGCGATAACTGGGAAGATGGAGGGGGAGCATGCGACTGTAGTTTTTGGGTGGCAGGATGCTGTAAGTGCCCCAGATTGTTTGCGCTCCATTCACCTTGAGGATATAATTAAGCAGACATGTGTTCCTAATTGTAAGTGAGGGGAAGTCCATACGGATACACTGTACGAACACTCCCTGTTCCTTCTTCTGTGCTGTGTATTCTGTTCAGTTTTGTTCGGTTCTCTGCTCTGCCTTGGAACCTTGGTGTGCCTTGGTTGGTGCTTCTTTTAGCTGGCGAGGTTGGATGTTAGAAAAGCAGCAAAAGGCAAAGTTTTTCATTTGCCTGATAATTAAAGACATATACGAGTAAAGCGTAGAGTTAGGATATTATTATGAGGAGCAAGTGGATTATAATGTTCTATATGTGAACTTATATATTGGACATGTTTGTAGTCATGATAAGGTGACTGTTGACACTGGTAAACCAGGCAGAGCTGTAATATGAATTTTAAAATTTGATATCATGGTGGTGAATTTTTAAGACAAATCCAGTGTTTATCTTTTGTGGGTGATCAATTTTAAAAGCTACACCGAAAATTCCTAAGCAGTTGCCAACATTAGGAGCATGAGTTAATTTTCAAGTTTCTTTTTATCTTCAGATTTTCATTCGAGTCACTACAGCTCCTGGGCTACCAGATAAGGACTCAACACAAGCCCTCCATAATAAAGTGTTTCAATTAAAATCACGACACGAAACGAAAGAATGTAATCAATTGAGAGTGAATTCTGGACTGTGCGTACGCTATTCACTCATAACCACTACGCGGTATATGTTTAATACCTGCGATTCAGGAGATATGATGAGGCCTGTTCTGATTAGATAAAATTACAATGGCAATACTCCTGAGGAGGATCACTTCATGCAAATCCATTTATACATAACTTTAAGACGATTGGGATTCGCTTGGATCAAATTAAATTCCAGATTCAACCACTTGGTGACTTTATCAGTCATTTCGAAATATTGTGTTATATCACTATTATATAATCACTATGATGCGTTTTTCTTCTGATGAAGGGCACAAGGCAACTCCTGAAAAAATCATAGCAAGAGAAACAGCTGGCATGTCCTCCAATAATGCAGTGGCATGTGATTGTTGCAGGTTTTTTTTTATAATTTACGCGCGCCTAAGGGGTTATATGATACCCTTTTTCTGTTGCCTTCGGCGCGGAGGAGAAAGGAAAGCATTGTTGTGATGTAGTGGTTTGAAACTCAGGTGTGTTTGGTTTCCATATTGACTCACCAGGGGTGGGAGTCCGAATAGGGCGGAGAGATTTTCTTCACTAGGAATATGAGGTAGTGAATTTTAACGGTTGTTTTGTGCTTGAAAACCCTACAACAGCCAAATCTACATGTCAGTGTTATGCCTTCACACGTAGATTTTTCTGAATGATTTCCAATACACAAATGAAAACTTTTGTCGTGGCTAGGATTCGAACCTTGACCCTTCGAGTGGGAAGCGGTTGCTAGTACAACTACACCACGGTCACCCGTTGCAGTTGCTGGTTGTGCTATTTGTGAAATGGGGAAAGATACGATGTACTCGGAGTAAATATTCTGACTAGAAACCAAGTATCGCATTTCATTAAATTTTCGTAGAGGACCGCACGAAAGCCAATGATCTTTTAGAGGCGTCAGGAGGCATTTATTTGTTTTGCCGCCAAGCAGACGAATCATGTCATCTGCAGTTGTACTCTATGAAATCCAACTGTCAGGGCCGAAAGCGAGTTGGAGGTTCCCCACGTGACTTCATTAGTCCAAAAAAGTTCGTTATCCTGGACAATACTTATATAATTGGGGAAAGGAATGGTGATGCCTTGAATGACTAGATGAGTCAGACCAGTCATCTTCTTCCTTCTCGTAAAGAGAATAGCCCGAGTTTTGACAGGATTGACTAAAAGCCCTTTTCTAGTTCACAAATCACCAATCGTCAATCATGCCTTAGGCTGCTTGAGTTTAGAGCACACAGTCTCTAGACAAGATAAGACAGTAGGACCACTCCATTTTGCATATGCTTCAGCGAAGACGTCAGAACTATTGAGACCATGAAGAAGTGAGTCGATGACCTTGCACCATAGCACTGGATACAGGGATCGCCTTTGTTGGCAATAGATGTATACCCTCGTCATAATATACTCGCCGCAGATAGTACCCGCAATTAGTGATAACTCTTCGTCAGTGTCGATTGGAATTTACAGCGCGTACTCCTTTTTGTTGATTACGCCTTCGCATGATATGTGCGTTGATATGCGTGCTTGGGCAGATGAACCTCAACCATTCTCCTCGCATTCTTCAACACGATGGTGGTCAGACGGAGCACTTGACGAGCATGTAGTCATCTTTGCTGATTTCGGTATAAAGACTTCTCTGGGTATGCCAATGCTAGGTTAGCAGCGAAGATTCTCCTCAGAGTTGCCAGCAGCTAGTCTATATCATTAACAGAGTGTTTGGTGGCCTAATCCGTCAGAGCAAATGCAAAAATGTGGCCTTATTTTTCTTTGTGAAAGTAGAATAAGGCCAGATTTTAACGTTTGGATTTAATTCACTTTGTTGAAATGAAATGAGCCCAATTTGGCATTATGTATTCTACTTTTCATCGTTTTTAATTTTGCTTATCCCTTATAAGAAGTTTGAAATGATTAAAGTGAACAAATTTGACTCAATGGTTTTGATGGTTTTATTTGCAATGTACTCGAAAAGTGTAACAATTTAGGGCTTAGCCTCTTAAGCGACTTCGCATCCGCTAAGGGTATGTCAATAATCGTCAAGCAGGCGCCTATGTCTTACAGATACTTGGGCGACCCGCTTCGCGGGCATAAGGGATTTCAATTTTCTTTTCGCAGGATTTAGTCGCTCCCCTAAGGCTATGCCAACAACTGTCGTTTAGGCAGTGTGGGAGTAAATTATTCATTTGTGTGTGTGGTCAATCAATGGTTCCTGATGGATGATTGCTACCGTTGGAAAGGTTCTGAAATGATAAATAAACATTTTTTTTATTTGGTCTTATCTCGCTTTATGAATGAATTCCGAAGTGGAATAAGAAGTGTTTGCATTTGGCCTTATTTCACGGCACCCAGATACTGGCGTGTTGTGTTACTCAGCTCATTTGTGGCATCGGTAATTGAAACTTTTTGTCTCAGCTTTCGACTCATATAGGTGTTAAGTGTTTCCAGTGAGGCTGATTTCCTTCTGACCAGCCTGCTGGTTTCACCGAGGGTTTCGATTTTTCGAGAAAGTCCTTTTAAGAGGCGCTTTTGTAAGTCTGAACTAGCTACTTTTATTCTTTTTGCCTCGATCTGTAAACATTCCAGTATTCTTCAAAACAAGCCTTAAATGACTTCTTTAAACGTTCTGCTTTTTTTCAATAACTTAACACTTAAGTGGTATGATTACACACAAAGTGCCTGAGAATGTGCTTAGTTTCTATAAAAATGGCGCAAAGAGATAACTTCTTGCAAATACGTGTTTCACCATTAATCGACCTGACAATCTGCAGTAAAGTTTCCTGGCTGGACATGCAAACTCGGAACATATAGTGAGGGAATCGTTCGAGTTCTGAAATTTTTGTTTTATGTGAACTTAGACAGAGCTTTAAGCGTGTCCAGTTGATTTTCCGCGGATTTCTCGTGTCCAACAAGGCCAAATATCCGGCGTCCGGTTCTGAATTTTAAATACCTATGGTCCGATAGGAAGAAACTAGTACTTTTCATATGGTAATCACCTTAGCGTACTTCGTTTATAGCGCTAAGGCGATTACTTGCTGTCCTACTGTCGTAAGAAGTGTTGGTTGAGAGCCAGTTCGGTTTTGTTGGAGAGCCTTTACAAAACTCATTGCACCCCAAGTGAATTTAGGCTTTTGCTAGTTATATCAGCTGCAGTGCCATCTGTTTTACCAAAATTTACAGCTGTTCGGAAGTCTACCGAGTTTCTTTTATACTAAGTTCTATAATAGGAACCAGACAACATTACCTTGCTGTGTGCTGCAACTGGTATGTGTCCAAGATGAGGGTCCTCCTAGTTCGCGTTGATGATTCTTCTGACCAGTGATACGTAGGACAGTACTCCTCCTACTGCCTCTATTTTAAAATTCTTGAAGTTACTCCTAATGTAGAGGAAGACTGTGATAGCATCTTTGACTTAAAATTTCTTATATTAGGTTGAGACGTCAACAGCAAAATTGGATGAAGGTAAGTACCAATAATTATATGTACTTTTACATGTACTTTTACATATAATTATAGGTCTAAACTTAAAGTTTTGATTCTGTTATCATTTATCCGAGCTGAGAACTAAGCCGTCGCTCTCCTCTGACAGAGTAAATGGAAACTGATGACGAACTACAAAGAAATCCTTTAGGATCAGAGGAAGAAGATGAGCTCTTAGGCATATGTTCAGAATTGGAGGACTCGAACAGCACCGTGGTGGGGGCTCTATACAAGACACAAAGGTAAGATTAGAACTTTTGTATTAGTGAAATGTAGCCTTAATACATTTTTAATTCCTAACCTCAGCGACTCCGACTTAACCGTTGCTAGACTGGAGGCTACCAAAAGCTCCTACTGGCTGTCATCGGCATATGCTGGCCACAATCATCTGAGTCCTCTCCCTGGTGATAACCTAGAAAGGGTGGTACTGGAAGCTGGATGAATAAAAACTGACCTCATCATCGTGTGCGACGCTAAAGTTCATCAGACGGTATGGAGCAGTATCGAAATCAACTATAGAGGTGAGTCACTTTTTAAATATATTATAAGTACTAACCTCATTGTTTGCAACATTGGCAACCAGCCCACATTTATAAGAACAAACCAACAGGAAGTGGTAGATATCACTTTTGTCTTAAATGCTGTCGAACTGGATACATCCAATTCAGCCCGAGTGATGCTCCAACCTGCGTTCTGAAATTATCGGAAAACTGATTGGCCACAATACATAGGAATACTATCAGAAACACTATCCACTGAATTCCTAAGTCCCCCGCGTGACACCAATTAAGGTCAAGGAATTCACCCTGGCTCTCAATCAGGCTATGGCTGCTTCCTGCTTTCTTATTCCACCTAAAGGCAAGAAAAAGCCGTACTGATAAATAGCATTGGAACTGCTAAGAAACGTTTGCAGAAACTTTTCAACCTAGCAAACAGTACAAGAAAAGTGACTGACTGGGACTCATACAAAGAATCCCTCAAAATATATAAAAAAGAACTGAGGAAAGCAAATCAACGGTCCTGGAGGTGACAAAATAACAGAAACCTCTGAGGCATCCTCTCTACAATCAAAACAGGACTACTGTAACTGTGACTAAAATTCATGGTCTGATTACAAGAGATAAGCTGCTTTGCGCACTGCATAACTTCCAATCTGCTGGTCCAGATATTATCCTGCCTACGCTAGAGAATATTATGAGGAGCTGTGTAGAACTGATCCACATTCCACAGTTATGGAGAGAAGTCAATTTAGCTTTCATTCCCAAAGCCGGAAAATACTCTCACGTTGTCCCAAAGGACCTCAGACCAGTCCATCATCTTTCCTTCTGAAAACTCTAGAACGACTGATTGATATCCATATGCGAACTAAAATCGATCCAAGACTTTAGTCAACCAACATCGAACGATCCTTACGATATAGAGAGTACACAATGGTCGCTTTCCTGGAGATGGAGGGTGCCTTTAACAATGTCAACATATCCGCAATCACGACTGCGCTGTCAACTCTGTAGGTAGACGACTCTCTTGGAGAGTGGATTAGTTTTATGCTGAATAGCAGGACAGTCAGCTATTGCTGCTGTCTCCGGCGAAAAGAACTGGGAAGTTGGCGTGGATGAGCAGGATGCAGCCGCCATCAGCTATGTTAATCTGGTAAGTAATGCCTTTGGAAATTACCGAGAGGAGTTTTATGGAATAATAACTCTTTTGTCTCTTTTTGATACCGGCCGGCAGTCCGAATAATTTAATGCGCAAGTGCGTAGTTCCATTTCCAGTGCGTGGTATAAAGTACAGAACTGATTTTTGTGGACTCGGGAAAACTCGAATATGGACTTATGGAAAGCTTATTTCGGGGATGGAACTCATCCGATGGCAGTTCTTGTTGTGCCAGATGACACCCTACCGGTACTTTTACTTTTGGGGCGATGTTTTTTAATGAAATTTGGTATTCATTTATGTTCAATAATTTGAAGTCGGAAAAAATAATTTAATAAATTCAGATAAAATACGGAGTCGTGTTTCTGCTCACTTGTTTCGAGCGTTTCAGGAGAATTTGCTTTAGCGACCATTGACTCGTCACCGTCTGCGGAAAGTAGAAGTCACTGTTAATGAAACCGAGTGATTGTAAGCATTACTATGACAAGGAAACAATTCTGGATGCTTTTAATGAAGAATTACTCAAAATTATTGCAATCGATGTTTCTCATAACTTCAATGAGATAGATGTTAATCCAGCTCTTAGAATTGAGGATGCCAATCAAATAAGACATGTTGTTTTCAAAAACTACCTTCAATCGAATGTCTTTGTTACACCCTGCGATTACGAATTTAGTATACGACTGAACTCCGATGTCCCTTTTCATTTTTCACCACGGAGGCTCTCAATTGGTGAACGTACAGCTCTCCCAAAAGTAGTTAACGAACTTTTAGAGAAGGGAATAATAAGGCCAAGCGACTCACCATATGCTCCCCCGATCGAAGTGGTTTTTAAGAAAACTGGTTATATACGAGTAGGAAGTGTGTTGATTACCGGGTATTAAATAAAAATACCGTCCGAGACAATTTTCCTTTACCGCTGATAGAATCGTGTTTATAATACTTAGGAAAGAAGAGATATTTCTCCACCTAAGATTTGCGGAATGATTTTTTCCATGTGAGCGTAGCTGAAATTTCAAAGAAATATACAGTACTGTGCAAAACCTAAGCAACCATCTGGAGTCAGCAATTCATAGTAAATCTTTTCAACTTTCTACCCCAACAAATAAAAAAAATGGATATGTAATGATGTGTAATAGAGTATATTTTGAAATTCACAACTTTTTATAAAAGTAATAATACCTCAGATTTGAAAAAAAACGCAAAAACCAACATAGTAGCCAAATTGAGCGGTGCAAAACCTAAGCAACTTTGTAACCCACTGTAGAAAAAAATAGCTAACAGTACTTTTCCAGTCAGGTTGTGAGTGAGTTCTTTGTATTTGATTTTGAGTGATTGTTTTTGATCAGTTTTCTTTTAAGTTAGTCGCTTAATTGATATTTTTAATAAGTTACTCTTCTTCTCTTAAACTAAAGATTATTGATGAACTGAAGTCTGGAGATACTCAGGCAACATTAGCTAAACGTTATAATATTAATAAATCGATTATTTCATGTTTAATAAAAAAAATATAATGCAACAGGAGTCGTTGAAAGTCAAAATGTCAGTGGTAGGCCGCGTAAGACAACTTGTCGAACGGATAGAAACATTTGTGGTGTAATTAAAAAACAACCGTTCATAAGTTCGAATGAAGTCGTAAAATTACTTGATTTGAACATTTATGCTAGCACGGTGTGAAGACGTGCAATTGAAAATAATCTTCGAAGTTACGGGCCGTGCAAAAAACCGATGTTCACAAAAAGACATTTAAGGAACAGGTAGTGCAATTAAATTCTTTAAACATAATTCAAACTAAAATCTTTTTTCATATTAGGCTAAATTTTGCCAGAAAATACCAACATTGGTCTCCTGAAAAATGGAAAACAGTTCTTTTCAGCGACGAGTCAAAATTTAATTTAATTAATTTTGACGGGATATGTTATGTGAGACGTCGCAAAGGGCAGCGACTCAATCCTAGAATCTGTACACCCACTGTAAAGCTTGGTGGGGGTAGCGTGATGGTGTGAACCTGTTTTTCGGCAGGAGGTGTAGGTCCATTCTACGAAATAGACGGGATCATGGACCGATTCAAATATAAATCCATTCTAGAATCGGTACCACTACCACATGCAGAGTGGGAAATGCCACTTCGTTGAGTGTTTCAACAGGATAACGATCCGAAACACACATCGAAGTTGGTAAAGGAGTGATTAGCGGATAGTTGGATTCAAGTCCTTGATTGGGCGGCCCAATCACCCGGCTTGAATCCAATTGAAAACCTGTTTGGTATCTTTAAAAACCGGACAACACTTTTCCAATAGGTCTCACCTATTCAATGCTTTGAAAGTTGAGTTGGAAAATATACCAGAATACACTTTCAAAGTTAATTACTTCTATGCCACGTCGTTGCATCTCTGTTAATCAAAATAAAGGATATTACACGAAATATTGAAAAAGATGCTTAGGTTTTGCACAGCTCAATTTGGCTACTTTGTTGGTTTTTGGGTTTTTTTCAATCTGAAATATTATTTTTATTATATTATATTTATTGTAGCGGAATATTTATACATTATTTCATTAACTAAATTGCACAATTTACAGAGTTATGGCATAAGTCTACCTTACTACTGATATATTTATAATATTTTAAAAAAGCAAAAGAACAACTCAAACAAAAATCTTGAAGGAAAAGCTACATAGAACCTTCATTAAAAAGAAAAAAAAAAGAAAAAAAAAATACAAAACAAAATGTAATATTCAGTAACGATAAGAAGGGTGGGCGATGGAGTAAATTTTCCAGAAAAAACTTTTAGTTTTACTATACATTAAATCAATAATGAGAATATAGATGTATAACAAAATAATCAATAATAATATTAAACAGAAAATAATAAATAAATGTATCAAACACATAAGTAAATAAATTAGTAAAATTAATATCACTGAATCAGTTTTCTTTTAAATAATAATGAAATAAACTATTAAACTAGGTCTGAGATTAAAGCGTTATTAGACGACATGCAAGACATATTGGGTGTATAACTTAATTCGTGCGGTTTTTTTTCAAAATTTGAACGTTTATTTAAGTGAAACGTGTACAATAGTATTATTCAAAGTATTGCCAATCTGAAGCTATGACTTTTTCCCATCTTTCTGGCAATTTGTGGATCCCATCCCAAAAGAACTGCGCCGGCTTGGCAGCCAAGAATGAATCAAGCCAATTTTTGATATTCTGCTCTGATGTGAACAGTATTTCAGTGAGGGCGTTCTGCATCGACCGGAACAAATGGTAGTCAGAACGGGCAAGGTCTGGGCTATAAGGCGGTTGGGGTAAGACTTCCCATCCACTGTTTTCCAAATAGTTCTTAACTGGAATAGCAACGTGGGGCCGAGCGTTGTCATGATGGAAAATTATTGCCTCGTGTCTGGTCGCATATTCCGGGAGTTTTTCGGCCACTGCTCTCTTCAAACGGATTAATTGTTTTCGGTAGCGTTGTCCATTGATGGTTTCACATAATACAGCACCTGATCCCACCAAATACAGAGCATTTCCTTCGCGCCATGGATATTCGGCTTTGCCGTTGATTTGGCTGGTTGGCCGGGTTTCAAATATGATTTTTTGCGCTTGGGGTTGTGGTAATGGATCTATTTTTCATCACCAGTAACAATCCGGTGCAAAAATGACTTCCTTTTGTGGCGTTCCAGCAGCATTTCGGACATGCAAAATCGCCTTTCGACGTCTCTCGGCTTGAGTTCATGTGGAACCCAATTTCCTTGCTTTTGAATATATCCAGCTGCTTTTAAACATTTTGAAATGGCTGCTTGAGTGACACCCAAAGATTCTGCGAGCTCTTCTTGTGTTTGGCAACAATCTTCATAGAGTAATGCTTCCAGTTCTTCATCTTCAAACTTTTTTGGCTGCCCAGGACGTTCATCGTCTTCCAAGCCAAAATCAAAACTTTTAAATCGTGCAAACCACTTTTGGCACGTTCGCTCAGCTAGCGCATGTTCACCATAAACTTCCATCAAAATACGATGACTTTCGGCAGCAGTTTTCTTCATATTAAATTAATGAAGAAGAACTCCCCGCAAAAACACTTTTTCAGGCACAAAGTTCGACATATTTGAGTGAAAAAAAATTATTGTTGTTTACGCTTCAAATGAATGACGTATACTGAAATGACGTACAATGACAGTAGCTTCCCAACGCATGTTCCAATGGAATAACACAAGTTACGCCATCTCTTAGCAAACCGCACGAATTAAGTTATAGACCCAATAATATAACGTTCATTATGCTTACAAATTCTTGTTATACCAATTCGATATTTGAAATCGCGTGAAGCTCAACTGTTGAAAAAGACCATGAAAGCTTAAGGATCATTTTCAAAACCTTATTTTAAGCAATTTGAAGTCTCCGAATATGACTAGCCGCACATTTTCCCCATGCTGGTTACCCATAAAACATAATTCCTTGAAAAACAACTTTAAAAATCAGGAGCTTATTTTTATTACTAAGTCTTGATTTGCGATTAATAAATGGATAAAGAGTTTTGATAATAATGTTAATCTTTTTAATTATTTCCTGTACATGCAATCCAAAAGTTAAAGTTTTGTCTAGGTGCACACCAAGGTATTTAGCACTTGAACACCATTCAGTGCTTAGACCATTTACTTGCAGATTGTTGCATGGCAAGAAACAGGCTTTTCTTTTTCGAGTGAAAAAGATAACCTGTGTCTTGGAAGCATTTATTCGAATCTTCCAATCGAAAAAGTAATCTTGTATAACATACAGTGCAGATTGTAGGTTTGTTTCAATGTTAAAACCGACTGAATCTGATGACAAGATGCAAGTGTCATCGGCGTAAATTGCTTTTTCACAGTTTGTTAAACGTGGGAAGTCATAGGTAAAATGGAATACAAGATCGGGCCTAGATTTTGTTCGAATGGCTGATGCATTTTTTTGATAACATGAGTTTGACGCTTATTTTTAGTAGAAAGCTTTTCTCTCATATCGAAAAAGCTTTTACGGCTCAAACATGAGACGTCAGTGGATTTGTGTGTTGCATTGCAGTTTGCACATTTGATGATGGGTGATTTGCATTTACTTGTTTCACTTTTAGAACAGATCGCACAGTGGGTCTTGATGTGACAATATTTTTCTCCGTGGCTGAACAACTGGCAATTGAAACACTGTGTATAATTTTGCTTTCGACGCCGTGCAAAATCCCACTTCACTTGTGTTCTGAATATGGATGGTATATCTTTTTTTAAATCTGCAAGCCTAACTTACCGCGTTCAAGAAACACTATATAGATAACATCACTGAAATGTTCATGCTGTTTTTTTATAAGTTTAACATTTTCAGATTTTAAGCCAAGTGTGTTTAGTTCATTTTTTAAAGTTTCCAATTGGCATTTCGTCAAGCCCAACAAGAACAACTTTAAATGACCTTAATGTTGGAAGGTCATGTGTAAAAAATTGCCAGTTTTTAGATTTCAATGTAGAGCATACACTTTCATGATCTTCACTTTTGTCACAGTTAATTTTTATGCCAATTGAAATTTTTTTATGAAGTAATCTTTGACTTTGATTTCTTTCAGCAAAGAGTGAACACTTTCTGACGATTTTTGCAAAACGCAAATGGAAGTTGGTGGAGTAATTAGCACTTCTTCACATTCGGTATTGCTGTCTGAGTCCGGAAGGCATTGTAAGGAGGTAAACCGCCCAAACCTAAAGTTTTGGTGATCCGCACTCAATTTCCGATTTTTAATGTTGAAAGACAAATTAATGTCTTGAAGTAAAGTTGGTGAACGATTACGTTTGTGAATGTTTGTCTCTTGGAATGTACCGCACAGAAAAGCGTCTGATTAAAGCACTATTTTCCACTGTTTTTATTATTAATATTTTTTTTTTAATTAATTAATTTTTTATTTTTTTTTTATACAGAGAATTGAATTGATTGACGTTTAAGTCTCAGCTCACTGAGAAGAATGGAAATATTATTACTTTTATGAAAAGTTGTGAATTTCAAAATACACTCTATTACATATCATTACATATCCATTTCTTTTTATTTGGTGGTGCTGACTCCAGATGGTTGCTTAGGTTTTTGCACAGTACTGTACCTTGTTTGTGACACCGTACGGACGATTTGAATATAACCGTATGTCTTTCGGATTAAAAAACGCCTCGTCTGTCAGCACTACATACATCGTACTCTGCAGGGTTTAATTGAATCGAAAAAGATTATCATTTACCTCGATGACATATCTGTGGATACGAGCGAAACTCTAATCGAAGTTCTGCAAAGATTAGCTAACCTTGGATTTGACTACAGGCATTGTCACGGTACTCTATGCCGACGAATTTTAAACAGGTTCGGTCATGTCTTGGGCTATTCTCATATTTTCGAAAATTCGTTCCAAACTACGCGTGAATAGCACGTCCTCTAAGCGTTGGTTGAGAAGTGGAGTTAAATTTGAAATCGACTAGAATTGTAAACATGCATTTAATGAGATAAAGGACAAACTCATGTCATCTCCTGTTTCGGCTGTTTATGACCCGGAAAGAGAAACTGAACTATACACTGATACGAGCACAGTAGGATTTGGTGCCATGTTACTGCAAATACAAGAAGACGGAAAATTGCATCCCATATCATATTTCTCAAAGGCTACTTCTCCTGAGGAATCGCGAATGCATATTTTTGAATTAGAAACGCTGGCCATCATACATGCACTGAATCGTTTTGACAGTTATTTAAGAGGAATCGTATTTAAATTAGTAACCGACTGTAATGCGCTGGCCCTTACGATAAGCGAGAAGAGTATATGCCCGAAGGTAGCCAGGTTGGTTCTAGCGTTAGAACAATACGACTACAAAATTCAACACTGAAGCGGTATAATAATGGGCCACGTTGATGCATTAAGTCGATCTTACGACGCAGAATTTCCCGCACCCGAAGATTTACAGGCTAAAGTTTTAGGACGAATGGTCGTCGCATGTTCCGAAGGGGAGAATGTCTCAACCGACGATGGTAATTTACTTGACGGGAAAGCTTCGACCGACGAGGATATTTCCACAGACGAGGGTACTTTCACCGAAATTAATAACCCCAAGCAAGTGACGCAGCCGCTATTAGAATTTCAAATACCATTACGTATAGTATAGTCACCGTAGCAGATAAGCAAGAGTTAGATTTTCTGATACAAGTCACGCAGAATAGAGATAAGGAAATTGTACAAATTAGAGATCGATTAGAGAAAGAGGAGCTCGTCGAATATGAATTACGAGATGGACTGGTATTCCGAAAAAATAAGATCAGCACTTTGCAGTTATATTTGCCAGCCGAAATGGGGAGCAATGTTATACGTCTAGTACACGAGAAAATTTGTCATGCGAACAACTCAAGAAGTATTACTGGTTTAAGGAAATGAAAGACAAAACTGAAATGTATATAAAGATCTATCTACGCTGTATTATGTGCTCCCCTCCAGCTCGAATTAATGAACATAATCAACACAACATCCCAAAAGAGCCTATTCCATTCGACACCATACATATTGACCACTTTGGCCCACTCCCTCCAGTAAGTTCGCAAAGGAAGCATGTGTTAGTCGTTATTGACTCTTTTATGAAATTCATTAAGCTGTATGCAGTGAAATCAACCAAAACCGAGGAAGTTATCGCATGCTTTGATAAATATTTTATTAGCTACAGTAGGCCTCTGCGCATCATCAGTGACCGAGAATCATGTTTCACTTCGTTAGAGTTTAGTTCGTATTTGTTGAAAAGGAATGTCGACCATGTCAAAATCGCAGTTACATCCGCTCAAGCAAATGGCCAGGTGGAGAGGGTGAACCGGGTGCCCAAAACTATGTTAAGCAAAATAAGTGATCCGCTGAATCATGCAAACTGGTCAAAGATGCTAACAGAGATAGAATTTGCCATGAACAACACAACCCATAGTAGCACAAAACAAACACCGAACATAGTGCTGTTTGGAGTCAATCAGCGGCTAACAGATTACTTAGAAGAGAAACAATCACACGGAACATTACGAAATCTGGAGAAGATCAGAACAGATGCATCCGCTGCCATCCAAATGTCGCAAGATACTAATCAAAGATACCTTTTGGAAACAAGTATGCCAGCAAGGATATACTTCGAAGTCATTCGATATTTTAATACGACTGTTGGTACAAAAAAGAAACTGAATGCGAAGTACCGAGGTTCCTACGTTGTTCATAAAGTTTTTCCTAACGACCGGTACGTCATCCGTGACGTGGAAAATTGTCGAATCACTCAATTGCCATATGACGGTGGGGTAGAGGCTTCGAACATGCGGAATTGGCTAGTGCGGTAGGGGTGCGAGGTTTTTTGGGGGTAACACTAACTATTCATACGTGGTTCGATTGAGGTCAAACAAAAATTTCAGGATGGCCGATTTGTAGTAGATTGAAAATATAAAGGGTCCGCCAAAAATGTTTTTTTTTTTGAAAATGCTATAAAAAAAAATCGCTGAATATTTTCTCAAATTTCTTTTTTTATTGGAAAGTACAATCCTTCCGGTTAATAATGAAAAATAATTTCATTCAAATGGCTGCCTCGGCTGGCCATGCAGTAGCCTACACGATCGGTCCAATTTTTAAGCACATTATCGATTGTGTGCAGCTGTATTTCACCAATGGCTTCACGAATATTGTCCTTTAAAGCGTCAATTGTCTCTGGCTTGTCGGCGTAACACTTATCTTTACGGCAACCCACAAATAATAGCCCAACGGTGTCAAATTGCAGCTTCGGGGTGGCCAAACGACATCAGCTCTGCGGCTGATAATGCGATCTTCAAAAACAGGGCGCAAAACATCGAGTGTAACTTCGACTGTGTGGCACGTGGCGCCGTCCTGTTGAAACCAAATGTTGCCAATATCCTCCTCTTCAATTTTTGTGAACAAAAATTCGTTCAACATGGCCCGATAACGATCGCCATTGACTGTAACGGCCATTCCTTGCTCATTTTCGAAGAAAAATGGCCCAATTATGCCTCTGGACCAAAATCCGCACTAAACAGTGACTCGTTTTGGGTGTATCGGCTTTTCAATATATGCGTGCGGGTTTTCTGTACCCCAAATGCGACAATTTTGCTTGTTTGCATACCCGTCAAGATCAAAATGAGCTTCATCTGAAAAGATGATTTTTTTGGCAAAATCGGCATCTTCTCTAAGTCGATCGCAGGCCCACTTAGCGAAGCGTTGTTCAAGCGTATACACAACCATATTCGTTCAGCGGAAGGATAAAACTAATTATCTGTCAAATCAGACATGAGCTAAGTGTTACCATTCACGAAATAAGCACCAGTTGAAAAAAAAAAACGTTAGATGGCGGACCCTATATATATATTTTTTTTATTCAATCTGGCGGCAGCTTTAAAACTATACGCATCGACAACCATATAGTGTAGGTATTTCGATTCGGTTACGACATCTTTGTTTTTCCTTTTTCTTTCTCGAGTCTTAATATCGGTAAAAATTCATAAACGATCGAGACCTCCAAGTATATTGGACAGTTCACTGTCCTCTACAAAAAAAAACTACGTCTTTACTGACAATGGCCAATACCAAAAAAAAATTCTCGCTCTAACTACTGGAGCCCTCTCCAATGTCTTCCGGACAGTGACAATGAAACCGATGATATGGACGAAATTATATCGCCAAAAGTTAAAAAAATGAATATTCCTCAAATTAAAGTGGTACAAAAAATTTCTGAATATGTGCACAGTTAATTTAATTCACTGAATATCTCCGATTATGCTATAAAAAAAATTACCATCGGAATAAAAATTTTGTGTAACAGTATGGATTCATACAATAGTGTTCTAACTAAACTTCAAAAACAAAATTGTCAGTTCTTCACACACGATGTTAAAAGCGAAAATGCTTTTAAAGTTGTTTTTAATGGCTTAGGGAATATTGAGATTAATTCATTAAAAAACGAATTAATAAAACTCTCAAGGACTTAAAACCAATAACTAAAACCTGCGATCATTATGAAGACACATTTTATATAACTTATTTTGAAAATGGTAGTGTTAAGCTCAATGATCTAAAGAAAAAATACAGAAATATTTTTCATACGCAAGTGAACTGGAGCTATTCTTCTAATTTTTTAATAAGAATTATAAACTTCTGACACCAATTTTTCTTATAATTTTTCCTTTTGCAATGAATTCAACTGAACACATCTGTAAAGTTCTATGGAAATAAGCTACCGTTTATTTTCAAATGTATAATATATAATTTATTTTTATTTTACTTTTACTTTATAAAAACTATAATATAAAAATATAATTTATTTTATTTTACTTAGGAAAACTGTAATTTTAAAATTGTAAATACAATTTAAAAAAAAATAATAATACAATTATAATTAAATGACTTATTTAATATTCAATTTTATAAACATCATCCGAAATTTCATTATTATGTGACTTGCTTACAGGTTTATTTTTTTTATATATAACAATTGGTTGTACATTTTCCCTTCTTCTTACTTTAAACCAATTATTCAAGAAATTCAGTTTTAAACATATATGTTTACATTTGAAACATTTACAACATAACATAATTATAACTAACAATGTTAATGTTCCGACAATATGAGTGATAATAATGAACTGGTAAGTTGGATCAATTGGCTTAAATGCCATTGTATATTTCAAATTTTCGTCAGTGCAGCAGTCATCCTGACTTATATCTTTTCCTAAAATTGTATTATCATATTCTCCTACCAATTCTAGGTCTGGAACTAAAATTATAATTATAACTCGATATCTTGTAAAATACCACAGGTTATTGAAACTGAAATAGGATTTGTTAATAAATATAACCAAGTATTATGTTTTTCTAGCTTATGCCAAATTTCTAAATTTCGATTAACGACTCTTAGATCGCATTCAGATACTTTTTTAAAAAGAAAGATTTCTGTTTCGCACATGTGATTTATGTATGGATTTATTAAAGTTATTTGGTAACACAGTTTCTCCGTTCCTACTAAACTGCAATCTTTATCAATTTCATTCAATAAAGCAGCTTTAGATTTTGTTTTACTAATAAGTAAATATTTTTTCTTGGTATCTATCATAACTGTAGTTAATATTTTAATTTGAGGAATAAGTATCATGTTGAACAGATCATATTGCTCTTGATCAGTAATGGGTATTTTAATAATAAAAACAAGTTGCTCATGGTCAACATAAGCAGTTATTTTTGAAATCTCTAAAAGAGTATTAGCGTTTTCTTCATTTAATTTTACAGAATAGAGCGATCCTGAAGGAAGAGTCGTTTCTGATTCCTTTAATTTAGACAAAAATATATCAAGAGGTATAATGGAAGGGTGAATTTTCCCTACTTTAGCGAACATAACAACATTAATAAGTAAATTTAAATCGATTTCGGTATCTACTACCAGCATACTAAAATAATTGACCATTTCCAAGTCATGTTTCAAATTGAGTGAATAGTTATTAATTTTCTCTAATCCCTGATTTATTTCAACTTCTGCTCTTTTTAATCTTTTAATAGTTTTATCGAAATTATTAACAGTGTTGCTAATTATTGTGGTTTGAACTTGTAGAATAGTTATACTATCTCTCTGCTTATTTTGTAAATCATCAATTGCATCATTGATGTTATCTGCCTCCTCTGGGTCTACTGTTCCAAATAGCATTTTTAATCCTGAGCCTATTACATTAATTAATCCTCTTTTTGCTCTCTTCCCCATAAGATGCATTAAATTATAATATGATGTATCTATTAATTCCATTCGACTTTTTACTGTTTTGAGCGTTCTTGAGCATTCTATTGTCCTATATGTATACATAATACATAGCTCTTCAAATTGATTATAACAATTTTTGATTAATCTTTGTCTGTACGAGATAAAAGATGTATTCAGATTTATTATCAAACTCCAAGTTTGATCGGATCGTACTTCAAAAACTTTTTCATAATAATAACAAAGTTATTGCTATTGAGTTGACATCCAGCCACTATTACCCTGTAAATAAGGTTTTGTGTTATTTGTTGTATATTATACTTTAAAGTTTTATTATTTTTCTTAAAGGTAACATTGGTATTATCGGACTATAAAACTGTATAGGGACCTTGGTATAATGGATAAAATTTAGATTTTTGAGGAATCCTAATAAGTATTATTTTATCACCTACCCTATTATATTTATTTTAATAAATCCTTTTCTAAGAAAACAGCTGAACCCGATCCTAGTTACTTTAGCTATATGAGAAACTATCCTGAGACATCATCCGTTTCGCTAAATATAACAAAATCTTTGGTATCTGATAACATTACCAAACTTAAAGATGATTTTTCGTCCGGCCCTGATGGTCTACCGGCTATTGTAATAAAAGAGTGTATTAACCATCACGGGCCTCCCCTTGATGCCCCATTTAACTTGTCTGTCTCAACAGGTACTTTCCCTTTCCTATGGAAGGAATCTTACATCATCCCTATTCATAAAAAAGGAAGTAAGGCCGAAGTCGATAATTATAGGCCCATAGCAAAACTCTCTTGCATACCCAAACTTTTTGAAAGCATAGTCTATCAACAACTGCTTCCGTACTGCAGGCCAACTATCTGTACAAATCAGCATGGTTTCATGAAAGGTAAATCAACGACCACTAACCCAACAGAGTTCATCTCTAGGACGCTTCATGCTTTAGAAGACGGTGATGAAGTCGATTCAATTTCTACTGATTTCAGCAAGGCATTCGATAAAATTTCTCACCAACTTATCATTTTTAAACTAAAAAAACCTGGCTTTTCCCCTCATTTTGTGGCATGGACCAAATCCTATTTAGAAGACCGAGAATACAGGGTCATCTTCAGATCTTCAACCCAATTAAAGCATCATCTGGTGTCCCTCAGGGTAGTCACCTTGGGCCAATCATCTTTATCCTGACGATTAACGACATAAATCTCATTTTAACGAATTGTAATCTTTCTATTTTCGCTGATGACATGAGAATTTCCAAAGTCATTTCATTGCCTTCTGACTCCCATTGCCTGCAAGTTGACTTAAATAAGTTTTCGGTATGGTGCAAGCAAAACTTTTTGGAGCTTAATGTCAGCAAATGCCAAGCGATCACCTATTCCCGCAAACGTTTACCTCCCCCTCCAAGAAACTACTTCATCTGCGATGAGCCTATTCCTTCCACTAACCAAGTACGGGATCTATGAATAATTTGTGACAGAGAATTGATTTTCGACTCACATATTGACAGCATTATAAATAAAGCTAACTTGGTTTTATCAAACACTGGTCGAAAGAATTTTCCAACCCTTACGTTACAAAGTCCCTGTACATTACTTTTGTAAGGCCTCTTCTTGAATATTGCAGCCAAGTTTGATCACCCTATAAACTAACCAACGTTCAAAGAATAGAAGCAGTCTAACGCAGGTTTATCCGTTTCGCACTTCGTGATCTACCCTGGGCCGACCCATATGGATTACCCCCCTATGAAAATAGGCTGAAACTAATTAGCATGCATACCCTAAAAAAACGTCGTGAAGTCGCTGATGTACTTTTTATCCACCAGTTACTGACTGAAAACATCGAGTGCTCGAGAATAACGCAAAATATTGCATTCACTCCCAATCCCCGTAATCTAAGATCTGTCCCACTCTTCCTGATCCGAACTCACCGCACCAACTACGGTCACTTTGAAGCCATATCTAGAATGTTGCGTATAACGAACAACTACGCCGAAGTCTTTGACCTAAATAGCAGCAAACACGAAATGAAAAAAGCACTGCTCAATATGCCACTCCCTTAACATCCCCCTCGTCCACAATTTCTCCTCGCCCCATTAGGTTAAGAATATATTTGTTAGTTTTAAGTTTTTGCTTGTTAATAAGCTAAATAAAGTTGTCCGGGGTAGACCCGGGCTAATAATAATAATAATAATAATAATAATATATTTTTTTTCATTTAATGTTTTATCATATTGATCTTTCGATTTTTCTTTTGATTTCAAAATATTTTCTCTTGCTTTTTCTTGTGATTTTATAATTTTAGTTTTTATAATATCATTGTAATCATCATAATTAAGCTCATTTCTAGAAAGTATAGAACTAGGTAATTCAGGTTTATATCCAAATACTAGCTCATATGGAGTAAAATTAGTGCTCGAGTGTATATTTGTGTTATAAGAAAAACTAGCATAATCAAGCCATTTATCCCATTCACCTTATTCTTAAGTATTCTGCGTTTCGTAAATATTCTGCGAGAGTAGTATGAACTCTTTCCAAAGCACCGTTTGTTTGTTGTTAATAAGGTGTGGTGTTTATCTTTTTAATCTTAAATAATTTACATGAATTTTTCATGAGTGTACTCATAAAATTAGCACCTTGATCTGTAAGTATTGATGTTGGTATTCCATATTTTGAAATAAAATGATGAAAAAGTGCATCAGCAATAATTGCTGCTTCTTGATTTATTATTGGAATAAAGCAAGTAAATTTTGTTAAATCATCTTGAATAGAAAGGACGTATTTATTTCCTTTTGAGGTTTCTTTTAAAGGCCCAAATATGTCTAAAGAGATTCGCTCAAATGATCGCTTACTTGTAGTTGTTATCAACATTGGATTTTTTATCGGTTTTCTATTAATTTTATTTGTCTGACACTTAATACAAAATTTAACATACTTCTTGATATCTTTACTCATATTTTTCCATTTATATTTGCTCCGTAAGGTTTTAAGTATTCTAAGTATGACCTCGTATTATAGAATTATGGGTTTTTTTCAGTATTGTTGTTATTTCATCTGCAGTTGGTATGATTATTTCATTTTCTTCAACATAATTAAGTTGTAATTGATTTTCAGAAAATTTGGAAACTAAAAGGTTGAAAATTCTTTTTGAATTAGTGTCATAGATTTTTGTTAAATAAAAAGGTTTTTCATATTTCCTATAAATTTCAATAAGATTATCAAATGCTTCAGAAACCTGTTTTAAATCAGAGTCTTCCCATTCATTTTCCTTAATTATAATATGAATAGTGTTTTGTTTTGCAATTTGAAATTTAGTTATTGTTCCAATTTCTAATTCTTCTTGAGAAAGTAACTCTTTTTCTTTTAAATTCATTAGTCTATTAGAATATGTAGGACTTTCAAAATATTTGTCAGATATATTTAAAATTATACCATCAGATAAATTTTTATTTACTATGATTTGTGATTCATTGTTTTCTTGTAGAGTACTTCTGCTTTCAAATGTACTTGGTAATTCATGAAAAATATCTCTTATTTCTTGCTCCTCAATTGGATTTACATTTAGTCTACTTAAGCAATCTGCTTGAATATTAGTTGATCCTTTTTTATATCTAATTTCATAATCATATTCTGCCAATTTTAATCTCCATCGTATTAGTCTACTTCCAGGATCATTTACATTATATAACCAAGTTAATGGCTCATGATCGGTCTGAACAATAAACTTTCGTCCATATAAATAAGGTCGGAAGTGTTTAACACCCCAAACGATAGCTAAACTGAATAATTTCAGTTTTATTTAAAGTTCTAGAAGCATATGCGATTGGCATTAATTTATCTCCCTATTTTTGTGAAAGAATTGCACCTAGTGCAAAATTTGATGCATCAGTTGTTGAATAAAAAGGTTTATTAAAGTCCGGATATTGTAGGATTGGTTCTTTCGTCAAAGCAGTTTTAAGTTCTTCAAAGGCTTTAACTTGTTCGTCTGTCCATCAAAATGAAACATTTTTACGTAATAATTTTGTTAATCTTTGGGAAAACTTTGAAAAGTCTGGAATAAATCTACGATAATAACCTACTAATCCAAGGAATTGCTTTATTTCTTTCTGTGTGTTAGGAGTTTTATAATTTTCAATAACACGTATTTTATCTGGGTTAGGTTTTAAACCATCCTGCGAAATGATATGACCTAAATAACCTACCTCCTGTCTTAAAAATTCACATTTATCAGGTTGCAGTTTTAAATTTGCCAATCTTAGCTGATCAAAAACACTAGTTATTTTCATTTTATGATCTTCCAGTGATGAGGCATAGACGACAATATCGTCTAAATATACAAAACATTTTATGCCTTGTATTCCTGATAATACAACATTCATCAATCTCTGAAAGCAAGCAGGAGTATTTTTCAGTCCGAAAGGCATTCTACAAAATTCATAGTGCCCATTCGGAGTAGAAAAAGCCGTTTTCTGCCTGTCTTCTTTCATTAAAGATATTTGATGAAAACCTAAAGCCAAATCAAGTGTTGTAAAATATTTAGAATTCCCTAACTGATCTAATATATCACTTATATTTGGATGTGGATAATTATCTGAGACTGCATGCTCGTTTAATTTACGAGAGTCAACTACGACTCTCCATTTAATTTTTCCAGATGAGTCGATCTTTTTAGGGACTACCCAAAGTGGAGAAGACCATGGACTATTTGATGGTTGAATTATTTCTTGTTCTAACATTTTATTTATCTGAGTTGCTACCTCATTTTCATGAACTTTGGGATATCTATATGTCCTTGCACAAATAGGTGAAGCATCTTTTTCAAGTGGTATGTGATGCTCAAATACTGTGGTGTGAGATAGAAAATCTCCTTCCAAAAAAAATAAATTTAAATATTGATTGCATATTGAATAGGTAGAATCCCGTTCTTCTTCATTTAAATGATCAGTTCTTAAAATATTTTCTATTTTATTACACCTATCAGTTTTATTTTCTGATATTGGATTTATATTAAATTTAATTTTAGAAATTGGTTTTAATTTCTGAACTCCTAGTTTTAAATGAACAAACTCTTCGTTTGTATTAATTATAGTTACATATGCATTCCCGTTAATATTCTTTGCAATTCAATCACTTAAAAAACATGCGGGAGTTATTTCAGTTTTTTCTATATAACCCTCATTTAAAGTCCCTTTTACTGGTATTTTAACAATTGTTTCGCTTCTTGCGGGTAAATAAGCTCTATAAGAAGTATCAAAATGGAGACAACTTTTAACATTGTCGTTATATATTTTTTCGTTCATGTAATCAATTAAAAAGGAATATTTCCGTAAAAAATCGTTTCCCAAGATATCACCATCACCATCAAGCTGAATGTTGATATCCGAGAATATATGAAAATTATGAACAAATTCATGATCCGAACCAACAGAAGGACAAAAAATGAATTTGAGTTCGACTTCACCCTGACTTTGAATATTAGTGTTTTCTATATCGCTAATATTTATTTTATTGTTTTCATCGATAATTTGACTTAAATGTTTCCTTAACAATGAAATTTCTGAACCCGTATCTAATGAAAGAGAAAGTATTTTATTATTTATTTTTATTTTAATGTATGGTCTTAAACTGGGAAATTCTGAGTGTTGTTAATCAGACTCGAATTTGGTAATTCTACTTGTATTGCATCTGTATGATTCGTTTTCGAATTGCTTGGTACTGGTTTCTTGTAGTTTTTTGACGATTGGGAGTTTTTTGACACTTGAAAGTTTTTTGATGCTTGAGAAATTCCTGATACATTTGAGTTTATTGAATTATTTTTAAGGTAGCATCTATCAATGGTATGACCTGTTTTGTGATAAAAACTGCAGGTATTTTTATTCTGTATTTTATTTTTCAAAAAGCACTTGTCAATTGTATGACCAGGCTTGTTACAATGGTTGCAAATTAGTTTTTGATTTACCACCGTACTATTTATATTATATTTAGTTTGCGTACCCATATAATTATAGTTAGTATATTTTCTTAAATTGAGTGCCACTTCTTCCTCATGAGCTAGACGACTAGCCTCGGAAATACTTTTCGGATTACGAATTCTAAACAGTTGGCCATATTCGGAATTACAATTTTTAATTAAAGCAGTTAGACCCATACGTTTAATTAGGTCTTGCTGCGACGCATCTATTCGACCGTTATTTTCAAATGTTAATGTGGTTAGAAGCTTGATAACTTTATCCTCTAACCTTTGAGTAAAATTAGAAATATTTTCATTTTTATGTGGCCTGTAATTTTGAAGTTCCATTTGAACTAGTGCGAAAGATTTTCTTTAAAAAGTTTAAACCAATTTCCGTTTTAAAGTTTCCCATTTTGTGTAATTTACCGTTAAAGTAATATTTTTTGCCGGTCCTTTAAGGCTTGTTGCTCGGGCTTAGCTATCTTCATAGCAGGTTCCTGAATGAACCGTCAAATTCCGGTATAAGTTTAATTAATAAATTTGTATCTAACTCGATTGAGCTAGCCACCGTGACACCTGTTTTACCATTATCAACCATTTTAAATTTTGTCTTTTTATAAGATTTGAAGTAAATATATATAATATAAACAATTTTCCTGGCTTGTTTTGCTTAAAATATTAATTTCTTTTTAATTTATTTTTTCTTTCGTTTAGTTACAAAATTTTTTTTTGTTCAAATTTATTTTATGACAATTGCTTAAATAAAATTATAATACAAAGCTTACATAATTAGAATGCTGATGATCTTCATTGTTGTTGTAGATGATTGAGATGGTTGTTGTTAGGCATTGGTCCTCCCGATTAATTCATTTAAGGTTTGAATGTTCTCAGGATACAATTCGCACTGTGTTTTTTCTTTCAATTTTTCCTTTTGCACAATTTATTTTTATTTATTATTTATTATTATTGTTTTTTTTAATTTTCTTTTGCAATCCCACTTCTGGCACCAATTTTTCTTATAATTTTTCCTTTGCAATGAATTCAACTGAACACATCTGTAAAGTTCTATGGAAATAAGCTACCGTTTATTTTCAAATGTATAATATATAATTTATTTTTATTTTACTTTTACTTTATAAAAACTATAATATAAAAATATAATTTATTTTATTATACTTAGGAAAACTGTAATTTTACTTTTACTTTAGAAAAGTGCACAAAAGGGATAGTTTCAGAATAAAATTAAAAAAGGATCCAAGAATCATATTTTGAACGTTTCATTTTAAGATATAAATGAATGGAAACTATTACAATTCTGAAATCAAGCTTAAGCTTGTATTGAAAGTCAATTGTATAAGCATTTTGCATGTTTAGGCACAAGCTGTGTACTCTGGACATCAATTAAAGGGATTGTTAATTAATGGCACTTTTAAAATCAATTTCCTTGCTGCTCTTTTAGTTTGACATGCGTTAAGTAAATAAATTAATTAAATAATACTGATAAGTAGAATTAACATTTTTGATAATTTTTTAGTTTTTTCAGGAAAATATTTAATTTTCTAATTTAAAGCAAAGGTTTTCCAAAATATTTATTTTCGCACATTATAAAGTGTAAAAGAAGTGGTATTTTAGTTGTTCATTTGTCTAAAAAAAAACCGAGATTAGCCAACGTACAATGTGAAGCAAAACTCTTGATATCCCAACTTAATTTGGTTTTGTCGAAGGAAACTATGTTTATAATTATTTTCAACAGATCTGTTTATTTGCAAGTAATAAATGTTTGTTAGTACTTTCTTAGAGGCAAAAACAAAAACATTAATATTTCGTTCAGAAAAAAAAATATAGAAATAAAAATGTTCCGCTGCATGTGAAATGAGCACAGCTAAAGTATTGATACCCTTAATAAAAAGTGTTAGTTTATACTTTAATTTTGCGAAAAAAAAGACTTAGCTACTATTTTGTTGAGTATCCTTTAGTGCTTTTAACATCTTTAAGGCGGTCTGGCACGGAATGCGTCAACTTTCCCAGATATTCACATGTTAAATCTTATAATTCCGCTAAAATTAAGGCTTTTAACTGAGGCTTTGATGTAATGACATGTTTTCGTAAGCTCTTCTTTAAATGATTCCAAAGACGTTCCCAAGAGAGCTGGTTAAAATTGGGGCATTGTGGTGGTGTTACTAGCAAGTGAGGGATAAGCATTGTTTATGTACTTTGAAGTAAATTTTCCTGCTAAATGTTTTCATGTACTTCTTTTGTCATGATCTCAATGACTATGACTAAATTACCAATCCCAAAAAAGGACATTTGGCCCCATATAACACAACCACCATCTCCGTGCTTTACTTTTTTCCTTGTGTTTTTGGACTCAAAGCTTCATTTGGTTGCCTTCATGCTTTCGAAGACCGATTCGATCCATAAAGGTTAAATTTTGACTACTCTGAAAAAATCCTAGAAGTCAAATCCTTTGTTTTTGTATTCATCAGCAAAGTCTTTTCTTTTTTTTATTTGCTTCGCTGACGAAAAGTTTCCTTCTAGCGGTATAGGATTTATACTAAGTTCGTTGTGTCCATCTACATACTATGTACGCTGCTTTCGATAGGCCGCTGCTTTCTTTTACATTCACGACAATCCCGCCAAATTTTAGCAGTACAACGTGATATTTGTGAAAGGTTGTGTTTACATCGATTTTTTTCTTCTTGGAAATTTTTTTATGCCAAACTCAGCAATGAATTTGAATATATTAAATATAAGCTAAATTGTCCAGTCACACCCATATTTTTTCAAAAAATATTTGGTCAATCCTCCGTTGTACCAAATGGGCTTATAAAGCACTAAATTTGTTTATTGTTTTGTTTGTGGCTATTACCAATATTTTAAATTCAATTTTGCAAAAGGCATGTGTAAAGTTATATCTTAACAAATTAAAACAGTCAAAATAATCATTAATCCTTGTCTATTATTTCGTATGAAAAGTTAATACAATAAACTAAAATAAAATATATACAATAAAATAAAATACATATAATACATATATGTATTTTCCATCTAATCTAAGAATCCAATTTATTCATGAGTTGTAATTTGGATTTTTTCGGAACATGCTCTCCTGATGAAAGCATTCATGGTGAAGCGAAAAACTTACCCACACCATGGTGAAATGAACAAATGTTAATATTTTATTGAAGAAGGAGCAAATATGTAAGTAAAAAAAAATTTCTATTGTTTTAATTTAATAAAACTAATTCGTTTTTATCTTATGGAGCTAGAAATGCCGTCTAGGATGCAAGACCTACATCCATTTATGTCGTCCATGATGCGAGGAAGGCAGGTAAGCTTGTATTATGCATAGTAAGAATATTTTTTACAAAATTAAATTCTACTTTCTCCGTGAAAATCACCGCCCAACTTTTTACGAGACATGGAGATGCTCTGCATGCATGCACTCTGATAACCCCAAGAAGGCTGTTTGCTACAAATAAGGTTTGTTCTCATTATTTATATATATTATTTATATTTTCCACTAATATGTGTGCACTCATCGACCTATCGGTTCTTTCTTTTTCATAGAAATTCTTCAATTACAAAGCTGATTCGAATAATGAGTGGAAGGAAGAGGAATCAGGCGCATCATTTAACTGAAGCGAAGTTAAAAATGGCAAGTCGAAGATGAACTTTGCGCTGATACGTCTCGTGCGGAAAAGAAAACCGGAAAAATCAGACCACGATTAAGCAGTGCAATGAATATCGTTGTCCTACAATCATCTTGAATAGATTGTATTTAGGCTCAATAATGTTTTGTGAACCACTGCTTGATGAACAGCCTGGAAGCACAGATCCTGAACCTAGAACACCACCACCAGAGTAACAAAAAAAAAAGACGTGAACTCGCTGAAGCGTTTATAAATGATTTGGCACGTCTAATTCATAACAGTAGACATTTAAAAGTAGTTCTCATAAAAGAATAGAAGTTTTATTGGCTAATCACATTCATAATATACATATTTACACACAATACCACTTGATTTGCAAAAAAAAAAAAATAAAAAATTCCTTTTTATATAATCTTTTTAGCTTAAATCTTTTTTTATTCTTCACTTTTCAGAATGCGGAATGGGTGCAATAGGCCTACAGGGGAACCGACCACCCAGTAAAAAAAAATCGGTTAACGCACCGCTATGCATACCTCAAAGGTAGTGTGGAATTGCATAATCCAAGAAAGAAAAAACTATTTCTTTATATTTATTCTATTTATGGAATAAAAAAATTAAACAAAAATCGAGAAAAAGGCATTAAGGACTGAAAGGAATAAAATTTGGAAACTTCAAAGTAAAAAAAAAATATATTTTCGTAATTCACGTAATTCATGTAAATTTTTTTTATTTGTTTTAAAACTCTGTTTTTATAAAATTTATTCACAATTACAAAAAATAAAAAAAATTATTTGGGTTCCCATTCTTTCCTCAACTTCTTTGAAATGTCCTTCATAAAGTTGGTGACAGTTACATCCGTAATCTTTTTGGACGCTCTTTTCCATTTAGCACTAAAATCTTTTAGGTCCTTTGCACACTGCTCACTTTTCCTCAATTTAGCTTTGACCAAAGCTCAATAATTTTCAATGGGACGGCACTGTGAAACATTGGGTGGATTCATGTCTTTTAGGACAAAGTCGACATTTTTAGCAACAAGAAAGCTCAACGTCGCATGAGCATAGTGAGCTGAAGCAAAATCTAGCCAAAATAATGTTGAACCCTCGTGTTTGTTTAAGAAAGGAATCATCCATTTTTTAGGCACTTGTTAATGAACACTTCTCCGTTAATTGTTCCCGTTGTAATAAACGATGAGCTTCTGTGTCCACATTGGCAAATGGCCTGCCAAACGAGATATTTTGACCCGAATTTTTGCATCCCAATCGATGTTGTTGATTGTGGAAGAATCTCAGCTTCAAACGAGTTATAAAACTGCGCACCTGGAGGAGTAGTAAAGTCGGTTTTGATATAAGTTTCGTCATCCAAAACGAAGCAGACTTTCTTGTTGTCGATCAACTCGTATAGATTTTGGACTCATGTTTTTTTGACTTTTTTTTGTTTTTCAGTAACTTTTGGTATTTTTTGTGTTTTTCGTGTTTGTAGACCGTTACCTTTTTTAGATCTTTGTACTATTGTCTGGTTGGTATTACATATCCGAGCAACATGTCTGGATGACATAGTCCGGTTTTTTACGATGGTACCCACTATTTTCCTGTTTTCGCTTAACTGTCAACGTCTCCAAATAACATTTAATAACAGAATCCACTGTACTGCGTGCTATGGTTAAATTTTTTGCGATGAAATGGTTTGGACGCGAAGTATTTTCGAGCCATTTGTCGATGATCTTTTTACGGCGTTCCTCTTGACTCATATTTTATAAATATTGTAAACCGCACCGAACTAAAATCAATAACAAACTGAAACTAGAGAATATACAGGCAAAATGGGATTACAATTTTTACGCATTGGAAGTGTAGCCCGTATTAAAATTTACAGATTTTATTCGTTTCAGTCCTTAAGTAGTACATAGTTTAATATGACTTTTATTTTCAATTTAAAATTCATTACATTCAATTCAATATAAGCTAAGTCTATCAAGGTTTGGCCTACGGCCTTCTACCAGTTTGACAATAATTTATACATTGTTATTTTTATTTTAAAAAGGAAAACGAGATATACATCAAAAACATTAAAAACCAATGTATTTGGACAGCACACGATGGTTCCACCCTGGGAACGCTTTTGTTGGAAATTGCACTCCAAATGTTGAATCTGCAAAGAAAAAGGCATTAAATGTGTGGCTAAACTAAAATGTATACTTTTTACTCACTTGGCTTTAGTCAGCATTCGGTGGTTCCACTCTCGAAACGCTTTTGTTCGAACCATTCCACTCCAAATGTTGAATCCGCAAAGAAGAAGGCATTAAATGTGTGGCTAAACTAAAATGCATATTTTTTACTTACATGTAATTAGTTTGCATCGCTTATCCACATTTTTACCAGCTCTTGAATGGTGCATTTGGATTCATTATTCTTACTGTGAAAAAGAAGTAAAATAAATTATTTTGAAATTAAAATGTTTTTACTTACTCACAAGAAAATGTAAACAAGCTTTTCCAACTGCTTTTGCCACATCCAATCCAAAGCAATCTGTTGGTAGTAGCAGTATTCTGTAGGAGATTATTTCTTCTTGCCCCAGATGTCTTGATTTTTCTTATTTTGTTGTCCTAGAAAATATAATAAGGACAATTATTGTCCAACATTACTTACGCGAAATTAGATTTGTAAACATAAGAAATGTCAAAATCGAAATTCACCGCGTCATTTTTATATGGGTGACGTCATTCCTAAAGCTTTTCGAATTTTGACACTGTTGACAATTCTCACGTATTCATAGACAGGTTCACGCGGATAGGGGCGATTAGTAGAAAACCGGTTCTGATTTTCCAATATCTGGAAAGTTTGATATCTAGGTATAGTTAGTCTATGGTATCTGTGCTAGGCCACACAAAACTGAGGTATGTAACACTAGCAACATAAAAGTGAAGTGCGCAAACTGCAAGGGGGAACATAAATCCACTGACAGTTCATGCATAAGTAGAAATAAGTACTTGGAGATGAAAGAAACATACACAGAAAAAAACAGTCGCTCTACAACCCATACGTCAAAGTTGAACCAAAGCATGAGAAACACCGACTTTATTTCGCTACAATCGATGAGTGATTTTCTCGCTGCAATGTTGCAATGTTTCCCAGCAACATTCTTGGCAACATGTAGCTTCACCATCTCCTATAAACAGCAACACTCAACACACCGTCAAGAATGATTTATTCTCAATGGAAGAATTGAACATACTTGTTATGGAATTGATAAATAAATTAGGTGCTTGTAAACTAAACAAGAACAATTTACTGCCATCGCACAATTAGCTGCTAAGTTTCTGTACTCTAATCTTAAGTAATTTAGTAAATAGTAACTTAAATATTGCAACATGGAATGCAGGAGGTATTAGACAAAAACATGTTGAATTCTTTAATTTTCTAAATGTACACAATGTTGATGTTGCGTTAACCACAGAGACCGGGTTGGACTGTTCCTATCGAATTTCCTAGCCCTCCTTTGAATACTATCGAATAGTTAGGGACAATAGACGAGGGGGTGGTGTGGCGATTCTAATCAGGAAATCAATTCAACATGGTATTCCAAGAAGTTTGGATACGCAATATGTCGAGAATATAGGTTCAGAAATAAAGTTTAGAAATGGATCACTTCTTAAAATCTACTGTGTGTATTTCCCGAGCGGAAATTCTAGTCCAGTTATTAAATAAAGTTTACGATCGGATTTACGAAAATTATTCAATCTAAGGAGGGATTATTTGATAAGTGGTGATCTCAATTGCAGACACAGAGATTGGGGTTGAATCCGAGCAAATTCTTTTGGTAACGTTTTGTGTGACCTGCTTACCTTTTTACCTGTCCGTGTTCTGTCACCATCTAGTCCAACTTATATCCCAGTTGGTTCTCGTGGTCGGCCATCTGTTCTTGATTTATTTTTTACTAACTTATCTATGTAGTCATCTCTCTCAGCCAACCAACCCAGTTTTTTGTGATCTTAAGTGTCCCGGAAATAAAATTGTGCAATGCTCCCTTCATCTGAAGAATGCTAATTGGGCTGTTTATCGTAGAGCAATGAAACTTAAACTGCGAAATTTATCCACAGATTTAGATACCATAACTAATATAGGCGACATTGTTAACGACTTTTCTGACCACATTTTAAGTTCTGCTGAGTGTAGCATACAAAAGGTAAAAAAAAATATTGTCGTATGAAACTCCCAAACAACGCTTTAGAAAAAATTAAGTTGAGAAATATGCATAGGCGAAATTGGCAGAGGCTTAGACAACCCATTTCCCAAAGGCTTTTAAAGTACTTTAATAAACAAATAGCTAAGCTAATTTATATTAAGTGCAACGAAGAATGGAACAATAAACTGAGTTTACTTGACAAGGCTTCTAAGCCTTTCTGGAATATTGCTAGAGTAATCGAAACAAAAAATAAGCAAATTCCATCTCTAGTGCAAAATGGTAATGTTTCTTACACTGACACACAAAAAGCTAATGTTCTTTGTGAACAATTTGTAAAAAATCACACTGTTCCGCAGCACCTTAGTAATGCAAATACTGAATCAACTGTGGAAAATTCTCTAAAAAGTTTTGATTCTGCTGCATGTGAAACTTCAGCAAGTGAACTTGTGAGCAAGGCAGATATAAAACATATAATACATAAACTAGCTATTAAGAAAGCCAGTGGATTAGACAATATAAAAAATATATATCTTAAAAATATGCCGAAATGTGGGTATAAATATGTAACGTTTTTAATAAATGGTTGTCTGAAAATGCATTATTTTCCCAACTCCTGGAAAGAAGCTAAAATAGTTCCTATACTGAAAGTCGGAAAACTTCCCGATAAACTAGAAAGTTATAGGCCTATAAGTTTAATCAACAGTTTAAGCAAAATTTATGAAAGGGTATTCAAAATTAAATTGTTAAATATTATTGAGGAGCGAAAAATCTACCCTAATGAGCAGTTTGGGCTTAGACAAAATCATAGCACTTGCCATCAAGTGCTCTGATTTATGCAACCGTATCAAGGAAAATCGCCTCAAGGGAAAATCAACGGGAATGATACTTTAGGATATTGAAAAAGCCTTTGATAGCGTTTGGCACAATGACTTATTATACAAAATGATTAATTTTAATTTCCCTTTGTACTTATGAAAAATTGTCCAAACCGTTTGTCAAACCGTTTGTACAGAGTTTATGTCAATAATAGTAACTCTTGTTTAAAAAAGATAATTACTAGAGTTCCACAAGGTTCCGTACTTGGACCTATATTATATAATTTGTATACATCACATTTACCATGAACTAGCTATGTATGCTGACGACACAGCGATTTTTTCGTTGCATTTGTTTGGTCTCAACATTGAAATCAATCTTCGAAATGCGATCGAAATCATAATTTGTTATTATAGTGAATGGAAGATAAAAGTAAATGCGGAAAAGATTCAAGCCATTTTTTTCACAAGGAAAAGAAAGAATAGTTTCTTGCCGGCTAATCAACTAGTCCTAAATGGTCATCATGTTGACTGGAAACAACATGCCAAATACTTAGTTTTTTATCTTGATGCGGAACGAACCTTCAAAGACTGTTCTTTAAATAAAATTAGTATTGGCATTAGGATGTTATATCCTTTTAACAGGAAATCCTTATTATCAATTGAAAATAAAATATTGTTACAGAATGTTATCTTTCAGGCAATTCTTTTATATGGATGTCAAGTGTGGGGTAAATGTGCTAATTGCCATATAAAAAAATTACAAATTCAAT
The DNA here is from genome assembly GCA_963966105.1 of Volucella zonaria. Classification (NCBI taxonomy): domain Eukaryota; kingdom Metazoa; phylum Arthropoda; class Insecta; order Diptera; family Syrphidae; genus Volucella; species Volucella zonaria. Next base: position 67,773,691 of record OZ014533.1, read on the forward strand.
AAAATAAGCTCCTAAAAATGATGCTGAATCTACTTTGGCACTACTTAATTTCCGAACTTCACGTGAAGGCCGATGTTGAATTGATTTCCTGTAGAATACGCAGGCTTAATGAAACGTTTACCACACGTAGCTCTAATAACCATTTAATTAATCAATTAAATGTTGCACTTCATGATTAGTTTCAACATACTTATTTTAATAATTCAATAACGAAAAGTCTTGTAATGTCAATTTTCTATTTGTTCATTTATTTACTTATCATATTTATTTCTTTATATCCGTTAATAAATTTCTGTTCTAATTAATTTAAATATTTGTCTTTATGTATTTATTAAATTATTTATTTATATATTTATTTATTTATTTATTTATAGTATTTAATTATTTATTTATTTATTCGATTATCTATTTATTTACTTATTTAGTTAGTTAGTTATTTATTTATTTACTCATATAGTAAATCTTGTTCATTTTATTTTTAAATTTTGGTCTTTTTATTTTTAGTAATAATTTTTTTCTTTTGCATTGAATGAAGGGTCACATCACTGTATTGTAAATTGTATGGTGGCAAACCCTTGTTATATTATTAACGAAAATAAAAATCTATTCTATTCTATATTTTTTTTATTTATTTTTGTTTAAAACTACACGAATTCTACCTAATGCTATGTAAAGCGACCACGGGTAAGAAATTAGGCTAACCAGCTTTGCTCCATACTGAAGTTACCCTGTATTCATGGAATACGACAAAGAAGCTTCCTCTCCTTCAACAGGCCACCGAAATTGTTGGTGCTGATGAGTAACATCCCTCTTCCTACCATCCCACTGAACCGGAAACATTTTGCACTGCCGTGTGCGACGTTTACGTCGCAATTTAGCCGCCCGACTGCAGTTGGCCGAGCAACGTCTAGGACCAGTGTCATTAGCGTTATGGTTTAATTAACATAATGAATAACTTTTTTCTTTCAGATTTTATTTAACTTTTTCATTTATAGTTTGAAAATATGTTCACATTATGCTATTAATATTACATTTCTCAAATTGTGCCTCTTGATACAATAGCTTCGACCTGACGTGCTCCTTCCAGAATATTTTCCATAACTATTGCTAGAATTTCAGGTCCAACGCCCTCGCTTCTTTTCGCATATTGGCCTTAAGCCGTTGTATGGTGCTTGACTTATTTGCATATAGCTTGCCCTTTAAGTAGCCCCAAAGAAAAAAACCGGGAGAACACGGTGGACAGTTGAAATTTGAATATCGCTATGTTATTCCATAGCCTCAAATATCCCCCAGGAGAGCCATAATTTGACGGGCTGTGTGATCTATGGCTCCATCTTGTTGGAACCACCTAGAAGGAGAGATACTATTTGTACATCAAGAGATGAAGCAGACTCTGATGCTGTCCCAAAAAGAAAGTTAGTTACAATATTAAATACAAAAATGCATCAAAAAGCTCGAAAGAAATAAAAGCTGTCTTCATACCCAAAGGAGATAAACCCAGCCATATTTATGCAAGGAACATTATTCTCATAAACTTAATTCGTTTATTTTGAAAGCACTTGGATATTGGCATTGCACCCGAAGGACCTGGACCCAGTCAACACATATACACAAAAGGCAATGGGAAATAACTGGTTTTCATTAAATTATCAATACGATTTTTAGAAGTCCCTGCGATAAAGGGCATACGAGTATACTCGTATTGGTACCCTTTTTCAACATTAGGGAAGCCTTTGATAAAATTAATATTTCGGCAATGTGTAGTAACTTAGGAAATGATGGGCCTGATTCAGCACTGACGAACCTGGTAACATGTATGGTTAACAATAGGTAAAATAATGCAACACCTAGAGGCTATACGATATGATGAACGTCTTCAGTGGACCTTAATTGTTAATGAAACTCTTGTTGAACTAAGGTAGGAAAGAATTAGATTAGGGTATGTAGATGATATGGCTTTCATAGCAAGCGTTAAGCTCCTTCGCACAGTTAGAAAAAACCTTATCTACACTCTTAGAACTTTGTGCGATTGAATCAAGCTTTGCAGGCCGGGAAAAAGAGAGCTAACTCTTCTCACACACTGATGGAAAATTCTATAATTTGATCGTCTTTTGTAGCGGATAAAGCTCTCTAACTGTCCAATAGTGCAAAATACCGAGGAATCGTCCTGTTATATAATATCTAATAAAAAAAAACATGAACTGTAACCTCAATGCTGAACAAGGTGTAAGTAAGGCATTCATCTGCATCCCTATATTCGACTGATATTGGAAAACCAATCCCTTCAAAAACAATGTTCAAGCTGTTTCTATGTCCAATTTAAGTTAGGTCAGGTCAAAATGTGTAGAGCTTACATCTTCCAACAACACCAGTCACTATGAAAGGCCCATCGCAATCCCTAAATAACCGATTGGAATCAGAAAACGAGAGAAGCCTTAATGCTTTTGTTGCAAAACCTAACTTCCCTGCAAAAATTGATAAGCTTTATTTCCTCATTCCTGTATATCCTCCTTGCTCTTAATGTTGAAAGAAATATGTTCGTAGAAATTTTCTTTCGTTTCGCTATAATACTTCACTCCTTCTGGCATATTGCATTAGAAGACAGTGTTCTAATAGGTTGTCTAACAATGTCTTTCGGATTATGGAATAGGAACTGTGCCTTCGCAAAATTTTGAAGAGAGAAAGAGTGCTGTGTGCTACTTGAATATGTGTGAGAAGAATTATTCGAAGACGGAAAATAACTGTTTGGCTGTGATATGGATGGTTGAAATGTTACTGCCGTACCTCGTAGATGTTCGATTAACGGTCGTAATTGATCTTTACTCCTTGATATGGGTCAATAATTTAAAAATCCGAAAGGAGGACCTTCACAAATTATTGCGAGAGGCTCAGAGTTGGACTCTTGGGTGGTAACCAAGACTACTAAAGTCGAATCAAGTAACAACATGGAGAGCGGAGACTGGTCACCTCTTAAAATTTGTGAAGTTAAACCACTTAGTGGTACGTGGTCCAGTGTTTAATGAAGACATAACCGTCGACACATCTGCCTATTAACTCCTACTCTTACCACAATGTGGTGAAGTCTGGTTACCTAGGTAGGGTACCCAAACCCTGCAAGACGTCACTGGGCCAAACATATACTGAGCTGCTTCTGGCGTGATTGGGTTCAAAGCGCCGCCACAAAAAAAATTCTGGATTGACGATTAATATAAGCAGGTACATACAGCCAAACAAGAAGCATACTGGGTTCTAAGAAAGAAAAAGAAAGAGCACGTGAAAAATTCTCGATCGAGGAAATGGAGAGATGCTACTGCAGGAATGACATTCGAAAGTTTTATCAGAGAATAAAACAAAAACGACATCGCTACAAATTCCGAACGGAGGTTTGCAAAGATTAATATGGACAACTAGTGGTAGGGTCAAAGTCGGTGCTGAGAATATGAAAACATTACTTCTGCAGGCTATATAAAGACGATGATGGTCAAAATACATTTGTCAAACAGAATGAACCATTCACCCTGGACAAAGATAGCTCAGAGTTCTGTCTTCCTTACCTAGATGAAGTTAAGATAGCAATAGCTACGCTAACGCCTAATAAAGTTGATAGTGCAGATGAACCGCCTGCTGAGCTATGTAAAGCAGCACCTTACGCCCTAGCTCATCGGTAAGCTATAGTCAGAGGAAAACATGCCCTGTGAGTGAAATCTTAGCATCGTTCATCCTATCCACAACAAACGAGACCCTCTTGACTGAACCAACTATAGAGGAATAAGTCTTCTAAACATATAGTAATCTATAAATCTTTTCTTCCGTATTATGCGAGCGCCTGAAACGATTCACATACAATCTGGTTGGCCCGTACCAGTGCGATTTCAGGCCAGAGGGGTCCACTATCGATCAAACATTCACACTATGGCAGGTCTAGAAAAAACATGTTATCATCAGAAAAGGATGGGTAGGTCAGAACTTCACCTTCAAGACAGTTAAGTACTTCGTCTACTTTAGCTCCGCAGATACAAGCAGCATCATCAGCCAGGAAATTAGACGCAAAAGCAATCCTTTCAGTTGCCGTCTCTTTAATTTCATGAGGAACAGTAACCAACCTGGCTCAATACCAGACCTTTATCATCTCTGTCGTACTCTATGGCTCAGAAGCTTGGACCTTGTCAAAAGCGAATGAAGAAGCACTAGATTATTTCATTAGAAAGATACTGCGCGTGAGTCTCAGTTAAAATTATATTGACGGGGAATGGAGGAGGAGATTAAACCACGAACCTCATGGCCTGTATAGCGATATGGGCCTACTTAGGCATCTACGGATCCTACGGAGGATACTCTTTGACGTCCGTCCGGTGATTGTCCATGACAACAGTCCATAGTCCAACTAGCTGCGCTTTGCCAAAGTACGGGTCACATCTTAGATAGACTGGATGCAACCATCCGCAAGCGAATCCTGCACGACGTCAAAAAATTAAAACCACTCTAAGGGCATTCGTTTCCACGAACCGGGATGATCAATTTTCGTCAGTTAAATGCGGAACACAGTAACAAAAGGTTTTAAGGGTTATTTGATCAAAGAGTTGCCATAATGCCTTAATTATCCTATGCCCAACTCGATTTGACCTTCCATGATCAGTATCTTTTGTATTTTTATCGTTAATTGTACTCTTAATCACGCTTATCCCTAGTTTATCTGCCAGATAATTTTTCCTCTAGCAGTGTTTTGGTGCTCAATATAGTCTCACCAGATTCTCTATGCCAGGCGCGACAGCTCCTAACTATATCGTAATTGATATAAATAGATTACGGTGACATGAGACCAGTTTGATGACTATCAATGTAAATGGGGATATGCTTAGAAGATACCGATCCCATTCGCACTACGTTTGTCACCATAAGAACATCTAGAACTGCCGATTTGAGAGCACTGTTGGTATCCGTACGTCACATACGGACTTTCACCAGGGCTTAGACAATAGTTTAACTTCTAATAGTCATTCCTTCTTTGTATATGTTATGGCGACATTCACATTTCGTCCGTTCGCCCTCGAGCTATTTTGCTACATCCATTCTGAAGTTGTACTAGATGAACGCGTCTAATAAAAAAGTCTTAAACGATACCTTAATCACCAAATTTGCACGCAACTGGGTCTACTGCTGCTACCAGTTAATTACCCTTTTACCTCCATCAGTAAATAGTTTCAACGTCCTGCGTAGTATACTCGTAACTTTCTAAGAGCTAAAATTATCGGAGCGGTTCTTCGTGCAAAATTGTATTCTAATGCGAGGTATTTAAAGGTGTGGGTAGTAATGGAGGAAAAGACCTTAACATTCAGATAAGTGTTACCAAGAACTCATCTTACTCGTCTTTGTCCCAATCCTTGGGTTGGGATAACTTCATAGATCTGATCAAGTGAGTCAAACTAAGACGTTCGTTTCTACGAGTATTTCGCCAGTTGAAAATCAAATTCCATTCGTGCGGTTACACCTTTCATAACACGATTATGAATAAAGCCGCTTCTTCCTTAATTTGTTCGATTCAACACTTTTAATTTGACAAAAGTCTGGGAATAATGGCGCCCCTGATTTGATTCTCGTAAATGGAAACACAAAATTTCACCCGACAATATGTTTAAATGCGCAAAAGAAACGTCCCTCTTCATTAGGCGGAAGCAATCGTCTTCCCCAATTTAGTTCCCATTCATTCGCAGCTTTGCAACAAGGTTCGGGTGTTTCATGTAACTTGGTTACCTAGAATTACATACCACACGCATACATCAGATGGAACAGAATCTATTACCGCAGTGCACATGGCAGGATGGCATGGCAGGCAGCCAACCATCATACCCGTTCAAACTGGCAGCACTGGGAAATATTGTAGTTCCTGCCTCGGTTTAGGTCTGAGCATGGGCTTGGGCTTTAACTCCTGACTCCGATGCCAGGACGGGACTATAACTAAACAAATACAAGTGCAGTAGTGAATTTCTATTGAATAATATGCTCATCGAGAGAACAATATTTTCCTAATTAACCACATTACATTTGTGCCCAATACCCGGTGCCAGGCATCCTATCATCCTACTATTCGAGTATCTCCAGCTATTACCTATCATTCCGGCTCTTGTTCTCATGTCATATACGAGTACGAGTAGATACATATGTACCTTGGATAGTAGGCGAATACTAGATACGATGTACCGAGTGCTGGAAACCGATATAACCTAGAACGCATTTGTTGTTGCTGTACATGTGGTGGTTGGTAGTGAGCGTTGTCGAGATTATAACGATGATTGTCGATGTGACTGTCCCTCTATCTACAACACTATACGTACGACCATGGCACTGGATAGTCATAGTAGTACCCAAGCACGACAGTATGTCCCTTGAACTTTTGATTCATGAATCAGTTCCCAATGCTGCTCCTGATGATGGGGATGACGACGTCAATGTTGATGCTCCTGTTGATGATGATGATGATGAATATGATGATGATGATGATGATGATGCTGGTGGTCTGGTACAACTCCTGGTTTAGGTGGTGGTGATGATGGTGGGAATATCATTTATATGGAGCACAGAACAAACGTCTCATCATGAGGCTATACGTGAAACGTTCGTAACGAGGTTTGAATCGGCAAATTACAGCTTCTGATTGTGCCAAAACGAAATTTTGTACTTGGTTCCGACCGTCAACACGACTGCTGTATTCACAATCTAAATTGAATGGTATAGGAATATGTTTGGCCCCTAGGCGTATGCACGTTCAATCCACCGGGCATAGCTTAGGTATAGGGGCGGTACTAACAATTTTCCGTCGAGCTACACATTATAAGTCAATATGGGCTTTCAATAGAAAGTAAATTTAGAGGCCACGTGGATTTTTTTTACGATTATTATTTATCGCCGAATGCTGTTGGTTTTACTGCTTGCAGATTTTTATAAAATAATTTTTACAAGTTTTGTTAGGTTAGGTTAGGTTAAAGTGGCTGTTGGAGAAACCAACACACTTAGGCCTATTGTCCCATTGTGATGCCACGTTGATCTGTGATCCCCCTACTTCTGAAACCAATTTGAGCGTAGGAGACTGTTAACGTCTACACTGCTTAGATCGCTTAATTCATTGCAGAAGAAAGCTTCTAAGTGGAGTTTTCTTGTTTGGAAGAGAGCTGGAGGATTGTCTCCTACTTCTCCTCGTTCATTCAGCTTCTGCAGAATTCGTTTGTAGAAAGGCCAGTTCTTCTTGAATACTTGCTTATAAGACAGTGCCCAGTGATAACACCTATGATAGCGCTGAGATGTTTGGTGTTTTGAAAGATTAAACTGTTGACCCAACAGTGCGCCTAAGGTTTGTAATTCTGACGTTAGCCCGCAGACGTATTTTGAAAAAAAAAATGTTGCTTTAATAAATGTTTTAGTATTGTAACAGATAGCCGTTTTGTTAATATGTATTTATTTTTGAAAAAGATAAGAGTACAAGAAATAATGGAAAAAAAAAGATAAAGGGTAGGATATTGCGGAGAATCTGAGAAACATGTCCGTCTTCAACGACCACCTAAACGAGACTCCGCGATAGCTCGGCCTCTCCTGATTCATCGTCGTTCCCCGACGATTCGTCCCCAGGTTCTTCAGCTCCTTCTGGTCCCAATGAGCACCATGGCTTCATGTTGTCACTCGCAACGACGCCTGTATAATGCTTTCGGGATTTTGGAACATCCGGCAAACTTCGACGATATATCTATAATTGTTGAGCACTTTTGTCACTACGTATAGTCCCTTGAATCGTGGATCTAATTTATGCGACATCCCGGTTGGTGATGACACATAGTTAATAACGACCAGATAACCCTCAGAGTATATTTTCGGCTTCTGATGTTTTGAGTTCAAACCTCTGCTTCCATTTCTGCTTCTCCTTAGTCATGTTGTCGAATGCCAGCTGCTTTTGATAATCCACATCGACAGCTTCCCCAGAATCATCTTGAATTGCCTGAATAATACGATTTGTTGTCAACTTGGATTATAGTTAAAGACCAATTGGTTCGGGCTGAACTTTGTTGTTGCGTTCATTTGTGAGTTTAGATTCCATTACAGGGAAGGCAACGCTTCGTCCCAATCCTTATCGTTTTGAACCGAACATTTGAGAGACTCCAGCACTGTTTTGTTTACTCGTTCGGCTTGTCCGTTGGCTCTTGGATATCTCACCGCTGTTTTCACATGATGCACCCCATAGTTCTTTGCAAAGTTCTCGAATTCTCTCGAGATAAATGCAGTGCCCCGGTCAGTGGTGATTTTCAGTGGACTGCCATACACCGTCATTAAATCGACTAAGACGTTGACAACTAGTTTAGTCTTGGTGTTATGAAGAGCTTTCAGTACAGTGTATTTACTGAAAGCGCAGACAATTACAAGAATATAGCTGTTGTCCCGCTTGCTTCTTTGGAAAGGACCCAAGTGATCCATGTGCAGACTTCGGAAAGGAATAGGCAACACCTCGCCAATGTATAGTTGTCCCTCTGGCTTACCGCCTTTAGCTTTATTCAAATAGCACTCCGGACATGCTTGTATGTAGGATTTTACGTATCTTCTCATGCGTGCGAACCAAAAGTCCTTCGAGAGCCGCGCTAGAGTTTTCTCGACGCCAAAATGCCCAGATTCGTCATGACATAATCTCGTTACTCGCCACCTGATTGCTTTTGGTATCACCAGTCTAGTTTGCCCGTCTACTTTATGAAGTAGCCATCCTGTATGTAATGTATAGTCCTTTCTCAGCTGGTCAGCATTTAGCAATCTTTCTCCTCTCAAAGTTTTGACTATTTCTTGCAGGTTTCCATCTTGCATTTGCATCGCCAGTATCCAATCGTCATTCTGGATGAAAATTCTGAATACTTCTTCGGCAACCGTGTCAAGTGGTTCTGGTGGAAGAACAGGAACTCGGCTCATGCTATCGAAGTGCGTCATCTCGGTTCCAGACCTGTGAACACATTGGAAGTCAGTAGTATCTCATAAGCGTTATCCGCGGTGGAAGAGGTGTGATCGCCTTTGTAGTAGCTATCGCATTGCAATCTGTAATAACATTGAAATTATTACCAAGAAGATACATTCGAAACCTTTGCAATGACTCCACTATGGCAAGCACTTCCAATTTGTGACTAGAATATCGTCCCTCGGCTTCTCTGCATTGTCGACTATAGTAGAATACTGGCTTTAAGTCTTCTTCATACTGGAACAGAACACTTGAAAGTCCTACGGAGCTGGCATCTGTATGCACTTCATGTGGACGGTTGGCATCATACAGCGTTAGAATTGGTTGAGTTGTGATCGCTCTCTTCAATTCATTGTATGCCTCTTTTTGCCGTGGTACCCATTCAAATGTAGCTTGCTTTTCAGGAGCTCTGTTAAAGGAGTCGCGATTAGAGCATACTTCCTGACAAATTCTCTAAAAAAATCCTTGACTGGAAGATGAGTTGGTCGGCAGATGTATCTGATGGCAGCTACTAGACAAATCTATTTTCTAAAGTCTTACTTCTCACAGGATCTTCTTAAGCGTATTTATTATGGTTTAGTGCATTCTAAACTGGAATATGATTTATCTTCCTGGGGTGGCACTATAATAAAATGCATCCTCTCCTCATTATCCAAAAACATGTTACTCGTCTTATTTGTAACAAAATCCGACGGTATAATAGCTTAGTTCTTTTTAGAAACCTTAATTTAATTTTAATTTTAGTGCAGAGTTGGCTTTAAGGATTATCCCATCCCAAGTTGAGCTCCCTATCACACAAAATGCCGAGGTCGCGAAGAGATTCAACGGAGGAGATAGGTTGGTTGTGGAGAAGGTAGAGTCGGGGAGGAGATTTGAAAAGGTGATGGATTGGCATTTGGTGATATTAAGTTCCAAACAATTTTTGAGGCACCGGATCGAAAAACTATCAAGGTCTTGTTGAAGAGTCATGGGGAGAGCAAATGGTTTGAAAAATTTGGTATCGTCGGCGTAAAGGGAGACGGACGAGTATTTGATGATTGATCCTATCGAGATCATTTATGGTTAATATAAAGAGAAGGGGACCGAGATGGCTACCTTGAGGAACTCCAGAATTGGCCAAAAATGGAGCGGAGTGCGCTGACCTAAAACGAACACTGTAAAAACGGTTTTCGAGGTAAGAGGATATCCATTTTAACAGTATGGGTTCAAAGCCGAGGGCAGACAATTTGAAGAGTATTAATTGATGAGAGATTTTATCGAAGGCTTCGCTAAATTCGGTTGCAACTACATCGACTTCGTTGCCGTTCTCTAGGGCAGAGATGGCAAAGGATACGAATTCAACGAGATTTGTGGTGGTTGACCTACCCTTTAGGAAGCCATGTTGTCTAGGGGAAATAATTGATTTGCATTGGAAACTTAGAGCTTCATACAAAATACTTTCGAGGAGTTTGGGTATATGGGAGAGTTTAGCGATTGGGCGATAGTTTGTTATTCCGTTCTTTGATCCCTTTTTGTGGATCGGTGTTATAAAGGAGGTTTTCCAAACCTGAGGAAATTCTCCTTGTGAAAGGGATAGACGAAAGAAATCAGAAAGGGCAAGGGAAAGAGACGAAGAACATTTTTTAAGAAATATGGCAGGGAGGCCATCTGGAGCGGGTGTAAATTCGTCATTGAGTTGGTGTAATTTATATTCGATATAAGAGGGGTCCAAGATGTGAGAGAGAAGTGGGCCGTTGGAGAAGTTCAGTAGGTAACGAAAATAGGATGGATCTGGTACAAATTAGTCGTTGGTGAAGGATTGTTTAAAGAAGCTGGCAAATAGGTTGGCAATGGTGAGTGGATCGGTTGATGACTTGTTGTTGAAAGAGAGGGAAGGAGGGTAACCATCGGACTTTCTTTTGTAGTTAACAAATTGGTAAAAGGACTTAGGGTCATTTATAAGGTTGACTTGCGTATTGTTAAGGTAACGCTGGTAAAGGGAATCGTAAAGTTCGGTGAAATGAAGATAAGCACCAAGATAGTTGGAATAGTCGGAAAGGATCTGGTACGCAGGAAAACAGCCTATAACTTGTTTCTCTTGTTTCGTAAGGAACGAAGCTTGCGATTATACCAGGGAAGACTAGTAGATGATGTTTTAGGCGGGAAAACGGAATGTAAAGCTGAAAGAATTAAATATTTCTTTATAAAAAATGGATAAGGCATCATTTACGCTTAGGTTGTGAAAGTTAAAGCGGGATCTGCTAAGATAGTCACTGATTTTGTGAAAGTTTGCTTTATGAAAGTCGTAGGATGAGAGAGTTGTGGGAGAAGTGGACTGGAAAGAAGAGTTATGAAAAAATAAAAGTAGAAGGGGGGGGGGGGGTGGTAGTTGTCGATTGTAGAGAGAGATAGGGGACAAAGTGAGACTGAGGAGTTAATTGAATCTGTTGTGAAAATAAGGTCCAATTGCCTGCCCATATAGTTGGATACACCACTGACTTGGCATAGACTTGAGTTTGTTAAGCGATCTAAGAAGAGACATTCCTTAGCTGAGTTGGCATTTGAAGCGATGAAGAACGATTGATCGTCTGATGGAATCCACTGTAGCTGAGGAAGATTAAAGTCGCCGAAAACAAAGATATCGTCAGTAGAGTCAGACAGGACAATTAAATAGTCGATCGCATCGACAACAAGTTGGTAAGATTCATAAAACGTAAAGGGACTTGAAGGGGAGTGATATTTTTATAGCGATAAAGTCGACTTTAGAGGATGAAGAGATAGTAATGGGAGAAGAGTTAAGGCTGTTGTGGATCGCCAGTAGGACGCCTCGACAGGGGGAATCATCATGTGGGCGGGTAGGATCGTCGTCGCGAAAAACATTAAAAGTAGGGGGGAACAATTCCTGGTTCTTTATGTCGGGAATCAAATTGGTTTCACTCAAGTCGTAAATATCAAAGGGAAGAGAATGCGATTGACGTAGGATAGCATTGGTTTTAGAGCGAAGACCTTTTACATTCTGGTAGTAAAATGTAAGAGGGATGTTGTGGGGTGGAGATGTATGGCGGGATGGTTTAAATGCTGACGAGGAAGGCACGTTATGGACGAAAAAATTTATCGTGGTCAGCTCGGCTTCGCTGTAGGTGTGAGACTCGTTTAGAGTGAACGTAGTGGCCGAATTCAGCAAGGTCGTCTGCTACTTTCTGAGGGGACATGCTAAAAATCTCGTGGTACCTTACATAAAGGTTCCTGAGACTGATAAGGTCGGTAGGGAGGCCTTCCTGCTGGATGGATACAATGACGCTGGTTTTGGTCTTCCCTTCGTAGCAGACCGAGTCCGATTTGTCGTGTAGATAGGCGAGAAAGAGACGAATATTTTCATATATCTTTCTCTCTCTAAGCCTAGAGAGTGCATAGCGACTTTCAGTAGTTCCATTGGTTTGCTGGGTTAGTTTAACTGTGGGGGGAAAAAGAGGATCAAGAATAGGGGCAGTGGAGGAGGGAGATGGAGATTCGTGGTTGGATATGGAGTTGGGCGCCGGATGAGATGTTGGGTTTAGGGTATGGGAGTTAATAAAATTAGGGTACTTAGCTCCAGTTTGTAGGTCGAAGTTAGGAAATGAGTTGTTTGCTGGGATCGGTGGCGTAGAAGATTGGGAAGGGATGATATGGGTGGTTGGGGTTAAGTTGAAAGAGACGCGTTGGCGCGGGGGCTTGGGTGGAACATTGAGAATTAGCGGATTAGAGGATTGGTGTGTAAACTTTTAAAACATTTATATTGATATGAAGTTTTAAGGGTATTCCTCAAAAGATCTGGCTTTTTATTAAATAGACGTTCATCTAACTACCGACTTAGAATAAATAAACAAAATCTCGTCCAAGTACCTCATCACAATGTGCAAATCATTTTTAATTTTTTTACTGCAACCGCTCCTAGACTTTTTAACAAGCTACCTTATAATATGAGTTCAGTTTCCTTAAACAAATGAAATCATGGCTTTTAGACTTAAACTACATAGATGTTCTTGGTCTCCTCTGTGTATTGACATAGATAATTTTCGCTTCCCATGTTTTGTCTTTAACAGTCTTTTCTTTTCTTTCTTTTATTGCTTTTTATGTTAAATTCTATTAATTATCTTCTTTTCAATTTTGTTACTGCTTTTTATGTTATTCTATAATGACCCCACTCATTCAATTTGTAATTTAATCGTTAATCTTTTTTGCTTGTGAATCTGCTCTCGCTTCTAGTTCCTAAAGAACTACAGATTGCAGATACTTTTTTTACTTAATACATTACTTCAAGTTGTATACACTGTTCCTTGTACTTTCTATTTACAACGTATTTGTAAAAAAGTATTAAATAAAAAAAAAATAAAAACAAAATTGTGGAAGGTTAGTACCTATCTATGCAACCAACTCATAAACCTTTTAATTAATCCGTTCCTATCCATGATTAGGAATGAAAAATTTTATTTTATCAACGACAATAAAAAAGAAGGACCAGCATTCCGAATGAAAGAAAACCCAAAGATAAAAGACGATAGTATAATTTTTATTTTGTAGAGCATTTATCTGTGTGCTTGCGCAAATCCAAGTAAAGAAGCGGCCGGCATTAGACCACGATCTTACATGACAATGAGTACACAATTTGTGAAACTTAGAGTAAGTGATTAAGTTTCGATATTAATTATGATATGACAGATGAAATTGGAATTAGTGTATTGCAGAAATGTTTGCTATGTTGTAAGCTATTAATAAATCAGAACTTCATAACTGATTATGATTACAATGCAAAATTCGCTAAACAATCATAATGAATGAAAAGACTCTTAAGCAATCCATTTACAGCATCTCACCAGAGGGATTCTTCTTTCTGAAATTCAAAAATTCGCAAACATCAACATATATTGTATGTATGTATATGTGCACAGTAGGCAAAACACACATCTCAGTAGAAGCATTCCATTTCAAGGGTAGATTGAGTAAAGTGATTTTGGTGTTTTAATTGGATAATTTTTCTCATATGTCTCAGCTCGTTGTAGTTTTTTGGTAGACTTAATTGAATGAGACGACATACAGCACACAAACTGACAGAGCCTCACTCTCACACTTGAAAGAAATTATTAAAGAGCTAATTAGCCCTTTTCCTTGCCGGGGAAACACAAGAACAATGAAGAGAATGGTGCGAGCAGGGGTGGGTGCAGAAACAGGCGACAACAGACGGCGGCGACAGCAACAGAGAGCATGGCATCCAGTGAACGGATACGTACGGGATACGATGACTAGAACTTTGAAAATCTCCGCATCATGCATCATAACGTATGCCTATTGCATCAAGCTTTTGCAAACAGGATATTCATAATTGGGTAATAGCCAAGGGTGGTATATTGAAACCCTTAACATATGTATAATGCAGCCGCCTGCTTCTACAATCTACACAGAAAGGCAGCAAGGATAACAGAAAGAATTGCAGAAGGGGTGTTTCGGCTTAAGTGATTTTATGGCTTTTTTTTGTGTAGCAAATTATACCTATGCTGGTGCACATGGTTTTAATTTAAAATTTAAATACTTTATAACTTTGTTCAGATAGAACAGTCAAACGCAACGAACAATTTTGACTGCGTATATGCGCGTAGGCCATTAAACCAGAGCAAACTGTAGAATATACACCCTGGATGACTCGAACTGCAACCAATTTCGGACTGCTATAATTTCCAAACCGTTCATGACAGTGAGCTCCAATTTTGACACATGACAGATAATTTTATTATTTACAAGCCTTTTAAACGATTTGCGTCTCAGTTGTGTTGAAAATTTTTTACCCCCGGTGGAATTCAAACGTGATTGCTTTATATTTAGCTGGAAAACCACAAGCTCTAGCTATCGTTAGAGCCCTCCAGCACCTCAACGTGAATAAATCATTTGTGTCTCGAACCATAGCTCTTTACCGTGATACTGGCAGCGTTGCAAAACGCCATGGAGGTGGTCATAAAAAAACAGCAACATCGGCAGAAATGGTTCGGAAAGCGAAGGCTCGAATTGAGCGAAATCCGCGTCGAAGTGGAAGAAAAATGGCTCGTGAGCTGTGGCCAACATATCATTGGAACGGATGCAACACATACTGAAAAATGAGCTTGGGCTCAAGCCATTGAAGTTCCAAAAAGCACACGATCTTACACCGCAACAGAAAAAAGTTAGAGTCGAAAGAGCGAAAGAGTTGCTACGCTTGCACGAAAGTGGTGAGTTGCCGAATTTGGTTTTTTCCGATGAGTCGCCATTTGTTATCGAGCAATATGTCAACAAACAAAATGACAGAGTTTACTTGCCAGAGAGGTCCTTCGAAAATTTACACCTTCAGAGCCACCAGAAAGCAGGCAGCACCGATGGTGATGGTTTGGGTCGCCATAACCGCCGATGGGCGCTCTCCGCTAGTATTTTTGGACCGTGGCGTCAAAATTAATGCGATCGTATACCGTGAAACTGTCTTAGAGGCAGTATTGAAGCCTTGGGTGGAGACCGTGGACATTTCAACAAGACTCGGCACCGTCTCACAAAGCGCGCGTCAACCAACATTGGTTAAAAAACAATTTTCCACACTTCATTTCTTTGACAAAATGGATTGCAAATTCTCCGGATGCAAATCCGTTGGATTTCTCTGTCTGGGTTATTTTGAAGACGAAGGTTGGCACTAAAAAATACCAAAGTTTGGACCACTTCAAACAAGCACTTCGCCGGGAATTTGCCAAAATACCGCAGAGCAGAGCCACTTGCGTGCAGCGTGCGATGCTTTCTTCGGCCGTCTCAAGGCCATTATTCGTGCCAAAGGTGGACATATTGAAAACTACTGTTACAATTTGAAAATTGATGTATTTTCCAAAATTTTTTGCTTTGAAACAATAAAATTTATCAAAAAATAAAAAAAATTGTAGCATTTTAAAAAGTTGGAGTTCGAGTTATTCACCCTGTAGATGAGACCTTTCCAGACTGAAAAAAGCTTTTCTGGAACGATAAAGACTCGCGACGTAGTGCTACTGATGAAATAAACTGTGGTGAATGAATATAAGTGGGGATCCTTTCAGAGAGTTTAAAGTAACAGACACATCAATACCCCAACAAATCAACACCTAACATGGGTACCTTCAGCCTTATGGGTAAGTCTCAGAGGAAGTATTCCGCTCTTTCTCTTACAGAAACAGATCCAGAGATTGTGTCACTTTTAGAGGGTAAGCCAAAACATAATGCACTTATAAGGCAGCATTGAGCAGTCAGTTATTCTGTGGATGGGTACCTCAGGCAACATTCATATAGCACATTCCTATAGCACAGTTGTGCTCGCAGAAAACTTAACTATCAGAAGGTAGTCTGAACGCAGGAATAGGTATTAACAAGATTTCTTTCAAGCTTTGTGATGTCTAGCTTTGCTTGTTATGGCGAAACTCTATTTTGAACAAGGGGTGCTATAGATATCCAACCGTCGGACAGCATTCAGAGAAGCATGGTACTCTTGAACTAGCTTATAAGCGATAAAGGACTCAGAGTCCTTAAGCGATGGTTGGTTGTTGCTAAATTCTTACACATTCCAGATGCTTAATCTGTTCTTCACAACATTTTTTATTAGCATCAGGATTGCGTATGTCTCCAATTTAAAGACAGATGCAAAAAATCCAACGGCACATTCTAGACTGCAAAATTCCGAATGCATTTCCTTTCTGGGTCAGATTTTGATCGAGGCAAGTCCTGAATATTCTTACTAAGGCACTCCACCTATATCCAGACAGCAGTGGAAGAATTCTCCAAACTGAATCAACGGTTGCGTCTATAGTTCCAGTGAAATTGAATGGCTTAGTGAACACCTTATAAGGATTACTCGGGCATATTCGGAGAACAGGACTATAAGAATGGGGAAACCCGGATCCTTCCATCGTGGAGTGAATAAATGGCCCCATCTCCAAGGCTTAGGTTGTTCGTCGGTGTAACTGTCTGTCTGCATAAACAAAGAAGTAGTTATGAGAGAGACATAAGAGGCAGTGGACTTAATTAATTCTCAAACGGCAACACTTACCGGAATGTTAATGATCTATGATTTAAGAGTCTGCTTCTGGAATTTACATACACTGTGGAAGAACTCAAAAACTACAATTCATCCTTGTACAATAAAAGGCAGACCTTACAACGCTCCAAGGTTGGATCAGGAACAATGAATAGACAAAGTTGCGACATATATTACAGTTGCAACAAAAGGTTTTACAATGATATATTACGATGCGGATTCGCCTGGCTGTGATCCGTATCAGAGCCTCTTATTACAATAAATATATGTCCACGCTCCTACCGAAGACGATGATGACGCTAATAAGAAGGAATTTTATGACCTCCTGGGTGGAGCCTACGGACCCTGTCCAGACTATGACACCAAACTCGGTAGGAAACACAACTTTGGCGGATTACACTAAAAGCACAGCCTCCACGACACATTATCATAAAATACAGCTACACTTGTGGAACAAGCCAAATTGACCATGTTCTAATAGACGCCATACATGCGTCAAACCCCCCTGAATGTAGAATGTCGACTCTGACCTCTTTTTGGTCACCGACTCACAGGGTCTTGAAAATATTTAGGGAGCACTTCCAGCAGCTCCTAAATGGACCTAAAATAGAGAGAGTGATAGGGCAGGAAGAAATATATTTTCCTGTCGAGGTAATAATTCCCCCTCCCACTATAAAAGAGGTGGGCTTTGCTATTAGAAGCTAGAACACAACAAACCCGCCGGCCCTGATGGCTTGCCACGGAACTATTTTAATGAGGCCCTGATCTTTTGGTTAGGACCATGCACCAAATAGTCAATATAGTGTGGGTAGGCGGAAACATGCCCGCCGACTGGAATATCGTCTCTATTTGCCCCATCTATAAAAAAGGCGATCCGATATCTTGCAACAATTGCAGAAGCATATCCCTGCTTAATATCGCTTATAATATCCTGACCAGAGTAGTATGTGAATCAAATATTGCAAGTTTGCGCCACATTTATCGGCACGTATCAATGTGGCTACCGTCCCGAGAAATCGATACTAGACCAAAACTTTACACTAAGGCAAATCATGATGAAAACCAACGAATCACAGGGCACATAACCTCTTTATCGATTTCAAGGCCGCGTATGACAGCATTCATCGACAGAAGCTATATAAGGTGAATTTCTAGAAAACTGATCCAATTATGGAGCGTAACGCTTGAAGACACGCGATGAGCTGTGCAATTTGGTAATGCTTCCAGACAAGCGACGGATTTCGTCAAGATGATGCAGGAGTTTATCCACTTCGTAGGGAACATAAGCTCTATAAATGACACCTTAGTAGAGATTCGACGAAGATTAACCCTAACCCGGTTTATCAAAACAGCTGGGGTCAAAACTCCTGGCCGGAAAGACAGAGGTTCTCCTGTACAAGATCTGGATCCTGTCAGTTCTCCTATATTGTGTCGAGTGCTGCTGATACTAAGTCCCTTTAAAAGAAATATCCTTCGTCGAATTTACGGTCCTATTTACGAGGAGGGCGAATGGAGAAGAAGATATGATACGACCGTAACCTCTACGGCTTGTATGAATAACATATGTGGATGTAGTCTGAAAAGCCAAGATACGTCGACTGCATTGGTTTGGCCACATGGACAGCTAAGATAATTTTCGAATCACAGCTCTCAGGTTTGAGATGAGCGGGAAGACCGAACCTTCGTTTTAATAGTCAAGAACTCGTTGAAGCTTGATCTTACGAACTGGCAGGAGCGTGCCTCCCGGGATCGAAGAGCATGGAAGGCTGCAGTGTTGCAGATAGCGTGCTTCACGGATCGGGAGCCCGCAAGTAAGTGAGTACCAACTTACCATAGCCGTGTCCATCCAGAAAGCCCAGCTTAATAGAAAACATTAGAATTGGCGTCTTAAACAGGATCTTAGTTAGACGAGACACCTAAGTAGTTGATTGCATTTCAAATATTTTTTCATTGGTTTTTCTTTGCAAATATAATTTGGCAACATATCGCAAAACGGAAGCAACACAAAGTTCGTATTGCACCCACCAAGCAAAAGTACACTCACACATGGCGAGCAAAGTCCACAAGCCTAAGGTGTAAGAGCCACAGATCGTAGTTATCGACGATCGATATGCTATCCTTTGATCTACATACTTAAACTTATGCTACTTGCAGTGCTACAAGACTAAACGAATAAGGCCCTAATTAACGCTCTCGATTCAACCGCGATGACCTCTAAGGTTGTTGAGAACTACAAAAAGACACCGTAGGAGGCCCACCATTTCAAATCGCAGACCATAGGAACGGAAAGGGTGATAGCATCGCCATATTGGTCAAGCATGGCTTCAATTTTCAAGATCATCGGCAATGTTAATTCATTACCCGATAAGAAAAATTTCTCATGCACTCAAAAAAGCAGCGTCCATATGGGGAATCTGACAAATTAGCCCCGCATGCAACAAATCTTTGACGCAAGACCTCATTGAATAATGCCCAATAAGCATGAATGTAACTAAAATTGAAGCATTACATTGTAGCCACCAGCGAAGGAAACAATCAGTCGTTCATTGCGCTCCGTAGAGTATTGACGTGCTTCGGCTTTCGCTTGGGTAGTGATACCAATAAAAAAGACATTTGGCAAACTTCATATAGGGCTCCAGTTAGCTCAGTGGTAGTGTGCCCGGTTACCAAGTTAAAGGTGCTGGTTCGACTCCGGGTCGAAATAGACTTTTTGTTTTTTTTTTGTGTTGTTTGTTTGTTCAAGTAAAAAAACTAAATAAATTGATAGTGATAAAAATCGCCACGCGATGGATTGTGGAGAGCGGTCCGTTACACCAGTAGCGGGATCCGCAGACAAAGCAGGCGAGGCGTCGAGCGGTTCAAGCCAAACAGAACCGAAGACGAAGAGAAGGAGGGCGCTATGGCCAACTTCCACCTTACCACAACGTCTCTCCCTACAAACTTCCACTGTAAAGCTGCTTGGTGGAGTGAGGGAAGGGGTGCAATCAACGGCAGCAATGAATCGTCCAGGGCAATTTACAGACAACAATCCATTCGCCTCAGATGTTCACCAACATCTGAAAGACAATAGCTTCGATTCCTTGGCGTCAACCCAATCGGAAGATGAAGAGGAAGAAATGGAGTCAATTAGTAGTAGCATCAAAATGCTACAACAAAGAGTACTAGCTATAAAAGGAAAGCAAATGCTAAGAAGGAAGAGGGAAGAGCAAGAGCAATCCCAACAGCAAGCTCAAAAGCAAACTCAACAACACCAAACAAATACAATAGCACAAGTGCTACAAACACACCAACAAAACCTCAAGAAACACCAGCAACAACAACAAGTGCAGCCACAAGAACGGCAACAGCAAAAACAGCAGCAGCAGCAGCAGCAGCAGCAGCAGCAGAAAAAACAACAGCAGCAGCAAAACAACAAAACAACAGCAGAAACAGCAAATTTCAAAACAAAAGGTGCCACCTATTAATACATTTAAGATGGAATTAAAGGAAACAAAAGAACTATGTAAGTCGGCCATAGGCAATAATTTTTATATTAAAAGACTTAGCTTAGATAGGCACGCAATCCACTGTAATAGAGTGGAGCGCTACAATAAAATTAAAAGTTTACTGAAGGATTCGACGACGGAGTTCTTCTCCTACACCCCGAAGGGGGAGAAGCTGCAGACAATGCTGCTGAGGGGGTTAGAACCGTCGACTGATCCGGAGGAGCTCCTTGCATTGCTGAAAGAGAAGGAGTGCGAAGGGCTCAAATTCGTGGGGGTCAAGCCATTTGTCACGGCTAGAGCCAAAAGGGAGAAGCGGAAACTACCGTTCTTCCTGGTTCAGCTAAGTCCCAACAGCAAACTGGATGGTCTAAGGAGTATAAAAGTCCTAGACTACCAGGTTGTACACTGGGAAAAATTAAAGAGGAGCGAAAACATCTTACAATGTGTTCGCTGCCAAAGGTTCGGGCACGCCGCGTCGAACTGCGAAATGCAGCCTCGATGCGTGAAGTGTGGAAAGAACCACAAGTCAGAGGAATGCGCTCTAGGTAAGGACGGAGCGTCCGAAAAAAGCCAACTCTCTTGTGCCTTATGCAGGAACACGGGACACACCGCAAACTATCGGGGTTGTCCCAAATTCCAATATATAAAAAGGGTAAATCTGGCTCGGCAGCAGAAAGTGGAAGTTAAACGTCCACTCGTGCAGGCACAAACACCAGCCGTTACTCCCCAAGTTACCTACGCCCAAATGGCGGCAGGTAGGGGAACTACGGTACAACAAGCAAAGGTAGCTTCTCAGGCCCCAGCGCCTAGAGCTCCGGAAACTGTACCTGACATGCTGGCTATCTTGCTCTCTATTCAGGGGCAGATGGCTCAGCTTCAGCGTCAAATACAGGAACAGGCTAAGCGGGTAGATCAAATATACGCGCTGCTGCCAGGCCTAACGCACCTCCAGTCGTAATGGGTACGTACATGGCGGAGCAAACCCTGAAGGTCCTTGCAGTGAATGTTAATTCACTGATTAGGTTCGAACGAAGAGCCGCACTGTTTAAGTTGCTTAAAGACCAAGCCCCTGATGTGCTTTCGGTTAGCGAAACTAAGCTTACCAAAAGACACAAGATGAGGCACAGAAGGTATGAAATATTACGAAGAAACCGACCCAATTCCATTCAAGGCGGAGGTGTTGCGATCTTTGTAAGAAAGGGACTGCGTTTCAAAAGAGTATACAGTCGTGTAGTACGTAGATTTCGGGTGCTGGAAGCATGCGTCATGTACATCCCTCTCCGTAGTGGAAAGCGGCTGTACATGGTGTCTGTCTATGCACCTAAGGCTACCCAATCCACCTTATTCATCTCAGAGCTCGAGACACTTTTTCGATTCCTGAGGCTGGAATTGGAAGACAATTATTTTATTATCGGCGGAGATTTCAACGCCAAACATAGTGATTGGGGAAATAATATACCAAATACTAGAGGGAACCTACTGTTCAATTGGTGGGGTCAACACAGCATAATGTATCGACTCGGGCTTAAGGCGACTGATAGTCCGTCGTTTCCCAGACACGGGTCCTATTTGGATCTTCTACTGTTCGACTCACGAATACAACTGACATGCACTAACCAACAAACTACAAACTGTCTACGCACTTTCGTGTATGACAGTGACCATTGCGGTCTCAGCACCGAAATAACTGTTCCCAACGAAACTGCGGAATTGGAAGAGTTTGTTCAAAGGTATTCCTACAATTATAGTAGGGTGCGTTGGACACACTTCTCCAGAACGCTGATGAGAGCACTCTCCTCGAATTCGCTCTACCTACCGTCCAATAGAAATCTGTCAAACGAGCAGATTGACAGGTATCTAAAACTAATGGACGAGACAATTAAACGAACTATGGACAAAACGATACCTCGGTATCAACACACTGACGAAGAAGACTTATTCCGCAACGCAACTATTGACGCACTGCACCGACATTAAAGTAGACTGCTGTCAAGACTAAAAACCTTGTACAGACAGTTTACTGACAGACATAACCCGGAGATCATAACATTGAAGTCGTCGATTAAAAACCTCCAGATATTAATAAAGGAAAATTACAGAAATTCTGTAAGTTTGTATTGGAACAATAAAATTCGGGCTGTAAACACCAGCAACCCGAGTATGTTCCCGCAAATAAATAAGATATTTCGGAGAAATAATCAAAACGACCTTCCATGTCTTAAAATCGCCCGAACGACGAATAACGAACAAATACTTGTAGCAGCAGGTATCGATCCAAATGAGGCAGTTGATGATGACAACTTCTTTGTGATCGAGGATCCGCAGGAGAAAGTAGAGGCTATAGGAGCGACTTTCCAGGAAGTGTACAAGGCGAGTGATATCATTCGCCCGAACCGCGACCTGGAGAGTCGAGTCCTTGTGCACAATACCTGGCTTCGAAATGAAATTGTGAATTGGCGATTCGAGAACTCGGGTTTCACCCAGTTCAGTGACGAGAATATGGCAAATAATGTCATCACCAACGAAAGGGTATTACCACTGTTCATTTCGAAGGAAGATCTCCAAACGATCTTCGAATCACTTAGAAGTAAGAAATCAGTGGGAACCGATGAAATACCGAACATTGTGCTTCAACATCTCCCATTAGAAGCGGTGAACATTTATACCACCCTGTTTAATAATGCAATGAATAATGCACATTATCCTGCGCATTGGAAAACTGCGGTGGTACACCCCATACCTAAAAAGGATAAAGATACTTCCAATCCGGCGAATCTCCGCTCGATCAATTTTCTTCCAAACATCAGTAAGGTTTTCGAGAAAGTGATCAATAGAGTCCTTACTAAGTGGGTTGAGGACAAACATATCGTTCCGGATAATCAATTCGGTTTCAAAGCGGGGCATGATATCATTCATGCTGCGTCTAAACTGGTTTCTGATATCCAATGGAACAAAAGCAAGAAACAGTGCACTGGTGCCTGCCTGATTGACTTGGAAAAAGCCTTCGATACCGTATGGTTAGAGGGACTCTTTTTCAAGCTGGACAGGTTGGGCATTAGTAAACCACTTCTGTATATTCTTTTTGATATGCTCTCCAGTAGACAGTTCATCGTGAAGAATGGCGATGTGACCTCTGCTGGAACATTTAACATTAAAAACGGTCTGCAACAAGGTGCGGTAAATTCGCCGATCCTATTCAACATTTACACATAGCGTACGCAGACGACTTAATCGCGTACAGATCAGGTCCAAAGATTGAGGTCATTAATACACTTTTGCAACGTGACTTCGACAAAATTAAACAATATTGCGATGACTGGAAGTTGAAAATCAACTTTCAGAAGTCGGAAACCATTCTGTTTAGGACGCCTTTGTCTGGGGCCTCTAGGGATACCAGAAAGAATTGGCGAAAGTTCTCTATCGTCGGACAACATGGACAGCCACTTGCTTGTCGAAATGTAGTCAGATACCTTGGGATCCGGCTAGATCAATATCTGTATTTTAACAAACATATAGATGTTGCTCCGGCCAGAGCCAGAGGTGCTTTTGCCGTTACAAGGAGACTGTTTTATAACAGCCAACTCGATGCGAGGGTGAAGGTGATCTGCTACATGGCCCTTATCCGGCCTATGCTTGTATTTGGATGTCCCGTGTGGTTCAACGTGAGAGCAAGTTTATTGGAAAAGATTCGGGTGTTTGAGAGGGCTTGCCTTAGGGCTTGTCTTCGCTTATACAGAACACCAGAGTCTGAGTACATAAAATTCTATCGCAATGAGGTCTTGTACAATAGGGCGAACCTAATAAGAGTGGACAATTTTGTTATTAAGTTGACTCGAAGGCACATTGCAAGAGCAATGACATCGTCGAACAACCTGATCTCTGGGGCTAACTACCCTAATTATATGTATCATGAGAGAGTTCGCTTTGACGGCTAAGTTCCTCCAGAAGCGTTCCTCTATCTAGATAGCAAAGGTCTGATCCAGGACAGATTGGCTGTGCCGCTAATCTTCCACGTTACTCGAACAGCTGCAGACAGGCGACTCAACTACGACAGAGACGTCGCACATGGCAGTGCGGAGTGTCTCCGGTTCAGTAGGGCGGTAGGGAGTCGCGACATGAGGGATGTTGCTCGGCAGCACCAACAATTTTGGTGGCTATTTGAAGGAGGCGAGGGTTTGTCATCGAATTCCTCAAGTAATAGGTAGCTTTATGTCAAGCAAAGTCGGTCAGCCTAATTTTTTTTTTTTTTTAGCCACGGCCGGCTTACGTAGTTTTAAGTAGGTATAAGTTAGTTTTTAAGAAAAAAAAAATATATAAAAACAAAAAAAAAATAAATAAAAATTAAAAAAAAAAATTAAATATATATATATATATGTACATATGTGTATATATTAAGTATATATGCATTATGTGTATATATATATATATATATATATGTGTGTACGTATTAAGTATTGTATATATTAAGTATATATGCATTATGTGTGTATATATATATATATATATATATATATATATATATATATATATATGTGTACGTATTAGATGTAAGTAGGTTAAGCAGATTAAGATATATTTTTAAGTAATCTGTAAGTTTTTAGTTTTAGGTTTTTATAATACTATGTCCATATACTAAGTTTTTGCTTAAAATCTATTTTCTTAGTTTTAGTTGTAATGTAAATATAAAATTAAAGATAAACTGTAATATACGTCCAAAGACTTAGCTTAAGTGTTAGATTTAACTTAGAGTGCCCGCATGGGGCCATTAAGTTAGTATAAGATTATTTGTAAGTTATTTAAGCTAATTTTTAAGCATTTTTTAAGAGTAAATTAATTAAGAAAATAAAAATGCATTTAAACTGAACTGAGCGAAGGAAACAAGAAGTAAACCCTGTTTCACTTTCTTAGGCACGCCGTAATTTTTTGGCCTTTTGGACATATCAAGCATGCGATCCAATAACATCATTGTTTAACTCAACATTAGAATCTCTAGACACTTTATATGACTGTAGTATATTTATAGGGCCACAAAAGACCTGACAGGAAGCCACACTATGCGACAACAATCACTGAAAGGTTTAATTAGTGCTCTGTTTGTCTCGGGTGTACTGGTGCTGGTATACCTCCCGCATTCACACATTAGACCCAGACCTTCCCCAATAGGAGGGAGCAGGGGTGCTTTTTAAACTTCCAAAGAAGGCAACTTAATAGAGTGTGAGGGCGGCATGTATGAGCCATTGCATCCTACTCATAATTGCCAGATTCGCCAGGAATATTTTTCTTGGTAATGAACAAGCTGATCTGCGATCCAGCCCTGGATGGATCATTTCAGCAATATAAGTGTCATAAGTAAACGTTGAATATATACGAGTATCTTGCTAACACCTGCTTTTCATTGAATACAAAAGGGTTTTTGATATTTAAGAAGTGAACTTTTATGGCACACCTTCCACAGGAGAAATATACTAGGAAAACTGGTGGTTACTTTTAAATCCATCTATGAAGTCATTGCATGGAATATGCTGGTGGGCTAGAGATGGGTGTCCTGATAACTGTGAAGGTCAGAGTGGTGTCAGACATCGCCGACACAATGTGTTTATAGTGGATATCGGGGACGTTCTAATTATATGTATATTGAACATTTGGACTACGTCTTTAATATTTGCCTCCTATTGCGTATTATTTTGAAAATATTTTATTCATTTATTTATTTATTTTGATTACATTATGTTACAAAGAATATGATTATCTTCTAAGTTTATGGATTACCTGCATATACAATTTTAGTTTGGAAGTTTATATAGTTAACAAATTTAAACGGTTCCCAAAGTTCAAAAAAGAAAAAAATTTATTAAGTAAATTCAAAATGGGTTTCAATTCAAAAATAATTAACGATTTCAAAAGACTCTAGCAGTTTAATGAATTATAAGTAATAATGTAACAAAGTTGTCTTTTCCCATAGTTGTTAAAAATTACCGGAATTTAGAAAAAGTCTCTGAGCTCATCTGCTTGCATTTAGATTATAGGTTATTGTTTGCTGGAAACGCCGGTAATCATAGTGCTCAAGGATAGCTGTCATCTTGAATATGTATATTGTTAGCGTCGAGAGCTTCAAAATTGTAATAGTTAGCATTAACTGTTCAAAGTGTTTGACGCTGGGTATTGATTATTGATTAGCTTTTCCGGATGTGTTTTTGAGGCGCTTCTCGAGTAATACACCTACTTTTGTACTTCTTTTTTTTTGACTTTTTGTACTCTCTCATTATTTTTTTTTTTATCTTTTTATAAATATTATAATACAAATTCTATACAAAATTAAATAATCGGGTTGCATTTTATAGCCTTAAAGACTAGAGGCGAATGGCCCATTAAAATAAATAAACATGCAATAGTTGTGGGGTAGTTGCAAAATACAATCAAAAAAAACAAAACGTTTATTAATTTATTCAAAACGTTATACAAAAAATAAAGATTTAGAGACGATAAAAAGTATGAAAGACATGCTTAAACAATGCTCATAAACAAATTCTTGAATTGCAAAATATCCATTGTAAATAGCCATAATTAGACTTTGTTTAAAAATGACTTTGTATGTTAATGATTCTAATTGCGTACGATTAAAAAAAATGTAGGTGCTGACACAGTATAGAAATTGGAAAAATTAGTTTTGTTTGCCATCGGTACCTTTACTATTCGCGGAAAGTTCACTCTTAACCTGTATACAGGGTGAGTTTTTTAACTTGAGACATCCAAATTACTCGAAAAATACGCGATATCGCGAAAAGAACTCACCCTGTATATTTGAATTTCGTGGTATTGCACTTTGTAAATATTGGGTCTACAAGTAAGTTTCCAGCGTTTGTCAGAGATCGCGCCACCAGTGGATCCCGGGCAGAAATGTCAGACCCCATGTGTTTTATTTGTAGGTTTTGTATCTGTCAACAACTTTGCAGCGTTATATTTGAGCAGTTCTATCGGTGTCGTACATTTTATCGAGCAAAATCATGGCAAGTTTCCAGCCAAATAAACGTCATTTGCGGGAAGCGCTGCTTTTATTCTTTAAAATGAAGAAAAGTGCGGCTGAGGCCTATCGTTTGCTTTCGGAAACTTATGGGGCGGACTGTATTGGTGAATTGACGTGCCGCGAGTGGTTCAAACGGTTCAAAAGTGGTGATTTTCGAGTTGAAGACAAAGATCGCCCCGGAAAGCCGAAAAGTTTTGAAGACGAGGAATTGGACACTTTACTGGATGAGGATCCGTGTCAGATTCAAGAATAACTTGCTGCATCATTGGGCGTCACGCAACAAGCCGTTTCCCTGCCCCTAAAAGCACTGGGATTCATTCAAAAGATTGGAAACTGGGTGCCGTACGAATTGAAGCCAAGAGACGTCGAACGGCGATTTTGTATGTCCGAAATGTTACTGCAGCGGTATAAAAATAAATCATTTTTGCATCGTATTGTTACTGGTGATGAGAAATGGATTTATTATGATAATCCTAAACGCAGAAAATCGTATACAAAGTCCGGCGAGCCCGCCCAATCGACGCCGAAACGAAATATTCACGTGAATAAGGTCATGCTCTGCATATGGTGGGATCAAAAGGGTGTCGTATACTACGAACTGCTTCCGAGTGGTGAAACCCTTTGACCTTTATATCGAACCCAACTAATTCGTTTGAAGTGGGCATTAAAAGAAAAACGGCCAGAATATGAGACCAGGCATGAGTCCGTCATTTTTCATCACGACAACGCTCGGGCACATGTTGTGGTTTCGGTGAAAAACTATTTTGTAAATAGTGGATGGGAAATTCTGCCTCACCCGCCTTACAGTCCAGACTTGGCACCATCTGACTACCACTTGTTTCATTCGATGCAGAACGCTCTTACGGGAATACGCTTCAGCTCAGTAGAGGAAATCAAAAATTGGCTCGATACGTTCTTGGGCTCGAAAGGCGAGAAATTTTTTTGGTCCGGAATTCATAAATTGCCAGAAAGATGGGAGAAAGTTGTAGCTTCCGATGGACGATACTTTGAATAAAGCATTGTAACTATGTTTTCATAACAAAACTTCAAATTTCGGAAAAAAACGCTGGAAACTTACTTGTAGACCCAATACATAAATGTTTTATTGGTAAAATCCGAAGGAGGGAAAATAAAGGCAAACTATTTCTCTACTTTTTTTACATATAATTCAGACTATGTGCTTTTGTGCAATCTGCAGTATTTCAATTGTATTATTATAAGCACCTCCCCAACTTGTTAAACCATAATGTAGCTTTGAGTTAACAGGAACATAATAAATGACTGTAAGAAGCTTTTTGGAAAAATAAGGTTGTTGTAGAAACATTTTACGCACCGCACCCATCATATACTTTTTTAAGTCAGCTACATGGCTTTTCCAACTCAAGTGTCTATCTATTGTTACTCGCAGATACTTAAAACATTCAACAGATTCTATTTTAAAACAATTAGAACAACATGACCTTTCCACAGTTCTGAGCAGACATTGAACGTTTAGGACTTTCGCGCATACATGATTTTTTTAAGTTTGAAAACACGAGTTTGGTTTTTTCTCTTACAATTAATTCATGTTTTTCAAACCATTGCCTTAGCAGCTGTATTTCACTCTCTAATTTTACCAGTGAATCGAATAAAGAATTGCTTACATATGTAAAGGCCATATCGTCAGCAAAATCAGTTACATTACTATACAGACTTTGCTAGACTATGGAGTTTACATAAATTAGAAACAGGATGGGTACACCAACCCGTAATAGCAGCTTAGAACTAAAAACTCCGTTTATCTTTACTCTTTGAGCCCTTTCCGTCAGATAAGACCTAAACCAAGAGAACACTGAGTCCCTGAATTCAGCCTTGTATAGCTTGTCCAAAAGAATCGTGTGGCTAACCATATCAAAGGCCTTTGTCATGTCGACAAATAATGCTATCGGACAAGTTTTACTATTAAAACCATTGTACATATACGAGTATCTCACTACACAACTTTAATATGGTATGTTCTGTCGATTTAACCTAACGAAAGCATACTGTTGGCGACACAATAAGTTATGTTTGTTTAGGAATGATAAAATCCTGTCTTTCATTTCATTTCAAATAGCTTAGAGAATGTTGGAAGTACTGATATTGGTTGACAAATTTCCGGTAACCCTTTTTATACAGAGGAATAACTTCAGCCGTTTTTAACGCAGAAGGGAAGATACCACAACTAACACTCACTATATATCACAATATATCAACAATGAAGAAGGCAATACGTTTAACGAGACAATTAGTTATACAATCCGAGGTGTTTTTATTGTTAAAATACATTATGCATTTATAAAGCCCAAATGATGAAAAGGGTTGAAAAGCAGAACTATTACTCTGAAATGCATCATCAATAAAATCCGTATATAATTCAGAACTGCAATTGGTCTGAGTATGGCTGGGTTTGGAATTCGCTGCAATATTTGCAAAATAGCAGTTGAAGGTATTTGCAATATTCATGGGATTATGCACTATAACAATTAAATTGCTTGACTTTACATTCTTCAAAAGTTTATCCATATGTTCCATAAATACATCTTTGCTCAAACCATTTTCATGTAAGCGATAGATACATAAAATTGTAAGAACTTCAGCATTTTGTTTGTAGGTAATTTTAAGGATATCTGCACTTCCAAGACCACATTTCACAATCTCTTCACAATTGACGGAATCCTTTATGAATACTGCTACACCACCTGCATAGTATAATTGCATAGTTCGTAGTCGTACACCCAGATTTCAGACAAAATAATACAGTCAAGTGACGATTTTAAGCAATCAATATGAGCGACGATAGAGTTGAAATTTTTTCGCATACTTCGAATATTTTGATGTATTAAAGTAGGATTTGGATTTTGATTTATTTTTACGCTACGAGAAGGGTAAAGATTAATTTTAAACATAAGGACTTAACTTATAAATTTACATTATCTTCGAAGCACCTAATCTGAATTGCAACATCCCCTTCTTTTTTACGCAAAAATATTGCATTTTTCCTAACCCATATAAATTTGTATTTTTTCGTCAGCTTTATCTTCTTGGTTGCATTAAGAAGTTCATGTACATGAGGAGTCAAACTGTCATTAATAAAAATGTTTGTGTTATCAAAACTTTCACGTAAAAATTTCGCTGTGAGTTTAACGTTTCTTTCGTCTGCTGGCGAGTCAATTTAATGACAAGAATATTGGTGTCGTCTTCGTATGAAGCATCGCCTTTCGCACTGGTACTGCTGATAAGCTCACGTTTTCTTATTTTTTTAACATTACAATGGTCTATCTCATTTTCACAAAATTCCACTTCCACTTCCGTAGACTAGTATCGTTTCAAGTAGACCTATGCAAACATAACACTTTTGAAATTTAGCCGTAATTTGCTGATATGCTCTTACTATCATCTACTCGTATTGTGATACATAGGCATTTTGTGGTCTCCACTACAGGAGATTGCAGCACTTCTCTGCGTTGTTTGTGTTTATTCGTGCTTCAGGTTAGCTTGGTATTCGTGTATGCATTATCTTTTCGTCGAATTGCTGTTCTATGATCATAGTTGCAGTTGTTGCGAATTTGTATCTAACTACGAGTACAATTGCTATATCGGCAGCATAAGCAAACACCGTTTTTTCCTTAAACGAATTGAGCAGTTCATTGGTGAACAATATAAACAAAATTGAGCTTAGTTTTGATCCTTGAGGAACACCCAACAACTGTCTTTTTCTTTGCTCTCAAAATTTAAAACTTGACTTTGCACGTCCTTTCTGCAAACTAATTCCCCAATCATTTCGCCAGAGTTCTTTTAACACTAATTTTACTAAGTGCTTCCAACAGTTTATTGCGGTCTCGTGTGTCAGAAACCTAATTAAGGTCGACAAAAATAATTAAGACATGACGATTTTTGTTATGGTTTAGCAATCTTCTTGCACTTTTTCTTCTATCAAAACCGTATTGATTTGCTTGTAAAATGTCATGTATACATGTACATGTATAATTTGTTGACGAATGACCAATACTTTGGTGTAGAGAGCCGTTTCTCGGGAAAGTGAGATATGTTTGAAAATCACATTTTCGACGACCCCGGGGTCGTTTCTTTTGGCGAAGAATGAAAATATTTTTATTGCGCTAAAAGGGTGGCTGTTTCATTAAGCAAGTCATACAGATTACGTACATGTATAATTTGTTGACGAATGACCATTAATTTGGTGTAGAGAGCCGTTTTTCGGGCGAGTGAGATATGTTTGAAAATCACATTTTCGACGACCCCGGGGTCGTCTTTTTTGGCGAAAAATAAAAATTTTTTTATTGCGCTAAAAGGGTGGCTGTCTCATTAAGCAAGTCATACAGATTACGTACATGTATAATTTGTTGACGAACGACCATTACTTTGGTGTAGAGAGCCGTTTTTCGGGCGAGTGAGATATGTTTAAAAATCACGTTTTCGACGACCCAGGAGTCGTCTTTTTTGGCGAAAAATTAAAATTTTTTTATTACGCTAAAAGGGTGGCTGTCTCATTAAGCAAGTCATACAGATTACGTACAGGCATAATTTGTGTACGAACGACCATTACTTTGGTGTAGAGAGCCGTTTTTCGGGCGAGTGAAATATGTTTGAAAATCACATTTTCGACGACCCCGGGGTCGTCTTTTTTGGCGAAATTTATTGCGCTAAAAGGGTGGCTGTCTCATTAAGCAAGTCATACAGATTACGTACAGGCATAATTTGTGTACGAACGACCATTACTTTGGTGTGGAGAGCCGTTTCTCGGGCAAGTGAGATATGTTTGAAAATCACATTTTCGACGACCCCGGGGTCGTCTTTTTTGGTGAAAAATTAAAATTTTTTTATTGCGCTAAAAGGGTGGCTGTCTCATTAAGCAAGTCATACAGATTACGTACATGTATAATTTGTTGACGAACGACCATTACTTTGGTGTAGAGAGCCGTTTTTCGGGCGAGTGAGATATGTTTGAAAATCACATTTTCGACGACCCAGGGGTCGTCTTTTTTGGCGAAAAATGAAATTTTTTTTATTGCGCTAAAAGGGTGGCTGTCTCATTAAGCAAGTCATACAGATTACGTACAGGCATAATTTGTGTACGAACGACCATTACTTTGGTGTAGAGAGCCGTTTTTCGGGCGAGTGAGATATGTTTGAAATTCACATTTTCGACGACCCCGGGGTAGTCTTTTTTGGTGAAAAATTAAAATTTTTTTATTGCGCTAAAAGGGTGGCTGTCTCATTAAGCAAGTTATACAGATTACGTACATGTATAATTTGTTGACGAACGACCATTACTTTGGTGTAGAGAGCCGCTTTTCGGGCGAGTGAGATATGTTTGAAAATCACATTTTCGACGACCCCGGGGTTGTCTTTTTTGGCGAAATTTATTGCGCTAAAAGGGTGGCTGTCTCATTAAGCAAGTCATACAGATTACATACATGTATAACTTGTTGACGAACGACCATTACTTTGGTGTAGAGAGCCGTTTTTCGGCCGAGTGAGATATGTTTGAAAATCACGTTTTCGACGACCCAGAGGTCGTCTTTTTTGGCGAAAAAAGAAAATTTTTTTATTGCGCTAAAAGGGTGGCTGTCTCATTAAGCAAGTCATACAGATTACGTACAGGCATAATTTGTGTACGAACGACCATTACTTTGGTGTGGAGAGCCGTTTCTCGGGCAAGTGAGATATGTTTGAAAATCACATTTTCGACGACCCCGGGGTCGTCTTTTTTGGTGAAAAATTAAAATTTTTTTATTGCGCTAAAAGGGTGGCTGTCTCATTAAGCAAGTCATACAGATTACGTACATGTATAATTTGTTGACGAACGACCATTACTTTGGTGTAGAGAGCCGTTTTTCGGGCGAGTGAGATATGTTTGAAAATCACATTTTCGACGACCCAGGGGTCGTCTTTTTTGGCGAAAAATGAAATTTTTTTTATTGCGCTAAAAGGGTGGCTGTCTCATTAAGCAAGTCATACAGATTACGTACAGGCATAATTTGTGTACGAACGACCATTACTTTGGTGTAGAGAGCCGTTTTTCGGGCGAGTGAGATATGTTTGAAAATCACATTTTCGACGACCCCGGGGTAGTCTTTTTTGGTGAAAAATTAAAATTTTTTTATTGCGCTAAAAGGGTGGCTGTCTCATTAAGCAAGTTATACAGATTACGAACATGTATAATTTGTTGACGAACGACCATTACTTTGGTGTAGAGAGCCGCTTTTCGGGCGAGTGAGATATGTTTGAAAATCACATTTTCGACGACCCCGGGGTTGTCTTTTTTGGCGAAATTTATTGCGCTAAAAGGGTGGCTGTCTCATTAAGCAAGTCATACAGATTACATACATGTATAACTTGTTGACGAACGACCATTACTTTGGTGTAGAGAGCCGTTTTTCGGCCGAGTGAGATATGTTTGAAAATCACGTTTTCGACGACCCAGGGGTCGTCTTTTTTGGCGAAAAAAGAAAATTTTTTTATTGCGCTAAAAGGGTGGCTGTCTCATTAAGCAAGTCATACAGATTACGTACATGTATAATTTGTTGACGAACGACCATTACTTTGGTGTAGAGAGCCGTTTTTCGGGCGAGTGAGATATGTTTGAAAATCACATTGTCGACGACCTCGGGGTCGTCTTTTTTGGCGAAAAATGAAAATTTTTTTATTGCGCTAAAAGGGTGGCTGTCTCATTAAGCACGTCATACAGATTACGTACATGTATAATTTGTTGACGAACGACCATTACTTTGGTGTAGAGAGCCGTTTTTCGGGCGAGTGAGATATGTTTCAAAATCACATTTTCGACGACCCCGGGGTCGTCTTTTTTGGCGAAAAATGAAAATTTTTTATTGTGCTAAAAGGGTAGCTGTGTAATTAAGCAAGGCATACAGATTACGTACATGTATAATTTGTTGACGAACGACCATTACTTTGGTGTAGAGAGCCGTTTTTCGGGCGAGTGAGATATGTTTGAAAATCACATTTTCGACGAACCCGGGGTCGTCTTTTTTGGCGAAAAATGAAAGTTTTTTTATTGCGCTGAAAGGGTGGCTGTCGCATTAAGCAAGTCATACAGATTACGTACATGTATAATTGGTTGACGAACGACCATTACTTTGGTGTAGAGAGCTGTTTTTCGGGCGAGTGAGATATGTTTGGAAATAACATTTTCGACGACCACGGGGTCGTCTTTTTTGGCGAAAAATGAAAATTTTTTTATTGCGCTAAAAGGGTGGCTGTCTCATTCAGCAAGTCATACAGATTACGTGCATGTAAAATTTGTTGACGAACGACCATTACTTTGGTGTATAGAGCCGTTTTTCGGGCGAGTGAGATATGTTTGAAAATCACATTTTCGACGACCCCGGGATCGTCTTTTTTGGCGAAAAATGAAAATTTTTTTATTGCTCTAAAAGGGTGGCTGTCTCATTAAGCAAGTCATACAGATTACGAACATGTATAATTTGTTGACGAACGACCATTACTTTGGTGTAGAGAGCCGTTTTTCGGGCGAGTGAGATAGGTTTGAAAATCACATTTTCGACCACCCCGGGGTCGTCTTTTTTGGCGAAAAATGAAAATTTTTTTATTGCGCTAAAATGGTGGCTGTCTCATTAAACAAGTCATACAGATTAAGTACATGTATAATTTGTTGACGAACGACCATTACTTTGGTGTTGAGAGCCGTTTTTCGGGCGAGTGAGATATGTTTGAAAATCACATTTTCGACGACCTCGGGGTCGTCTTTTTTGGCGAAAAATGAAAATTTTTTTATTGCGCTAAAAGGGTAGCTGTCTCATTAAGCAAATCATACAGATTACGTACAGGCAGAATTTGTGTACGAACGACCATTACTTTGGTGTAGAGAGCCGTTTCTCGGGCAAGTGAGATATGTTTGAAAATCACATTTTCGACGACCCCGGGGTCGTCTTTGTTGGCGAAAAATGAAAATTTTTTTAGTGCGCTAAAAGGGTGGCTGTCTCATTAAACAAGTCATACAGATTAAGTACATGTATAATTTGTTGACGAATGACCATTACTTTGGTGTTGAGAGCCGTTTTTCGGGCAAGTGAGATATGTTTGAAAATCACATTTTCGACGACCCCGGGGTTGTCTTTTTTGGCGAAAAATGAAAATTTTTTTATTGCGCTAAAAGGGTAGCTGTCTCATTAAGCAAGTCATACAGATTACGTACAGGCAGAATTTGTGTACGAACGACCATTACTTTGGTGTAGAGAGCCGTTTCTCGGGCAAGTGATATATGTTTGAAAATCACATTTTCGACGACCCCGGGGTCGTCTTTTTTGGCGAAAAATGAAAATTTTTTTATTGCGCTAAAAGGGTGGCTGTCTCATTAAGCAAGTCATACAGATTACGTACATGTATAATTTGTTGACGAACGACCATTACTTTGGTGTAGAGAGCCGTTTCTCGGGCAAGTGAGATATGTTTGAAAATCACATTTTCGACGACTCCGGGGTCTTCTTTTTTGGCGAAATTAATTGCGCTAAAAGGGTGGGTGTCTCATTAAGCAAGTCATACAGATTATATATATGTATAATTTGTTGACGAACGACCATTACTTTGGTGTAGAGAGCCGTTTTTCGGGCGAGTAAGATATGTTTGAAAATCACATTTTCGACGACCCCTGGGTCGTCTTTTTTGGCGAAAAATTAAAATTTTTTTATTGCGCTAAAAGGGTGGCTGTCTCATTAAGCAAGTCATACAGATTACGTACATGTATAATTTGTTGACGAACGACCATTACTTTGGTGTAGAGAGCCGTTTCTCGGGCAAGTGAGATATGTTTGAAAATCACATTTTCGACGACTCCGTGGTCTTCTTTTTTAGCGAAATTTATTGCGCTAAAAGGGTGGGTGTCTCATTAAGCAAGTCATACAGATTACATACATGTATAATTTGTTGACGAACGACCATTACTTTGGTGTAGAAAGCCGTTTTTCGGGCAAGTGAGATATGTTTGAAAATCACATTTTCGACGACCCCGGGGTCGTCTTTTTTGGCGAAAAATGAAAATTTTTTTATTGCGCTAAAAGGGTAGTTGTCTTATTAAGCAAGTCATACAGATTACGTACATGTATAATTTGTTGACGAATGACCATTACTTTGGTGTTGAGAGCCGTTTTTCGGGCAAGTGAGATATGTTTGAAAATCACATTTTCGACGACCCCGGGGTTGTCTTTTTTGGCGAAAAATGAAAATTTTTTTATTGCGCTAAAAGGGTAGCTGTCTCATTAAGCAAGTCATACAGATTACGTACAGGCAGAATTTGTGTACGAACGACCATTACTTTGGTGTAGAGAGCCGTTTCTCGGGCAAGTGATATATGTTTGAAAATCACATTTTCGACGACCCCGGGGTCGTCTTTTTTGGCGAAAAATGAAAATTTTTTTATTGCGCTAAAAGGGTGGCTGTCTCATTAAGCAAGTCATACAGATTACGTACATGTATAATTTGTTGACGAACGACCATTACTTTGGTGTAGAGAGCCGTTTCTCGGGCAAGTGAGATATGTTTGAAAATCACATTTTCGACGACTCCGGGGTCTTCTTTTTTGGCGAAATTTATTGCGCTAAAAGGGTGGGTGTCTCATTAAGCAAGTCATACAGATTATATATATGTATAATTTGTTGACGAACGACCATTACTTTGGTGTAGAGAGCCGTTTTTCGGGCGAGTAAGATATGTTTGAAAATCACATTTTCGACGACCCCTGGGTCGTCTTTTTTGGCGAAAAATTAAAATTTTTTTATTGCGCTAAAAGGGTGGCTGTCTCATTAAGCAAGTCATACAGATTACGTACATGTATAATTTGTTGACGAACGACCATTACTTTGGTGTAGAGAGCCGTTTCTCGGGCAAGTGAGATATGTTTGAAAATCACATTTTCGACGACTCCGTGGTCTTCTTTTTTAGCGAAATTTATTGCGCTAAAAGGGTGGGTGTCTCATTAAGCAAGTCATACAGATTACATACATGTATAATTTGTTGACGAACGACCATTACTTTGGTGTAGAAAGCCGTTTTTCGGGCAAGTGAGATATGTTTGAAAATCACATTTTCGACGACCCCGGGGTCGTCTTTTTTGGCGAAAAATGAAAATTTTTTTATTGCGCTAAAAGGGTAGTTGTCTTATTAAGCAAGTCATACAGATTACGTACATGTATAATTTGTTGACGAATGACCATTACTTTGGTGTTGAGAGCCGTTTTTCGGGCAAGTGAGATATGTTTGAAAATCACATTTTCGACGACCCCGGGGTTGTCTTTTTTGGCGAAAAATGAAAATTTTTTTATTGCGCTAAAAGGGTAGCTGTCTCATTAAGCAAGTCATACAGATTACGTACAGGCAGAATTTGTGTACGAACGACCATTACTTTGGTGTAGAGAGCCGTTTCTCGGGCAAGTGATATATGTTTGAAAATCACATTTTCGACGACCCCGGGGTCGTCTTTTTTGGCGAAAAATGAAAATTTTTTTATTGCGCTAAAAGGGTGGCTGTCTCATTAAGCAAGTCATAC
Organism: Volucella zonaria; assembly: GCA_963966105.1. Classification (NCBI taxonomy): domain Eukaryota; kingdom Metazoa; phylum Arthropoda; class Insecta; order Diptera; family Syrphidae; genus Volucella; species Volucella zonaria. The sequence goes on from OZ014533.1 coordinate 67,811,770, forward strand.
AGATTACGTACATGTATAATTTGTTGACGAACGACCATTACTTTGGTGTAGAGAGCCGTTTCTCGGGCAAGTGAGATATGTTTGAAAATCACATTTTCGACGACTCCGGGGTCTTCTTTTTTGGCGAAATTTATTGCGCTAAAAGGGTGGGTGTCTCATTAAGCAAGTCATACAGATTATATATATGTATAATTTGTTGACGAACGACCATTACTTTGGTGTAGAGAGCCGTTTTTCGGGCGAGTAAGATATGTTTGAAAATCACATTTTCGACGACCCCTGGGTCGTCTTTTTTGGTGAAAAATTAAAATTTTTTTATTGCGCTAAAAGGGTGGCAGTGTCATTAAGCAAGTCATACAGATTACGTACATGTATAATTTGTTGACGAACGACCATTACTTTGGTGTAGAGAGCCGTTTATCGGGCAAGTGAGATATGTTTGAAAATCACATTTTCGACGACCCCGGGGTCGTCTTTTTTGGCGAAAAATGAAATTTTTTTTATTGCGCTAAAAGGGTAGTTGTCTCATTAAGCAAGTCATACAGATTACGTACAGGCATAATTTGTGTACGAACGACCATTACTTTGGTGTAGAGAGCCGATTCTGGGGCAAGTGATATAGGTTTGAAAATCACATTTTCGTCGACCCCGGGGTCGTCTTTTTTGGTGAAAAATTAAAATTTTTTTATTGCGCTAAAAGGGTGGCAGTGTCATTAAGCAAGTCATACAGATTACGTACATGTATAATTTGTTGACGAAAGACCATTACTTTGGTGTAGAGAGCCGTTTATCGGGCAAGTGAGATATGTTTGAAAATCACATATTCGACGACCCCGGGGTCGTCTTTTTTGGCGAAAAATTAAAATTTTTTTTTTGCGCTAAAAGGGTGGCTGTCTCATTAAGCCAGTCATACAGATTACGTACATGTATAATTTGTTGACGAACGACCATTACTTTGGTGTAGAGAGCCGTTTTTCGGGCGAGTGAGATATGTTTGAAAATCACATTTTCGACGACCCCGGAATCGTCTTTTTTGGCGAAATTTATGGCGCTAAAAGGGTGGCTGTCTCACAAAGCAAGTCATACAGATTACATACATGTATAATTTGTTGACGAACGACCATTACTTTGGTGTAGAGAGCCGTTTTTCGGGCGAGTGAGATATGTTTGAAAATCACATTTTCGACGACCCAGGGGTCGTCTTTTTTGGCGAAAAATGAAATTTTTTTTATTGCGCTAAAAGAGTGGCTGTCTCATTAAGCAAGTCATACAGATTACGTACAGGCATAATTTGTGTACGAACGACCATTACTTTGGTGTAGAGAGCCGTTTTTCGGGCGAGTGAGATATGTTTGAAAATCACATTTTCGACGACCCAGGAGTCGTCTTTTTTGGCGAAAAATGAAATTTTTTTTATTGCGCTAAAAGGGTGGCTGTCCCATTAAGCAAGTCATACAGATTACGTACAGGCATAATTTGTGTACGAACGACCATTACTTTGGTGTAGAGAGCCGTTTTTCGGGCGAGTGAGATATGTTTGAAAATCACATTTTCGACGACCCCGGGGTAGTCTTTTTTGGTGAAAAATTAAAATTTTTTTATTGCGCTAAAAGGGTGGCTGTCTCATTAAGCAAGTTATACAGATTACGTACATGTATAATTTGTTGACGAACGACCATTACTTTGGTGTAGAGAGCCGCTTTTCGGGCGAGTGAGATATGTTTGAAAATCACATTTTCGACGACCCCGGGGTTGTCTTTTTTGGCGAAATTTATTGCGCTAAAGGGTGGCTGTCTCATTAAGCAAGTCATACAGATTACGTACAGGCATAATTTGTGTACGAACGACCATTACTTTGGTGTAGAGAGCCGTTTTTCGGGCGAGTGAGATATGTTTGAAAATCACATTTTCGACGACCCAGGGGTCGTCTTTTTTGGCGAAAAATGAAATTTTTTTTATTGCGCTAAAAGGGTGGCTGTCTCATTAAGCAAGTCATACAGATTACGTACAGGCATAATTTGTGTACGAACGACTATTACTTTGGTGTAGAGAGCCGTTTTTCGGGCGAGTGAGATATGTTTGAAAATCACATTTTCGACGACCCCGGGGTAGTCTTTTTTGGTGAAAAATTAAAATTTTTTTATTGCGCTAAAAGGGTGGCTGTCTCATTAAGCAAGTCATACAGATTACGTACATGTATAATTTGTTGACGAACGACCATTACTTTGGTGTAGAGAGCCGTTTCTCGGGCAAGTGAGATATGTTTGAAAATCACATTTTCGACGACTCCGTGGTCTTCTTTTTTAGCGAAATTTATTGCGCTAAAAGGGTGGGTGTCTCATTAAGCAAGTCATACAGATTACATACATGTATAATTTGTTGACGAATGACCATTACTTTGGTGTTGAGAGCCGTTTTTCGGGCAAGTGAGATATGTTTGAAAATCACATTTTCGACGACCCCGGGGTTGTCTTTTTTGGCGAAAAATGAAAATTTTTTTATTGCGCTAAAAGGGTGGCAGTGTCATTAAGCAAGTCATACAGATTACGTACATGTATAATTTGTTGACGAACGACCATTACTTTGGTGTAGAGAGCCGTTTCTCGGGCAAGTGAGATATGTTTGAAAATCACATTTTCGACGACTCCGTGGTCTTCTTTTTTAGCGAAATTTATTGCGCTAAAAGGGTGGGTGTCTCATTAAGCAAGTCATACAGATTACATACATGTATAATTTGTTGACGAATGACCATTACTTTGGTGTTGAGAGCCGTTTTTCGGGCAAGTGAGATATGTTTGAAAATCACATTTTCGACGACCCCGGGGTAGTCTTTTTTGGTGAAAAATTAAAATTTTTTTATTGCGCTAAAAGGGTGGCTGTCTCATTAAGCAAGTCATACAGATTACGTACATGTATAATTTGTTGACGAACGACCATTACTTTGGTGTAGAGAGCCGTTTCTCGGGCAAGTGAGATATGTTTGAAAATCACATTTTCGTCGACCCCGGGGTCGTCTTTTTTGGTGAAAAATTAAAATTTTTTTATTGCGCTAAAAGGGTGGCAGTGTCATTAAGCAAGTCATACAGATTACGTACATGTATAATTTGTTGACGAAAGACCATTACTTTGGTGTAGAGAGCCGTTTATCGGGCAAGTGAGATATGTTTGAAAATCACATATTCGACGACCCCGGGGTCGTCTTTTTTAGCGAAAAATTAAAATTTTTTTTTTGCGCTAAAAGGGTGGCTGTCTCATTAAGCCAGTCATACAGATTACGTACATGTATAATTTGTTGACGAACGACCATTACTTTGGTGTAGAGAGCCGTTTTTCGGGCGAGTGAGATATGTTTGAAAATCACATTTTCGACGACCCCGGAATCGTCTTTTTTGGCGAAATTTATGGCGCTAAAAGGGTGGCTGTCTCACAAAGCAAGTCATACAGATTACATACATGTATAATTTGTTGACGAACGACCATTACTTTGGTGTAGAGAGCCGTTTTTCGGGCGAGTGAGATATGTTTGAAAATCACATTTTCGACGACCCAGGGGTCGTCTTTTTTGGCGAAAAATGAAATTTTTTTTATTGCGCTAAAAGGGTGGCTGTCTCATTAAGCAAGTCATACAGATTACGTACAGGCATAATTTGTGTACGAACGACCATTACTTTGGTGTAGAGAGCCGTTTTTCGGGCGAGTGAGATATGTTTGAAAATCACATTTTCGACGACCCAGGAGTCGTCTTTTTTGGCGAAAAATGAAATTTTTTGTATTGCGCTAAAAGGGTGGCTGTCCCATTAAGCAAGTCATACAGATTACGTACAGGCATAATTTGTGTACGAACGACCATTACTTTGGTGTAGAGAGCCGTTTTTCGGGCGAGTGAGATATGTTTGAAAATCACATTTTCGACGACCCCGGGGTAGTCTTTTTTGGTGAAAAATTAAAATTTTTTTATTGCGCTAAAAGGGTGGCTGTCTCATTAAGCAAGTTATACAGATTACGTACATGTATAATTTGTTGACGAACGACCATTACTTTGGTGTAGAGAGCCGCTTTTCGGGCGAGTGAGATATGTTTGAAAATCACATTTTCGACGACCCCGGGGTTGTCTTTTTTGGCGAAATTTATTGCGCTAAAGGGTGGCTGTCTCATTAAGCAAGTCATACAGATTACGTACAGGCATAATTTGTGTACGAACGACCATTACTTTGGTGTAGAGAGCCGTTTTTCGGGCGAGTGAGATATGTTTGAAAATCACATTTTCGACGACCCAGGGGTCGTCTTTTTTGGCGAAAAATGAAATTTTTTTTATTGCGCTAAAAGGGTGGCTGTCTCATTAAGCAAGTCATACAGATTACGTACAGGCATAATTTGTGTACGAACGACTATTACTTTGGTGTAGAGAGCCGTTTTTCGGGCGAGTGAGATATGTTTGAAAATCACATTTTCGACGACCCCGGGGTAGTCTTTTTTGGTGAAAAATTAAAATTTTTTTATTGCGCTAAAAGGGTGGCTGTCTCATTAAGCAAGTCATACAGATTACGTACATGTATAATTTGTTGACGAACGACCATTACTTTGGTGTAGAGAGCCGTTTCTCGGGCAAGTGAGATATGTTTGAAAATCACATTTTCGACGACTCCGTGGTCTTCTTTTTTAGCGAAATTTATTGCGCTAAAAGGGTGGGTGTCTCATTAAGCAAGTCATACAGATTACATACATGTATAATTTGTTGACGAATGACCATTACTTTGGTGTTGAGAGCCGTTTTTCGGGCAAGTGAGATATGTTTGAAAATCACATTTTCGACGACCCCGGGGTTGTCTTTTTTGGCGAAAAATGAAAATTTTTTTATTGCGCTAAAAGGGTGGCTGTCTCATTAAGCAAGTCATACAGATTACGTACATGTATAATTTGTTGACGAACGACCATTACTTTGGTGTAGAGAGCCGTTTCTCGGGCAAGTGAGATATGTTTGAAAATCACATTTTCGACGACTCCGTGGTCTTCTTTTTTAGCGAAATTTATTGCGCTAAAAGGGTGGGTGTCTCATTAAGCAAGTCATACAGATTACGTACAGGCATAATTTGTGTACGAACGACCATTACTTTGGTGTAGAGAGCCGATTCTGGGGCAAGTGATATAGGTTTGAAAATCACATTTTCGTCGACCCCGGGGTCGTCTTTTTTGGTGAAAAATTAAAATTTTTTTATTGCGCTAAAAGGGTGGCAGTGTCATTAAGCAAGTCATACAGATTACGTACATGTATAATTTGTTGACGAAAGACCATTACTTTGGTGTAGAGAGCCGTTTATCGGGCAAGTGAGATATGTTTGAAAATCACATATTCGACGACCCCGGGGTCGTCTTTTTTGGCGAAAAATTAAAATTTTTTTTTTGCGCTAAAAGGGTGGCTGTCTCATTAAGCCAGTCATACAGATTACGTACATGTATAATTTGTTGACGAACGACCATTACTTTGGTGTAGAGAGCCGTTTTTCGGGCGAGTGAGATATGTTTGAAAATCACATTTTCGACGACCCCGGAATCGTCTTTTTTGGCGAAATTTATGGCGCTAAAAGGGTGGCTGTCTCACAAAGCAAGTCATACAGATTACATACATGTATAATTTGTTGACGAACGACCATTACTTTGGTGTAGAGAGCCGTTTTTCGGGCGAGTGAGATATGTTTGAAAATCACATTTTCGACGACCCAGGGGTCGTCTTTTTTGGCGAAAAATGAAATTTTTTTTATTGCGCTAAAAGGGTGGCTGTCTCATTAAGCAAGTCATACAGATTACGTACAGGCATAATTTGTGTACGAACGACCATTACTTTGGTGTAGAGAGCCGTTTTTCGGGCGAGTGAGATACGTTTGAAAATCACATTTTCGACGACCCAGGAGTCGTCTTTTTTGGCGAAAAATGAAATTTTTTTTATTGCGCTAAAAGGGTGGCTGTCCCATTAAGCAAGTCATACAGATTACGTACAGGCATAATTTGTGTACGAACGACCATTACTTTGGTGTAGAGAGCCGTTTTTCGGGCGAGTGAGATATGTTTGAAAATCACATTTTCGACGACCCCGGGGTAGTCTTTTTTGGTGAAAAATTAAAATTTTTTTATTGCGCTAAAAGGGTGGCTGTCTCATTAAGCAAGTTATACAGATTACGTACATGTATAATTTGTTGACGAACGACCATTACTTTGGTGTAGAGAGCCGCTTTTCGGGCGAGTGAGATATGTTTGAAAATCACATTTTCGACGACCCCGGGGTTGTCTTTTTTGGCGAAATTTATTGCGCTAAAGGGTGGCTGTCTCATTAAGCAAGTCATACAGATTACGTACAGGCATAATTTGTGTACGAACGACCATTACTTTGGTGTAGAGAGCCGTTTTTCGGGCGAGTGAGATATGTTTGAAAATCACATTTTCGACGACCCAGGGGTCGTCTTTTTTGGCGAAAAATGAAATTTTTTTTATTGCGCTAAAAGGGTGGCTGTCTCATTAAGCAAGTCATACAGATTACGTACAGGCATAATTTGTGTACGAACGACTATTACTTTGGTGTAGAGAGCCGTTTTTCGGGCGAGTGAGATATGTTTGAAAATCACATTTTCGACGACCCCGGGGTAGTCTTTTTTGGTGAAAAATTAAAATTTTTTTATTGCGCTAAAAGGGTGGCTGTCTCATTAAGCAAGTCATACAGATTACGTACATGTATAATTTGTTGACGAACGACCATTACTTTGGTGTAGAGAGCCGTTTCTCGGGCAAGTGAGATATGTTTGAAAATCACATTTTCGACGACTCCGTGGTCTTCTTTTTTAGCGAAATTTATTGCGCTAAAAGGGTGGGTGTCTCATTAAGCAAGTCATACAGATTACATACATGTATAATTTGTTGACGAATGACCATTACTTTGGTGTTGAGAGCCGTTTTTCGGGCAAGTGAGATATGTTTGAAAATCACATTTTCGACGACCCCGGGGTTGTCTTTTTGGCGAAAAATGAAAATTTTTTTATTGCGCTAAAAGGGTGGCTGTCTCATTAAGCAAGTCATACAGATTACGTACATGTATAATTTGTTGACGAACGACCATTACTTTGGTGTAGAGAGCCGTTTCTCGGGCAAGTGATATATGTTTGAAAATCACATTTTCGACGACCCCGGGGTTGTCTTTTTTGACGAAAAATGAAAATTTTTTTATTGCGCTAAAAGGGTGGCTGTCTCATTAAGCAAGTCATACAGATTACGTACATGTATAATTTGTTGACGAACGACCATTACTTTGGTGTAGAGAGCCGTTTCTCGGGCAAGTGAGATATGTTTGAAAATCACATTTGCGACGACTCCGTGGTCTTCTTTTTTAGCGAAATTTATTGCGCTAAAAGGGTGGGTGTCTCATTAAGCAAGTCATACAGATTACATACATGTATAATTTGTTGACGAACGACCATTACTTTGGTGTAGAAAGCCGTTTTTCGGGCAAGTGAGATATGTTTGAAAATCACATTTTCGACGACCCCGGGGTCGTCTTTTTTGGCGAAAAATGAAAATTTTTTTATTGCGCTAAAAGGGTAGTTGTCTTATTAAGCAAGTCATACAGATTACGTACATGTATAATTTGTTGACGAATGACCATTACTTTGGTGTTGAGAGCCGTTTTTCGGGCAAGTGAGATATGTTTGAAAATCACATTTTCGATGACCCCGGGGTCGTCTTTTTTGGCGAAAAATGAAAATTTTTTTATTGCGCTAAAAGGGTAGCTGTCTCATTAAGCAAGTCATACAGATTACGTACAGGCAGAATTTGTGTACGAACGACCATTACTTTGGTGTAGAGAGCCGTTTCTCGGGCAAGTGATATATGTTTGAAAATCACATTTTCGACGACCCCGGGGTCGTCTTTTTTGGCGAAAAATTAAAATTTTTTTATTGCGCTAAAAGGGTGGGTGTCTCATTAAGCAAGTCATACAGATTACATACATGTATAATTTGTTGACGAACGACCATTACTTTGGTGTAGAAAGCCGTTTTTCGGGCAAGTGAGATATGTTTGAAAATCACATTTTCGACGACCCCGGGGTCGTCTTTTTTGGCGAAAAATGAAAATTTTTTTATTGCGCTAAAAGGGTAGTTGTCTTATTAAGCAAGTCATACAGATTACGTACATGTATAATTTGTTGACGAATGACCATTACTTTGGTGTTGAGAGCCGTTTTTCGGGCAAGTGAGATATGTTTGAAAATCACTTTTTCGACGACCCCGGGGTTGTCTTTTTTGGCGAAAAATGAAAATTTTTTTATTGCGCTAAAAGGGTAGCTGTCTCATTAAGCAAGTCATACAGATTACGTACAGGCAGAATTTGTGTACGAACGACCATTACTTTGGTGTAGAGAGCCGTTTCTCGGGCAAGTGATATATGTTTGAAAATCACATTTTCGACGACCCCGGGGTCGTCTTTTTTGGCGAAAAATGAAAATTTTTTTATTGCGCTAAAAGGGTGGCTGTCTCATTAAGCAAGTCATACAGATTACGTACATGTATAATTTGTTGACGAACGACCATTACTTTGGTGTAGAGAGCCGTTTCTCGGGCAAGTGAGATATGTTTGAAAATCACATTTTCGACGACTCCGGGGTCTTCTTTTTTGGCGAAATTTATTGCGCTAAAAGGGTGGGTGTCTCATTAAGCAAGTCATACAGATTACATACATGTATAATTTGTTGACGAACGACCATTACTTTGGTGTAGAGAGCCGTTTTTCGGGCGAGTAAGATATGTTTGAAAATCACATTTTCGACGACCCCGGGGTCGTCTTTTTTGGTGAAACATTAAAATTTTTTTATTGCGCTAAAAGGGTGGCAGTGTCATTAAGCAAGTCATACAGATTACGTACATGTATAATTTGTTGACGAACGACCATTACTTTGGTGTAGAGAGCCGTTTATCGGGCAAGTGAGATATGTTTGAAAATCACATTTTCGACGACCCCGGGGTCGTCTTTTTTGGCGAACAATGAAATTTTTTTTATTGCGCTAAAAGGGTAGCTGTCTCATTAAGCAAGTCATACAGATTACGTACAGGCATAATTTGTGTACGAACGACCATTACTTTGGTGTAGAGAGCCGATTCTGGGGCAAGTGATATAGGTTTGAAAATCACATTTTCGTCGACCCCGGGGTCGTCTTTTTTGGTGAAAAATTAAAATTTTTTTATTGCGCTAAAAGGGTGGCAGTGTCATTAAGCAAGTCATACAGATTACGTACATGTATAATTTGTTGACGAAAGACCATTACTTTGGTGTAGAGAGCCGTTTATCGGGCAAGTGAGATATGTTTGAAAATCACATATTCGACGACCCCGGGGTCGTCTTTTTTGGCGAAAAATTTAAATTTTTTTTTTGCGATAAAAGGGTGGCTGTCTCATTAAGCCAGTCATACAGATTACGTACATGTATAATTTGTTGACGAACGACCATTACTTTGGTGTAGAGAGCCGTTTTTCGGGCGAGTGAGATATGTTTGAAAATCACATTTTCGACGACCCCGGAATCGTCTTTTTTGGCGAAATTTATGGCGCTAAAAGGGTGGCTGTCTCACAAAGCAAGTCATACAGATTACATACATGTATAATTTGTTGACGAACGACCATTACTTTGGTGTAGAGAGCCGTTTTTCGTTCGAGTGAGATATGTTTGAAAATCACATTTTCGACGACCCCGGGGTCGGCTTTTTTGGTGAAAAAGTAAAATTTTTTTGATTGCGCTAAAAGGGTGGCTGTCTCATTAAGCAAGTCATACAGATTACGTACATGTATAATTTGTTGACGAATGACCAATACTTTGGGGTAGAGAGCCGATTCTCGGGCAAGTGATATAGGTTTGAAAATCATATTTTCGTCGACCCCGGGGTCGTCTTTTTTGGTGAAAAATTAAAATTTTTTTATTACGCTAAAAGGGTGGCTGTCTCATTAAGCAAGTCATACAGATTACGTACATGTATAATTTGTTGACGAATGACCAATACTTTGGTGTAGAGAGCCGTTTCTCGGGCAAGTGAGATATGTTTGAAAATCACATTTTCGACGACCCCGGGGTCGTCTTTTTTGGCGAAAATTTTAAATTTTTTTATTGCGCTAAAAGGGTGGCTGTCTCATTAAGCAAGTCATACAGATTACGTACATGTATAATTTGTTGACGAATGACCAATACTTTGGTGTAGAGAGCCGTTTCTCGGGCAAGTGAGATATGTTTGAAAATCACATTTTCGACGACCCCGGAATCGTCTTTTTTGGCGAAATTTATGGCGCTAAAAAGGTGGCTGTCTCATTAAGCAAGTCATACAGATTACGTACATGTATAATTTGTTGACGAACGACCATTACTTTGGTGTAGAGAGCCGTTTTTCGGGCGAGTGAGATATGTTTGAAAATCACATTTTCGACGACCCAGGGGTCGTCTTTTTTGGCGAAAAATGAAATTTTTTTTATTGCGCTAAAAGGGTGGCTGTCTCATTAAGCAAGTCATACAGATTACGTACAGGCATAATTTGTGTACGAACGACCATTACTTTGGTGTAGAGAGCCGTTTTTCGGGCGAGTGAGATATGTTTGAAAATCACATTTTCGACGACCCCGGGGTAGTCTTTTTTGGTGAAAAATTAAAATTTTTTTATTGCGCTAAAAGGGTGGCTGTCTCATTAAGCAAGTCATACAGATTACGTACATGTATAATTTGTTGACGAATGACCAATACTTTGGTGTAGAGAGCCGTTTCTCGGGCAAGTGAGATATGTTTGAAAATCACATTTTCGACGACCCCGGAATCGTCTTTTTTGGCGAAATTTATGGCGCTAAAAAGGTGGCTGTCTCATTAAGCAAGTCATACAGATTACGTACATGTATAATTTGTTGACGAATGACCAATACTTTGGTGTAGAGAGCCGTTTCTCGGGCAAGTGAGATATGTTTGAAAATCACATTTTCGACGACCCCGGAATCGTCTTTTTTGGCGAAATTTATGGCGCTAAAAAGGTGGCTGTCTCATTAAGCAAGTCATACAGATTACGTACATGTATAATTTGTTGACGAACGACCATTACTTTGGTGTAGAGAGCCGTTTTTCGGGCGAGTGAGATATGTTTGAAAATCACATTTTCGACGACCCAGGGGTCGTCTTTTTTGGCGAAAAATGAAATTTTTTTTATTGCGCTAAAAGGGTGGCTGTCTCATTAAGCAAGTCATACAGATTACGTACAGGCATAATTTGTGTACGAACGACCATTACTTTGGTGTAGAGAGCCGCTTTTCGGGCGAGTGAGATATGTTTGAAAATCACATTTTCGACGACCCCGGGGTTGTCTTTTTTGGCGAAATTTATTGCGCTAAAAGGGTGGCTGTCTCATTAAGCAAGTCATACAGATTACATACATGTATAACTTGTTGACGAACGACCATTACTTTGGTGTAGAGAGCCGTTTTTCGGCCGAGTGAGATATGTTTGAAAATCACGTTTTCGACGACCCAGGGGTCGTCTTTTTTGGCAAAAAAAGAAAATTTTTTTATTGCGCTAAAAGGGTGGCTGTCTCATTAAGCAAGTCATACAGATTACGTACATGTATAATTTGTTGACGAACGACCATTACTTTGGTGTAGAGAGCCGTTTTTCGGGCGAGTGAGATATGTTTGAAAATCACATTGTCGACGACCTCGGGGTCGTCTTTTTTGGCGAAAAATGAAAATTTTTTTATTGCGCTAAAAGGGTAGCTGTCTCATTAAGCAAATCATACAGATTACGTACAGGCAGAATTTGTGTACGAACGACCATTACTTTGGTGTAGAGAGCCGTTTCTCGGGCAAGTGAGATATGTTTGAAAATCACATTTTCGACGACCCCGGGGTCGTCTTTGTTGGCGAAAAATGAAAATTTTTTTATTGCGCTAAAAGGGTGGCTGTCTCATTAAACAAGTCATACAGATTAAGTACATGTATAATTTGTTGACGAACGACCATTACTTTGGTGTTGAGAGCCGTTTTTCGGGCAAGTGAGATATGTTTGAAAATCACATTTTCGATGACCCCGGTGTCGTCTTTTTTGGCGAAAAATGAAAATTTTTTTATTGCGCTAAAAGGGTAGCTGTCTCATTAAGCAAGTCATACAGATTACGTACAGGCAGAATTTGTGTACGAACGACCATTACTTTGGTGTAGAGAGCCGTTTCTCGGGCAAGTGAGATATGTTTGAAAATCACATTTTCGACGACCCCGGGGTCGTCTTTGTTGGCGAAAAATGAAAATTTTTTTATTGCGCTAAAAGGGTGGCTGTCTCATTAAACAAGTCATACAGATTAAGTACATGTATAATTTGTTGACGAACGACCATTACTTTGGTGTTGAGAGCCGTTTTTCGGGCAAGTGAGATATGTTTGAAAATCACATTTTCGATGACCCCGGGGTCGTCTTTTTTGGCGAAAAATGAAAATTTTTTTATTGCGCTAAAAGGGTAGCTGTCTCATTAAGCAAGTCATACAGATTACGTACAGGCAGAATTTGTGTACGAACGACCATTACTTTGGTGTAGAGAGCCGTTTCTCGGGCAAGTGATATATGTTTGAAAATCACATTTTCGACGACCCCGGGGTCGTCTTTTTTGGCGAAAAATTAAAATTTTTTTATTGCGCTAAAAGGGTGGGTGTCTCATTAAGCAAGTCATACAGATTACATACATGTATAATTTGTTGACGAACGACCATTACTTTGGTGTAGAAAGCCGTTTTTCGGGCAAGTGAGATATGTTTGAAAATCACATTTTCGACGACCCCGGGGTCGTCTTTTTTGGCGAAAAATGAAAATTTTTTTATTGCGCTAAAAGGGTAGTTGTCTTATTAAGCAAGTCATACAGATTACGTACATGTATAATTTGTTGACGAATGACCATTACTTTGGTGTTGAGTGCCGTTTTTCGGGCAAGTGAGATATGTTTGAAAATCACATTTTCGACGACCCCGGGGTTGTCTTTTTTGGCGAAAAATGAAAATTTTTTTATTGCGCTAAAAGGGTAGCTGTCTCATTAAGCAAGTCATACAGATTACGTACAGGCAGAATTTGTGTACGAACGACCATTACTTTGGTGTAGAGAGCCGTTTCTCGGGCAAGTGATATATGTTTGAAAATCACATTTTCGACGACCCCGGGGTCGTCTTTTTTGGCGAAAAATGAAAATTTTTTTATTGCGTTAAAAGGGTGGCTGTCTCATTAAGCAAGTCATACAGATTACGTACATGTATAATTTGTTGACGAACGACCATTACTTTGGTGTAGAGAGCCGTTTCTCGGGCAAGTGAGATATGTTTGAAAATCACATTTTCGACGACTCCGGGGTCTTCTTTTTTGGCGAAATTTATTGCGCTAAAAGGGTGGGTGTCTCATTAAGCAAGTCATACAGATTACATACATGTATAATTTGTTGACGAACGACCATTACTTTGGTGTAGAGAGCCGTTTTTCGGGCGAGTAAGATATGTTTGAAAATCACATTTTCGACGACCCCGGGGTCGTCTTTTTTGGTGAAAAATTAAAATTTTTTTATTGCGCTAAAAGGGTGGCAGTGTCATTAAGCAAGTCATACAGATTACGTACATGTATAATTTGTTGACGAACGACCATTACTTTGGTGTAGAGAGCCGTTTATCGGGCAAGTGAGATATGTTTGAAAATCACATTTTCGACGACCCCTGGGTCGTCTTTTTTGGCGAAAAATGAAATTTTTTTTATTGCGCTAAAAGGGTAGCTGTCTCATTAAGCAAGTCATACAGATTACGTACAGGCATAATTTGTGTACGAACGACCATTACTTTGGTGTAGAGAGCCGATTCTGGGGCAAGTGATATAGGTTTGAAAATCACATTTTCGTCGACCCCGGGGTCGTCTTTTTTGGTGAAAAATTAAAATTTTTTTATTGCGCTAAAAGGGTGGCAGTGTCATTAAGCAAGTCATACAGATTACGTACATGTATAATTTGTTGACGAAAGACCATTACTTTGGTGTAGAGAGCCGTTTATCGGGCAAGTGAGATATGTTTGAAAATCACATATTCGACGACCCCGGGGTCGTCTTTTTTGGCGAAAAATTTAAATTTTTTTTTTGCGATAAAAGGGTGGCTGTCTCATTAAGCCAGTCATACAGATTACGTACATGTATAATTTGTTGACGAACGACCATTACTTTGGTGTAGAGAGCCGTTTTTCGGGCGAGTGAGATATGTTTGAAAATCACATTTTCGACGACCCCGGAATCGTCTTTTTTGGCGAAATTTATGGCGCTAAAAGGGTGGCTGTCTCACAAAGCAAGTCATACAGATTACATACATGTATAATTTGTTGACGAACGACCATTACTTTGGTGTGGAGAGCCGTTTTTCGTTCGAGTGAGATATGTTTGAAAATCACATTTTCGACGACCCCGGGGTCGGCTTTTTTGGTGAAAAAGTAAAATTTTTTTGATTGCGCTAAAAGGGTGGCTGTCTCATTAAGCAAGTCATACAGATTACGTACATGTATAATTTGTTGACGAATGACCAATACTTTGGGGTAGAGAGCCGATTCTCGGGCAAGTGATATAGGTTTGAAAATCATATTTTCGTCGACCCCAGGGTCGTCTTTTTTGGTGAAAAATTAAAATTTTTTTATTACGCTAAAAGGGTGGCTGTCTCATTAAGCAAGTCATACAGATTACGTACATGTATAATTTGTTGACGAATGACCAATACTTTGGTGTAGAGAGCCGTTTCTCGGGCAAGTGAGATATGTTTGAAAATCACATTTTCGACGACCCCGGGGTCGTCTTTTTTGGCGAAAATTTTAAATTTTTTTATTGCGCTAAAAGGGTGGCTGTCTCATTAAGCAAGTCATATAGATTACGTACATGTATAATTTGTTGACGAATGACCAATACTTTGGTGTAGAGAGCCGTTTCTCGGGCAAGTGAGATATGTTTGAAAATCACATTTTCGACGACCCCGGGGTCGTTTCTGTTGGCGAAGAATGAAAATATTTTTATTGCGCTAAAAGGGTGGCTGTTTCATTAAGCAAGTCATTCAGATAACGTACATGTATAATTTGTTGACGAATGACCATTACTTTGGTGTAGCGAGCCGTTTTTCGGGCGAGTGAGATATGTTTGAAAATCACGTTTTCGACGACCCAGGGGTCGTCTTTTTTGGCGAAAAATGAAAATTTTTTTATTGCGCTAAAGGGGTGGCTGTCTCATTAAGCACGTCATATAGATTACGTACAGGCTTAATTTGTGTACGAACGACCATTACTTTGGTGTAGAGAGCCGTTTCTCGGGCCAGTGAGATATGTTTGAAAATCACATTTTCGACGAGCCCGGGGTCGTCTTTTTTGGCGAAAAATTAAAATTTATTTATTGCGCTAAAAGGGTGGCTGTCTCATTAAGCAAGTCATACAGATTACGTACATGAATAATTTGTTGACGAACGACCATTACTTTGGTGTAGAGAGCCGTTTTTCGGGCGAGTGAGATATGTTTGAAAATCACATTTTCGACGACCCCGGGGTCGTCTTTTTTGGCGAAAAATGAAAATTTTTTTATTGCGCTAAAAGGGTGGCTGTCTCATTAAGCAAGTCATATAGATTACGTACAGGCTTAATTTGTGTACGAACGACCATTACTTTGGTGTAGAGAGCCGTTTCTCGGGCCAGTGAGATATGTTTGAAAATCACATTTTCGACGAGCCCGGGGTCGTCTTTTTTGGCGAAAAATTAAAATTTATTTATTGCGCTAAAAGGGTGGCTGTCTCATTAAGCAAGTCATACAGATTACGTACATGTATAATTTGTTGACGAACGACCATTGCTTTGGTGTAGAGAGCCGTTTTTCGGGCGAGTGAGATATGTTTGAAAATCACATTTTCGACGACCCCGGGGTCGTCGTTTTTGGCGAAAAATGAAAATTTTTTTATTGCGCTAAAAGGGTGGCTGTCTCATTAAGCAAGTCATACAGATTACGTACAGGCATAATTTGTGTACGAACGACCAATACTTTGGTGTAGAGAGCCCTTTTTCGGGCGAGTGAGATATGTTTTAAAATCACATTTTCGACGACCCCGGGGTCGTCTTTTTTGGCGAAAAATGAAATTTTTTTTATTGCTGTAAAAGGGTGGCAGTCTCATTAAGCAAGTCATACAGATTACGTACATGTATAATATGTTGACGAACGACCATTACTTTGGTGTAGAGAGCCGTTTTTCGGGCAAGTGAGATATGTTTGAAAATCACATTTTTGACGACCCCGGGGTCGTCTTTTTTGGCGAAAAATTAAAATTTTTTTATTGCGCTAAAAGGGTGGCTGTCTCATTAAGCAAGTCATACAGATTACGTACATGTATAATTTGTTGACGAACGACCATTACTTTGGTGTAGAGAGCCGTTTTTCGGGCGAGTGAGATATGTTTGAAAATCACATTTTCAACGACCCCGGGGTGGTCTTTTTTGGCGAAAAATGAAAATTTTTTTATTGTGCTAGAAGTGTGGCTGTCTCATTAAGCAAGTCATACAGATTACGTACATGTATAATTTGTTGACGAACGACCATTAATTTGGTGTAGAGAGCCGTTTCTCGGGCCAGTGAGATATGTTTGAAAATCACATTTTCGACGACCCCGGGGTCGTCTTTTTTGGCGAAAAATGAAAATTTTTTTATTGTGCTAAAAGGGTGGCTGTCTCATTAAACAAGTCATACAGATTACGTACATGTATAATTTGTTGACGAATGACCAATACTTTGGTGTGGAGAGCCGTTTCTCGGGTACGTGAGATATGTTTGAAAATCACATTTTCGACGAACCCGGGGTCGTCTTTTTTGGCGAAAAATGAAAATATTTTTATTGCGCTAAAAGGGTGGCTGTCTCATTAAGCAAGTCATATAGATTACGTACAGGCATAATTTGTGTACGAACGACCATTACTGTGGTGTAGAGAGCCGTTTCTCGGGCAAGTGAGATATGTTTGAAAATCACATTTTCGACGACCCCGGGGTCGTCTTTTTTGGCGAAAAATTAAGATTTTTTTATTGCGCTAAAAGGGTGGCTGTCTCAGTAAGCAAGTCATACAGATTACGTACATGTATAATTTGTTGACGAACGACCATTACTTTGGTGTAGAGAGCCGTTTTTCGGGCGAGTGAGATATGTTTGAAAATCACATTTTCGACGACCCCGGGGTCGTCTTTTTTGGCGAAAAATGAAAATTTTTTTATTGTGCTAGAAGGGTGGCTGTCTCATTAAGCAAGTCATACAGATTACGTACATGTATAATTTGTTGACGAACGACCATTAATTTGGTGTAGAGAGCCGTTTTTCGGGCGAGTGAGATATGTTTGAAAATCACATTTTCGACGACCCCGGGGTCGTCTTTTTTGGCGAAAAATGAAAATTTTTTTATTGTGCTAAAAGGGTGGCTGTCTCATTAAGCAAGTCATACAGATTACGTACATGTATAAATTGTTGACGAATGACCAATACTTTGGTGTGGAGAGCCGTTTCTCGGGTAAGTGAGATATGTTTGAAAATCACATTTTCGACGAACCCGGGGTCGTCTTTTTTGGCGAAAAATGAAAATATTTTTATTGCGCTAAAAGGGTGGCTGTCTCTTTAAGCAAGTCATATAGATTACGTACATTCATAATTTGTGTACGAACGACCATTACTGTGGTGTAGAGAGCCGTTTCTCGGGTAAGTGAGATATGTTTGAAAATCACATTTTCGACGAACCCGGGGTCGTCTTTTTTGGCGAAAAATGAAAATATTTTTATTGCGCTAAAAGGGTGGCTGTCTCTTTAAGCAAGTCATATAGGTTACGTACATTCATAATTTGTGTACGAACGACCAATACTTTGGTGTGGAGAGCCGTTTCTCGGGTAAGTGAGATATGTTTGAAAATCACATTTTCGACGAACCCGGGGTCGTCTTTTTTGGCGAAAAATGAAAATATTTTTATTGCGCTAAAAGGGTGGCTGTCTCTTTAAGCAAGTCATATAGATTACGTACATTCATAATTTGTGTACGAACGACCATTACTGTGGTGTAGAGAGCCGTTTCTCGGGCAAGTGAGATATGTTTGAAAATCACATTTTCGACGACCCCGGGGTCGTCTTTTTTGGCGAAAAATGAAAATTTTTTTATTGCTGTAAAAGGGTGGCTGTCTCATTAAGCAAGTCATACAGATTACGTACATGTATAATTTGTTGACGAACGACCATTACTTTGGTGTAGAGAGCCGTTTTTCGGGCGAGTGAGATATGTTTGAAAATCACATTTTCGACGACCCCGGGGTCGTCTTTCTTGGCGAAAAATGAAAATTTTTTTATTTTGCTAAAAGGGTGGCTGTTTCATTAAGCAAGTCATACAGATTACGTACATGTATAATTTGTTGACGAACGACCATTACTTTGGTGTAGAGAGCCGTTTTTCGGGCGAGTGAGATATGTTTGAAAATCACATTTTCAACGACAACGGGGTCGTCTTTTTTGGCGAAAAATGAAAATTTTTTTATTGCGCTAAAAGGGTGGCTGTCTCATTAAGCAAGTCATACAGATTACGAACATGTATAATTTGTTGACGAATGACCAATACTTTGGTGTGGAGAGCCTTTTCTCGGGTAAGTGAGATATGTTTGAAAATCACATTTTCGACGACCCCGGGGTCGTCTTTTTTGGCGAAAAATGAAAATATTTTTATTGCGCTAAAAGGGTGGCTGTCTCATTAAGCAAGTCATATAGATTACGTACAGGCATAATTTGTGTACGAACGACCATTACTTTGGTGTAGAGAGCCGTTTCTCGGGCAAGTGAGATATGTTTGAAAATCACATTTTCGACGACCCCGGGTTCGTCTTTTTTGGCGAAAAATTAAGATTTTTTTATTGCGCTAAAAGGGTGGCTGTCTCATTAAGCAAGTCATACAGATTACGTACATGTATAATTTGTTGACGAACGACCATTACTTTGGTGTAGAGAGCCGTTTTTCGTCTGAGTGAGATATGTTTGAAAATCACATTTTCGACGACCCCGGGGTCGTCTTTTTTGGCGAAAAATGAAAATTTTTTTATTGTGCTAAAAGGGTGGCTGTCTCTTTAAGCAAGTCATACAGATTACGTACATGTATAATTTGTTGACGAATGACCAATACTTTGGTGTGGAGAGCCGTTTCTCGGGTAAGTGAGATATGTTTGAAAATCACATGTTCGACGACTCCGGGGTCGTCTTTTTTGGCGAAAACTTAATATTTTTTTATTGTGCTAGAAGGGTGGCTGTCTCATTAAGCAAGTCATACAGATTACGTACATGTATAATTTGTTGACGAACGACCATTAATTTGGTGTAGAGAGCCGTTTTTCGGGCGAGATATGTTTGAAAATCACGTTTTCGACGACCCAGGGGTCGTCTTTTTTGGCGAAAAATGAAAATTTTTTTATTGCGCTAAAAGGGTGGCTGTCTCATTAAGTAAGTCATACAGATTACGTACATGTATAATTTGTTGACGAATGACCAATACTTTGGTGTGGAGAGCCGTTTCTCGGGTAAGTGAGATATGTTTGAAAATCACATTTTCGACGACCCCGGGGTCGTCTTTTTTGGCGAAAAATGAAAATATTTTTATTGCGCTAAAAGGGTGGCTGTCTCACTAAGCAAGTCATATAGATTACGTACAGGCATAATTTGTGTACGAACGACCATTACTTTGGTGTAGAGAGCCGTTTCTCGGGCAAGTGAGATATGTTTGAAAATCACATTTTCGACGACCCCGGGGTCGTCTTTTTTGGCGAAAAATTAAGATTTTTTTATTGCGCTAAAAGGGTGGCTGTCTCATTAAGCAAGTCATATAGATTACGTACATGTATAATTTGTTGACGATCGACCATTACTTTGGTGTAGAGAGCCGTTTTTCGGGCGAGTGAGATATGTTTGAAAATCACATTTTCGACGACCCCGGGGTCGTCTTTTTTGGCGAAAAATGAAAATTTTTTTATTGTGCTAAAAGGGTGGCTGTCTCATTAAGCAAGTCATACAGATTACGTACATGTATAAATTGTTGACGAATGACCAATACTTTGGTGTGGAGAGCCGTTTCTCGGGTAAGTGAGATATGTTTGAAAATCACATTTTCGACGAACCCGGGGTCGTCTTTTTTGGCGAAAAATGAAAATATTTTTATTGCGCTAAAAGGGTGGCTGTCTCATTAAGCAAGTCATATAGATTACGTACATTCATAATTTGTGTACGAACGACCATTACTGTGGTGTAGAGAGCCGTTTCTCGGGCAAGTGAGATATGTTTGAAAATCACATTTTCGACGACCCCGGGGTCGTCTTTTTTGGCGAAAAATTAAGAATTTTTTATTGCGCTAAAAGGGTGGCTGTCTCATTAAGCAAGTCATACAGATTACGAACATGTATAATTTGTTGACGAACGACCATTACTTTGGTGTAGAGAGCCGTTTTTCGGGCGAGAGAGATATGTTTGAAAATCACATTTTCGACGACCCCGTTGTCGTCTTTTTTGGCGAAAAATTAAAATTTTTTTATTGCGCTAAAAGGGTGGCTGTCTCCTTAAGCAAGTCATACAGATTACGTACAGGCATAATTTGTGTAGAGAGCCGTTTTTCGGGCGAGTGAGATATGTTTGAAAATCACATTTTCGACGACCCCGGGGTCGTCTTTTTTGGCGAAAAATGAAAATTTTTTTATTGCTGTAAAAGGGTGGCTGTCTCATTAAGCAAGTCATACAGATTACGTACATGTATAATTTGTTGACGAACGACCATTACTTTGGTGTAGAGAGCCGTTTTTCGGGCGAGTGAGATATGTTTGAAAATCACATTTTCGACGACCCCGGGGTCGTCTTTCTTGGCGAAAAATGAAAATTTTTTTATTTTGCTAAAAAAGTGGCTGTTTCATTAAGCAAGTCATACAGATTACGTACATGTATAATTTGTTGACGAACGACCATTACTTTGGTGTAGAGAGCCGTTTTTCGGGCGAGTGAGATATGTTCGAAAATCACATTTTCAACGACAACGGGGTCGTCTTTTTTGGCGAAAAATGAAAATTTTTTTATTGTGCTAGAAGGGTGGCTGTCTCATTAAGCAAGTCATACAGATTACGAACATGTATAATTTGTTGACGAATGACCAATACTTTGGTGTGGAGAGCCTTTTCTCGGGTAAGTGAGATATGTTTGAAAATCACATTTTCGACGACCCCGGGGTCGTCTTTTTTGGCGAAAAATGAAAATATTTTTATTGCGCTAAAAGGGTGGCTGTCTCATTAAGCAAGTCATATAGATTACGTACAGGCATAATTTGTGTACGAACGACCATTACTTTGGTGTAGAGAGCCGTTTCTCGGGCCAGTGAGATATGTTTGAAAATCACATTTTCGACGACCCCGGGTTCGTCTTTTTTGGCGAAAAATTAAGATTTTTTTATTGCGCTAAAAGGGTGGCTGTCTCATTAAGCAAGTCATACAGATTACGTACATGTATAATTTGTTGACGAACGACCATTACTTTGGTGTAGAGAGCCGTTTTTCGGGCGAGTGAGATATGTTTGAAAATCACATTTTCGACGACCCCGGGGTCGTCTTTTTTGTCGAAAAATTAAAATTTTTTTATTGCGCTAAAAGGGTGGCTGTCTCATTAAGCAAGTCATACAGATTACGTACATGTATAATTTGTTGACGAATGACCAATACTTTGGTGTAGAGAGCCGATTCTCTTTCACGTGATATAGGTTTGAAAATCACATTTTCGATGACCCCGTTGTCGTCTTTTTTGGCGAAAAATGAAAATTTTTTTATTGCGCTAAAAGGGTGGCTGTCTTATTAAGCAAGTCATACAGATTACGTACAGGCATAATTTGTGTACGAACGACCATTACTTTGGTGTAGAGAGCCGTTTTTCGGGCGAGTGAGATATGTTTGAAAATCACATTTTCGACGACCCCGGGGTCGTCTTTTTTGGCGAAAAATGAAAATTTTTTTATTGCGCTAAAAGGGTGGCTGTCTCATTAAGTAAGTCATACAAATTACGTACATGTATAATTTGTTGACGAATGACCAATACTTTGGTGTAGAGAGCCGATTCTCTGGCAAGTGATATTGGTTTGAAAATCACATTTTCGACGACCCCGTTGTCGTCTTGTTTGGCGAAAAATGAAAATTTTTTTATTGCGCTAAAAGGGTGGCTGTCTCATTAAGCAAGTCATACAGATTACGTACATGTATAATTTGTTGACGAACGACCATTACTTTGGTGTAGAGAGCCGTTTTTCGGGCGAGTGAGATATGTTTGAAAATCACGTTTTCGACGACCCAAGGGTCGTCTTTTTTGGCGAAAAATGAAAATTTTTTTATTGCGCTAAAAGGGTGGCTGTCTCATTAAGTAAGTCATACAGATTACGTACATATATAATTTGTTGACGAATGACCAATACTTTGGTGTGGAGAGCCGTTTCTCGGGTAAGTGAGATATGTTTGAAAATCACATTTTCGACGACCCCGGGGTCGTCTTTTTTGGCGAAAAATGAAAATATTTTTATTGCGCTAAAAGGGTGGCTGTCTCACTAAGCAAGTCATATAGATTACGTACAGGCATAATTTGTGTACGAACGACCATTACTTTGGTGTAGAGAGCCGTTTCTCGGGCAAGTGAGACATGTTTGAAAATCACATTTTCGACGACCCCGGGGTCGTCTTTTTTGGCGAAAAATTAAGATTTTTTTATTGCGCTAAAAGGGTGGCTGTCTCATTAAGCAAGTCATATAGATTACGTACATGTATAATTTGTTGACGATCGACCATTACTTTGGTGTAGAGAGCCGTTTTTCGGGCGAGTGAGATATGTTTGAAAATCACATTTTCGACGACCCCGGGGTCGTCTTTTTTGGCGAAAAATGAAAATTTTTTTATTGTGCTAAAAGGGTGGCTGTAGGTATAATGTTGACGAATGACCAATACTTTGGTGTATAGAGCCGTTTCTCGGGTAAGTGAGATATGTTTGAAAATCACATTTTCGACGACTCCGGGGTCGTCTTTTTTGGCGAAAAATGAAAATTTTTTTATTGCGCTAAAAGGGTGGCTGTCTCATTAAGCAAGTCATACAGATTACGTACATGTATAATTTGTTGACAAACGACCATTAGTTTGGTGTAGAGAGCCGTTTTTCGGGCGAGTGAGATATGTTTGAAAATCTCGTTTTCGACGACCCAGGGGTCGTCTTTTTTGGCGAAAAATGAAAATTTTTTTATTGCGCTAAAAGGGTGGCTGTCTCATCAACCAAGTCATACAGATTACGTACAGGCATAATTTGTGTACGAACGTCCATTACTTTGGTGTAGAGAGCCGTTTTTCGGGCGAGTGAGATATGTTTGAAAATCACATTTTCGACGACCCCGTTGTCGTCTTTTTTGGCGAAAAATGAAAATTTTTTTATTGCTCTAAAAGGGTGGCTGTCTCATCAAGCAAGTCATACAGATTACGTACAGGCATAATTTGTGTACGAACGACCATTACTTTGGTGTAGAGAGCCGTTTTTCGGGCGAGTGAGATATGTTTGAAATTCACATTTTCGACGACCCCGGGGTCGTCTTTTTTGGCGAAAAATGAAAATTTTTTTATTGCTGTAAAAGGGTGGCTGTCTCATTAAGCAAGTCATACAGATTACGTACATGTATAATTTGTTGACGAACGACCATTAGTTTGGTGTAGAGAGCCGTTTTTCGGGCGAGTGAGATATGTTTGAAAATCACGTTTTCGACGACCCAGGGGTCGTCTTTTTTGGCGAAAAATGAAAATTTTTTTATTGCGCTAAAAGGGTGGCTGTCTCATCAAGCAAGTCATACAGATTACGTACAGGCATAATTTGTGTACGAACGACCATTACTTTGGTGTAGAGAGCCGTTTTTCGGGCGAGTGAGATATGTTTGAAAATCACATTTTCGACGACCCCGTTGTCGTCTTTTTTGGCGAAAAATGAAAATATTTTTATTGCGCTAAAAGGGTGGCTGTCTCATTAAGCAAGTCATATAGATTACGTACAGGTATAATTTGTGTACGAACGACCATTACTGTGGTGTAGAGAGCCGTTTCTCGGGCAAGTGAGATATGTTTGAAAATCACATTTTCGACGACCCCGGGGTCGTCTTTTTTGGCGAAAAATTAAGAATTTTTTATTGCGCTAAAAGGGTGGCTGTCTCATTAAGCAAGTCATACAGATTACGAACATGTATAATTTGTTGACGAACGACAACTACTTTGGTGTAGGGAGCTGTTTTTCGGGCGAGTGAGATATGTTTGAAAATCACATTTTCGACGACCCCGTTGTCGTCTTTTTTGGCGAAAAATGAAAATTTTTTTATTGCGCTAAAAGGGTGGCTGTCTCATCAAGCAAGTCATACAGATTACGTACAGGCATAATTTGTGTACGAACGACCATTATTTTGGTGTAGAGAGCCGTTTTTCGGGCGAGTGAGATATGTTTGAAAATCACATTTTCGACGACCCCGGGGTCGTCTTTTTTGGCGAAAAATGAAAATTTTTTTATTGCTGTAAAAGGGTGGCTGTCTCATTAAGCAAGTCATACAGATTACGTACATGTATAATTTGTTGACGAACGACCATTACTTTGGTGTAGAGAGCCGTTTTTCGGGCGTGTGAGATATGTTTGAAAATCACATTTTCGACGACCCCGGGGTCGTCTTTCTTGGCGAAAAATGAAAATTTTTTTATTGTGCTAGAAGGGTGGCTGTCTCATTAAGCAAGTCATACAGATTACGAACATGTATAATTTGTTGACGAACGACCACTACTTTGGTGTAGGGAGCCGTTTTTCGGGCGAGTGAGATATGTTTGAAAATCACATTTTCGACGACCCCGTTGTCGTCTTTTTTGGCGAAAAATGAAAATTTTTTTATTGCGCTAAAAGGGTGGCTGTCTCATCAAGCAAGTCATACAGATTACGTACAGGCATAATTTGTGTACGAATGACCATTATTTTGGTGTAGAGAGCCGTTTTTCGGGCGAGTGAGATATGTTTGAAAATCACATTTTCGACGACCCCGGGGTCGTCTTTTTTGGCGGAAAATGAAAATATTTTTATTGCGCTAAAAGGGTGGCTGTCTCATTAAGCAAGTCATATAGATTACGTACAGGCATAATTTGTGTACGAACGACCATTACTTTGGTGTTGAGAGCCGTTTCTCGGGCAAGTGAGATATGTTTGAAAATCACATTTTCGACGACCCCGGGGTCGTCTTTTTTGGCGAAAAATGAAAATTTTTTTATTGTGCTAAAAGGGTGGCTGTCTCATTAAGCAAGTCATACAGATTACGTACATGTATAATTTGTTGACGAATGACCAATACTTTGGTGTGGAGAGCCGTTTCTCGGGTAAGTGAGATATGTTTGAAAATCACATTTTCGTCGACTCCGGGGTCGTCTTTTTTGGCGAAAAATTAAAATTTTTTTATTGCCCTAAAAGGGTGGCTGTCTCATTAAGCAAGTCATACAGATTACGTACATGTATAATTTGTTGACGAACGACCATTACTTTGGTGTAGAGAGCCGTTTTTCGGGCGAGTGAGATATGTTTGAAAATCACATTTTCGACGACCCCGTTGTCGTCTTTTTTGGCGAAAAATGAAAATTTTTTTATTGCGCTAAAAGGGTGGCTGTCTCATTAAGCAAGTCATACAGATTACGTACATGTGTAATTTGTTGACGAACGACCATTACTTTGGTGTAGAGAGCCGTTTTTCGGGCGAGTGAGATATGTTTGAAAATCACGTTTTCGACGACCCAGGGGTCGTCTTTTTTGGCGAAAAATGAAAATTTTTTTATTGCGCTAAAAGGGTGGCTGTCTCATTAAGTAAGTCATACAGATTACGTACATATATAATTTGTTGACGAATGACCAATACTTTGGTGTGGAGAGCCGTTTCTCGGGTAAGTGAGATATGTTTGAAAATCACATTTTCGACGACCCCGGGGTCGTCTTTTTTGGCGAAAAATGAAAATATTTTTATTGCGCTAAAAGGGTGGCTGTCTCACTAAGCAAGTCATATAGATTACGTACAGGCATAATTTGTGTACGAACGACCATTTCTTTGGTGTAGAGAGCCGTTTCTCGGGCAAGTGAGATATGTTTGAAAATCACATTTTCGACGACCCCGGGGTCGTCTTTTTTGGCGAAAAATTAAGATTTTTTTATTGCGCTAAAAGGGTGGCTGTCTCATTAAGCAAGTCATACAGATTACGTACATGTATAATTTGTTGACGAACGACCATTACTTTGGTGTAGAGAGCCGTTTTTCGGGCGAGTGAGATATGTTTGAAAATCACATTTTCGACGACCCCGGGGTCGTCTTCTTTGGCGAAAAATGAAAATTTTTTTATTGTGCTAAAAGGGTGGCTGTATGTATAATGTGACGAATGACCAATACTTTGGTGTGGAGAGCCGTTTCTCGGGTAAGTGAGATATGTTTGAAAATCACATTTTCGACGACTCCGGGGTCGTCTTTTTTGGCGAAAAATGAAAATTTTTTTATTGCGCTAAAAGGGTGGCTGTCTCATTAAGCAAGTCATACAGATTACGTACATGTATAATTTGTTGACGAACGACCATTACTTTGGTGTAGAGAGCTGTTTTTCGGGCGAGTGAGATATGTTTGAAAATCACGTTTTCGACGACCCAAGGGTCGTCTTTTTTGGCGAAAAATGAAAATTTTTTTATTGCGCTAAAAGGGTGGCTGTCTCATCAAGCAAGTCATACAGATTACGTACAGGCATAATTTGTGTACGAACGACCATTACTTTGGATAGGGAGCCGTTTTTCGGGCGAGTGAGATATGTTTGAAAATCACATTTTCGACGACCCCGGGGTCGTCTTTTTTGGCGAAAAATTAAAATTTTTTTATTGCGCTAAAAGGGTGGCTGTCTCATTAAGCAAGTCATACAGATTACGTACATGTATAATTTGTTGACGAACGACCATTACTTTGGTGTAGAGAGCCGTTTCTCGGGCAAGTGAGATATGTTTGAAAATCATATTTTCGACGACCCCGGGGTCGTCTTTTTTGGCGAAAAATGAAATTTTTTTTATTGCTGTAAAAGGGTGGCTGTCTCATTAAGCAAGTCATACAGATTATGTACATGTATAATTTGTTGACGAATGACCAATACTTTGGTGTAGAGAGCCGATTCTCTGGCACGTGATATAGGTTTGAAAATCACATTTTCGATGACCCCGTTGTCGTCTTGTTTGGCGAAAAATGAAAATTTTTTTATTGCGCTAAAAGGGTGGCTGTCTTATTAAGCAAGTCATACAGATTACGTACAGGCATAATTTGTGTACGAACGACCATTACTTTGGTGTAGAGAGCCCTTTTTCGGGCGAGTGAGATATGTTTTAAAATCACATTTTCGACGACCCCGGGGTCGTCTTTTTTGGCAAAAAAATGAAAATTTTTTTACTGCTGTAAAAGGGTGGCTGTCTCATTAAGCAAGTCATACAGATTACGTACATGTATAATTTGTTGACGAACGACCATTACTTTGGTGTAGAGAGCCGTTTTTCGGGTGAGTGAGATATGTTTGAAAATCACATTTTCGACGACCCCGGGGTCGTCTTTTTTGGCGAAAAATGAAAATTTTTTTATTGCACTAAAAGGGTGGCTGTCTCATTAAGCAAGTCATACAGATTACGTACATGTATAATTTGTTGACGAACGACCATTACTTTGGTGTAGAGAGCCGTTTTTCGGGCGAGGGAGATATGTTTGAAAATCACATTTTCGACGACCCTGGGGTCGTCTTTCTTGGCGAAAAATGAAAATTTTTTTATTGCGCTAAAAGGGTGGCTGTCTCATTAAGCAAGTCATACAGATTACGTACATGTATAATTTGTTGACGAACGACCATTACTTTGGTGTAGAGAGCCGTTTTTCGGGCGAGTGAGATATGTTTGAAAATCACGTTTTCGACGACCCAGGGGTCGTCTGTTTTGGCGAAAAATGAAAATTTTTTTATTGTGCTAAAAGGGTGGCTGTATGTATAATGTTGACGAATGACCAATACTTTGGTGTGGAGAGCCGTTTCTCGGGTAAGTGAGATATGTTTGAAAATCACATTTTCGACGACTCCGAGTTGTCTTTTTTGGCGAAAAATGAAAATTTTTTTATTGCGCTAAAAGGGTGGCTGTCTCATTAAGCAAGTCATACAGACTACGTACATGTGTAATTTGTTGACGAACGACCATTACTTTGGTGTAGAGACCCGTTTTTCGGGCGAGTGAGATATGTTTGAAAATCACGTTTTCGACGACCCAGGGGTCGTCTTTTTTGGCGAAAAATGAAAATTTTTTTATTGCTCTTAAAGGGTGGCTGTCTCATCAAGCAAGTCATACAGATTACGTACAGGCATAATTTGTGTACGAACGACCATTACTTTGGTGTAGAGAGCCGTTTTTCGGGCGAGTGAGATATGTTTGAAAATCACATTTTCGACGACCCCGTTGTCGTCTTTTTTGGCGAAAAATGAAAATTTTTTTATTGCGCTAAAAGGGTGGCTGTCTCATCAAGCAAGTCATACAGATTACGTACAGGCTTAATTTGGGTACGAACGACCATTACTTTGGATAGGGAGCCGTTTTTCGGGCGAGTGAGATATGTTTGAAAATCAGATTTTCGACGACCCCGGGGTCTTCTTTTTTGGCGAAAAATGAAAATTTTTTTATTGCGCTAAAAGGGTGGCTGTCTCATTAAGCAAGTCATACAGATTACGTACATGTATAATTTGTTGACGAACGACCATTACTTTGGTGTAGAGAGCCGTTTTTCGGGCGGGTGAGATATGTTTGAAAATCACGTTTTCGACGACCCAGGGGTCGTCTTTTTTGGCGAAAAATGAAAATTTTTTTATTGCGCTAAAAGGGTGGCTGTTTCATCAAGCAAGTCATACAGATTACGTACAGGCATAATTTGTGTACGAACGACCATTACTTTGGTGTAGAGAGCCGTTTTTCGGGCGAGTGAGATATGTTTGAAAATCACATTTTCGACGACCCCGGGGTCGTTTCTTTTGGCGAAGAATGAAATTTTTTTTATTGCGCTAAAAGAGTGGCTGTCTCATTAAGCAAGTCATACAGATTACGTACATGTATAATTTGTTGACGAATGACCAATACTTTGGTGTAGAGAGCCGATTCTCGGGCAAGTGATGTAGGTTTGAAAATCACATTTTCGACGACCCCGGGGTCGTCTTTTTTGGCCAAAAATGAAAATTTTTTTACTGCGCTAAAAGGGTGGCTGTCTCATTAAGCAAGTCATACAGATTACGTACATGTATAATTTGTTGACGAACGACCATTACTTTGGTGTAGAGAGCCGTTTTTCGGGCGAGTGAGATATGTTTGAAAATCACGTTTTCGACGACCCAGGGGTCGTCTTTTTTGGCGAAAAATGAAAATTTTTTTATTGCGCTAAAAGGGTGGCTGTCTCATCAAGCAAGTCATACAGATTACGTACATGTATAATTTGTTGACGAATGACCAATACTTTGGTGTAGATAGCCGATTCTCGGGCAAGTGAGATAGGTTTGAAAATCACATTTTCGACGACCCCGGGGTCGTCTTTTTTGGCGAAAAATGAAAATTTTTTTATTGCGCTAAAAGGGTGGCTGTCTCATTAAGCAAGTCATACAGATTACGTACATGTATAATTTGTTGACGAACGACCATTACTTTGGTGTAGAGAGCCGTTTTTCGGGCGAGTGAGATATGTTTGAAAATCACATTTTGGGCGACCCCGGGGTCGTCCTTTTTGGCGAAATTTATTGCGCTAAAATGGTGGCTGTCTCATTAAGCAAGTCATACAAACTACGTACATGTATAATTTGTTGACGAATGACCAATGCTTTGGTGTGGAGAGCCGTTTCTCGGATAAGTGAGATATGTTTGAAAATCATATTTTCGACGACCCCGGGGTCGTCTTTTTTGGCGAAAAATTACAATTTTTTTATTGCGCTAAAAGGGTGGCTGTCTTATTAAGCAAGTCATACAGATTACGTACATGCATAATTTGTTGACGAACGACCATTACTTTGGTGTAGAGAGCCGTTTTTCGGGAGAGTGAGATTTGTTTGAAAATCACATTTTCGACGACCCCGGGGTCATTTCTTTTGGCGAAAAATGAAAATTTTTTTATTGCGCTAAAAGGGTGGCTGTCTCATTAAGCAAGTCATACAGATTACGTACATGTATAATTTGTTGACGAACGACCATTACTTTGGTGTAGAGAGCCGTTTTTCGGGCGGGTGAGATATGTTTGAAAATCACGTTTTCGACGACCCAGGGGTCGTCTTTTTTGGCGAAAAATGAAAATTTTTTTATTGCGCTAAAAGGGTGGCTGTTTCATCAAGCAAGTCATACAGATTACGTACAGGCATAATTTGTGTACGAACGACCATTACTTTGGTGTAGAGAGCCGTTTTTCGGGCGAGTGAGATATGTTTGAAAATCACATTTTCGACGACCCCGGGGTCGTTTCTTTTGGCGAAGAATGAAAATTTTTTTATTGCGCTAAAAGGGTGGCTGTCTCATTAAGCAAGTCATACAGATTACGTACATGTACCCCGGGGTCGTCTTTCTTGGCGAAAAATGAAAATTTTTTTATTGCGCTAAAAGAGTGGCTGTCTCATTAAGCAAGTCATACAGATTACGTACATATATAATTTGTTGACGAATGACCAATACTTTGGTGTAGAGAGCCGATTCTCGGGCAAGTGATGTAGGTTTGAAAATCACATTTTCGACGACCCCGGGGTCGTCTTTTTTGGCCAAAAATGAAAATTTTTTTACTGCGCTAAAAGGGTGGCTGTCTCATTAAGCAAGTCATACAGATTACGTACATGTATAATTTGTTGACGAACGACCATTACTTTGGTGTAGAGAGCCGTTTTTCGGGCGAGTGAGATATGTTTGAAAATCACGTTTTCGACGACCCAGGGGTCGTCTTTTTTGGCGAAAAATGAAAATTTTTTTATTGCGCTAAAAGGGTGGCTGTCTCATCAAGCAAGTCATACAGATTACGTACATGTATAATTTGTTGACGAATGACCAATACTTTGGTGTAGATAGCCGATTCTCGGGCAAGTGAGATAGGTTTGAAAATCACATTTTCGACGACCCCGGGGTCGTCGTTTTTGGCGAAAAATGAAAATTTTTTTATTGCGCTAAAAGGGTGGCTGTCTCATTAAGCAAGTCATACAGATTACGTACATGTATAATTTGTTGACGAACGACCATTACTTTGGTGTAGAGAGCCGTTTTTCGGGCGAGTGAGATATGTTTGAAAATCACATTTTGGGCGACCCCGGGGTCGTCCTTTTTGGCGAAATTTATTGCGCTAAAAGGGTGGCTGTCTCATTAAGCAAGTCATACAAACTACGTACATGTATAATTTGTTGACGAATGACCAATGCTTTGGTGTGGAGAGCCGTTTCTCGGATAAGTGAGATATGTTTGAAAATCATATTTTCGACGACCCCGGGGTCGTCTTTTTTGGCGAAAAATTACAATTTTTTTATTGCGCTAAAAGGGTGGCTGTCTTATTAAGCAAGTCATACAGATTACGTACATGCATAATTTGTTGACGAACGACCATTACTTTGGTGTAGAGAGCCGTTTTTCGGGAGAGTGAGATTTGTTTGAAAATCACATTTTCGACGACCCCGGGGTCATTTCTTTTGGCGAAAAATGAAAATTTTTTTATTGCGCTAAAAGGGTGGCTGTCTCATTAAGCAAGTCATACAGATTACGTACATGTACCCCGGGGTCGTCTTTCTTGGCGAAAAATGAAAATTTTTTTATTGCGCTAAAAGGGTGGCTGTCTCATTAAGCAAGTCATACAGATTACGTACATGTATAATTTGTTGACGAACGACCATTACTTTGGTGTAGAGAGCCGTTTTTCGGGCGAGTGAGATATGTTTGAAAATCACGTTTTCGACGACCCAGGGGTCGTCTGTTTTGGCGAAAAATGAAAATTTTTTTATTGCGCTAAAAGGGTGGCTGTCTCATTAAGTAAGTCATACAGATTACGTACATGTATAATTTGTTGACGAATGACCAATACTTTGGTGTGGAGAGCCGTTTCTCGGGTAAGTGAGATATGTTTGAAAATCACATTTTCGACGACCCCGGGGTCGTCTTTTTTGGCGAAAAATGAAAATTTTTTTATTGTGCTAAAAGGGTGGCTGTATGTATAATGTTGACGAATGACCAATACTTTGGTGTGGAGAGCCGTTTCTCGGGTAAGTGAGATATGTTTGAAAATCACATTTTCGACGACTCCGAGTCGTCTTTTTTGGCGAAAAATGAAAATTTTTTTATTGCGCTAAAAGGGTGGCTGTCTCATCAAGCAAGTCATACAGATTACGTACAGGCATAATTTGGGTACGAACGACCATTACTTTGGATAGGGAGCCGTTTTTCGGGCGAGTGAGATATGTTTGAAAATCACATTTTCGACGACCCCGGGGTCTTCTTTTTGGCGAAAAATGAAAATTTTTTTATTGCGCTAAAAGGGTGGCTGTCTCATTAAGCAAGTCATACAGATTACGTACATGTATAATTTGTTGACGAACGACCATTACTTTGGTGTAGAGAGCCGTTTTTCGGGCGGGTGAGATATGTTTGAAAATCTCGTTTTCGACGACCCAGGGGTCGTCTTTTTTGGCGAAAAATGAAAATTTTTTTATTGCGCTAAAAGGGTGGCTGTTTCATCAAGCAAGTCATACAGATTACGTACAGGCATAATTTGTGTACGAACGACCATTACTTTGGTGTAGAGAGCCGTTTTTCGGGCGAGTGAGATATGTTTGAAAATCACATTTTCGACGACCCCGGGGTCGTTTCTTTTGGCGAAGAATGAAATTTTTTTTATTGCGCTAAAAGAGTGGCTGTCTCATTAAGCAAGTCATACAGATTACGTACATGTATAATTTGTTGACGAATGACCAATACTTTGGTGTAGAGAGCCGATTCTCGGGCAAGTGATGTAGGTTTAAAAATCACATTTTCAACGACCCCGGGGTCGTCTTTTTTGGCGAAAAATGAAAATTTTTTTACTGCGCTAAAAGGGTGGCTGTCTCATTAAGCAAGTCATACAGATTACGTACATGTATAATTTGTTGACGAACGACCATTACTTTGGTGTAGAGAGCCGTTTTTCGGGCGAGTGAGATATGTTTGAAAATCACGTTTTCGACGACCCAGGGGTCGTCTTTTTTGGCGAAAAATGAAAATTTTTTTATTGCGCTAAAAGGGTGGCTGTCTCATCAAGCAAGTCATACAGATTACGTACATGTATAATTTGTTGACGAATGACCAATACTTTGGTGTAGATAGCCGATTCTCGGGCAAGTGAGATAGGTTTGAAAATCACATTTTCGACGACCCCGGGGTCGTCTTTTTTGGCGAAAAATGAAAATTTTTTTATTGCGCTAAAAGGGTGGCTGTCTCATTAAGCAAGTCATACAGATTACGTACATGTATAATTTGTTGACGAATGACCAATGCTTTGGTGTGGAGAGCCGTTTCTCGGATAAGTGAGATATGTTTGAAAATCACATTTTCGACGACCCCGGGGTCTTTTTTTTTGGCGAAAAATGAAAATATGTTTATTGCGCTAAAAGGGTGGCTGTCTCATTAAGCAAGTCATACAGATTACGTACATGTATAATTTGTTGACGAACGAC
The DNA here is from genome assembly GCA_963966105.1 of Volucella zonaria. Taxonomy (NCBI): domain Eukaryota; kingdom Metazoa; phylum Arthropoda; class Insecta; order Diptera; family Syrphidae; genus Volucella; species Volucella zonaria. Next base: position 67,845,602 of record OZ014533.1, read on the forward strand.
CATTACTTTGGTGTAGAGAGCCGTTTTTCGGGCGAGTGAGATATGTTTGAAAATCACGTTTTCGACGACCACGGGATCGTCTTTTATGGCGAAAAATAAAAATTTTTTTATTGCGCTAAAAGGGTGACTGTCTCATTAAGCAAGTCATACAGATTACGTACATGTATAATTTGTTGACGAACGACCATTACTTTGGTGTAGAGAGCCGTTTTTCGGGCGAGTGAGATAGGTTTGAAAATCACATTTTCGACGACCCCGGGGTCGTCTGTTTTGGCGAAAAATGAAAATTTTTTTATTGCGCTAAAAGGGTGGCTGTCTCATTAAGCAAGTCATATAGATTACGTACAGGCATAATTTGTGTACGAACGACCATGCCTTTGGTGTAGAGAGCCGTTTCTCGGGCAAGTGAGATATGTTTGAAAATCACATTTTCGACGACCCCGGGGTCGTCTTTTTTGGCGAAAAATTAAGATTTTTTTATTGCGCTAAAAGGGTGTCTGTCTCATTAAGCAAGTCATACATATTACGTTCATGTATAATTTGTTGACGAACGACCATTACTTTGGTGTAGAGAGCCGTTTTTCGGGCGAGTGAGATATGTTTGAAAATCACATTTTCGACGACCCCGGGGTCGTCTTTTTTGGCGAAAAATTTAATTTTTTTTATTGCGCTAAAAGGGTGGCTGTCTCATTAAGCAAGTCATACAGATTACGTACATGTATAATTTGTTGACGAACGACCATTACTTTGGTGTAGAGAGCCGTTTTTCGGGCGAGTGAGATATGTTTGAAAATCACATTTTCGACGACCCCGGGGTCGTCTTTTTTGGCGAAAAATGAAAATTTTTTTATTGCGCTAAAAGGGTGGCTGTCTCATTAAGCAAGTCATACAGATTACGTACATGTATAATTTGTTGACGAACGACCATTACTTTGGTGTAGAGAGCCGTTTTTCGGGCGAGTGAGATATGTTTGAAAATCACATTTTGGGCGACCCCGGGGTCGTCCTTTGTGGCGAAATTTATTGCGCTAAAAGGGTGGCTGTCTCATTAAGCAAGTCATACAGACTACGTACATGTATAATTTGTTGACGAACGACCAATGCTTTGGTGTGGAGAGCCGTTTCTCGGATAAGTGAGATATTTTTGAAAATCATATTTTCGACGACCCCGGGGTCGTCTTTTTTGGCGAAAAATTACAATTTTTTTATTGCGCTAAAAGGGTGGCTGTCTTATTAAGCAAGTCATAGAGATTACGTACATGCATAATTTGTTGACGAACGACCATTACTTTGGTGTAGAGAGCCGTTTTTCGGGAGAGTGAAATTTGTTTGAAAATCACATTTTCGACGACCCCGGGGTCATTTCTTTTGGCGAAAAATGAAAATTTTTTTATTGCGCTAAAAGGGTGGCTGTCTCATTAAGCAAGTCATACAGTTTACGTACATGTATAATTTGTTGACGAATGACCAATGCTTTGGTGTGGAAAGCCGTTTCTCGGATAAGTGAGATATGTTTGAAAATCATATTTTCGACGACCCCGGGGTCGTCTTTTTTGGCAAAAAATTAAAATTTTTTTATTGCGCTAAAATGGTGGCTGTCTATTAAGCAAATCATACAGATTACGTACATGTATAATTTGTTGACGAATGACCAATAATTTGGTGTAGATAGCCGATTCTCGGGCAAGTGAGATAGGTTTGAAAATCACATTTTCGACGACCCCGGGGTCGTCTTTTTTGGCGAAAAATGAAATTTTTTTTATTGCGCTAAAAGGGAGGCCGTCTCATTAAGCAAGTCATACAGATTACGTACATGTATAATTTGTTGACGAACGACCATTACTTTGGTGTAGAGAGCCGTTTTTCGGGCGTGTGAGATATGTTTGAAAATCACATTTTCGACGACCCCGGGGTCGTCTTTTTTGGCGAAAAATGAAAATTTTTTTATTGCGCTAAAAGGGTAGCTATCTCATTAAGCAAGTCACACAGATTATGTACATGTATAATTTGTTGACGAACGAAAATTACTTTGGTGTAGAGAGCCGTTTTTCGGGCGAGTGAGATATGTTTGAAAATCACATTTTCGACGACCCCGGGGGCGTCTTTTTTGGCGAAAAATTAAAATTTTTTTATTGCGCTAAAAGGGTGGCTGTCTCATTAAGCAAGTCATACAGATTACGTACATGTATAATTTGTTGACGAACGACCATTACTTTGGTGTAGAGAGCCGTTTTTCGGGCGAGTGAGATATGTTTGAAAATCACATTTTCGACGACCCCGGGGTCGTCTTTTTTGGCGAAAAATTACAATTTTTTTATTGCGCTAAAAGGGTGGCTGTCTTATTAAGCAAGTCATAGAGATTACGTACATGCATAATTTGTTGACGAACGACCATTACTTTGGTGTAGAGAGCCGTTTTTCGGGAGAGTGAAATTTGTTTGAAAATCACATTTTCGACGACCCCGGGGTCATTTCTTTTGGCGAAAAATGAAAATTTTTTTATTGCGCTAAAAGGGTGGCTGTCTCATTAAGCAAGTCATACAGTTTACGTACATGTATAATTTGTTGACGAATGACCAATGCTTTGGTGTGGAAAGCCGTTTCTCGGATAAGTGAGATATGTTTGAAAATCATATTTTCGACGACCCCGGGGTCGTCTTTTTTGGCAAAAAATTAAAATTTTTTTATTGCGCTAAAATGGTGGCTGTCTATTAAGCAAATCATACAGATTACGTACATGTATAATTTGTTGACGAATGACCAATAATTTGGTGTAGATAGCCGATTCTCGGGCAAGTGAGATAGGTTTGAAAATCACATTTTCGACTACCCCGGGGTCGTCTTTTTTGGCGAAAAATGAAATTTTTTTTATTGCGCTAAAAGGGAGGCCGTCTCATTAAGCAAGTCATACAGATTACGTACATGTATAATTTGTTGACGAACGACCATTACTTTGGTGTAGAGAGCCGTTTTTCGGGCGTGTGAGATATGTTTGAAAATCACATTTTCGACGACCCCGGGGTCGTCTTTTTTGGCGAAAAATGAAAATTTTTTTATTGCGCTAAAAGGGTAGCTATCTCATTAAGCAAGTCATACAGATTATGTACATGTATAATTTGTTGACGAACGAAAATTACTTTGGTGTAGAGAGCCGTTTTTCGGGCGAGTGAGATATGTTTGAAAATCACATTTTCGACGACCCCGGGGGCGTCTTTTTTGGCGAAAAATTAAAATTTTTTTATTGCGCTAAAAGGGTGGCTGTCTCATTAAGCAAGTCATACAGATTACGTACATGTATAATTTGTTGACGAACGACCATTACTTTGGTGTAGAGAGCCGTTTTTCGGGCGAGTGAGATATGTTTGAAAATCACATTTTCGACGACCCCGGGGTCATCTTTTTTGGCGAAAAATGAAATTTTTTTTATTGCGCTAAAAGGGTGGCTGTCTCATTAAGCAAGTCATACAGATTACGTACATGTATAATTTGTTGACGAACGACCATTACTTTGGTGTAGAGAGCCGTTTTCCAGGCGAGTGAGATATGTTTGAAAATCACATTTTTGACGACCCCGGGGTCGTATTTTTTGGCGAAAAATGAAAATTTTTTTATTGCGCTAAAAAGGTGGCTGTCTCATTAAGTAAGTCATACAGATTACGTACATGTATAATTTGTTGACGAATGACCAATACTTTGGTGTAGAGAGCCCATTCTCGGGCAAGTGATATAGGTTTGAAAATCACATTTTCGACGACCCCGTTGTCGTATTTTTTGGCGAAAAATGAAAATTTTTTTATTGCGCTAAAAGGGTGGCTGTCTCATTAAGTAAGTCATACAGATTACGTACATGTATAATTTGTTGACGAACGACCATTACTTTGGTGTAGAGAGCCGTTTCTCGGGCAAGTGAGATATGTTTGAAAATCACATTTTCGACGACCCCGGGGTCGTCTTTTTTGGCGAAAAATGAAAATTTTTTTATTGCGCTAAAAGGGTGGCTGTCTCATTAAACAAGTCATACATATTACGTACATGTATAATTTGTTGACGAACGACCATTACTTTGGTGTAGAGAGCCGTTTTTCGGGCGAGTGAGATATGTTTGAAAATCACATTTTCGACGACCCCGGGGTCGTCTTTTTTGGCGAAAAATGAAAATTTTTTTATTGCGCTAAAAGGGTGGCTGTCTCATTAAGCAAGTCATGCAGATTACGTACATGTATAATTTGTTGACGAACGACCATTACTTTGGTGTAGAGAGCCGTTTTTCGGGCGAGTGAGATATGTTTGAAAATCACATTTTCGACGACCCCGGGGTCGTCTTTTTTGTCGAAAAATTAAAATTTTTTTATTGCGCTAAAAGGGTGGCTGTCTCATTAAGCAAGTCATACAGATTACGTACATGTATAATTTGTTGACGAACGACTATTACTTTGGTGTAGAGAGCCGTTTTTCGGGCGAGTGAGATATGTTTGAAAATCACATTTTCGACGACCCCGGGGTCATTTCTTTTGGCGAAAAATGAAAATTTTTTTATTTCGCTAAAAGGGTGGCTGTCTCATTAAGCAAGTCATACAGATTACGTACATGTATAATTTGTTGACGAATGACCAATGCTTTGGTGTGGAGAGCCGTTTCTCGGATAAGTGAGATATGTTTGAAAATCATATTTTCGACGACCCCGGGGTCGTCTTTTTTGGCTAAAAATGAAAATTTTTTTATTGCGCTAAAAGGGTGGCTGTCTCATTAAACAAGTCATACAGATTACGTACATGTATAATTTGTTGACGAATGACCAATGCTTTGGTGTGGAGAGCCGTTTCTCGGATAAGTGAGATATGTTTGAAAATCATATTTTCGACGACCCCGGGGTCGTCTTTTTTGGCGAAAAATGAAAATTTTTTTATTGCGCTAAAAGGGTGGCTGTCTCATTAAGCAAGTCATACAGATTACGTACATGTATAATTTGTTGACGAACGACCATTACTTTGGTGTAGAGAGCCGTTTTTCGGGCGAGTGAGATATGTTTGAAAATCACATTTTGGGCGACCCCGGGGTCGTCCTTTTTGGCGAAATTTATTGCGCTAAAAGGGCGGCTGTCTCATTAAGCAAGTCATACAGACTACGTACATGTATAATTTGTTGACGAATGACCAATGCTTTGGTGTGGAGAGCCGTTTCTCGGATAAGTGAGATATGTTTGAAAATCATATTTTCGACGACCCCGGGGTCGTCTTTTTTGGCGAAAAATTACAATTTTTTTATTGCGCTAAAAGGGTGGCTGTCTTATTAAGCAAGTCATACAGATTACGTACATGCATAATTTGTTGACGAACGACCATTACTTTGGTGTAGAGAGCCGTTTTTCGGGAGAGTGAGATTTGTTTGAAAATCACATTTTCGACGACCCCGGGGTCATTTCTTTTGGCGAAAAATGAAAATTTTTTTATTGCGCTAAAAGGGTGGCTGTCTCATTAAGCAAGTCATACAGATTACGTACATGTATAATTTGTTGACGAATGACCAATGCTTTGGTGTGGAGAGCCGTTTCTCGGATAAGTGAGATATGTTTGAAAATCATATTTTCGACGACCCCGGGGACGTCTTTTTTGGCAAAAAATTACAATTTTTTTATTGCGCTAAAAGGGTGGCTGTCTATTAAGCAAATCATACAGATTACGTACATGTATAATTTGTTGACGAATGACCAATAATTTGGTGTAGATAGCCGATTCTCGGGCAAGTGAGATAGGTTTGAAAATCACATTTTCGACGACCCCGGGGTCGTCTTTTTTGGCGAAAAATGAAATTTTTTTTATTGCGCTAAAAGGGAGGCCGTCTCATTAAGCAAGTCATACAGATTACGTACATGTATAATTTGTTGACGAACGACCATTACTTTGGTGTAGAGAGCCGTTTTTCGGGCGAGTGAGATATGTTTGAAAATCACATTTTCGACGACCCCGGGGTCGTCTTTTTTGTCGAAAAATTAAAATTTTTTTATTGCGCTAAAAGGGTGGCTGTCTCATTAAGCAAGTCATACAGATTACGTACATGTATAATTTGTTGATGAACGACTATTACTTTGGTGTAGAGAGCCGTTTTTCGGGCGAGTGAGATATGTTTGAAAATCACATTTTGGGCTACCCCGGGGTCGTCCTTTTTGGCGAAATTTATTGCGCTAAAAGGGTGGCTGTCTCATTAAGCAAGTCATACAGACTACGTACATGTATAATTTGTTGACGAATGACCAATGCTTTGGTGTGGAGAGCCGTTTCTCGGATAAGTGAGATATGTTTGAAAATCATATTTTCGACGACCCCGGGGTCGTCTTTTTTGGCGAAAAATTACAATTTTTTTATTGCGCTAAAAGGGTGGCTGTCTTATTAAGCAAGTCATACAGATTACGTACATGCATAATTTGTTGACGAACGACCATTACTTTGGTGTAGAGAGCCGTTTTTCGGGAGAGTGAGATTTGTTTGAAAATCACATTTTCGACGACCCCGGGGTCATTTCTTTTGGCGAAAAATGAAAATTTTTTTATTGCGCTAAAAGGGTGGCTGTCTCATTAAGCAAGTCATACAGATTACGTACATGTATAATTTGTTGACGAATGACCAATGCTTTGGTGTGGAGAGCCGTTTCTCGGAAAAGTGAGATATGTTTGAAAATCATATTTTCGACGACCCCGGGGTCGTCTTTTTTGGCAAAAAATTACAATTTTTTTATTGCGCTAAAAGGGAGGCCGTCTCATTAAGCAAGTCATACAGATTACGTACATGTATAATTTGTTGACGAACGACCATTACTTTGGTGTAGAGAGCCGTTTCTCGGGCAAGTGAGATATGTTTGAAAATCACATTTTCGACGACCCCGGGGTCTTCTTTTTTGGCGAAAAATGAAAATTTTTTTATTGCGCTAAAAGGGTGGCTGTCTCATTAAACAAGTCATACATATTACGTACATGTATAATTTGTTGACGAACGACCATTACTTTGGTGTAGAGAGCCGTTTTTCGGGCGAGTGAGATATGTTTGAAAATCACATTTTCGACGACCCCGGGGTCGTCTTTTTTGGCGAAAAATGAAAATTTTTTTATTGCGCTAAAAGGGTGGCTGTCTCATTAAGCAAGTCATGCAGATTACGTACATGTATAATTTGTTGACGAACGACCATTACTTTGGTGTAGAGAGCCGTTTTTCGGGCGAGTGAGATATGTTTGAAAATCACATTTTCGACGACCCCGGGGTCGTCTTTTTTGTCGAAAAATTAAAATTTTTTTATTGCGCTAAAAGGGTGGCTGTCTCATTAAGCAAGTCATACAGATTACGTACATGTATAATTTGTTGACGAACGACTATTACTTTGGTGTAGAGAGCCGTTTTTCGGGCGAGTGAGATATGTTTGAAAATCACATTTTGGGCTACCCCGGGGTCGTCCTTTTTGGCGAAATTTATTGCGCTAAAAGGGTGGCTGTCTCATTAAGCAAGTCATACAGACTACGTACATGTATAATTTGTTGACGAATGACCAATGCTTTGGTGTGGGGAGCCGTTTCTCGGATAAGTGAGATATGTTTGAAAATCATATTTTCGACGACCCCGGGGTCGTCTTTTTTGGCGAAAAATTACAATTTTTTTATTGCGCTAAAAGGGTGGCTGTCTTATTAAGCAAGTCATACAGATTACGTACATGCATAATTTGTTGACGAACGACCATTACTTTGGTGTAGAGAGCCGTTTTTCGGGAGAGTGAGATTTGTTTGAAAATCACATTTTCGACGACCCCGGGGTCATTTCTTTTGGCGAAAAATGAAAATTTTTTTATTGCGCTAAAAGGGTGGCTGTCTCATTAAGCAAGTCATACAGATTACGTACATGTATAATTTGTTGACGATTGACCAATGCTTTGGTGTGGAGAGCCGTTTCTCGGATAAGTGAGATATGTTTGAAAATCATATTTTCGACGACCCCGGGGTCGTCTTTTTTGGCAAAAAATTACAATTTTTTTATTGCGCTAAAAGGGTGGCTGTCTATTAAGCAAATCATACAGATTACGTACATGTATAATTTGTTGACGAATGACCAATAATTTGGTGTAGATAGCCGATTCTCGGGCAAGTGAGATAGGTTTGAAAATCACATTTTCGACGACCCCGGGGTCGTCTTTTTTGGCGAAAGATGAAATTTTTTTTATTGCGCTAAAAGGGAGGCCGTCTCATTAAGCAAGTCATACAGATTACGTACATGTATAATTTGTTGACGAACGACCATTACTTTGGTGTAGAGAGCCGTTTTTCGGGCGAGTGAGATATGTTTGAAAATCACATTTTCGACGACCCCGGGGTCGTCTTTTTTGGCGAAAAATGAAAATTTTTTTATTGCGCTAAAAGGGTAGCTGTCTCATTAAGCAAGTCATACAGATTATGTACATGTATAATTTGTTGACGAACGAAAATTACTTTGGTGTAGAGAGCCGTTTTTCGGGCGAGTGAGATATGTTTGAAAATCACATTTTCGACGACCCCGGGGTCGTCTTTTTTGGCGAAAAATTAAAATTTTTTTATTGCGCTAAAAGGGTGGCTGTCTCATTAAGCAAGTCATACAGATTACGTACATGTATAATTTGTTGACGAACGACCATTACTTTGGTGTAGAGAGCCGTTTTTCGGGCGAGTGAGATATGTTTGAAAATCACATTTTCGACGACCCCGGGGTCATCTTTTTTGGCGAAAAATGAAATTTTTTTTATTGCGCTAAAAGGGTAGCTGTCTCATTAAGCAAGTCATACAGATTACGTACATGTATAATTTGTTGACGAACGACCATTACTTTGGTGTAGAGAGCCGTTTTCCAGGCGAGTGAGATATGTTTGAAAATCACATTTTTGACGACCCCGGGGTCGTATTTTTTGGCGAAAAATGAAAATTTTTTTATTGCGCTAAAAGGGTGGCTGTCTCATTAAGTAAGTCATACAGATTACGTACATGTATAATTTGTTGACGAACGACCATTACTTTGGTGTAGAGAGCCGTTTCTCGGGCAAGTGAGATATGTTTGAAAATCACATTTTCGACGACCCCGGGGTCGTCTTTTTTGGCGAAAAATGAAAATTTTTTTATTGCGCTAAAAGGGTGGCTGTCTCATTAAACAAGTCATACATATTACGTACATGTATAATTTGTTGACGAACGACCATTACTTTGGTGTAGAGAGCCGTTTTTCGGGCGAGTGAGATATGTTTGAAAATCACATTTTCGACGACCCCGGGGTCGTCTTTTTTGGCGAAAAATGAAAATTTTTTTATTGCGCTAAAAGGGTGGCTGTCTCATTAAGCAAGTCATGCAGATTACGTACATGTATAATTTGTTGACGAACGACCATTACTTTGGTGTAGAGAGCCGTTTTTCGGGCGAGTGAGATATGTTTGAAAATCACATTTTCGACGACCCCGGGGTCATTTCTTTTGGCGAAAAATGAAAATTTTTTTATTGCGCTAAAAGGGTGGCTGTCTCATTAAGCAAGTCATACAGATTACGTACATGTATAATTTGTTGACGAATGACCAATGCTTTGGTGTGGAGAGCCGTTTCTCGGATAAGTGAGATATGTTTGAAAATCATATTTTCGACGACCCCGGGGTCGTCTTTTTTGGCAAAAAATTACAATTTTTTTATTGCGCTAAAAGGGTGGCTGTCTATTAAGCAAATCATACAGATTACGTACATGTATAATTTGTTGACGAATGACCAATAATTTGGTGTAGATAGCCGATTCTCGGGCAAGTGAGATAGGTTTGAAAATCACATTTTCGACGACCCCGGGGTCGTCTTTTTTGGCGAAAAATGAATTTTTTTTTATTGCGCTAAAAGGGAGGCCGTCTCATTAAGCAAGTCATACAGATTACGTACATGTATAATTTGTTGACGAACGACCATTACTTTGGTGTAGAGAGCCGTTTTTCGGGCGAGTGAGATATGTTTGAAAATCACATTTTCGACGACCCCGGGGTCGTCTTTTTGGGCGAAAAATGAAAATTTTTTTATTGCGCTAAAAGGGTGGCTGTCTCATTAAGCAAGTCATACAGATTATGTACATGTATAATTTGTTGACGAACGAAAATTACTTTGGTGTAGAGAGCCGTTTTTCGGGCGAGTGAGATATGTTTGAAAATCACATTTTCGACGACCCCGGGGTCGTCTTTTTTGGCGAAAAATTAAAATTTTTTTATTGCGCTAAAAGGGTGGCTGTCTCATTAAGCAAGTCATACAGATTACGTACATGAATAATTTGTTGACGAACGACCATTACTTTGGTGTAGAGAGCCGTTTTTCGGGCGAGTGAGATATGTTTGAAAATCACATTTTCGACGACCCCGGGGTCATCTTTTTTGGCGAAAAATGAAAATTTTTTTATTGCGCTAAAAGGGTGGCTGTCTCATTAAGCAAGTCATACAGATTACGTACATGTATAATTTGTTGACGAACGACCATTACTTTGGTGTAGAGAGCCGTTTTCCGGGCGAGTGAGATATGTTTGAAAATCACATTTTTGACGACCCCGGGGTCGTATTTTTTGGCGAAAAATGAAAATTTTTTTATTGCGCTAAAAAGGTGGCTGTCTCATTAAGTAAGTCATACAGATTACGTACATGTATAATTTGTTGACGAATGACCAATACTTTGGTGTAGAGAGCCCATTCTCGGGCAAGTGATATAGGTTTGAAAATCACATTTTCGACGACCCCGTTGTCGTATTTTTTGGCGAAAAATGAAAATTTTTTTATTGCGCTAAAAGGGTGGCTGTCTCATTAAGTAAGTCATACAGATTACGTACATGTATAATTTGTTGACGAACGACCATTACTTTGGTGTAGAGAGCCGTTTCTCGGGCAAGTGAGATATGTTTGAAAATCACATTTTCGACGACCCCGGGGTCGTCTTTTTTGGCGAAAAATGAAAATTTTTTTATTGCGCTAAAAGGGTGGCTGTCTCATTAAACAAGTCATACAGATTACGTAAATGTATAATTTGTTGACGAATGACCAATACTTTGGTGTAGAGAGCCGATTCTCGGGCAAGTGAGATATGTTTGAAAATCACATTTTCGACGACCTCCGGGGTCGTCTTTTTTGGCGAAAAATTAAAATTTTTTTATTGCGCTATAAGGGTGGCTGTCTCATTAAGCAAGTCATACAGATTACGTATATGTATAATTTGTTGACGAACGACCATTACTGTGGTGTAGAGAGCCGTTTTTTGGGCGAGTGAGATATGTTTGAAAATCACATTTTCAACGACCCCGGGGTCGTCTTTTTTGGCGAAAAATGAAAATTTTTTTATTGTACTAAAAGGGTGGCTGTCTCATTAAGCAAGTCATACAGATTACGTACATGTATAATTTGTTGACGAATGACCAATACTTTGGTGTGGAGAGCCGTTTCTCGGGTAAGTGAGATATGTTTGAAAATCACACTTTCGATGACCCCGGGGTCGTCTTTTTTGGCGAAAAATGAAAATTTTTTTATTGCGCTAAAAGGGTGGCTGTCTCATTAAGCAAGTCATACAGATTACGTACAGGCATAATTTGTGTACGAACGACCATGCCTTTGGTGTAGAGAGCCGTTTCTCGGGCAAGTGAGATATGTTTGAAAATCATATTTTCGACGACCCCGGGGTCGTCTTTTTTGGCGAAAAATTAAGATTTTTTTATTGCGTTAAAAGGGTGTCTGTCTCATTAAGCAAGTCATACATATTACGTACATGTATAATTTGTTGACGAACGACCATTACTTTGGTGTAGAGAGCCGTTTTTCGGGCGAGTGAGATATGTTTGAAAATCACATTTTCGACGACCCCGGGGTCGTCTTTTTTGGCGAAAAATGAAAATTTTTTTATTGCGCTAAAAGGGTGGCTGTCTCATTAAGCAAGTCATACAGGTTACGTACATGTATAATTTGTTGACGAACGACCATTACTTTGGTGTAGAGAGCCGTTTTTCGGGCGAGTGAGATATGTTTGAAAATCACATTTTCGACGACCCCGGGGTCGTCTTTTTTGGCGAAAAATGAAAATTTTTTTATTGCGCTAAAAGGGTGGCTGTCTCATTAAGCAAGTCATACAGATTACGTGCATGTATAATTTGTTGACGAACGACCATTACTTTGGTGTAGAGAGCCGTTTTTCGGGCGAGTGAGATATGTTTGAAAATCACATTTTCGACGACCCCGGGGTCGTCTTTTTTGGCGAAAAATGAAAATATTTTTATTGCGCTAAAAGGGTGGCTGTCTCATTAAGCAAGTCATATAGATTACGTACAGGCATAATTTGTGTACGAACGACCATTACTTTGGTGTAGAGAGCCGTTTCTCGGGCAAGTGTGATATGTTTGAAAATCACAGTTTCTACGACCCCGGGGTCGTCTCTTTTGGCGAAAAATGAAAATTTTTTTATTGCGCTAAAAGGGTGGCTGTCTCATTAAGCAAGTCATCCAGATTACGTACATGTATAATTTGTTGACGAATGACAATTACTTTGGTGTAGATAGCCGATTCTCGGGCAAGTGAGACAGGTTTGAAAATCACATTTTCGACGACCCCGGGGACGTCTTTTTTGGCGAAAAATGAAAATTTTTTTATTGCGCTAAAAGGGTGGCCGTCTCATTAAGCAAGTCATACAGATTACGTGCATGTATAATTTGTTGACGAACGACCAATACTTTGGTGTAGAGAGCCGTTTTTCGGGCGAGTGAGATATGTTTGAAAATCACATTTTCGACGACCCCGGGGACGTCGTTTTTGGCGAAAAATGAAAATTTTTTTATTGCGCTTAAAGGGTGGCTGTCTCATTAAGCAAGTCATACAGATTACGTACATGTATAATTTGTTGACGTATGACCAATACTTTGGTGTAGAGGGCCGTTTCTCGGGCAAGTGAGATAGGTTTGAAAATCACATTTTCGACGACCCCGGGGTCTTTTTTTTTGGCGAAAAATGAAAATATGTTTATTGCGCTAAAAGGGTGGCTGTCTCATTAAGCAAGTCATACAGATTACGTACATGTATAATTTGTTGACGAACGACCAGTACTTTGGTGTTGAGAGCCGTTTTTCGGGCGAGTGAGATATGTTTGAAAATCACATTTTCGACGACCCCGGGGTCGTCTTTTTTGGCGAAAAATGAAAATTTTTTTATTGCGCTAAAAGGGTGGCTGTCTCATTAAGTAAGTCATACAGATTACGTACATGTATAATTTGTTGACGAATGACCAAAACTTTGGTGTAGAAGGCCGTTTCTCGGCAAGTGAGATAGGTTTGCAAATCGCATTTTCGACGACCCCGGGGTCGTCTTTTTTGGCGAAAAATGATAATTTTTTTATTGCGCTAAAAGGGTGGCTGTCTCATTAAGCAAGTCATACAGATTACGTACATGTATAATTTGTTGACGAACGACCATTACTTTGGTGTACTGAGCCGTTTCTCGGGCAAGTGATATATGTTTGAAAATCACATTTTCGACGACCCCGGGGTCGTCTTTTTTGGCGAAAAATGAAAATTTTTTTATTGCGCTAAAAGGGTGGCTGTCTCATTAAGCAAGTCATACATATTACGTACATGTATAATTTGTTGACGAACGACCATTACTTTGGTGTAGAGAGCCGTTTTTCGGGCGAGTGAGATATGTTTGAAAATCACGTTTTCGACGACCCCGGGATCGTCTTTTTTGGCGAAAAATAAAAATTTTTTTATTGCCCTAAAAGGGTGGCTGTCTCATTAAGCAAGTCATACAGATTACGTACATGTATAATTTGTTGACGAACGACCATTACTTTGGTGTAGAGAGCCGTTTCTCGGGCAAGTGATATATGTTTGAAAATCACATTTTCGACGAATCCGGGGTCGTCTTTTTTGGCGAAAAATGAAAATTTTTTTATTGCGCTAAAAGGGCGGCTGTCTCATTAAGCAAGTCATACAGATTACGTACATGTATAATTTGTTGACGAACGACCATTACTTTGGTGTAGAGAGCCGTTTTTCGGGCGAGTGAGATAGGTTTGAAAATCACATTTTCGACGATCCCGGGGTCGTCTTTTTTGGCGAAAAATGAAAATTTTTTTATTGCGCTAAAAGGGTGGCTGTCTCATTAAGCAAGTCATACAGATTACGTACATGTATAATTTGTTGACGAACGATCATTACTTTGGTGTAGAGAGCCGTTTTTCGGGCGAGTGAGATATGTTTGAAAATCACATTTTCGACGACCTCCGGGGTCGTCTTTTTTGGCGAAAAAAGGGTGGCTATAAGGGTGGCTGTCCCATTAAGCAAGTCATACAGATTACGTATATGTATAATTTGTTGACGAACGACCATTACTGTGGTGTAGAGAGCCGTTTTTCGGGCGAGTGAGATATGTTTGAAAATCACATTTTCAACGACCCCGGGGTCGTCTTTTTTGGCGAAAAATGAAAATTTTTTTATTGTGCTAAAAGGGTGGCTGTCTCATTAAGCAAGTCATACAGATTACGTACATGTATAATTTGTTGACGAACGACCAATACTTTGGTGTGGAGAGCCGTTTCTCGGATAAGTGAGATATGTTTGAAAATCACACTTTCGATGACCCCGGGGTCGTCTTTTTTGGCGAAAAATGAAAATATTTTTATTGCGCTAAAAGGGTGGCTGTCTCATTAAGCAAGTCATATAGATTACGTACAGGCATAATTTGTGTACGAACGACCATGCCTTTGGTGTAGAGAGCCGTTTCTCGGGCAAGTGAGATATGTTTGAAAATCACATTTTCGACGACCCCGGGGTCGTCTTTTTTGGCGAAATATGAAATTTTTTTTATCGCGCTAAAAGGGTGGCTGTCTCATTAAGCAAGTCATACAGATTACGTACATGTATAATTTGTTGACGAACGACCATTACTTTGGTGTAGAGAGCCGTTTTTCGGGCGAGTGAGATATGTTTGAAAATCACTTTTTCGACGACCCCGGGGTCGTCTTTTTTGGCGAAAAATTAAAATTTTTTTATTGCGCTAAAAGGGTGGCTGTCTCATTAAGCAAGTCATACAGATTACGTACATGTATAATTTGTTGACGAACGACCATTACTTTGGTGTAGAGAGCCGTTTTTCGGGCGAGTGAGATATGTTTGAAAATCACATTTTCGACGACCCCGGGGTCGTCTTTTTTGGCGAAAAATGAAAATTTTTTTATTGCGCTAAAAGGGTGGCTGTCTCATTAAGCAAGTCATACAGATTACGTACATGTATAATTTGTTGACGAACGACCATTACTTTGGTGTAGAGAGCCGTTTTTCGGGCGAGTGAGATATGTTTGAAAATCACATTTTCGACGACCCCGGGGTCGTCTTTTTTGGCGAAAAATTAAAATTTTTTTATTGCGCTAAAAGGGTGGCTGTCTCATTAAGCAAGTCATACAGATTACGTGCATGTATAATTTGTTGACGAACGACCATTACTTTGGTGTAGAGAGCCGTTTCTCGGGCAAGTGAGGTATGTTTGAAAATCACATTTTCGACGACCCCGGGGTCGTCTTTTTTGGCGAAAAATGAAAATATTTTTATTGCGCTAAAAGGGTGGCTGTCTCATTAAGCAAGTCATATAGATTACGTACAGGCATAATTTGTGTACGAACGACCATTACTTTGGTGTAGAGAGCCGTTTCTCGGGCAAGTGTGATATGTTTGAAAATCACAGTTTCTACGACCCCGGGGTCGTCTTTTTTGGCGAAAAATGAAAATTTTTTTATTGCGCTAAAAGGGTGGCTGTCTCATTAAGCAAGTCATACAGATTACGTACATGTATAATTTGTTGACGAACGACCATTACTTTGGTGTAGAGAGCCGTTTTTCGGGCGAGTGAGATATGTTTGAAAATCACGTTTTCGACGACCCCGGGATCGTCTTTTTTGGCGAAAAATAAAAATTTTTTTATTGCGCTAAAAGGGTGGCTGTCTCATTAAGCAAGTCATACAGATTACGTACATGTATAATTTGTTGACGAACGACCATTACTTTGGTGTAGAGAGCCGTTTTTCGGGCGAGTGAGATAGGTTTGAAAATCACATTTTCGACGACCCCGGGGTCGTCTTTTTTGGCGAAAAATGAAAATTTTTTTATTGCGCTAAAAGGGTGGCTGTCTTATTAAGTAAGTCATACAGATTACGTACATGTATAATTTGTTGACCAACGACCATTACTTTGGTGTTGAGAGCCGTTTTTCGGGCGAGTGATATATGTTTGAAAATCACATTTTCGACGACCCCGGGGTCGTCTTTTTTGGCGAAAAATGAAAATTTTTTTATTGCGTTAAAAGTGTGGCTGTCTCATTAAGCAAGTCATACAGATTACGTACATGTCTAATTTGTTGACGAACGACCATTACTTTGGTGTATAGAGCTGTTTTTCGGGCGAGTGAGATAGGTTTGAAAATCACATTTTCGACGACCCCGGTGTCGTCTTATTTGGCGAAAAATGAAAATTTTTTTATTGCGCTAAAAGGGTGGCTGTCTCATTAAGTAAGTCATACAGATTACGTACATGTATAATTTGTTGACGAATGACCAAAACTTTGGTGTAGAAGGCCGTTTCTCGGGCAAGTGAGATAGGTTTGCAAATCGCATTTTCGACGACCCCGGGGTCGTCTTTTTTGGCGAAAAATGATAATTTTTTTATTGCGCTAAAAGGGTGGCTGTCTCATTAAGCAAGTCATACAGATTACGTACATGTATAATTTGTTGACGAACGACCATTACTTTGGTGTACTGAGCCGTTTCTCGGGCAAGTGATATATGTTTGAAAATCACATTTTCGACGACCCCGGGGTCGTCTTTTTTGGCGAAAAATGAAAATTTTTTATTGCGCTAAAAGGGTGGCTGTCTCATTAAGCAAGTCATACAGATTACGTACATGTATAATTTGTTGACGAACGACCATTACTTTGGTGTAGAGAGCCGTTTTTCGGGCGAGTGAGATATGTTTGAAAATCACGTTTTCGACGACCCCGGGATCGTCTTTTTTGGCGAAAAATAAAAATTTTTTTATTCCCCTAAAAGGGTGGCTGTCTCATTAAGCAAGTCATACAGATTACGTACATGTATAATTTGTTGACGAACGACCATTACTTTGGTGTAGAGAGCCGTTTCTCGGGCAAGTGATATAGATTTGAAAATCACAGTTTCTACGACCCCGGGGTCGTCTTTTTTGGCGAAAAATGAAAATTTTTTTATTGCGCTAAAAGGGTGGCTTTCTCATTAAGCAAGTCATACAGATTACGTGCATGTATAATTTGTTGACGAACGACCATTACTTTGGTGTAGAGAGCCGTTTTTCGGGCGAGTGAGATATGTTTGAAAATCACGTTTTCGACGACCCCGGGATCGTCTTTTTTGGCGAAAAATAAAAATTTTTTTATTGCGCTAAAAGGGTGGCTGTCTCATTAAGCAAGTCATACAGATTACGTACATGTATAATTTGTTGACGAACGACCATTACTTTGGTGTAGAGAGCCGTTTTTCGGGCGAGTGAGATATGTTTGAAAATCACATTTTCGACGACCCCGGGGTCGTCTTTTTTGGCGAAAAATTAAAATTTTTTTATTGCGCTAAAAGGGTGGCTGTCTCATTAAGCAAGTCATACAGATTACGTGCATGTATAATTTGTTGACGAACGACCATTACTTTGGTGTAGAGAGCCGTTTCTCGGGCAAGTGAGGTATGTTTGAAAATCACATTTTCGACGACCCCGGGGTCGTCTTTTTTGGCGAAAAATGAAAATATTTTTATTGCGCTAAAAGGGTGGCTGTCTCATTAAGCAAGTCATATAGATTACGTACAGGCATAATTTGTGTACGAACGACCATTACTTTGGTGTAGAGAGCCGTTTCTCGGGCAAGTGTGATATGTTTGAAAATCACAGTTTCTACGACCCCGGGGTCGTCTTTTTTGGCGAAAAATTAAAATTTTTTTATTGCGCTAAAAGGGTGGCTGTCTCATTAAGCAAGTCATACAGATTACGTACATGTATAATTTGTTGACGAACGACCATTACTTTGGTGTAGAGAGCCGTTTTTCGGGCGAGTGAGATATGTTTGAAAATCACGTTTTCGACGACCCCGGGATCGTCTTTTTTGGCGAAAAATAAAAATTTTTTTATTGCGCTAAAAGGGTGGCTGTCTCATTAAGCAAGTCATACAGATTACGTACATGTATAATTTGTTGACGAACGACCATTACTTTGGTGTAGAGAGCCGTTTTTCGGGCGAGTGAGATAGGTTTGAAAATCACATTTTCGACGACCCCGGGGTCGTCTTTTTTGGCGAAAAATGAAAATTTTTTTATTGCGCTAAAAGGGTGGCTGTCTTATTAAGTAAGTCATACAGATTACGTACATGTATAATTTGTTGACCAACGACCATTACTTTGGTGTTGAGAGCCGTTTTTCGGGCGAGTGATATATGTTTGAAAATCACATTTTCGACGACCCCGGGGTCGTCTTTTTTGGCGAAAAATGAAAATTTTTTTATTGCGTTAAAAGTGTGGCTGTCTCATTAAGCAAGTCATACAGATTACGTACATGTCTAATTTGTTGACGAACGACCATTACTTTGGTGTATAGAGCTGTTTTTCGGGCGAGTGAGATAGGTTTGAAAATCACATTTTCGACGACCCCGGTGTCGTCTTATTTGGCGAAAAATGAAAATTTTTTTATTGCGCTAAAAGGGTGGCTGTCTCATTAAGTAAGTCATACAGATTACGTACATGTATAATTTGTTGACGAATGACCAAAACTTTGGTGTAGAAGGCCGTTTCTCGGGCAAGTGAGATAGGTTTGCAAATCGCATTTTCGACGACCCCGGGGTCGTCTTTTTTGGCGAAAAATGATAATTTTTTTATTGCGCTAAAAGGGTGGCTGTCTCATTAAGCAAATCATACAGATTACGTACATGTATAATTTGTTGACGAACGACCATTACTTTGGTGTACTGAGCCGTTTCTCGGGCAAGTGATATATGTTTGAAAATCACATTTTCGACGACCCCGGGGTCGTCTTTTTTGGCGAAAAATGAAAATTTTTTTATTGCGCTAAAAGGGTGGCTGTCTCATTAAGCAAGTCATACAGATTACGTACATGTATAATTTGTTGACGAACGACCATTACTTTGGTGTAGAGAGCCGTTTTTCGGGCGAGTGAGATATGTTTGAAAATCACGTTTTCGACGACCCCGGGATCGTCTTTTTTGGCGAAAAATAAAAATTTTTTTATTCCCCTAAAAGGGTGGCTGTCTCATTAAGCAAGTCATACAGATTACGTACATGTATAATTTGTTGACGAACGACCATTACTTTGGTGTAGAGAGCCGTTTCTCGGGCAAGTGATATAGATTTGAAAATCACAGTTTCTACGACCCCGGGGTCGTCTTTTTTGGCGAAAAATGAAAATTTTTTTATTGCGCTAAAAGGGTGGCTGTCTCATTAAGCAAGTCATATAGATTACGTACAGGCATAATTTGTGTACGAACGACCATTACTTTGGTGTAGAGAGCCGTTTCTCGGGCAAGTGTGATATGTTTGAAAATCACAGTTTCTACGACCTCGGGGTCGTCTTTTTTGGCGAAAAATGAAAATTTTTTTATTGCGCTAAAAGGGTGGCTGTCTCATTAAGCAAGTCATACAGATTACGTACATGTATAATTTGTTGACGAACGACCATTACTTTGGTGTAGAGAGCCGTTTTTCGGGCGAGTGAGATATGTTTGAAAATCACGTTTTCGACGACCCCGGGGTCGTCTTTTTTGGCGAAAAATGAAAATTTTTTTATTGCGCTAAAAGGGTGGCTGTCTCATTAAGTAAGTCATACAGATTACGTACATGTATAATTTGTTGACGAACGACCATTACTTTGGTGTAGAGAGCCGTTTTTCGGGCGAGTGATATATGTTTGAAAATCACATTTTCGACGACCCCGGGGTCGTCTTTTTTGGCGAAAAATGAAAATTTTTTTATTGCGTTAAAAGTGTGGCTGTCTCATTAAGCAAGTCATACAGATTACGTACATGTCTAATTTGTTGACGAACGACCATTACTTTGGTGTATAGAGCTGTTTTTCGGGCGAGTGAGATAGGTTTGAAAATCACATTTTCGACGACCCCGGTGTCGTCTTATTTGGCGAAAAATGAAAATTTTTTTATTGCGCTAAAAGGGTGGCTGTCTCATTAAGTAAGTCATACAGATTACGTACATGTATAATTTGTTGACGAATGACCAAAACTTTGGTGTAGAAGGCCGTTTCTCGGGCAAGTGAGATAGGTTTGCAAATCGCATTTTCGACGACCCCGGGGTCGTCTTTTTTGGCGAAAAATGATAATTTTTTTATTGCGCTAAAAGGGTGGCTGTCTCATTAAGCAAGTCATACAGATTACGTACATGTATAATTTGTTGACGAACGACCATTACTTTGGTGTAGAGAGCCGTTTCTCGGGCAAGTGATATATGTTTGAAAATCACATTTTCGACGACCCCGGGGTCGTCTTTTTTGGCGAAAAATGAAAATTTTTTTATTGCGCTAAAAGGGTGGCTGTCTCATTAAGCAAGTCATACAGATTACGTACATGTATAATTTGTTGACGAACGACCATTACTTTGGTGTAGAGAGCCGTTTTTCGCGCGAGTGAGATAGGTTTGAAAATCATATTTTCGACGATCCCGGGGTCGTCTTTTTTGGCGAAAAATGAAAATTTTTTTATTGCGCTAAAAGGGTGGCTGTCTCATTAAGCAAGTCATACAGATTACGTATATGTATAATTTGTTGACGAACGACCATTACTGTGGTGTAGAGAGCCGTTTTTCGGGCGAGTGAGATATGTTTGAAAATCACATTTTCAACGACCCCGGGGTCGCCTTTTTTGGCGAAAAATGAAAATTTTTTTATTGCGCTAAAAGGGTGGCTGTCTCATTAAGCAAGTCATACAGATTACGTACATGTATAATTTGTTGACGAATGACCAATACTTTGGTGTAGAGAGCCGATTCTCTTGCAAGTGAGATATGTTTGAAAATCACATTTTCGACGACCTCCGGGGTCGTCTTTTTTGGCGAAAAATTAAAATTTTTTTATTGCGCTATAAGGGTGGCTGTCTCATTAAGCAAGTCATACAGATTACGTATATGTATAATTTGTTGACGAACGACCATTACTGTGGTGTAGAGAGCCGTTTTTCGGGCGAGTGAGATATGTTTGAAAATCACATTTTCAACGACCCCGGGGTCGCCTTTTTTGGCGAAAAATGAAAATTTTTTTATTGTGCTAAATGGGTGGCTGTCTCATTAAGCAAGTCATACAGATTACGTACATGTATAATTTGTTGACGAATGACCAATACTTTGGTGTGGAGAGCCGTTTCTCGGGTAAGTGAGATATGTTTGAAAATCACACTTTCGATGACCCCGGGGTCGTCTTTTTTGGCGAAAAATGAAAATATTTTTATTGCGCTAAAAGGGTGGCTGTCTCATTAAGCAAGTCATATAGATTACGTACAGGCATAATTTGTGTACGAACGACCATGCCTTTGGTGTAGAGAGCCGTTTCTCGGGCAAGTGAGATATGTTTGAAAATCACATTTTCGACGACCCCGGGGTCGTCTTTTTTGGCGAAAAATGAAAATTTTTTTATTGCGCTAAAAGGGTGGCTGTCTCATTAAGCAAGTCATACATATTACGTACATGTATAATTTGTTGACGAACGACCATTACTTTGGTGTAGAGAGCCGTTTTTCGGGCGAGTGAGATATGTTTGAAAATCACATTTTCGACGACCCCGGGGTCGTCTTTTTTGGCGAAAAATGAAAATTTTTTTATTGCGCTAAAAGGGTGGCTGTCTCATTAAGCAAGTCATACAGATTACGTACATGTATAACTTGTTGACGAACGACCATTACTTTGGTGTAGAGAGCCGTTTTTCGGGCGAGTGAGATATGTTTGAAAATCACATTTTCGACGACCCCGGGGTCGTCTTTTTTGGCGAAAAATTAAAATTTTTTTATTGCGCTAAAAGGGTGGCTGTCTCATTAAGCAAGTCATACAGATTACGTACATGTATAATTTGTTGACGAACGACCATTACTTTGGTGTAGAGAGCCGTTTTTCGGGCGAGTGAGATATGTTTGAAAATCACATTTTCGACGACCCCGGGGTCGTCTTTTTTGGCGAAAAATCAAAATTTTTTTATTGCGCTAAAAGGGTGGCTGTCTCATTAAGCAAGTCATACAGATTACGTACATGTATAATTTGTTGACGAACGACCATTACTTTGGTGTAGAGAGCCGTTTTTCGGGCGAGTGAGATATGTTTGAAAATCACATTTTCGACGACCCCGGGGTCGTCTTTTTTGGCGAAAAATTAAAATTTTTTTATTGCGCTAAAAGGGTGGCTGTCTCATTAAGCAAGTCATACAGATTACGTGCATGTATAATTTGTTGACGAACGACCATTACTTTGGTGTAGAGAGCCGATTCTCGGGCAAGTGATATAGATTTGAAAATCACAGTTTCTACGACCCCGGGGTCGTCTTTTTTGGCGAAAAATGAAAATTTTTTTATTGCGCTAAAAGGGTGGCTGTCTCATTAAGCAAGTCATACAGATTACGTACATGTATAATTTGTTGACGAACGACCATTACTTTGGTGTAGAGAGCCGTTTTTCGGGCGAGTGAGATATGTTTGAAAATCACATTTTCGACGACCCCGGGGTCGTCTTTTTTGGCGAAAAATTAAAATTTTTTTATTGCGCTAAAAGGGTGGCTGTCTCATTAAGCAAGTCATACAGATTACGTACATGTATAATTTGTTGACGAACGACCATTACTTTGGTGTAGAGAGCCGTTTTTCGGGCGAGTGAGATATGTTTGAAAATCACATTTTCGACGACCCCGGGGTCGTCTTTTTTGGCGAAAAATGAAAATTTTTTTATTGCGCTAAAAGGGTGGCTGTCTCATTAAGCAAGTCATACAGATTACGTACATGTATAATTTGTTGACGAATGACCAATGCTTTGGTGTGGAGAACCGTTTCTCGGATAAGTGAGATATGTTTGAAAATCATATTTTCGACGACCGCGGGGTGGTCTTTTTTGGCGAAAAATTACAATTTTTTTATTGCGCTAAAAGGGTGGCTGTCTTATTAAGCAAGTCATACAGATTACGTACATGTATAATTTGTTGACGAACGACCATTACTTTGGTGTAGAGAGCCGTTTTTCGGGCGAGTGAGATTTGTTTGAAAATCACATTTTCGACGACCCCGGGGTCATTTCTTTTGGCGAAAAATGAAATTTTTTTTATTGCGCTAAAAGGGTGGCTGTCTCATTAAGCAAGTCATACAGATTACGTACATGTATAATTTGTTGACGAATGACCAATACTTTGGTGTAGATAGCCGATTCTCGGGCAAGTGAGACAGGTTTGAAAATCACATTTTCGACGACCCCTGGGTCGTCTTGTTTGGCGAAAAATGAAAATTTTTTTATTGCGCTAAAAGGGTGGCCGTCTCATTAAGCAAGTCATACAGATTACGTGCATGTATAATTTGTTGACGAACGACCATTACTTTGGTGTAGAGAGCCGTTTTTCGGGCGAGTGGGATATGTTTGAAAATCACATTTTCGACGACCCCGGGGACGTCGTTTTTGGCGAAAAATGAAAATTTTTTTATTGAGCTTAAAGGGTGGCTGTCTCATTAAGCAAGTCATACAGATTACGTACATGTATAATTTGTTGACGAATGACCAAAACTTTGGTGTAGAAGGCCGTTTCTCGGGCAAGTGAGATAGGTTTGCAAATCGCATTTTCGACAACCCCGGGGTCGTCTTTTTTGGCGAAAAATGATAATTTTTTTATTGCGCTAAAAGGGTGGCTGTCTCATTAAGCAAGTCATACAGATTACGTACATGTATAATTTGTTGACGTATGACCAATACTTTGGTGTAGAGGGCCGTTTCTCGGGCAAGTGAGATAGGTTTGAAAATCACATTTTCGACGACCCCGGGGTCTTTTTTTTTGGCGAAAAATGAAAATATGTTTATTGCGCTAAAAGGGTGGCTGTCTCATTAAGCAAGTCATACAGATTACGTACATGTATAATTTGTTGACGAACGACCATTACTTTGGTGTAGTGAGCCGTTTTTCGGGCGAGTGAGATAGGTTTGAAAATCACATTTTCGACGACCCCGGGGTCGTCTTTTTTGGCGAAAAATGAAAATTTTTTTATTGCGCTAAAAGGGTGGCTGTCTCATTAAGTAAGTCATACAGATTACGTACATGTATAATTTGTTGACGAACGACCATTACTTTGGTGTAGGGAGCCGTTTTTCGGGCGAGTGAGATAGGTTTGAAAATCACATTTTCGACGACCCCGGGGTCGTCTTTTTTGGCGAAAAATGATAATTTTTTTATTGCGCTAAAAGGGTGGCTGTCTCATTAAGCAAGTCATACAGATTACGTACATGTATAATTTGTTGACGAACGACCATTACTTTGGTGTACAGAGCCGTTTCTCGAGCAAGTGATATATGTTTGAAAATCACATTTTCGACGACCCCGGGGTCGTCTTTTTTGGCGAAAAATGAAAATTTTTTTATTGCGCTAAAAGGGTGGCTGTCTCATTAAGCAAGTCATACAGATTACGTACATGTATAATTTGTTGACGAACGACCATTACTTTGGTGTAGAGAGCCGTTTTTCGGGCGAGTGAGATATGTTTGAAAATCACGTTTTCGACGACCCCGGGGTCGTCTTTTTTGGCGAAAAATGAAAATTTTTTTATTGCGCTAAAAGGGTGGCTGTCTCATTAAGCAAGTCATACAGATTACGTACATGTATAATTTGTTGACGAACGACCATTACTTTGGTGTAGAGAGCCGTTTTTCGGGCGAGTGAGATAGGTTTGAAAATCACATTTTCGACGATCCCGGGGTCGTCTTTTTTGGCGAAAAATGAAAATTTTTTTATTGCGCTAAAAGGGTGGCTGTCTCATTAAGCAAGTCATACAGATTACGTACATGTATAATTTGTTGACGAACGACCATTACTTTGGTGTAGAGAGCCGTTTTTCGGGCGAGTGAGATATGTTTGAAAATCACGTTTTCGACGACCCCGGGATCGTCTTTTTTGGCGAAAAATAAAAATTTTTTTATTGCGCTAAAAGGGTGGCTGTCTCATTAAGCAAGTCATACAGATTACGTACATGTATAATTTGTTGACGAATGACCAATACTTTGGTGTAGAGAGCCGATTCTCTTGCAAGTGAGATATGTTTGAAAATCACATTTTCGACGACCTCCGGGGTCGTCTTTTTTGGCGAAAAATTAAAATTTTTTTATTGCGCTATAAGGGTGGCTGTCTCATTAAGCAAGTCATACAGATTACGTATATGTATAATTTGTTGACGAACGACCATTACTGTGGTGTAGAGAGCCGTTTTTCGGGCGAGTGAGATATGTTTGAAAATCACATTTTCAACGACCCCGGGGTCGTCTTTTTTGGCGAAAAATGAAAATTTTTTTATTGTGCTAAAAGGGTGGCTGTCTCATTAAGCAAGTCATACAGATTACGTACATGTATAATTTGTTGACGAATGACCAATACTTTGGTGTGGAGAGCCGTTTCTCGGGTAAGTGAGATATGTTTGAAAATCACACTTTCGATGACCCCGGGGTCGTCTTTTTTGGCGAAAAATGAAAATATTTTTATTGCGCTAAAAGGGTGGCTGTCTCATTAAGCAAGTCATATAGATTACGTACAGGCATAATTTGTGTACGAACGACCATGCCTTTGGTGTAGAGAGCCGTTTCTCGGGCAAGTGAGATATGTTTGAAAATCACATTTTCGACGACCCCGGGGTCGTCTTTTTTGGCGAAAAATTAAGATTTTTTTATTGCGCTAAAAGGGTGTCTGTCTCATTAAGCAAGTCATACATATTACGTACATGTATAATTTGTTGACGAACGACCATTACTTTGGTGTAGAGAGCCGTTTTTCGGGCGAGTGAGATATGTTTGAAAATCACATTTTCGACGACCCCGGGGTCGTCTTTTTTGGCGAAAAATGAAAATTTTTTTATTGCGCTAAAAGGGTGGCTGTCTCATTAAGCAAGTCATACAGATTACGTACATGTATAATTTGTTGACGAACGACCATTACTTTGGTGTAGAGAGCCGTTTTTCGGGCGAGTGAGATATGTTTGAAAATCACATTTTCGACGACCCCGGGGTCGTCTTTTTTGGCGAAAAATTAAAATTTTTTTATTGCGCTAAAAGGGTGGCTGTCTCATTAAGCAAGTCATACAGATTACGTACATGTATAATTTGTTGACGAACGACCATTACTTTGGTGTAGAGAGCCGTTTTTCGGGCGAGTGAGATATGTTTGAAAATCACATTTTCGACGACCCCGGGATCGTCTTTTTTGGCGAAAAATGAACATTTTTTTATTGCGCTAAAAGGGTGGCTGTCTCATTAAGCAAGTCATACAGATTACGTACATGTATAATTTGTTGACGAACGACCATTACTTTGGTGTAGAGAGCCGTTTTTCGGGCGAGTGAGATATGTTTGAAAATCACATTTTCGACGACCCCGGGGTCGTCTTTTTTGGCGAAAAATGAAAATTTTTTTATTGCGCTAAAAGGGTGGCTGTCTCATTAAGCAAGTCATACAGATTACGTACATGTATAATTTGTTGACGAACGACCATTACTTTGGTGTAGAGAGCCGATTCTCGGGCAAGTGATATAGATTTGAAAATCACAGTTTCTACGACCCCGGGGTCGTCTTTTTTGGCGAAAAATGAAAATTTTTTTATTGCGCTAAAAGGGTGGCTGTCTCATTAAGCAAGTCATACAGATTACGTGCATGTATAATTTGTTGACGAACGACCATTACTTTGGTGTAGAGAGCCGATTCTCGGGCAAGTGATATAGATTTGAAAATCACAGTTTCTACGACCCCGGGGTCGTCTGTTTTGGCGAAAAATGAAAATTTTTTTATTGCGCTAAAAGGGTGGCCGTCTCATTAAGCAAGTCATACAGATTACGTACATGTATAATTTGTTGACGAATGACCAATGCTTTGGAGTGGAGAGCCGTTTCTCGGATAAGTGAGATATGTTTGAAAATCATATTTTCGACGACCGCGGGGTGGTCTTTTTTGGCGAAAAATTACAATTTTTTTATTGCGCTAAAAGGGTGGCCGTCTCATTAAGCAAGTCATACAGATTACGTACATGTATAATTTGTTGACGAATGACCAATGCTTTGGAGTGGAGAGCCGTTTCTCGGATAAGTGAGATATGTTTGAAAATCATATTTTCGACGACCGCGGGGTGGTCTTTTTTGGCGAAAAATTACAATTTTTTTATTGCGCTAAAAGGGTGGCTGTCTTATTAAGCAAGTCATTCAGATTACGTACATGTATAATTTGTTGACGGATGACCAATACTTTGGTGTAGATAGCCGATTCTCGGGCAAGTGAGACAGGTTTGAAAATCACATTTTCGACGACCCCTGGGTCGTCTTTTTTGGCGAAAAATGAAAATTTTTTTATTGCGCTAAAAGGGTGGCCGTCTCATTAAGCAAGTCATACAGATTACGTGCATGTATAATTTGTTGACGAACGACCATTACTTTGGTGTAGAGAGCCGTTTTTCGGGCGAGTGAGATATGTTTGAAAATCACATTTTCGACGACCCCGGGGACGTCGTTTTTGGCGAAAAATGAAAATTTTTTTATTGCGCTTAAAGGGTGGCTGTCTCATTAAGCAAGTCATACAGATTACGTACATGTATAATTTGTTGACGAATGACCAAAACTTTGGTGTAGAAGGCCGTTTCTCGGGCAAGTGAGATAGGTTTGCAAATCGCATTTTCGACGACCCCGGGGTCTTTTTTTTTGGCGAAAAATGAAAATATGTTTATTGCGCTAAAAGGGTGGCTGTCTCATTAAGCAAGTCATACAGATTACGTACATGTATAATTTGTTGACGAACGACCATTACTTTGGTGTAGAGAGCCGTTTTTCGGGCGAGTGAGATATGTTTGAAAATCACGTTTTCGACGACCCCGGGGTCGTCTTTTTTGGCGAAAAATGAAAATTTTTTTATTGCGCTAAAAGGGTGGCTGTCTCATTAAGTAAGTCATACAGATTACGTACATGTATAATTTGTTGACGAATGACCAAAACTTTGGTGTAGAAGGCCGTTTCTCGGGCAAGTGAGATAGGTTTGCAAATCGCATTTTCGACGACCCCGGGGTCGTCTTTTTTGGCGAAAAATGGTAATTTTTTTATTGCGCTAAAAGGGTGGCTGTCTCATTAAGCAAGTCATACAGATTACGTACATGTTTAATTTGTTGACGAACGACCATTACTTTGGTGTACAGAGCCGTTTCTCGGGCAAGTGATATATGTTTGAAAATCACATTTTCGACGACCCCGGGGTAGCCTTTTTTGGCGAAAAATGAAAATTTTTTTATTGCGCTAAAAGGGTGGCTGTCTCATTAAGCAAGTCATACAGATTACGTACATGTATAATTTGTTGACGAACGACCATTACTTTGGTGTAGAGAGCCGTTTTTCGGGCGAGTGAGATATGTTTGAAAATCACGTTTTCGACGACCCCGGGATCGTCTTTTTTGGCGAAAAATAAAAATTTTTTTATTGCCCTAAAAGTGTGGATGTCTCATTAAGCAAGTCATACAGATTACGTACATGTATAATTTGTTGACGAACGACCATTCCTTTGGTGTAGAGAGCCGTTTTTCGGGCGAGTGAGATAGGTTTGAAAATCACATTTTCGACGATCCCGGGGTCGTCTTTTTTGGCGAAAATTGAAAATTTTTTTATTGCGCTAAAAGGGTGGCTGTCTCATTAAGCAAGTCATACAGATTACGTACATGTATAATTTGTGGACGAACGACCATTACTTTGGTGTAGAGAGCCGTTTTTCGGGCGAGTGAGATATGTTTGAAAATCACGTTTTCGACGACCCCGGGATCGTCTTTTTTGGCGAAAAATAAAAATTTTTTTATTGCGCTAAAAGGGTGGCTGTCTCATTAAGCAAGTCATACAGATTACGTACATGTATAATTTGTTGACGAACGACCATTACTTTGGTGTAGAGAGCCGTTTTTCGGGCGAGTGAGATATGTTTGAAAATCACATTTTCGACGACCCCGGGGTCGTCTTTTTTGGCGAAAAATGAAAATTTTTTTATTGCGCTAAAAGGGTGGCTGTCTCATTAAGCAAGTCATACAGATTACGTACATGTATAATTTGTTGACGAACGACCATTACTTTGGTGTAGAGAGCCGTTTTTCGGGCGAGTGAGATATGTTTGAAAATCACATTTTCGACGACCCCGGGGTCGTTTCTTTTGGCGAAGAATGAAATTTTTTTTATTGCGCTAAAAGAGTGGCTGTCTCATTAAGCAAGTCATACAGATTACGTACATGTATAATTTGTTGACGAATGACCAATATTTTGGTGTAGAGAGCCGATTCTCGGGCAAGTGATGTAGGTTTGAAAATCACATTTTCGACGACCCCGGGGTCGTCTTTTTTGGCGAAAAATGAAAATTTTTTTATTGCGCTAAAAGGGTGGCTGTCTCATTAAGTAAGTCATACAGATTACGTACATGTATAATTTGTTGACGAACGACCATTACTTTGGTGTTGAGAGCCGTTTTTCGGGCGAGTGAGATATGTTTGAAAATCACATTTTCGACGACCCCGGGGTCGTCTTTTTTGGCGAAAAATGAAAATTTTTTTATTGCGCTAAAAGGGTGGCTGTCTCATTAAGCAAGTCATACAGATTACGTACATGTATAATTTGTTGACGAACGACCATTACTTTGGTGTAGAGAGCCGTTTTTCGGGCGAGTGAGATATGTTTGAAAATCACATTTTCGACGACCCCGGGGTCGTTTCTTTTGGCGAAGAATGAAATTTTTTTTATCGCGCTAAAAGAGTGGCTGTCTCATTAAGCAAGTCATACAGATTACGTACATGTATAATTTGTTGACGAATGACCAATATTTTGGTGTAGAGAGCCGATTCTCGGGGAAGTGATGTAGGTTTGAAAATCACATTTTCGACGACCCCGGGGTCGTCTTTTTTGGCGAAAAATGAAAATTTTTTTATTGCGCTAAAAGGGTGGCTGTCTCATTAAGTAAGTCATACAGATTACGTACATGTATAATTTGTTGACGAACGACCATTACTTTGGTGTTGAGAGCCGTTTTTCGGGCGAGTGAGATATGTTTGAAAATCACATTTTCGACGACCCCGGGGTCGTCTTTTTTGGCGAAAAATGAAAATTTTTTTATTGCGCTAAAAGGGAGGCTGTCTCATTAAGCAAGTCATACTGATTACGTGCATGTATAATTTGTTGACGAACGACCATTACTTTGGTGTAGAGAGCCGTTTTTCGGGCGAGTGAGATATGTTTGAAAATCACATTTTCGACGACCCCGGGGTCGTTTCTTTTGGCGAAGAATGAAATTTTTTTATTGCGCTAAAAGGGTGGCTGTCTCATTAAGCAAGTCATACAGATTACGTGCATGTATAATTTGTTGACGAACGACCATTACTTTGGTGTAGAGAGCCGATTCTCGGGCAAGTGATATACATTTGAAAATCACAGTTTCTACGACCCCGGGGTCGTCTTTTTTGGCGAAAAATGAAAATTTTTTTATTGCGCTAAAAGGGTGGCTGTCTCATTAAGCAAGTCATACAGATTACGTACATGTATAATTTGTTGACGAATGACCAATGCTTTGGTGTGGAGAGCCGTTTCTCGGATAAGTGAGATATGTTTGAAAATCATATTTTCGACGACCGCGGGGTGGTCTTTTTTGGCGAAAAATTACAATTTTTTTATTGCGCTAAAAGGGTGGCTGTCTTATTAAGAAAGTCATATAGATTACGTACATGTATAATTTGTTGACGAATGACCAATATTTTGGTGTAGAGAGCCGATTCTCGGGGAAGTGATGTAGGTTTGAAAATCACATTTTCGACGACCCCGGGGTCGTCTTTTTTGGCGAAAAATGAAAATTTTTTTATTGCGCTAAAAGGGTGGCTGTCTCATTAAGTAAGTCATACAGATTACGTACATGTATAATTTGTTGACGAACGACCATTACTTTGGTGTTGAGAGCCGTTTTTCGGGCGAGTGAGATATGTTTGAAAATCACATTTTCGACGACCCCGGGGTCGTCTTTTTTGGCGAAAAATGAAAATTTTTTTATTGCGCTAAAAGGGAGGCTGTCTCATTAAGCAAGTCATACTGATTACGTGCATGTATAATTTGTTGACGAACGACCATTACTTTGGTGTAGAGAGCCGTTTTTCGGGCGAGTGAGATATGTTTGAAAATCACATTTTCGACCACCCCGGGGTCGTTTCTTTTGGCGAAGAATGAAATTTTTTTATTGCGCTAAAAGGGTGGCTGTCTCATTAAGCAAGTCATACAGATTACGTGCATGTATAATTTGTTGACGAACGACCATTACTTTGGTGTAGAGAGCCGATTCTCGGGCAAGTGATATACATTTGAAAATCACAGTTTCTACGACCCCGGGGTCGTCTTTTTTGGCGAAAAATGAAAATTTTTTTATTGCGCTAAAAGGGTGGCTGTCTCATTAAGCAAGTCATACAGATTACGTACATGTATAATTTGTTGACGTATGACCAATACTTTGGTGTAGAGGGCCGTTTCTCGGGCAAGTGAGATAGGTTTGAAAATCACATTTTCGACGACCCCGGGGTCTTTTTTTTTGGCGAAAAATGAAAATATGTTTATTGCGCTAAAAGGGTGGCTGTCTCATTAAGCAAGTCATACAGATTACGTGCATGTATAATTTGTTGACGAACGACCATTACTTTGGTGTAGAGAGCCGTTTTTCGGGCGAGTGAGATATGTTTGAAAATCACATTTTCGACGACCCCGGGGTCGTTTCTTTTGGCGAAGAATGAAATTTTTTTATTGCGCTAAAAGGGTGGCTGTCTCATTAAGCAAGTCATACAGATTACGTGCATGTATAATTTGTGTACGAACGACCATTACTTTGGTGTAGAGAGCCGTTTCTCGGGCAAGTGTGATATGTTTGAAAATCACAGTTTCTACGACCCCGGGGTCGTCTTTTTTGGCGAAAAATGAAAATCTTTTATTGCGCTAAAAGGGTGGCTGTCTCGTTAAGCAAGTCATACAGATTACGTACATGTATAATTTGTTGACGAATGACCAATGCTTTGGTGTGGAGAGCCGTTTCTCGGATAAGTGAGATATGTTTGAAAATCATATTTTCGACGACCGCGGGGTGGTCTTTTTTGGCGAAAAATTACAATTTTTTTATTGCGCTAAAAGGGTGGCTGTCTTATTAAGAAAGTCATATAGATTACGTACATGTATAATTTGTTGACGAACGACCATTACTTTGGTGTAGAGAGCCGTTTTTCGGGCGAGTGAGATATGTTTGAAAATAACATTTTCGACGACCCCCGGGTCGTCGTTTTTGGCGAAAAATTAAAATTTTTTTATTGCGTTAAAAGGGTTTGTGTCTCATTAAGCAAGTCATACAGATTACGTACATGTATAATTTGTTGACGAATGACCAATACTTTGGTGTAGATAGCCGATTCTCGGGCAAGTGAGACAGGTTTGAAAATCACATTTTCGACGACCCCGGGGTCGTCTTTTTTGGCGAAAAATGAAAATTTTTTTATTGCGCTAAAAGGGTGGCCGTCTCATTAAGCAAGTCATACAGATTACGTGCATGTATAATTTGTTGACGAACGACCATTACTTTGGTGTAGAGAGCCGTTTTTCGGGCGAGTGAGATATGTTTGAAAATCACATTTTCGACAACCCCGGGGTCGTCTTTTTTGGCGAAAAATGATAATTTTTTTATTGCGCTAAAAGGGTGGCTGTCTCATTAAGCAAGTCATACAGATTACGTACATGTATAATTTGTTGACGTATGACCAATACTTTGGTGTAGAGGGCCGTTTCTCGGGCAAGTGAGATAGGTTTGAAAATCACATTTTCGACGACCCCGGGGTCTTTTTTTTTGGCGAAAAATGAAAATATGTTTATTGCGCTAAAAGGGTGGCTGTCTCATTAAGCAAGTCATACAGATTACGTACATGTATAATTTGTTGACGAACGACCATTACTTTGGTGTAGAGAGCCGTTTTTCGGGCGAGTGAGATATGTTTGAAAATCACGTTTTCGACGACCACGGGATCGTCTTTTATGGCGAAAAATAAAAATTTTTTTATTGCGCTAAAAGGGTGGCTGTCTCATTAAGCAAGTCATACAGATTACGTACATGTATAATTTGTTGACGAACGACCATTATTTTGGTGTAGAGAGCCGTTTTTCGGGCGAGTGAGATAGGTTTGAAAATCACATTTTCGACGACCCCGGGGTCGTCTGTTTTGGCGAAAAATGAAAATTTTTTTATTGCGCTAAAAGGGTGGCTGTCTCATTAAGCAAGTCATATAGATTACGTACAGGCATAATTTGTGTACGAACGACCATGCCTTTGGTGTAGAGAGCCGTTTCTCGGGCAAGTGAGATATGTTTGAAAATCACATTTTCGACGACCCCGGGGTCGTCTTTTTTGGCGAAAAATTAAGATTTTTTTATTGCGCTAAAAGGGTGTCTGTCTCATTAAGCAAGTCATACATATTACGTACATGTATAATTTGTTGACGAACGACCATTACTTTGGTGTAGAGAGCCGTTTTTCGGGCGAGTGAGATATGTTTGAAAATCACATTTTCGACGACCCCGGGGTCGTCTTTTTTGGCGATAAATTTAAATTTTTTTATTGCGCTAAAAGGGTGGCTGTCTCATTAAGCAAGTCATACAGATTACGTACATGTATAATTTGTTGACGAACGACCATTACTTTGGTGTAGAGAGCCGTTTTTCGGGCGAGTGAGATATGTTTGAAAATCACATTTTCGACGACCCCGGGGTCGTCTTTTTTGGCGAAAAATGAAAATTTTTTTATTGCGCTAAAAGGGTGGCTGTCTCATTAAGCAAGTCATACAGATTACGTACATGTATAATTTGTTGACGAACGACCATTACTTTGGTGTAGAGAGCCGTTTTTCGGGCGAGTGAGATATGTTTGAAAATCACATTTTCGACGACCCCGGGGTCGTCTTTTTTGGCGAAAAATGAAAATTTTTTTATTGCGCTAAAAGGGTGGCTGTCTCATTAAGCAAGTCATACAGATTACGTGCATGTATAATTTGTTGACGAACGACCATTACTTTGGTGTAGAGAGCCGTTTCTCGGGCAAGTGTGATATGTTTGAAAATCACAGTTTCTACGACCCCGGGGTCGTCCTTTTTGGCGAAAAATGAAAATTTTTTTATTGCGCTAAAAGGGTGGCTGTCTCATTAAGCAAGTCATACAGATTACGTACATGTATAATTTGTTGACGAATGACCAATGCTTTGGTGTGGAGAGCCGATTCTCGGGCAAGTGATGTAGGTTTGAAAATCACATTTTCGACGACCCCGGGGTCGTCTTTTTTGGCGAAAAATTAAAATTTTTTTATTGCGCTAAAAGGGTGGCTGTCTCATTAAGCAAGTCATACAGATTACGTACATGTATAATTTGTTGACGAACGACCATTACTTTGGTGTAGAGAGCCGTTTTTCGGGCGAGTGAGATATGTTTGAAAATCACATTTTCGACGACCACGGGGTCGTTTCTTTTGGCGAAGAATGAAATTTTTTTTATTGCGCTAAAAGAGTGCCTGTCTCATTAAGCAAGTCATACAGATTACGTACATGTATAACTTGTTGACGAATGACCAATACTTTGGTGTAGAGAGCCGATTCTCGTGCAAGTGATGTAGGTTTGAAAATCACATTTTCGACGACCCCGGGGTCGTCTTTTTTGGCGAAAAATTAAAATTTTTTTATTGCGCTAAAAGGGTGGCTGTCTCATTAAGCAAGTCATACAGATTACGTACATGTATAATTTGTTGACGAACGACCATTACTTTGGTGTTGAGAGCCGTTTTTCGGGCGAGTGAGATATGATTGAAAATCACATTTTCGACGACCCCGGGGTCGTCTTTTTTGGCGAAAAATGAAAATTTTTTTATTGCGTTAAAAGGGTGGCTGTCTCATTAAGTAAGTCATACAGATTACGTACATGTATAATTTGTTGACGAACGACCATTACTTTGGTGTTGAGAGCCGTTTTTCGGGCGAGTGAGATATGTTTGAAAATCACATTTTCGACGACCCCGGTGTCGTCTTATTTGTCGAAAAATGAAAATTTTTTTATTGCGCTAAAAGGGTGGCTGTCTCATTAAGTAAGTCATACAGATTACGTACATGTATAATTTGTTGACGAATGACCAAAACTTTGGTGTAGAAGGCCGTTTCTCGGGCAAGTGAGATAGGTTTGCAAATCGCATTTTCGACGACCCCGGGGTCGTCTTTTTTGGCGAAAAATGATAATTTTTTTATTGCGCTAAAAGGGTGGCTGTCTCATTAAGCAAGTCATACAGATTACGTACATGTATAATTTGTTGACGAACGACCATTACTTTGGTGTACAGAGCCGTTTCTCGGGCAAGTGATATATGTTTCAAAATCACATTTTCGACGACCCCGGGGTCGTCTTTTTTGGCGAAAAATGAAAATTTTTTTATTGCGCTAAAAGGGTGGCTGTCTCATTAAGCAAGTCATACAGATTACGTACATGTATAATTTGTTGACGAACGACCATTACTTTGGTGTAGAGAGCCGTTTTTCGGGCGAGTGAGATATGTTTGAAAATCACGTTTTCGAGGTCCCCGGGCCGCCTTTTTTGGCGAAAAATTAAAATTTTTTTATTGCGCTAAAAGGGTGGCTGTCTCATTAAGCAAGTCAT
Organism: Volucella zonaria; assembly: GCA_963966105.1. Lineage (NCBI taxonomy): Eukaryota > Metazoa > Arthropoda > Insecta > Diptera > Syrphidae > Volucella > Volucella zonaria. Next base: position 67,881,572 of record OZ014533.1, read on the forward strand.
ACAGATTACGTACATGTATAATTTGTTGACGAACGACCATTACTTTGGTGTAGAGAGCCGTTTCTCGGGCAAGTGTGATATGTTTGAAAATCACATTTTCGACGACCCCGGGGTCGTCTTTTTTGGCGAAAAATGAAAATTTTTTTATTGCGCTAAAAGGGTGGCTGTCTCATTAAGTAAGTCATACAGATTACGTACATGTATAATTTGTTGACGAACGACCATTACTTTGGTGTTGAGAGCCGTTTTTCGGGCGAGTAAGATATGTTTGAAAATCACATTTTCGACGACCCCGGGGTCGTCTTTTTTGCGAAAAATGAAAATTTTTTTATTGCGTTAAAAGTGTGGCTGTCTCATTAAGCAAGTCATACAGATTACGTACATGTATAATTTGTTGACGAACGACCATTACTTTGGTGTAGAGAGCCGTTTCTCGGGCAAGTGAGATATGTTTGAAAATCATATTTTCGACGACCCCGGGGTCGTCCTTTTTGGCGAAAAATTAAAATTTTTTTATTGCGCTAAAAGGGTGGCTGTCTCATTAAGCAAGTCATACAGATTACGTACATGTATAATTTGTTGACGAATGACCAATACTTTGGTGTAGAGAGCCGATTCTCTTGCAAGTGAGATATGTTTGAAAATCACATTTTCGACGACCCCGGGGTCGTCTTTTTTGCGAAAAATTAAAATTTTTTTATTGCGCGAAAAGGGTGGCTGTCTCATTAAGTAAGTCATACAGATTACGTACATGTATAAATTGTTGACGAACGACCATTACTTTGGTGTTGAGAGCCGTTTTTCGGGCGAGTGTGATATGTTTGAAAATCACATTTTCGACGACCCCGGGGTCGTCTTTTTTGGCGAAAAATGAAAACTTTTTTATTGCGCTAAAAGGGTGGCTGTCTCATTAAGTAAGTCATACAGATTACGTACATGTATAATTTGTTGACGAACGACCATTACTTTGGTGTTGAGAGCCGTTTTTCGGGCGAGTGAGATATGTTTGAAAATCACATTTTCGACGACCCCGGGGTCGTCTTTTTTGCGAAAAATGAAAATTTTTTTATTGCGTTAAAAGGGTGGCTGTCTCATTAAGCAAGTCATACAGATTACGTACATGTATAATTTGTTGACGAACGACCATTACTTTGGTGTAGAGAGCCGTTTTTCGGCCGAGTGATAGATAGGTTTGAAAATCACATTTTCGATGACCTCGGGGTCGTCTTTTTTGGCGAAACATGATAATTTTTTTATTGCGCTAAAAGGGTGGCTGTCTCATTAAGCAAGTCATACAGATTACGTACATGTATAATTTGTTGACGAACGACCATTACTTTGGTGTACAGAGCCGTTTCTCGGGCAAGTGATATATGTTTGAAAATCACATTTTCGACGACCCCGGGGTCCTCTTTTTTGGCGAAAAATGAAAATTTTTTTATTGCGCTAAAAGGGTGGCTGTCTCATTAAGCAAGTCATACAGATTACGTACATGTATAATTTGTTGACGAACGACCATTACTTTGGTGTAGAGAGCCGTTTTTCGGGCGAGTGAGATATGTTTGAAAATCACGTTTTCGAGGTCCCCGGGCCGCCTTTTTTGGCGAAAAATGAAAATTTTTTTATTGCGCTAAAAGGGTGGCTGTCTCATTAAGCAAGTCATACAGATTACGTACATGTATAATTTGTTGACGAACGACCATTACTTTGGTGTAGAGAGCCGTTTCTCGGGCAAGTGTGATATGTTTGAAAATCACATTTTCGACGACCCCGGGGTCGTCTTTTTTGGCGAAAAATTAAAATTTTTTTATTGCGCTAAAAGGGTGGCTGTCTCATTAAGTAAGTCATACAGATTACGTACATGTATAATTTGTTGACGAACGACCATTACTTTGGTGTTGAGAGCCGTTTTTCGGGCGAGTAAGATATGTTTGAAAATCACATTTTCGACGACCCCGGGGTCGTCTTTTTTGCGAAAAATGAAAATTTTTTTATTGCGTTAAAAGGGTGGCTGTCTCATTAAGCAAGTCATACAGATTACGTACATGTATAATTTGTTGACGAACGACCATTACTTTGGTGTAGAGAGCCGTTTCTCGGGCAAGTGAGATATGTTTGAAAATCATATTTTCGACGACCCCGGGGTCGTCTTTTTTGGCGAAAAATTAAAATTTTTTTATTGCGCTAAAAGGGTGGCTGTCTCATTAAGCAAGTCATACAGATTACGTACATGTATAATTTGTTGACGAATGACCAATACTTTGGTGTAGAGAGCCGATTCTCTTGCAAGTGAGATATGTTTGAAAATCACATTTTCGACGACCCCGGGGTCGTCTTTTTTGCGAAAAATTAAAATTTTTTTATTGCGCTAAAAGGGTGGCTGTCTCATTAAGTAAGTCATACAGATTACGTACATGTATAAATTGTTGACGAACGACCATTACTTTGGTGTTGAGAGCCGTTTTTCGGGCGAGTGTGATATGTTTGAAAATCACATTTTCGACGACCCCGGGGTCGTCTTTTTTGGCGAAAAATGAAAACTTTTTTATTGCGCTAAAAGGGTGGCTGTCTCATTAAGTAAGTCATACAGATTACGTACATGTATAATTTGTTGACGAACGACCATTACTTTGGTGTTGAGAGCCGTTTTTCGGGCGAGTGAGATATGTTTGAAAATCACATTTTCGACGACCCCGGGGTCGTCTTTTTTGCGAAAAATGAAAATTTTTTTATTGCGTTAAAAGGGTGGCTGTCTCATTAAGCAAGTCATACAGATTACGTACATGTATAATTTGTTGACGAACGACCATTACTTTGGTGTAGAGAGCCGTTTTTCGGCCGAGTGATAGATAGGTTTGAAAATCACATTTTCGATGACCTCGGGGTCGTCTTTTTTGGCGAAACATGATAATTTTTTTATTGCGCTAAAAGGGTGGCTGTCTCATTAAGCAAGTCATACAGATTACGTACATGTATAATTTGTTGACGAACGACCATTACTTTGGTGTACAGAGCCGTTTCTCGGGCAAGTGATATATGTTTGAAAATCACATTTTCGACGACCCCGGGGTCGTCTTTTTTGGCGAAAAATGAAAATTTTTTTATTGCGCTAAAAGGGTGGCTGTCTCATTAAGCAAGTCATACAGATTACGTACATGTATAATTTGTTGACGAACGACCATTACTTAGGTGTAGAGAGCCGTTTCTCGGGCAAGTGAGATATGTTTGAAAATCATATTTTCGACGACCCCGGGGTCGTCTTTTTTGGCGAAAAATTAAAATTTTTTTATTGCGCTAAAAGGGTGGCTGTCTCATTAAGCAAGTCATACAGATTACGTACATGTATAATTTGTTGACGAACGACCATTACTTTGGTGTAGAGAGCCGTTTTTCGGGCGAGTGAGATATGTTTGAAAATCACATTTTCGACGACCCCGGGGTCGTCTTTTTTGCGAAAAATGAAAATTTTTTTATTGCGCTAAAAGGGTGGCTGTCTCATTAAGTAAGTCATACAGATTACGTACATGTATAATTTGTTGACGAACGACCATTACTTTGGTGTTGAGAGCCGTTTTTCGGGCGAGTGTGATATGTTTGAAAATCACATTTTCGACGACCCCGGGGTCGTCTTTTTTGGCGAAAAATGAAAATTTTTTTTTTGCGCTAAAAGGGTGGCTGTCTCATTAAGTAAGTCATACAGATTACGTACATGTATAATTTGTTGACGAACGACCATTACTTTGGTGTTGAGAGCCGTTTTTCGGGCGAGTGAGATATGTTTGAAAATCACATTTTCGACGACCCCGGGGTCGTCTTTTTTGCGAAAAATGAAAATTTTTTTATTGCGTTAAAAGGGTGGCTGTCTCATTAAGCAAGTCATACAGATTACGTACATGTATAATTTGTTGACGAACGACCATTACTTTGGTGTAGAGAGCCGTTTTTCGGCCGAGTGATAGATAGGTTTGAAAATCACATTTTCGATGACCTCGGGGTCGTCTTTTTTGGCGAAACATGATAATTTTTTTATTGCGCTAAAAGGGTGGCTGTCTCATTAAGCAAGTCATACAGATTACGTACATGTATAATTTGTTGACGAACGACCATTACTTTGGTGTACAGAGCCGTTTCTCGGGCAAGTGATATATGTTTGAAAATCACATTTTCGACGACCCCGGGGTCGTCTTTTTTGGCGAAAAATGAAAATTTTTTTATTGCGCTAAAAGGGTGGCTGTCTCATTAAGCAAGTCATACAGATTACGTACATGTATAATTTGTTGACAAATGACCAATACTTTGGTGTAGATAGCCGATTCTCGGGCAAGTGAGACAGGTTTGAAAATCACATTTTCGACGACCCCGGGGTCGTCTTTTTTGGCGAAAAATGAAAATTTTTTTATTGCGCTAAAAGGGTGGCCGTCTCATTAAGCAAGTCATACAGATTACGTGCATGTATAATTTGTTGACGAACGACCATTACTTTGGTGTAGAGAGCCGTTTTTCGGGCGAGTGAGATATGTTTGAAAATCACATTTTCGACGACCCCGGGGTCGTCTTTTTTGGCGAAAAATGAAAATTTTTTTATTGTGCTAAAAGGGTGGCTGTATGTATAATGTTGACGAATGACCAATACTTTGGTGTGGAGAGCCGTTTCTCGGGTAAGTGAGATATGTTTGAAAATCACATTTTCGACGACTCCGAGTCGTCTTTTTTGGCGAAAAATGAAAATTTTTTTATTGCGCTAAAAGGGTGGCTGTCTCATTAAGCAAGTCATACAGACTACGTACATGTAAAATTTGTTGACGAACGACCATTACTTTGGTGTAGAGAGCCGTTTTTCGGGCGAGTGAGATATGTTTGAAAATCACGTTTTCGACGACCCAGGGGTCGTCTTTTTTGGCGAAAAATGAAAATTTTTTTATTGCTCTTAAAGGGTGGCTGTCTCATCAAGCAAGTCATACAGATTACGTACAGGCATAATTTGTGTACGAACGACCATTACTTTGGTGTAGAGAGCCGTTTTTCGGGCGAGTGAGATATGTTTGAAAATCACATTTTCGACGACCCCGTTGTCGTCTTTTTTGGCGAAAAATGAAAATTTTTTTATTGCGCTAAAAGGGTGGCTGTCTCATCAAGCAAGTCATACAGATTACGTACAGGCTTAATTTGGGTACGAACGACCATTACTTTGGATAGGGAGCCGTTTTTCGGGCGAGTGAGATATGTTTGAAAATCACATTTTCGACGACCCCGGGGTCTTCTTTTTTGGCGAAAAATGAAAATTTTTTTATTGCGCTAAAAGGGTGGCTGTCTCATTAAGCAAGTCATACAGATTACGTACATGTATAATTTGTTGACGAACGACCATTACTTTGGTGTAGAGAGCCGTTTTTCGGGCGGGTGAGATATGTTTGAAAATCACGTTTTCGACGACCCAGGGGTCGTCTTTTTTGGCGAAAAATGAAAATTTTTTTATTGCGCTAAAAGGGTGGCTGTTTCATCAAGCAAGTCATACAGATTACGTACAGGCATAATTTGTGTACGAACGACCATTACTTTGGTGTAGAGAGCCGTTTTTCGGGCGAGTGAGATATGTTTGAAAATCACATTTCGACGACCCCGGGGTCGTTTCTTTTGGCGAAGAATGAAATTTTTTTTATTGCGCTAAAAGAGTGGCTGTCTCATTAAGCAAGTCATACAGATTACGTACATGTATAATTTGTTGACGAATGACCAATACTTTGGTGTAGAGAACCGATTCTCGGGCAAGTGATGTAGGTTTGAAAATCACATTTTCGACGACCCCGGGGTCGTCTTTTTTGGCGAAAAATGAAAATTTTTTTATTGCGCTAAAAGGGTGGCTGTCTCATTAAGCAAGTCATACAGATTACGTACATGTATAATTTGTTGACGAACGACCATTACTTTGGTGTAGAGAGCCGTTTTTCGGGCGAGTGAGATATGTTTGAAAATCACATTTTCGACGACCCCGGGGTCGTTTCTTTTGGCGAAGAATGAAATTTTTTTTATTGCGCTAAAAGAGTGGCTGTCTCATTAAGCAAGTCATACAGATTACGTACATGTATAATTTGTTGACGATTGACCAATATTTTGGTGTAGAGAGCCGATTCTCGGGCAAGTGATGTAGGTTTGAAAATCACATTTTCGACGACCCAGGGGTCGTCTTTTTTGGCGAAAAATGAAAATTTTTTTATTGCTCCTAAAGGGTGGCTGTCTCATTAAGCAAGTCATACAGATTACGTACATGTATAATTTGTTGACGAACGACCATTACTTTGGTGTAGAGAGCCGTTTCTCGGGCAAGTGAGATATGTTTGAAAATCATATTTTCGACGACCCCGGGGTCGTCTTTTTTGGCGAAAAATGAAAATTTTTTTATTGCGCTAAAAGGGTGGCTGTCTCATCAAGCAAGTCATACAGATTACGTACAGGCTTAATTTGGATACGAACGACCATTACTTTGGATAGGGAGCCGTTTTTCGGGCGAGTGAGATATATTTGAAAATCACATTTTCGACGACCCCGGGGTCTTCTTTTTTGGCGAAAAATGAAAATATTTTTATTGCGCTAAAAGGGTGGCTGTCTCATTAAGCAAGTCATACAGATTACGTACATGTATAATTTGTTGACGAACGACCATTACTTTGGTGTAGAGAGCCGTTTTTCGGGCGGGTGAGATATGTTTGAAAATCACGTTTTCGACGACCCAGGGGTCGTCTTTTTTGGCGAAAAATGAAAATTTTTTTATTGCGCTAAAAGGGTGGCTGTTTCATCAAGCAAGTCATACAGATTACGTACAGGCATAATTTGTGTACGAACGACCATTACTTTGGTGTAGAGAGCCGTTTTTCGGGCGAGTGAGATATGTTTGAAAATCACATTTTCGACGACCCCGGGGTCGTTTCTTTTGGCGAAGAATGAAATTTTTTTTATTGCGCTAAAAGAGTGGCTGTCTCATTAAGCAAGTCATACAGATTACGTACATGTATAATTTGTTGACGAATGACCAATACTTTGGTGTAGAGAGCCGATTCTCGGGCAAGTGATGTAGGTTTGAAAATCACATTTTCGACGACCCCGGGGTCGTCTTTTTTGGCCAAAAATGAAAATTTTTTTACCGCGCTAAAAGGGTGGCTGTCTCATTAAGCAAGTCATACAGATTACGTACATGTATAATTTGTTGACGAACGACCATTACTTTGGTGTAGAGAGCCGTTTTTCGGGCGAGTGAGATATGTTTGAAAATCACGTTTTCGACGACCCAGGGGTCGTCTTTTTTGGCGAAAAATGAAAATTTTTTTATTGCGCTAAAAGGGTGGCTGTCTCATCAAGCAAGTCATACAGATTACGTACATGTATAATTTGTTGACGAATGACCAATACTTTGGTGTAGATAGCCGATTCTCGGGCAAGTGAGATAGGTTTGAAAATCACATTTTCGACGACCCCGGGGTCGTCTTTTTTGGCGAAAAATGAAAATTTTTTTATTGCGCTAAAAGTGTGGCTGTCTCATTAAGCAAGTCATACAGATTACGTACATGTATAATTTGTTGACGAACGACCATTACTTTGGTGTAGAGAGCCGTTTTTCGGGCGAGTGAGATATGTTTGAAAATCACATTTTGGGCGACCCCGGGGTCGTCCTTTTTGGCGAAATTTATTGCGCTAAAAGGGTGGCTGTCTCATTAAGTAAGTCATACAGACTACGTACATGTATAATTTGTTGACGAATGACCAATGCTTTGGTGTGGAGAGCCGTTTCTCGGATAAGTGAGATATGTTTGAAAATCATATTTTCGACGACCCCGGGGTCGTCTTTTTGGCGAAAAATTACAATTTTTTTATTGCGCTAAAAGGGTGGCTGTCTTATTAAGCAAGTCATACAGATTACGTACATGCATAATTTGTTGACGAACGACCATTACTTTGGTGTAGAGAGCCGTTTTTCGGGCGAGTGAGATATGTTTGAAAATCACATTTTGGGCGACCCCGGGGTCGTCCTTTTTGGCGAAATTTATTGCGCTAAAAGGGTGGCTGTCTCATTAAGCAAGTCATACAGATTACGTACATGTACCCCGGGGTCGTCTTTCTTGGCGAAAAATGAAAATTTTTTTATTGCGCTAAAAGGGTGGCTGTCTCATTAAGCAAGTCATACAGATTACGTACATGTATAATTTGTTGACGAACGACCTTTACTTTGGTGTAGAGAGCCGTTTTTCGGGCGAGTGAGATATGTTTGAAAATCACGTTTTCGACGACCCAGGGGTCGTCTGTTTTGGCGAAAAATGAAAATTTTTTTATTGCGCTAAAAGGGTGGCTGTCTCATTAAGTAAGTCATACAGATTACGTACATGTATAATTTGTTGACGAATGACCAATACTTTGGTGTGGAGAGCCGTTTCTCGGGTAAGTGAGATATGTTTGAAAATCACATTTTCGACGACCCCGGGGTCGTCTTTTTTGGCGAAAAATGAAAATATTTTTATTGTGCTAAAAGGGTGGCTGTATGTATAATGTTGACGAATGACCAATACTTTGGTGTGGAGAGCCCTTTCTCGGGTAAGTGAGATATGTTTGAAAATCACATTTTCGACGACCCCGGGGTCTTCTTTTTTGGCGAAAAATGAAAATTTTTTTATTGCGCTAAAAGGGTGGCTGTCTTATTAAGCAAGTCATACAGATTACGTACATGCATAATTTGGGTACGAACGACCATTACTTTGGATAGGGAGCCGTTTTTCGGGCGAGTGAGATATGTTTGAAAATCACATTTTCGACGACCCCGGGGTCTTCTTTTTTGGCGAAAAATGAAAATTTTTTTATTGCGCTAAAAGGGTGGCTGTCTTATTAAGCAAGTCATACAGATTACGTACATGCATAATTTGGGTACGAACGACCATTACTTTGGATAGGGAGCCGGTTTTCGGGCGAGTGAGATATGTTTGAAAATCACATTTTCGACGACCCCGGGGTCTTCTTTTTTGGCGAAAAATGAAAATTTTTTTATTGCGCTAAAAGGGTGGCTGTCTCATTAAGCAAGTCATACAGATTACGTACATGTATAATTTGTTGACGAACGACCATTACTTTGGTGTAGAGAGCCGTTTTTCGGGCGGGTGAGATATGTTTGAAAATCTCGTTTTCGACGACCCAGGGGTCGTCTTTTTTGGCGAAAAATGAAAATTTTTTTATTGCGCTAAAAGGGTGGCTGTTTCATCAAGCAAGTCATACAGATTACGTACATGTATAATTTGTTGACGAACGACCATTACTTTGGTGTAGAGAGCCGCTTTTCGGGCGAGTGAGATATGTTTGAAAATAACGTTTTCGACGACCCAGGGGTCGTCTTTTTTGGCGAAAAATGAAAATTTTTTTATTGCGCTAAAAGGGTGGCTGTCTCATCAAGCAAGTCATACAGATTACGTACATGTATAATTTGTTGACGAATGACCAATACTTTGGTGTAGATAGCCGATTCTCGGGCAAGTGAGATAGGTTTGAAAATCACATTTTCGACGACCCCGGGGTCGTCTTTTTTGGCGAAAAATGAAAATTTTTTTATTGCGCTAAAAGGGTGGCTGTCTCATTAAGCAAGTCATACAGATTACGTACATGTATAATTTGTTGACGAACGACCATTACTTTGGTGTAGAGAGCCGTTTTTCGGGCGAGTGAGATATGTTTGAAAATCACATTTTGGGCGACCCCGGGGTCGTCCTTTTTGGCGAAATTTATTGCGCTAAAAGGGTGGCTGTCTCATTAAGCAAGTCATACAGACTACGTACATGTATAATTTGTTGACGAATGACCAATGCTTTGGTGTGGAGAGCCGTTTCTCGGATAAGTGAGATATGTTTGAAAATCATATTTTCGACGACCCCGGGGTCGTCTTTTTTGGCGAAAAATTACAATTTTTTTATTGCGCTAAAAGGGTGGCTGTCTTATTAAGCAAGTCATACAGATTACGTACATGCATAATTTGTTGACGAACGACCATTACTTTGGTGTAGAGAGCCGTTTTTCGGGAGAGTGAGATTTGTTTGAAAATCACATTTTCGACGACCCCGGGGTCATTTCTTTTGGCGAAAAATGAAAATTTTTTTATTGCGCTAAAAGGGTGGCTGTCTCATTAAGCAAGTCATACAGATTACGTACATGTATAATTTGTTGACGAATGACCAATGCTTTGGTGTGGAGAGCCGTTTCTCGGATAAGTGAGATATGTTTGAAAATCATATTTTCGACGACCCCGGGGTCGTCCTTTTTGGCAAAAAATTACAATTTTTTTATTGCGCTAAAAGGGTGGCTGTCTATTAAGCAAATCATACAGATTACGTACATGTATAATTTGTTGACGAATGACCAATAATTTGGTGTAGATAGCCGATTCTCGGGCAAGTGAGATAGGTTTGAAAATCACATTTTCGACGACCCCGGGGTCGTCTTTTTTGGCGAAAAATGAAATTTTTTTTATTGCGCTAAAAGGGAGGCCGTCTCATTAAGCAAGTCATACAGATTACGTACATGTATAATTTGTTGACGAACGACCATTACTTTGGTGTAGAGAGCCGTTTTTCGGGCGAGTGAGATATGTTTGAAAATCACATTTTCGACGACCCCGGGGTCGTCTTTTTTGGCGAAAAATGAAAATTTTTTTATTGCGCTAAAAGGGTAGCTGTCTCATTAAGCAAGTCATACAGATTATGTACATGTATAATTTGTTGACGAACGAAAATTACTTTGGTGTAGAGAGCCGTTTTTCGGGCGAGTGAGATATGTTTGAAAATCACATTTTCGACGACCCCGGGGTCGTCTTTTTTGGCGAAAAATTAAAATTTTTTTATTGCGCTAAAAGGGTGGCTGTCTCATTAAGCAAGTCATACAGATTACGTACATGTATAATTTGTTGACGAACGACCATTACTATGGTGTAGAGAGCCGTTTTCCAGGCGAGTGAGATATGTTTGAAAATCACATTTTTGACGACCCCGGGGTCGTATTTTTTGGCGAAAAATGAAAATTTTTTTATTGCGCTAAAAAGGTGGCTGTCTCATTAAGTAAGTCATACAGAATACGTACATGTATAATTTGTTGACGAATGACCAATACTTTGGTGTACAGAGCCCATTCTCGGGCAAGTGATATAGGTTTGAAAATCACATTTTCGACGACCCCGTTGTCGTATTTTTTGGCGAAAAATGAAAATTTTTTTATTGCGCTAAAAGGGTGGCTGTCTCATTAAGTAAGTCATACAGATTACGTACATGTATAATTTGTTGACGAACGACCATTACTTTGGTGTAGAGAGCCGTTTCTCGGGCAAGTGAGATATGTTTGAAAATCACATTTTCGACGACCCCGGGGTCGTCTTTTTTGGCGAAAAATGAAAATTTTTTTATTGCGCTAAAAGGGTGGCTGTCTCATTAAACAAGTCATACAGATTACGTACATGTATAATTTGTTGACGAATGACCAATACTTTGGTGTAGAGAGCCGATTCTCGGGCAAGTGAGATATGTTTGAAAATCACATTTTCGACGACCTCCGGGGTCGTCTTTTTTGGCGAAAAATTAAAATTTTTTTATTGCGCTATAAGGGTGGCTGTCTCATTAAGCAAGTCATACAGATTACGTATATGTATAATTTGTTGACGAACGACCATTACTTTGGTGTAGAGAGCCGTTTTTCGGGCGAGTGAGATATGTTTGAAAATCACATTTTCAACGACCCCGGGGTCGTCTTTTTTGGCGAAAAATGAAAATTTTTTTATTGTGCTAAAAGGGTGGCTGTCTCATTAAGCAAGTCATACAGATTACGTACATGTATAATTTGTTGACGAATGACCAATACTTTGGTGTGGAGAGCCGTTTCTCGGGTAAGTGAGATATGTTTGAAAATCACATTTTCGATGACCCCGGGGTCGTCTTTTTTGGCGAAAAATGAAAATATTTTTATTGCGCTAAAAGGGTGGCTGTCTCATTAAGCAAGTCATATAGATTACGTACAGGCATAATTTGTGTACGAACGACCATGCCTTTGGTGTAGAGAGCCGTTTCTCGGGCAAGTGAGATATGTTTGAAAATCACATTTTCGACGACCCCGGGGTCGTCTTTTTTGGCGAAAAATTAAGATTTTTTTATTGCGCTAAAAGGGTGTCTGTCTCATTAAGCAAGTCATACATATTACGTACATGTATAATTTGTTGACGAACGACCATTACTTTGGTGTAGAGAGCCGTTTTTCGGGCGAGTGAGATATGTTTGAAAATCACATTTTCGACGACCCCGGGGTCGTCTTTTTTGGCGAAAAATGAAAATTTTTTTATTGCGCTAAAAGGGTGGCTGTCTCATTAAGCAAGTCATGCAGATTACGTACATGTATAATTTGTTGACGAACGACCATTACTTTGGTGTAGAGAGCCGTTTTTCGGGCGAGTGAGATATGTTTGAAAATCACATTTTCGACGACCCCGGGGTCGTCTTTTTTGTCGAAAAATTAAAATTTTTTTATTGCGCTAAAAGGGTGGCTGTCTCATTAAGCAAGTCATACAGATTACGTACATGTATAATTTGTTGACGAACGACTATTACTTTGGTGTAGAGAGCCGTTTTTCGGGCGAGTGAGATATGTTTGAAAATCACATTTTCGACGACCCCGGGGTCATTTCTTTTGGCGAAAAATGAAAATTTTTTTATTGCGCTAAAAGGGTGGCTGTCTCATTAAGCAAGTCATACAGATTACGTACATGTATAATTTGTTGACGAATGACCAATGCTTTGGTGTGGAGAGCCGTTTCTCGGATAAGTGAGATATGTTTGAAAATCATATTTTCGACGACCCCGGGGTCGTCTTTTTTGGCAAAAAATTACAATTTTTTTATTGCGCTAAAAGGGTGGCTGTCTATTAAGCAAATCATACAGATTACGTACATGTATAATTTGTTGACGAATGACCAATAATTTGGTGTAGATAGCCGATTCTCGGGCAAGTGAGATAGGTTTGAAAATCACATTTTCGACGACCCCGGGGTCGTCTTTTTTGGCGAAAAATGAAATTTTTTTTATTGCGCTAAAAGGGAGGCCGTCTCATTAAGCAAGTCATACAGATTACGTACATGTATAATTTGTTGACGAACGACCATTACTTTGGTGTAGAGAGCCGTTTTTCGGGCGAGTGAGATATGTTTGAAAATCACATTTTCGACGACCCCGGGGTCGTCTTTTTTGTCGAAAAATTAAAATTTTTTTATTGCGCTAAAAGGGTGGCTGTCTCATTAAGCAAGTCATACAGATTACGTACATGTATAATTTGTTGACGAACGACTATTACTTTGGTGTAGAGAGCCGTTTTTCGGGCGAGTGAGATATGTTTGAAAATCACATTTTCGACGACCCCGGGGTCGTCTTTTTTGGCGAAAAATGAAAATTTTTTTATTGCGCTAAAAAGGTGGCTGTCTCATTAAGCAAGTCATACAGATTACGTACATGTATAATTTGTTGACGAACGACCATTACTTTGGTGTAGAGAGCCGTTTTTCGGGCGAGTGAGATATGTTTGAAAATCACATTTTCGACGACCCCGGGGTCGTCTTTTTTGGCGAAAAATGAAAATTTTTTTATTGCGCTAAAAGGGTGGCTGTCTCATTAAGCAAGTCATACAGATTACGTGCATGTATAATTTGTTGACGAACGACCATTACTTTGGTGTAGAGAGCCGATTCTCGGGCAAGTGATATAGATTTGAAAATCACAGTTTCTACGACCCCGGGGTCGTCTTTTTTGGCGAAAAATGAAAATTTTTTTATTGCGCTAAAAGGGTGGCTGTCTCATTAAGCAAGTCATACAGATTACGTGCATGTATAATTTGTTGACGAACGACCATTACTTTGGTGTAGAGAGCCGTTTCTCGGGCAAGTGAGATATGTTTGAAAATCACATTTTCGACGACCCCGGGGTCGTCTTTTTTGGCGAAAAATGAAAATATTTTTATTGCGCTAAAAGGGTGGCTGTCTCATTAAGCAAGTCATATAGATTACGTACAGGCATAATTTGTGTACGAACGACCATTACTTTGGTGTAGAGAGCCGTTTCTCGGGCAAGTGTGATATGTTTGAAAATCACAGTTTCTACGACCCCGGGGTCGTCTTTTTTGGCGAAAAATGAAAATTTTTTTATTGCGCTAAAAGGGTGGCTGTCTCATTAAGCAAGTCATACAGATTACGTACATGTATAATTTGTTGACGAATGACCAATGCTTTGGTGTGGAGAGCCGTTTCTCGGATAAGTGAGATATGTTTGAAAATCATATTTTCGACGACCGCGGGGTGGTCTTTTTTGGCGAAAAATTACAATTTATTTATTGCGCTAAAAGGGTGGCTGTCTTATTAAGCAAGTCATACAGATTACGTACATGTATAATTTGTTGACGAACGACCATTACTTTGGTGTAGAGAGCCGTTTTTCGGGCGAGTGAGATTTGTTTGAAAATCACATTTTCGACGACCCCGGGGTCATTTCTTTTGGCGAAAAATGAAAATTTTTTTATTGCGCTAAAAGGGTGGCTGTCTCATTAAGCAAGTCATACAGATTACGTACATGTATAATTTGTTGACGAATGACAATTACTTTGGTGTAGATAGCCGATTCTCGGGCAAGTGAGACAGGTTTGAAAATCACATTTTCGACGACCCCGGGGTCGTCTTTTTTGGCGAAAAATGAAAATTTTTTTATTGCGCTAAAAGGGTGGCCGTCTCATTAAGCAAGTCATACAGATTACGTGCATGTATAATTTGTTGACGAACGACCAATACTTTGGTGTAGAGAGCCGTTTTTCGGGCGAGTGAGATATGTTTGAAAATCACATTTTCGACGACCCCGGGGACGTCGGTTTTGGCGAAAAATGAAAATTTTTTTATTGCGCTTAAAGGGTGGCTGTCTCATTAAGCAAGTCATACAGATTACGTACATGTATAATTTGTTGACGAATGACCAAAACTTTGGTGTAGAATGCCGTTTCTCGGGCAAGTGAGATAGGTTTGCAAATCGCATTTTCGACAACCACGGGGTCGTCTTTTTTGGCGAAAAATGATAATTTTTTTATTGCGCTAAAAGGGTGGCTGTCTCATTAAGCAAGTCATACAGATTACGTACATGTATAATTTGTTGACGTATGACCAATACTTTGGTGTAGAGGGCCGTTTCTCGGGCAAGTGAGATAGGTTTGAAAATCACATTTTCGACGACCCCGGGGTCTTTTTTTTTGGCGAAAAATGAAAATATGTTTATTGCGCTAAAAGGGTGGCTGTCTCATTAAGCAAGTCATACAGATTACGTACATGTATAATTTGTTGACGAACGACCATTACTTTGGTGTAGAGAGCCGTTTTTCGGGCGAGTGAGATATGTTTGAAAATCACGTTTTCGACGACCCCGGGATCGTCTTTTTTGGCGAAAAATAAAATTTTTTTTATTGCGCTAAAAGGGTGGCTGTCTCATTAAGCAAGTCATACAGATTACGTACATGTATAATTTGTTGACGAACGACCATTACTTTGGTGTAGAGAGCCGTTTTTCGGGCGAGTGAGATAGGTTTGAAAATCACATTTTCGACGACCCCGGGGTCGTCTTTTTTGGCGAAAAATGAAAATTTTTTTATTGCGCTGAAAGGGTGGCTGTCTCATTAAGTAAGTCATACAGATTACGTACATGTATAATTTGTTGACGAACGACCATTACTTTGGTGTTGAGAGCCGTTTTTCGGGCGAGTGAGATATGTTTGAAAATCACATTTTCGACGACCCCGGGGTCGTCTTTTTTGGCGAAAAATGAAAATTTTTTTAATGCGTTAAAAGGGTGGCTGTCTCTTTAAGCAAGTCATACAGATTACGTACATGTCTAATTTGTTGACGAACGACCATTACTTTGGTGTAGAGAGCCGTTTCTCGGGCAAGTGATATATGTTTGAAAATCACATTTTCGACGACCCCGGGGTCGTCTTTTTTGGCGAAAAATGAAATATTTTTTATTGCGCTAAAAGGGTGGCTGTCTCATTAAGGAAGTCATACAGATTACGTACATGTATAATTTGTTGACGAACGACCATTACTTTGGTGTACTGAGCCGTTTCTCGGGCAAGTGATATATGTTTGAAAATCACATTTTCGACGACCCCGGGGTCGTCTTTTTTGGCGAAAAATGAAATATTTTTTATTGCGCTAAAAGGGTGGCTGTCTCATTAAGCAAGTCATACAGATTACGTACATGTATAATTTGTTGACGAACGACCATTACTTTGGTGTAGAGAGCCGTTTTTCGGGCGAGTGAGATATGTTTGAAAATCACGTTTTCGACGACCCCGGGATCGTCTTTTTTGGCGAAAAATAAAAATTTTTTTATTGCCCTAAAAGGGTGGCTGTCTCATTAAGCAAGTCATACAGATTACGTACATGTATAATTTGTTGACGAACGACCATTACTTTGGTGTAGAGAGCCGTTTCTCGGGCAAGTGATATATGTTTGAAAATCACATTTTCGACGACCTCGGGGTCGTCTTTTTTGGCGAAAAATGAAAATTTTTTTATTGCGCTAAAAGGGTGGCTGTCTCATTAAGCAAGTCATACAGATTACGTACATGTATAATTTGTTGACGAACGACCATTACTTTGGTGTAGAGAGCCGTTTTTCGGGCGAGTGAGATAGGTTTGAAAATCACATTTTCGACGATCCCGGGGTCGTCTTTTTTGGCGAAAAATGAAAATTTTTTTATTGCGCTAAAAGGGTGGCTGTCTCATTAAGCAAGTCATACAGATTACGTACATGTATAATTTGTTGACGAACGATCATTACTTTGGTGTAGAGAGCCGTTTTTCGGGCGAGTGAGATATGTTTGAAAATCACATTTTCGACGACCTCCGGGGTCGTCTTTTTTGGCGAAAAAAGGGTGGCTATAAGGGTGGCTGTCCCATTAAGCAAGTCATACAGATTACGTATATGTATAATTTGTTGACGAACGACCATTACTGTGGTGTAGAGAGCCGTTTTTCGGGCGAGTGAGATATGTTTGAAAATCACATTTTCAACGACCCCGGGGTCGTCTTTTTTGGCGAAAAATGAAAATTTTTTTATTGTGCTAAAAGGGTGGCTGTCTCATTAAGCAAGTCATACAGATTACGTACATGTATAATTTGTTGACGAATGACCAATACTTTGGTGTGGAGAGCCGTTTCTCGGATAAGTGAGATATGTTTGAAAATCACACTTTCGATGACCCCGGGGTCGTCTTTTTTGGCGAAAAATGAAAATATTTTTATTGCGCTAAAAGGGTGGCTGTCTCATTAAGCAAGTCATATAGATTACGTACAGGCATAATTTGTGTACGAACGACCATGCCTTTGGTGTAGAGAGCCGTTTCTCGGGCAAGTGAGATATGTTTGAAAATCACATTTTCGACGACCCCGGGGTCGTCTTTTTTGGCGAAAAATTAAGATTTTTTTATTGCGCTAAAAGGGTGTCTGTCTCATTAAGCAAGTCATACATATTACGTACATGTATAATTTGTTGACGAACGACCATTACTTTGGTGTAGAGAGCCGTTTTTCGGGCGAGTGAGATATGTTTGAAAATCACATTTTCGACGACCCCGGGGTCGTCTTTTTTGGCGAAAAATTAAAATTTTTTTATTGCGCTAAAAGGGTGGCTGTCTCATTAAGCAAGTCATACAGATTACGTACATGTATAATTTGTTGACGAACGACCATTACTTTGGTGTAGAGAGCCGTTTTTCGGGCGAGTGAGATATGTTTGAAAATCACATTTTCGACGACCCCGGGGTCGTCTTTTTGGCGAAAAATGAAAATTTTTTTATTGCGCTAAAAGGGTGGCTGTCTCATTAAGCAAGTCATACAGATTACGTACATGTATAATTTGTTGACGAACGACCATTACTTTGGTGTAGAGAGCCGTTTTTCGGGCGAGTGAGATATGTTTGAAAATCACATTTTCGACGACCCCGGGGTCGTCTTTTTTGGTGAAAAATTAAAATTTTTTTATTGCGCTAAAAGGGTGGCTGTCTCATTAAGCAAGTCATACAGATTACGTACATGTATAATTTGTTGACGAACGACCATTACTTTGGTGTAGAGAGCCGTTTTTCGGGCGAGTGAGATATGTTTGAAAATCACATTTTCGGCGACCCCGGGGTCGTCTTTTTGGCGAAAAATGAAAATTTTTTTATTGCGCTAAAAGGGTGGCTGTCTCATTAAGCAAGTCATACAGATTACGTACATGTATAATTTGTTGACGAACGACCATTACTTTGGTGTAGAGAGCCGTTTTTCGGGCGAGTGAGATATGTTTGAAAATCACATTTTCGACGACCCCGGGGTCGTCTTTTTTGGCGAAAAATGAAAATTTTTTTATTGCGCTAAAAGGGTGGCTGTCTCATTAAGCAAGTCATACAGATTACGTGCATGTATAATTTGTTGACGAACGACCATTACTTTGGTGTAGAGAGCCGTTTCTCGGGCAAGTGAGATATGTTTGAAAATCACATTTTCGACGACCCCGGGGTCGTCTTTTTTGGCGAAAAATGAAAATATTTTTATTGCGCTAAAAGGGTGGCTGTCTCATTAAGCAAGTCATATAGATTACGTACAGGCATAATTTGTGTACGAACGACCATTACTTTGGTGTAGAGAGCCGTTTCTCGGGCAAGTGTGATATGTTTGAAAATCACAGTTTCTACGACCCCGGGGTCGTCTTTTTTGGCGAAAAATGAAAATTTTTTTATTGCGCTAAAAGGGTGGCTGTCTCATTAAGCAAGTCATACAGATTACGTACATGTATAATTTGTTGACGAACGACCATTACTTTGGTGTAGAGAGCCGTTTTTCGGGCGAGTGAGATATGTTTGAAAATCACGTTTTCGACGACCCCGGGATCGTCTTTTTTGGCGAAAAATAAAAATTTTTTTATTGCGCTAAAAGGGGGGCTGTCTCATTAAGCAAGTCATACAGATTACGTACATGTATAATTTGTTGACGAACGACCATTACTTTGGTGTAGAGAGCCGTTTTTCGGGCGAGTGAGATAGGTTTGAAAATCACATTTTCGACGACCCCGGGGTCGTCTTTTTTGGCGAAAAATGAAAATTTTTTTATTGCGCTAAAAGGGTGGCTGTCTCATTAAGTAAGTCATACAGATTACGTACATGTATAATTTGTTGACCAACGACCATTACTTTGGTGTTGAGAGCCGTTTTTCGGGCGAGTGATATATGTTTGAAAATCACATTTTCGACGACCCCGGGGTCGTCTTTTTTGGCGAAAAATGAAAATTTTTTATTGCGTTAAAAGGGTGGCTGTCTCATTAAGCAAGTCATACAGATTACGTACATGTCTAATTTCTTGACGAACGACCATTACTTTGGTGTTGAGAGCCGTTTTTCGGGCGAGTGAGATAGGTTTGAAAATCACATTTTCGACGACCCCGGTGTCGTCTTATTTGGCGAAAAATGAAAATTTTTTTATTGCGCTAAAAGGGTGGCTGTCTCATTAAGTAAGTCATACAGATTACGTACATGTATAATTTGTTGACGAATGACCAAAACTTTCGTGTAGAAGGCCGTTTCTCGGGCAAGTGAGATAGGTTTGCAAATCGCATTTTCGACGACCCCGGGGTCGTCTTTTTTGGCGAAAAATGATAATTTTTTTATTGCGCTAAAAGGGTGGCTGTCTCATTAAGCAAGTCATACAGATTACGTACATGTATAATTTGTTGACGAACGACCATTACTTTGGTGTACTGAGCCGTTTCTCGGGCAAGTGATATATGTTTGAAAATCACATTTTCGACGACCCCGGGGTCGTCTTTTTTGGCGAAAAATGAAAATTTTTTTATTGCGCTAAAAGGGTGGCTGTCTCATTAAGCAAGTCATACAGATTACGTACATGTATAATTTGTTGACGAACGACCATTACTTTGGTGTAGAGAGCCGTTTTTCGGGCGAGTGAGATATGTTTGAAAATCACGTTTTCGACGACCCCGGGATCGTCTTTTTTGGCGAAAAATAAAAATTTTTTTATTCCCCTAAAAGGGTGGCTGTCTCATTAAGCAAGTCATACAGATTACGTACATGTATAATTTGTTGACGAACGACCATTACTTTGGTGTAGAGAGCCGTTTCTCGGGCAAGTGATATATGTTTGAAAATCACATTTTCGACGACCCCGGGGTCGTCTTTTTTGGCGAAAAATGAAAATTTTTTTATTGCGCTAAAAGGGTGGCTGTCTCATTAAGCAAGTCATACAGATTACGTACATGTATAATTTGTTGACGAACGACCATTACTTTGGTGTAGAGAGCCGTTTTTCGGGCGAGTGATATAGGTTTGAAAATCATATTTTCGACGATCCCGGGGTCGTCTTTTTTGGCGAAAAATGAAAATTTTTTTATTGCGCTAAAAGGGTGGCTGTCTCATTAAGCAAGTCATACAGATTACGTACATGTATAATTTGTTGACGAACGACCATTACTTTGGTGTAGAGAGCCGTTTTTCGGGCGAGTGAGATATGTTTGAAAATCACGTTTTCGACGACCCCGGGATCGTCTTTTTTGGCGAAAAATAAAAATTTTTTTATTGCGCTAAAAGGGTGGCTGTCTCATTAAGCAAGTCATACAGATTACGTACATGTATAATTTGTTGACCAACGACCATTACTTTGGTGTTGAGAGCCGTTTTTCGGGCGAGTGATATATGTTTGAAAATCACATTTTCGACGACCCCGGGGTCGTCTTTTTTGGCGAAAAATGAAAATTTTTTATTGCGTTAAAAGGGTGGCTGTCTCATTAAGCAAGTCATACAGATTACGTACATGTCTAATTTCTTGACGAACGACCATTACTTTGGTGTTGAGAGCCGTTTTTCGGGCGAGTGAGATAGGTTTGAAAATCACATTTTCGACGACCCCGGTGTCGTCTTATTTGGCGAAAAATGAAAATTTTTTTATTGCGCTAAAAGGGTGGCTGTCTCATTAAGTAAGTCATACAGATTACGTACATGTATAATTTGTTGACGAATGACCAAAACTTTGGTGTAGAAGGCCGTTTCTCGGGCAAGTGAGATAGGTTTGCAAATCGCATTTTCGACGACCCCGGGGTCGTCTTTTTTGGCGAAAAATGATAATTTTTTTATTGCGCTAAAAGGGTGGCTGTCTCATTAAGCAAGTCATACAGATTACGTACATGTATAATTTGTTGACGAACGACCATTACTTTGGTGTACTGAGCCGTTTCTCGGGCAAGTGATATATGTTTGAAAATCACATTTTCGACGACCCCGGGGTCGTCTTTTTTGGCGAAAAATGAAAATTTTTTTATTGCGCTAAAAGGGTGGCTGTCTCATTAAGCAAGTCATACAGATTACGTACATGTATAATTTGTTGACGAACGACCATTACTTTGGTGTAGAGAGCCGTTTTTCGGGCGAGTGAGATATGTTTGAAAATCACGTTTTCGACGACCCCGGGATCGTCTTTTTTGGCGAAAAATAAAAATTTTTTTATTCCCCTAAAAGGGTGGCTGTCTCATTAAGCAAGTCATACAGATTACGTACATGTATAATTTGTTGACGAACGACCATTACTTTGGTGTAGAGAGCCGTTTCTCGGGCAAGTGATATATGTTTGAAAATCACATTTTCGACGACCCCGGGGTCGTCTTTTTTGGCGAAAAATGAAAATTTTTTTATTGCGCTAAAAGGGTGGCTGTCTCATTAAGCAAGTCATACAGATTACGTACATGTATAATTTGTTGACGAACGACCATTACTTTGGTGTAGAGAGCCGTTTTTCGGGCGAGTGATATAGGTTTGAAAATCATATTTTCGACGATCCCGGGGTCGTCTTTTTTGGCGAAAAATGAAAATTTTTTTATTGCGCTAAAAGGGTGGCTGTCTCATTAAGCAAGTCATACAAATTACGTACATGTATAATTTGTTGACGAACGACCATTACTTTGGTGTAGAGAGCCGTTTTTCGGGCGAGTGAGATATGTTTGAAAATCACGTTTTCGACGACCCCGGGATCGTCTTTTTTGGCGAAAAATAAAAATTTTTTTATTGCGCTAAAAGGGTGGCTGTCTCATTAAGCAAGTCATACAGATTACGTACATGTATAATTTGTTGACGAATGACCAATACTTTGGTGTAGAGAGCCGATTCTCTTGCAAGTGAGATATGTTTGAAAATCACATTTTCGACGACCTCCGGGGTCGTCTTTTTTGGCGAAAAATTAAAATTTTTTTATTGCGCTATAAGGGTGGCTGTCTCATTAAGCAAGTCATACAGATTACGTATATGTATAATTTGTTGACGAACGACCATTACTGTGGTGTAGAGAGCCGTTTTTCGGGCGAGTGAGATATGTTTGAAAATCACATTTTCAACGACCCCGGGGTCTTCTTTTTTGGCGAAAAATGAAAATTTTTTTATTGTGCTAAAAGGGTGGCTGTCTCATTAAGCAAGTCATACAGATTACGTACATGTATAATTTGTTGACGAATGACCAATACTTTGGTGTGGAGAGCCGTTTCTCGGGTAAGTGAGATATGTTTGAAAATCACACTTTCGATGACCCCGGGGTCGTCTTTTTTGGCGAAAAATGAAAATATTTTTATTGCGCTAAAAGGGTGGCTGTCTCATTAAGCAAGTCATATAGATTACGTACAGGCATAATTTGTGTACGAACGACCATGCCTTTGGTGTAGAGAGCCGTTTCTCGGGCAAGTGAGATATGTTTGAAAATCACATTTTCGACGACCCCGGGGTCGTCTTTTTTGGCGAAAAATTAAGATTTTTTTATTGCGCTAAAAGGGTGTCTGTCTCATTAAGCAAGTTATACATATTACGTACATGTATAATTTGTTGACGAACGACCATTACTTTGGTGTAGAGAGCCGTTTTTCGGGCGAGTGAGATATATTTGAAAATCACATTTTCGACGACCCCGGGGTCGTCTTTTTTGGCGAAAAATGAAAATTTTTTTATTGCGCTAAAAGGGTGGCTGTCTCATTAAGCAAGTCATACA
Source organism: Volucella zonaria (assembly GCA_963966105.1). Lineage (NCBI taxonomy): Eukaryota > Metazoa > Arthropoda > Insecta > Diptera > Syrphidae > Volucella > Volucella zonaria. Next base: position 67,904,673 of record OZ014533.1, read on the forward strand.
GATTACGTACATGTATAATTTGTTGACGAACGACCATTACTTTGGTGTAGAGAGCCGTTTTTCGGGCGAGTGAGATATGTTTGAAAATCACATTTTCGACGAAAATTTCGAAAATTTTTTATTGCGCTAAAAGGGTGGCTGTCTCATTAAGCAAGTCATACAGATTACGTACATGTATAATTGGTTGACGAACGACCATTACTTTGGTGTAGAGAGCCGTTTTTCGGGCGAGTGAGATATGTTTGAAAATAACATTTTCGACGTCGTCTTTTTTGGCGAAAAATGAAAATTTTTTATTGCGCTAAAAGGGTGGCTGTCTCAGTAAGCAAGTCATACAGATTACGTACATGTATAATTTGTTGACGAACGACCAATACTTTGGTGTAGAGAGCCGTTTTTCGGGCGAGTGAGATATGTTTGAAAATCACATTTTCGACGACCCCGGGGTCGTCTTTTTTGGCGAAAAATGAATTTTTTTTTATTGCGCTAAAAGGGTGGCTGTCTAATTAAGCAAGTCATACAGATTACGTACATGTATAATTTGTTGACGAACGACTATTACTTTGGTGTAGAGAGCCGTTTTTCGGGCGAGTGATATATGTTTGAAAATCACATTTCCGACGACCCCGGGGTCGTCTTTTTTGGCGAAAAATGAAAATTTTTTTATTGCGCTGAAAGGGTGGCTGTCTCATTAAGCAAGTCATACAGATTACATACATGCATATTTTGTTGACGAACGACCATTACTTTGGTGTAGAGAGCCGTTTCTCGGGCGAGTGAGACATGTTTGAAAATCACATTTTCGACGACCCCGGGGTCGTCTTTTTTGGCAAAAAATGAAAATTTTTTTATTGCGCTAAAAGGGTGGCTGTCTCAGTAAGCAAGTCATACAGATTACGTACATGTATAATTTGTTGACGAACGACCATTACTTTGGTGTAGAGAGCCGTTTTTCGGGCGAGTGAGATATGTTTGAAAATAACATTTTCGACGAAAATTTCGAAAATTTTTTATTGCGCTAAAAGGGTGGCTGTCTCATTAAGCAAGTCATACAGATTACGTACATGTATAATTGGTTGACGAACGACCATTACTTTGGTGTAGAGAGCCGTTTTTCGGGCGAGTGAGATATGTTTGAAAATAACATTGTCGACGTCGTCTTTTTTGGCGAAAAATGAAAAGTTTTTATTGCGCTAAAAGGGTGGCTGTCTCAGTAAGCAAGTCATACAGATTACGTACATGTATAATTTGTTGACGAACGACCAATACTTTGGTGTAGAGAGCCGTTTTTCGGGCGAGTGAGATATGTTTGAAAATCACATTTTCGACGACCCCGGGGTCGTCTTTTTTGGCGAAAAATGAATTTTTTTTTATTGCACTAGAAGGGTGGCTGTCTCATTAAGCAAGTCATACTGATTACGTACATGTATAATTTGTTGACGAATGACCATTACTTTGGTGTAGAGAGCCGTTTTTCGGGCGAGTGAGATATGTTTGAAAATCCCATTTTCGACGACAGCGGGGTCGTCTTTTTTGGCGAAAAATGAAAATTTTTTTATTGCGCTAAAAGGGTGGCTGTCTCATTAAGCAAGACATACAGATTACGTACATGTATAATTTGTTGACGAACGACTATTTCTTTGGTGTAGAGAGCCGTTTTTCGGGCGAGTGAGATATGTTTGAAAATCACATTTTCGACGACCCCGGGGTCGTCTTTTTTGGCGAAAAATGAAAATTTTTTTATTGCGCTAAAAGGGTGGCTGTCTCATTAAGCAAGTTATACAGATTACGAATGACCAATACTTTGGTGTAGAGAGCCGTTTCTCGGGCAAGTGAGATAGGTTTGAAAATCACATTGTCGACGACCCCGGGGTCGTCTTTTTTGGCGAAAAATGAAAATTTTTTTATTGCGCTAAAAGGGTGGCTGTCTAAATAAGCAAGTCATACATATTACGTACATGTATAATTTGTTGACGAACGACCATTACTTTGGTGTAGAGAGCCGTTTTTCGGGCGAGTGAGATATGTTTGAAAATCACATTTTCGACGACAGCGGGGTCGTCTTTTTTGGCGAAAAATGAAAATTTTTTTATTGCGCTAAAAGGGTGGCTGTCTCATTAAGCAAGTCATACAGATTACGTACATGTATAATTTGTTGACGAACGACTATTACTTTGGTGTAGAGAGCCGTTTTTCGGGCGAGTGAGATATGTTTGAAAATCACATTTTCGACGACCCCGGGGTTGTCTTTTTTGGCGAAAAATGAAAATTTTTTTATTGCGCTAAAAGGGTGGCTGTCTCAGTAAGCAAGTCATACAGATTACGTACATGTATAATTTGTTGACGAACGACCAATACTTTGGTGTAGAGAGTCGTTTTTCGGGCGAGTGAGATATGTTTGAAAATCACATTTTCGACGACCCCGGATTCGTCTTTTTTGGAGAAAAATGAAAATTTTTTTATTGCGCTAAAAGGGTGGCTGTCTCATTAAGCAAGTTATACAGATTACGAATGACCAATACTTTGGTGTAGAGAGCCGTTTCTCGGGCAAGAGAGATAGGTTTGAAAATCACATTGTCGACGACCCCGGGGTCGTCTTTTTTGGCGAAAAATGAAAATTTTTTTATTGCGCTAAAAGGGTGGCTGTCTAAATAAGCAAGTCATACATATTACGTACATGTATAATTTGTTGACGAACGACCATTGCTTTGGTGTAGAGAGCCGTTTTTCGGGCGAGTGAGATAGGTTTGAAAATCACATTTTCGACGACCCCGGGGTCGGGTTTTTTGGCGAAAAATGAAATTTTTTTTATTGCACTAAAAGGGTGGCTGTCTCATTTAGCAAATCATACTGATTACGTACATGTATAATTTGTTGACGAATGACCATTACTTTGGTGTAGAGAGCCGTTTTTCGGGCGAGTGAGATATGTTTGGAAATCATATTTTCGACGACCCCGGGGTCGTCTTTTTTGGCGAAAAATGAAAATTTTTTTATTGTGCTAAAAGGGTGGCTGTCTCATTAAGCAAGTCATACAGATTACGTACATGCATAATTTGTTGACGAACGACCATTACTTTGGTGTAGAGAGCCGTTTTTCGGGCGAGTGAGATATGTTTGAAAATCACATTTTCGACGACCCCGGATTCGTCTTTTTTGGAGAAAAATGAAAAATTTTTTATTGCGCTAAAAGGGTGGCTGTCTCATTCAGCAAGTCATACAGATTACGTGCATGTATAATTTGTTGACGAACGACCATTACTTTGGTGTATAGAGCCGTTTTTCGGGCGAGTGAGATATGTTTGAAAATCACATTTTCGACGACCCCGGGGTCGTCTTTTTTGGCGAAAAATGAAAATATTTTTAGTGCGCTAAAAGGGTGGCTGTGTAATTAAGCAAGTCATACAGATTACGTACATGTATAATTTGTTGACGAACGACCATTACTTTGGTGCAGAGAGCCGTTTTTCGGGCGAGTGAGATAGGTTTGAAAATCACATTTTCGAGGACCCCGGGGTCGGGTTTTTTGGCGAAAAATGAATTTTTTTTTATTGCACTAGAAGGGTGGCTGTCCCATTAAGCAAGTCATACTGATTACGTACACGTATAATTTGTTGACGAACGACCATTACTTTGGTGTAGAGAGCCGTTTTTCGGGCGAGTGAGATATGTTTGAAAATCACATTTTCGACGACCCCGGGGTCGTCTTTTTTGGCGAAAAATGAAAATATTTTTAATGCGCTAAAAGGGTGGCTGTGTAATTAAGCAAGTCATACAGATTACGTACATGTATAATTTGTTGACGAACGACCATTACTTTGGTGCAGAGAGCCGTTTTTCGGGCGAGTGAGATATGTTTGAAAATAACATTTTCGACGAAAATTTCGAAAATTTTTTATTGCGCTAAAAGGGTGGCTGTCTCATTAAGCAAGTCATACAGATTACGTACATGTATAATTTGTTGACGAATGACCATTACTTTGGTGTAGAGAGCCGTTTCTCGGGCGAGTGAGACATGTTTGAAAATCACATTTTCGACGACCCAGGGGTCGTCTTTTTTGGCAAAAAATGAAAATTTTTTTATTGCGCTAAAAGGGTGGCTGTCGCATTAAGCAAGTCATACAGATTACGAACATGTATAATTGGTTGACGAACGACCATTACTTTGGTGTAGAGAGGCGTTTTTCGGGCGAGTGAGATATGTTTGAAAATAACATTTTCGACGTCGTCTTTTTTGGCGAAAAATGAAAATTTTTTATTGCGCTAAAAGGGTGGCTGTCTCAGTAAGCAAGTCATACAGATTACGTACATGTATAATTTGTTGACGAACGACCAATACTTTGGTGTAGAGAGCCGTTTTTCGGGCGAGTGAGATATGTTTGAAAATCACATTTTCGACGACCCCGGGGTCGTCTTTTTTGGAGAAAAATGAATTTTTTTTTATTGCGCTAAAAGGGTGGCTGTCTCATTAAGCAAGACATACAGATTACGTACATGTATAATTTGTTGACGAACGACTATTACTTTGGTGTAGAGAGCCGTTTTTCGGGCGAGTGAGATATGTTTGAAAATCACTTTTTCGACGACCCCGGGGTCGTCTTTTTTGGCGAAAAATGAAAATTTTTTTATTGCGCTAAAAGGGTGGCTGTTTCAGTAAGCAAGTCATACAGATTACGTACATGTATAATTTGTTGACGAACGACCAATATTTTGGTGTAGAGAGCCGTTTTTCGGGCGAGTGAGATATGTTTGAAAATCACTTTTTCGACGACCCCGGGGTCGTCTTTTTTGGCGAAAAATGAATTTTTTTTTATTGCGCTAAAAGGGTGGCTGTCTCATTAAGCAAGACATACAGATTACGTACATGTATAATTTGTTGACGAACGACTATTACTTTGGTGTAGAGAGCCGTTTTTCGGGCGAGTGAGATATGTTTGAAAATCACATTTTCGACGACCCCGGGGTCGTCTTTTTTGGCGAAAAATGAAATTTTTTTTATTGCGCTAAAAGGGTGGCTGTCTCATTAAGCAAGTCATACAGATTACGTACATGTATAATTGGTTGACGAACGACCATTACTTTGGTGCAGAGAGCCGTTTTTCGGGCGAGTGAGATATGTTTGAAAATTACATTGTCGACGACCCCGGGGTCGTCTTTTTTGGCGAAAAATGAAAATTTTTTTATTGCGCTAAAAGGGTGGCTGTCTCATTAAGCACGTCATACAGATTACGTACACGTATAATTTGTTGACGAACGACCATTACTTTGGTGTAGAGAGCCGTTTTTCGGGCGAGTGAGATATGTTTGAAAATCACATTTTCGACGACAGCGGGGTCGTCTTTTTTGGCGAAAAATGAAAATTTTTTTATTGCGCTAAAAGGGTGGCTGTCTCATTAAGCAAGTCATACAGATTACGTACATGTATAATTTGTTGACGAACGACTATTACTTTGGTGTAGAGAGCCGTTTTTCGGGCGAGTGAGATATGTTTGAAAATCACATTTTCGACGACCCCCGGGTCGTCTTTTTTGGCGAAAAATGAAAATTTTTTTATTGCGTTAAAAGGGTGGCTGTCTCAGTAAGCAAGTCATACAGATTACGTACATGTATAATTTGTTGACGAACGACCAATACTTTGGTGTAGAGAGCCGATTTTCGGGCGAGTGAGATATGTTTGAAAATCACATTTTCGACGACCCCGGATTCGTCTTTTTTGGAGAAAAATGAAGATTTTTTTATTGCGTTAAAAGGGTGGCTGTCTCATTAAGCAAGTTATACAGATTACGAATGACCAATACTTTGGTGTAGAGAGCCGTTTCTCGGGCAAGTGAGATAGGTTTGAAAATCACATTTTCGACGACCCCGGGGTCGGGTTTTTTGGCGAAAAATGAAATTTTTTTTATTGCGCTAAAAGGGTGGCTGTCTCATTTAGCAAATCATACTGATTACGTACATGTATAATTTGTAGACGAATGACCATTACTTTGGTGTAGAGAGCCGTTTATCGGGCGAGTGAGATATGTTTGGAAATCATATTTTCGACGACCACGGGGTCGTCTTTTTTGGCGAAAAATGAAAATTTTTTTATTGTGCTAAAAGGGTGGCTGTCTCATTAAGCAAGTCATACAGATTACGTACATGCATAATTTGTTGACGAAGGACCATTACTTTGGAGTAGAGAGCCGTTTTTCGGGCGAGTGAGATATGTTTGAAAATCACATTTTCGACGACCCCGGATTCGTCTTTTTTGGAGAAAAATGAAAATTTTTTTATTGCGCTAAAAGGGTGGCTGTCTCATTAAGCAAGTTATACAGATTACGTACATGTATAATTTGTTGACGAATGACCAATTCTTTTGTGTAGAGAGCCGTTTCTCGGGCAAGTGATATAGGTTTGAAAATCACATTGTCGACGACCCCGGGGTCGTCTTTTTTGGCGAAAAATGAAAATTTTTTTATTGCGCTAAAAGGGTGGCTGTCTCATTAAGCACGTCATACAGATTACGTACACGTATAATTTGTTGACGAACGACCATTACTTTGGTGTAGAGAGCCGTTTCTCGGGCGAGTGAGATATGTTTGAAAATCACATTTTCGATGACCCCGGGGTCGTCTTTTTGGCGAAAAATGAAAATTTTTTTATTGCGCTAAAAGGGTGGTTGTCTCATTAAGCAAGTCATACAGATTACGTACATGTATAATTTGTTGACGAACGAACATTACTTTGGTGTAGAGAGCCGTTTTTCGGGTGAGTGAGATGTTTGAAAATCACATTTTCGACGACCACGGGGTCGTCTTTTTTGGCGAAAAATGAAAATTTTTTATTGCGCTAAAAGGGTGGCTGTCTCATTAAGCAAGTCATACAGATTACATGCATGTATAATTAGTTGACGAACGACTATTACATTGGTGTAGAGAGCCGTTTTTCGGGCGAGTGAGATATGTTTGAAAATCACATTTTCGACGACCCCGGGGTCGTCTATTTTGGCGAAAAATGAAAAATTTTTTATTGCGCTAAAAGGGTGGCTGTCTCATTCAGCAAGTCATACAGATTACGTGCATGCATAATTTGTTGACGAACGACCATTACTTTGGTGTATAGAGCCGTTTTTCGGGCGAGTGAGATATGTTTGAAAATCACATTTTCGACGACCCCGGGATCGTCTTTTTTGGCGAAAAATGAAAATTTTTTTATTGCGCTAAAAGGGTGGCTGTCTCATTAAGCAAGTCATACAGATTACGAACATGTATAATTTGTTGACGAACGACCATTACTTTGGTGTAGAGAGCCGTTTTTCGGGCGAGTGAGATAGGTTTGAAAATCACATTTTCGACGACCCCGGGATCGTCTTTTTTGGCGAAAAATGAAAATTTTTTTATTGCGCTAAAAGGGTGGCTGTCTCATTAAGCACGTCATACAGATTACGTACACGTATAATTTGTTGACGAACGACCATTACTTTGGTGTAGATAGCCGTTTTTCGGGCGAGTGAGATATGTTTGAAAATCAACGACCCCGGGGTCGTCTTTTTTGGCGAAAAATGAAAATATTTTTAGTGCGCTGAAAGGGTGGCTGTGTAATTAAGCAAGTCATACAGATTACGTACATGTATAATTTGTTGACGAACGACCATTACTTTGGTGCAGAGAGCCGTTTTTCGGGCGAGTGAGATAGGTTTGAAAATCACATTTTCGAGGACCCCGGGGTCGGGTTTTTTGGCGAAAAATGAATTTTTTTTTATTGCACTAGAAGGGTGGCTGTCTCATTAAGCAAGTCATACTGATTACGTACATGTATAATTTGTTGACGAATGACCATTACTTTGGTGTAGAGAGCCGTTTTTCGGGCGAGTGAGATATGTTTGAAAATCACATTTTCGACGACCCCGGGTCGTCTTTTTTGGCGAAAAATGAAAATTTTTTTATTGCGCTAAAAGGGTGGCTGTCGCATTAAGCAAGTCATACAGATTACGTACTTGTATAATTGGTTGACGAACGACCATTACTTTGGTGTAGAGAGCCGTTTTTCGGGCGAGTGAGATATGTTTGAAAATAACATTTTCGACGACCCCGGGGTCGTCTTTTTTGGCGAAAAATGAATTTTTTTTTATTGCGCTAAAAGGGTGGCTGTCTCATTAAGCAAGACATACAGATTACGTACATGTATAATTTGTTGACGAACGACTATTACTTTGGTGTAGAGAGCCGTTTTTCGGGCGAGTGAGATATGTTTGAAAATCACATTTTCGACGACCCCGGGGTCGTCTTTTTTGGCGAAAAAAGAATTTTTTTTTATTGCGCTAAAAGGGTGGCTGTCTCATTAAGCAAGACATACAGATTACGTACATGTATAATTTGTTGACGAACGACTATTACTTTGGTGTAGAGAGCCGTTTTTCGGGCGAGTGAGATATGTTTGAAAATCACATTTTCGACGACCCCGGGGTCGTCTTTTTTGGCGAAAAATGAAATTTTTTTTATTGCGCTAAAAGGGTGGCTGTCTCATTAAGCAAGTCATACAGATTGCGTACATGTATAATTGGTTGACGAACGACCATTACTTTGGTGTAGAGAGCCGTTTTTCGGGCGAGTGAGATATGTTTGAAAATCACATTTTCGACGACAGCGGGGTCGTCTTTTTTGGCGAAAAATGAAAATTTTTTTATTGCGCTAAAAGGGTGGCTGTCTCATTAAGCAAGTCATACAGATTACGTACATGTATAATTTGTTGACGAACGACCAATACTTTGGTGTAGAGAGCCGATTTTCGGGCGAGTGAGATATGTTTGAAAATCACATTTTCGACGACCCCGGATTCGTCTTTTTTGGAGAAAAATGAAGATTTTTTTATTGCGTTAAAAGGGTGGCTGTCTCATTAAGCAAGTTATACAGATTACGAATGACCAATACTTTGGTGTAGAGAGCCGTTTCTCGGGCAAGTGAGATAGGTTTGAGAATCACATTTTCGACGACCCCGGGGTCGGGTTTTTTGGCGAAAAATGAAATTTTTTTTATTGCGCTAAAAGGGTGGCTGTCTCATTTAGCAAATCATACTGATTACGTACATGTATAATTTGTAGACGAATGACCATTACTTTGGTGTAGAGAGCCGTTTATCGGGCGAGTGAGATATGTTTGGAAATCATATTTTCGACGACCACGGGGTCGTCTTTTTTGGCGAAAAATGAAAATTTTTTTATTGTGCTAAAAGGGTGGCTGTCTCATTAAGCAAGTCATACAGATTACGTACATGCATAATTTGTTGACGAAGGACCATTACTTTGGAGTAGAGAGCCGTTTTTCGGGCGAGTGAGATATGTTTGAAAATCACATTTTCGACGACCCCGGATTCGTCTTTTTTGGAGAAAAATGAAAATTTTTTTATTGCGCTAAAAGGGTGGCTGTCTCATTAAGCAAGTTATACAGATTACGTACATGTATAATTTGTTGACGAATGACCAATTCTTTTGTGTAGAGAGCCGTTTCTCGGGCAAGTGATATAGGTTTGAAAATCACATTGTCGACGACCCCGGGGTCGTCTTTTTTGGCGAAAAATGAAAATTTTTTTATTGCGCTAAAAGGGTGGCTGTCTCATTAAGCACGTCATACAGATTACGTACACGTATAATTTGTTGACGAACGACCATTACTTTGGTGTAGAGAGCCGTTTCTCGGGCGAGTGAGATATGTTTGAAAATCACATTTTCGATGACCCCGGGGTCGTCTTTTTGGCGAAAAATGAAAATTTTTTTATTGCGCTAAAAGGGTGGTTGTCTCATTAAGCAAGTCATACAGATTACGTACATGTATAATTTGTTGACGAACGAACATTACTTTGGTGTAGAGAGCCGTTTTTCGGGTGAGTGAGATGTTTGAAAATCACATTTTCGACGACCACGGGGTCGTCTTTTTTGGCGAAAAATGAAAATTTTTTATTGCGCTAAAAGGGTGGCTGTCTCATTAAGCAAGTCATACAGATTACATGCATGTATAATTAGTTGACGAACGACTATTACATTGGTGTAGAGAGCCGTTTTTCGGGCGAGTGAGATATGTTTGAAAATCACATTTTCGACGACCCCGGGGTCGTCTATTTTGGCGAAAAATGAAAAATTTTTTATTGCGCTAAAAGGGTGGCTGTCTCATTCAGCAAGTCATACAGATTACGTGCATGCATAATTTGTTGACGAACGACCATTACTTTGGTGTATAGAGCCGTTTTTCGGGCGAGTGAGATATGTTTGAAAATCACATTTTCGACGACCCCGGGATCGTCTTTTTTGGCGAAAAATGAAAATTTTTTTATTGCGCTAAAAGGGTGGCTGTCTCATTAAGCAAGTCATACAGATTACGAACATGTATAATTTGTTGACGAACGACCATTACTTTGGTGTAGAGAGCCGTTTTTCGGGCGAGTGAGATAGGTTTGAAAATCACATTTTCGACGACCCCGGGATCGTCTTTTTTGGCGAAAAATGAAAATTTTTTTATTGCGCTAAAAGGGTGGCTGTCTCATTAAGCACGTCATACAGATTACGTACACGTATAATTTGTTGACGAACGACCATTACTTTGGTGTAGATAGCCGTTTTTCGGGCGAGTGAGATATGTTTGAAAATCAACGACCCCGGGGTCGTCTTTTTTGGCGAAAAATGAAAATATTTTTAGTGCGCTGAAAGGGTGGCTGTGTAATTAAGCAAGTCATACAGATTACGTACATGTATAATTTGTTGACGAACGACCATTACTTTGGTGCAGAGAGCCGTTTTTCGGGCGAGTGAGATAGGTTTGAAAATCACATTTTCGAGGACCCCGGGGTCGGGTTTTTTGGCGAAAAATGAATTTTTTTTTAGTGCACTAGAAGGGTGGCTGTCTCATTAAGCAAGTCATACTGATTACGTACATGTATAATTTGTTGACGAATGACCATTACTTTGGTGTAGAGAGCCGTTTTTCGGGCGAGTGAGATATGTTTGAAAATCACATTTTCGACGACCCCGGGTCGTCTTTTTTGGCGAAAAATGAAAATTTTTTTATTGCGCTAAAAGGGTGGCTGTCGCATTAAGCAAGTCATACAGATTACGTACATGTATAATTGGTTGACGAACGACCATTACTTTGGTGTAGAGAGCCGTTTTTCGGGCGAGTGAGATATGTTTGAAAATAACATTTTCGACGACCCCGGGGTCGTCTTTTTTGGCGAAAAATGAATTTTTTTTTATTGCGCTAAAAGGGTGGCTGTCTCATTAAGCAAGACATACAGATTACGTACATGTATAATTTGTTGACGAACGACTATTACTTTGGTGTAGAGAGCCGTTTTTCGGGCGAGTGAGATATGTTTGAAAATCACATTTTCGACGACCCCGGGGTCGTCTTTTTTGGCGAAAAAAGAATTTTTTTTTATTGCGCTAAAAGGGTGGCTGTCTCATTAAGCAAGACATACAGATTACGTACATGTATAATTTGTTGACGAACGACTATTACTTTGGTGTAGAGAGCCGTTTTTCGGGCGAGTGAGATATGATTGAAAATCACATTTTCGACGACCCCGGGGTCGTCTTTTTTGGCGAAAAATGAAATTTTTTTTATTGCGCTAAAAGGGTGGCTGTCTCATTAAGCAAGTCATACAGATTGCGTACATGTATAATTGGTTGACGAACGACCATTACTTTGGTGTAGAGAGCCGTTTTTCGGGCGAGTGAGATATGTTTGAAAATCACATTGTCGACGACCCCGGGGTCGTCTTTTTTGGCGAAAAATTAAAATTTTTTTATTGCGCTAAAAGGGTGGCTGTCTCATTAAGCACGTCATACAGATTACGTACACGTATAATTTGTTGACGAACGACCATTACTTTGGTGTAGAGAGCCGTTTCTCGGGCGAGTGAGATATGTTTGAAAATCACATTTTCGATGACCCCGGGGTCGTCTTTTTGGCGAAAAATGAAAATTTTTTTATTGCGCTAAAAGGGTGGTTGTCTCATTAAGCAAGTCATACAGATTACGTACATGTATAATTTGTTGACGAACGAACATTACTTTGGTGTAGAGAGCCGTTTTTCCGGTGAGTGAGATATGTTTGAAAATCACATTTTCGACGACCACGGGGTCGTCTTTTTTGGCGAAAAATGAAAATTTTTTATTGCGCTAAAAGGGTGGCTGTCTCATTAAGCAAGTCATACAGATTACATGCATGTATAATTAGTTGACGAACGACTATTACTTTGGTGTAGAGAGCCGTTTTTCGGGCGAGTGAGATATGTTTGAAAATCACATTTTCGACGACCCCGGGATCGTCTTTTTTGGCGAAAAATGAAAATTTTTTTATTGCGCTAAAAGGGTGGCAGTCTCATTAAGCAAGTCATACAGATTACGAACATGTGTAATTTGTTGACGAACGACCATTACTTTGGTGTAGAGAGCCGTTTTTCGGGCGAGTGAGATAGGTTTGAAAATCACATTTTCGACGACCCCGGGATCGTCTTTTTTGGCGAAAAATGAAAATTTTTTTATTGCGCTAAAAGGGTGGCTGTCTCATTAAGCACGTCATACAGATTACGTACACGTATAATTTGTTGACGAACGACCATTACTTTGGTGTAGAGAGCCGTTTTTCGGGCGAGTGAGATATGTTTGAAAATCACATTTTCGACGACCCCGGGGTCGTCTTTTTTGGCGAAAAATGAAAATATTTTTAGTGCGCTAAAAGGGTGGCTGTGTAATTAAGCAAGTCATACAGATTACGTATATGTATAATTTGTTGACGAACGACCATTACTTTGGTGCAGAGAGCCGTTTTTCGGGCGAGTGAGATAGGTTTGAAAATCACATTTTCGAGGACCCCGGGGTCGGGTTTTTTGGCGAAAAATGAATTTTTTTTTATTGCACTAGAAGGGTGGCTGTCTCATTAAGCAAGTCATACTGATTACGTACATGTATAATTTGTTGACGAATGACCATTACTTTGGTGTAGAGAGCCGTTTTTCGGGCGAGTGAGATATGTTTGAAAATCACATTTTCGACGACCCCGGGTCGTCTTTTTTGGCGAAAAATGAAAATTTTTTTATTGCGCTAAAAGGGTGGCTGTCGCATTAAGCAAGTGATACAGATTACGTACATGTATAATTGGTTGACGAACGACCATTACTTTGGTGTAGAGAGCCGTTTTTCGGGCGAGTGAGATATGTTTGAAAATAACATTTTCGACGAAAATTTCGAAAATTTTTTATTGCGCTAAAAGGGTGGCTGTCTCATTAAGCAAGTCATACAGATTACGTACATGTATAATTGGTTGACGAACGACCATTACTTTGGTGTAGAGAGCCGTTTTTCGGGCGAGTGAGATATGTTTGAAAATAACATTTTCGACGTCGTCTTTTTTGGCGAAAAATGAAAATTTTTTATTGCGCTAAAAGGGTGGCTGTCTCAGTAAGCAAGTCATACAGATTACGTACATGTATAATTTGTTGACGAACGACCAATACTTTGGTGTAGAGAGCCGTTTTTCGGGCGAGTGAGATATGTTTGAAAATCACATTTTCGACGACCCCGGGGTCGTCTTTTTTGGCGAAAAATGAATTTTTTTTTATTGCGCTAAAAGGGTGGCTGTTTCAGTAAGCAAGTCATACAGATTACGTACATGTATAATTTGTTGACGAACGACCAATATTTTGGTGTAGAGAGCCGTTTTTCGGGCGAGTGAGATATGTTTGAAAATCACATTTTCGACGACCCCGGGGTCGTCTTTTTTGGCGAAAAATGAATTTTTTTTTATTGCGCTAAAAGGGTGGCTGTCTCATTAAGCAAGACATACAGATTACGTACATGTATAATTTGTTGACGAACGACTATTACTTTGGTGTAGAGAGCCGTTTTTCGGGCGAGTGAGATATGTTTTAAAATCACATTTTCGACGACCCCGGGGTCGTCTTTTTTGGCGAAAAATGAAATTTTTTTTATTGCGCTAAAAGGGTGGCTTTCTCATTAAGCAAGTCATACAGATTACGTACATGTATAATTGGTTGACGAACGACCATTACTTTGGTGTAGAGAGCCGTTTTTCGGGAGAGTGAGATATGTTTGAAAATAACATTTTCGACGTCGTCTTTTTTGGCGCAAAATGAAAATTTTTTATTGCGCTAAAAGGATGGCTGTCTCAGTAAGCAAGTCATACAGATTACGTACATGTACAATTTGTTGACGAACGACTATTACTTTGGTGTAGAGAGCCGTTTTTCGGGCGAGTGAGATATGTTTGAAAATCACATTTTCGACGACCCCGGGGTCGTCTTTTTTGGCGAAAAATGAAATTTTTTTTATTGCGCTAAAAGGGTGGCTGTCTCATTAAGCAAGTCATACAGATTACGTACATGTATAATTGGTTGACGAACGACCATTACTTTGGTGTAGAGAGCCGTTTTTCGGGCGAGTGAGATATGTTTGAAAATAACATTTTCGACGTCGTCTTTTTTGGCGAAAAATGAAAATTTTTTATTGCGCTAAAAGGGTGGCTGTCTCAGTAAGCAAGTCATACAGATTACGTACATATATAATTTGTTGACGAACGACCATTAATTTGGTGTAGAGAGCCGTTTTTCGGGCGAGTGAGATATGTTTGAAAATCACATTTTCGACGACCCCGGGGTCGTCTTTTTTGGCGAAAAATGAAAATTTTTTTATTGCGCTAAAAGGGTGGCTGTCTCATTAAACAAGACATACAGATTACGTACATGTATAATTTGTTGACGAACGACTATTACTTTGGTGTAGAGAGCCGTTTTTCGGGCGAGTGAGATATGTTTGAAAATCACATTTTCGACGACCCCGGGGTCGTCTTTTTTGGCGAAAAATGAAATTTTTTTTATTGCGCTAAAAGGGTGGCTGTCTCATTAAGCAAGTCATACAGATTACGTACATGTATAATTGGTTGACGAACGACCATTACTTTGGTGTAGAGAGCCGTTTTTCGGGCGAGTGAGATATGTTTGAAAATCACATTTTCGACGACACCGGGGTCGTCTTTTTTGGCGAAAAATGAAAATTTTTTTATTGCGCTAAAAGGGTGGCTGTCTCATTAAGCAAGTCATACAGATTACGTAAGTGCATATTTTGTTGACGAAGGACCATTACTTTGGAGCAGAGAGCCGTTTTTCGGGCGAGTGAGATATGTTTGAAAATCACATTTTCGACGACCCCGGATTCGTCTTTTTTGGAGAAAAATTAAAATTTTTTTATTGCGCTAAAAGGGTGGCTGTCTCATTAAGCAAGTTATACAGATTACGAATGACCAATACTTTGGTGTAGAGAGCCGTTTCTCGGGCAAGTGAGATAGGTTTGAAAATCACATTGTCGACGACCCCGGGGTCGACTTTTTTGGCGAAAAATGAAAATTTTTTTATTGCGCTAAAAGGGTGGCTGTCTAAATAAGCAAGTCATACATATTACGTACATGTATAATTTGTTGACGAACGACCATTACTTTGGTGTAGAGAGCCGTTTTTCGGGCGAGTGAGATATGTTTGAAAATCACATTTTCGACGACCCCGGGGTCGTCTTTTTTGGCGAAAAATGAAAATTTTTTTATTGCGCTAAAAGGGTGGCTGTCTCATTAAGCAAGTCATACAGATTACGTACATGTATAATTTGTTGACGAACGACTATTACTTTGGTGTAGAGAGCCGTTTTTCGGGCGAGTGAGATATGTTTGAAAATCACATTTTCGACGACCCCGGGGTCGTCTTTTTTGGCGAAAAATGAAAATTTTTTTATTGCGCTGAAAGGGTGGCTGTCTCATTAAGCAAGTCATACAGATTACGTACATGTATAATTTGTTGACGAACGACCATTACTTTGGAGTAGAGAGCCGTTTTTCGGGCGAGTGAGATATGTTTGAAAATCACATTTTCGACGACCCCGGATTCGTCTTTTTTGGAGAAAAATGAAAATTTTTTTATTGCGCTAAAAGGGTGGCTGTCTCATTAAGCAAGTTATACAGATTACGAATGACCAATACTTTGGTGTAGAGAGCCGTTTCTCGGGCAAGTGAGATAGGTTTGAAAATCACATTGTCGACGACCCCGGGGTCGTCTTTTTTGGCGAAAAATGAAAATTTTTTTATTGCGCTAAAAGGGTGGCTGTCTAAATAAGCAAGTCATACATATTACGTACATGTATAATTTGTTGACGAACGACCATTACTTTGGTGTAGAGAGCCGTTTTTCGGGCGAGTGAGATAGGTTTGAAAATCACATTTTCGACGACCCCGGGGTCGGGTTTTTTGGCGAAAAATGAAATTTTTTTTATTGCACTAAAAGGGTGGCTGTCTCATTAAGCAAATCATACTGATTACGTACATGTATAATTTGTTGACGAATGACCATTACTTTGGTGTAGAGAGCCGTTTTTCGGGTGAGTGAGATATGTTTGGAAATCATATTTTCGACGACCCCGGGGTCGTCTTTTTTGGCGAAAAATGAAAATTTTTTTATTGTGCTAAAAGGGTGGCTGTCTCATTAAGCAAGTCATACAGATTACGTACATGTATAATTTTTTGCCGAACGACTATTACTTTGGTGTAGAGAGCCGTTTTTCGGGCGAGTGAGATATGTTTGAAAATCACATTTTCGACGACCCCGGGGTCGTCTTTTTTGGCGAAAAATGAAAATTTTTTTATTGCGCTAAAAGGGTGGCTGTCTCATTAAGCAAGTCATACAGATTACGTACATGCATAATTAGTTGACGAAGGACCATTATTTTGGAGTAGAGAGCCGTTTTTCGGGCGAGTGAGATATGTTTGAAAATCACATTTTCGACGACCCCGGATTCGTCTTTTTTGGAGCAAAATGAAAATTTTTTTATTGCGCTAAAAGGGTGGCTGTCTCATTAAGCAAGTTATACAGATTACGTACATGTATAATTTGTTGACGAATGACCAATTCTTTGGTGTAGAGAGCCGTTTCTCGGGCAAGTGATATAGGTTTGAAAATCACATTGTCGACGACCCCGGGGTCGTCTTTTTTGGCGAAAAATGAAAATTTTTTTATTGCGCTAAAAGGGTGGCTGTCTCAGTAAGCAAGTCATACAGATTACGTACATGTATAATTTGTTGACGTACGACCAATACTTTGGTGTAGAGAGCCGTTTTTCGGGCGAGTTTGAATGTTTGAAAATCACATTTTCGACTACCCCGGAGTCGTCTTTTTTGGAGAAAAATGGAAATTTTTTTATTGCACTAAAAGGGTGGCTGTCTCATTAAGCAAGTTATACAGATTACGTACATGTATAATTTGTTGACGAATGACCAATACTTTGGTGTAGAGAGCCGTTACTCGGGCAAGTGAGATAGGTTTGAAAATCACATTGTCGACGACCCCGGGGTCGTCTTTTTTGGCGAAAAATTAAAATTTTTTTATTGCGCTAAAAGGGTGGCTGTCTCAGTAAGCAAGTCATACAGATTACGTACATGTATAATTTGTTGACGAACGACCAATACTTTGGTGTAGAGAGCCGTTTCTCTGGCAAGTGAGATAGGTTTGAAAATCACATTGTCGATGACCTCGGGGTCGTCTTTTTTGGCGAAAAATGAAATTTTTTTTATTGCGCTAAAAGGGTGGCTGTCTCATTAAGCAAGTTATACAGATTACGTACATGTATAATTGGTTGACGAACGGCCATTACTTTGGTGTAGAGAGCCGTTTTTCGGGCGAGTGAGATATGATTGAAAATCACATTTTCGACGACCCCGGGGTCGTCTTTTTTGGCGAAAGATGAAATTTTTTTTATTGCGCTAAAAGGGTGGCTGTCTCATTAAGCAAGTCATACAGATTACGTACATGTATAATTTGTTGACGAACGACTATTACTTTGGTGTAGAGAGCCGTTTTTCGGGTGAGTGAGATATGTTTGAAAATCACATTTTCGATGACCTCGGGGTCGTCTTTTTTGGCGAAAAATGAAAATTTTTTTTTTGCGCTAAAAGGGTGGCTGTCTCATTAAGCAAGACATACAGATTATGTACATGTATAATTGGTTGACGAACGACCATTTCTTTGGTGTAGAGAGCCGTTTTTCGGGCGAGTGAGATATGTTTGAAAATCACATTTTCGACGACCCCGGGGTCGTCTTTTTTGGCGAAAAATGAAAATTTTTTTATTGCGCTAAAAGGGTGGCTGTCTCATTAAGCAAGCCATACGGATTACGTACATGTATAATTTGTTGACGAACGACCGTTACTTTGGTGTAGAGAGCCGTTTTTCGGGCAAGTGAAATACGTTTGAAAATCACATTTTCGACGACCCCGGGGTCGTCTTTTTTGGCGAAAAATAAAAATTTTTTTATTGCGCTAAAAGGGTGGCTGTCTTATTAAGCAAACCATACAGATTACGTGCATGTATAATTTGTTGACGAACGACCATTACTTTGGTGTGGAGAGCAGTTTTTCGGGCGAGTGAGATATGTTTGAAAATCACATTTTCGACGACCCCGGGGTTGCCTTTTTTGGCGAAAAATGAAAATTTTTTTATTGCGCTAAAAGGGTGGCTGTCTTCTTAAGCAAGTCATATAGATTACGTATATGTATAATTTGTTGACGAATGACCAATACTTTGGTGTAGAGAGCCGTTTCTCGGGCAAGTGAGATAGGTTTGAAAATCACATTTTCGACGACCCCGGGGTCGTCTTTTTTGGCGAAAAATGAATTTTTTTTTATTGCACTAGAAGGGTTTCTGTCTCATTAAGCAAGTCATACTGATTACATACATGTATAATTTGATGACGAATGACCATTACTTTGGTGTAGAGAGCCGTTTTTCGGGCGAGTGAGATATGGTTGAAAATCACATTTTCGACGACCCCGGGGTCGTCTTTTTTGGCGAAAAATGAAATTTTTTTTATTGTGCTACGAGGGGCGTTCAATATATTCTCGGTATCGATATGAAGGAAAATGCGAATTCAATTTAAATTGTCTTTGTTTTTCAATATGATCTCCCATAACATCAATGCATTTGTTACATCTTGAGATAAGCTTTTTTAAACCCTCAAAATAATAAATTTCCTCTTTCTCTGCAAAATACCGACTTGAGTTCTTCATCATCCGAAAATCTTTTTCCACGAAGACATTTTTTGAAATCCGGAAACAGGAAATAATCACTAGGGGCAAGGTCTGGACTATAGGGTGGGTGTTGGATTTCTTCGAAACCACAATCTCGCGCAGCAGCCTTGGAAACTCGCGCCGTGTGAACAGGAGCGTTGTCATGAAGAAGCAACACACCCGCTGCGAGTTTACCCCGTCTTTGCTTTTTAATTTCCTCCCGCAAATTATGCAAAGTGGAAGCGTAGGATGTGGCGTTGATGGTTTCACCTTTTTTTTTGTACTCAATGAGCAAGATTCCCTTTGAGTCCCAAAAAACTGTGGCCATGAGCTTTCAGGCAGACGGAGTGACTTTGAACTTCTTCGGGGGGTCTGTTCCTTTTTTATGCCACTGCATGGACTCTTGTTTGCTTTCAGGGTCATAGTGGTGGACCCATGTTTCGTCCCCAGTAACAATTCGATCCATAACACCGTCCGCGTTCTCACTACACATCTCCAAAAGCTCTTTACAGCATGCGATTCTCACTTTTTATCTGAGGCGCTGTGAGCATTCGTGGCACCCACCTTGCACTGACCTTTGAAAGGTTAAGATGGTCATGAAGAATGGTGTGAATGGTACCAATTGAAAGCTTGGTGATCTCTGCCATCATTTTCACCTTTATTCGGGCATCCTCAAGAACAAGTTTTTCGACTTCTTTGATGCTTTCTCCCGTACAAGCAGTAGCCGGGGCGCCGGAGCGGGGGTCGTCCTCAATGCTCTCTCTGCCTCTCTTGAACTCACTTGACCACTTTTGCACAGTTGATAATGAAGGTGCGGAACCCTGGTAAACAGCCACCATCTCTTCATGAATAGTTTTTTGACTTTTTCCTTGCTTAGTGAGAAATTTAATTACAGCGCGATGCTCAATTTTCACCATCATCGCCTCAGTTGCCATTATGATTCTGTTTAACTAGAGATAAAACGCGAATTAATAATCACATTTATATGAAATTTTACATGAATGCACTAAAATAATAGTTTTACTTGATAAATAAGTCAATTTATATATGCAACCACAGCTTCACCCCGATACCGAGAATATCTTGAACGCCCCTCGTAGATTACGTACAGGCATAATTTGTGTACGAACGACCATTACTTTGGTGTAGAGAGCCGTTTTTCGGGCGAGTGAGATATGTTTGAAAATTACATTTTCGACGACCCCGGGGTCGTCTTTTTTGGCGAAAAATTAAAATTTTTTTAGTGCGCTAAAAGGGTGGCTGTCTCATTAAGCAAGTCATACAGATTACGTACATGTATAATTTGTTGACGAACGACCATTACTTTGGTGTAGAGAGCCGTTTTTCTGGCGAGTGAGATATGTTTGAAAATCACATTTTCGACGACCCCGGGGTCGTCTTTTTTGGCGAAAAATGAAAATTTTTTTATTGCGCTAAAAGGGTGGCTGTGTAATTAAGCAAGTCATACAGATTACGTACATGTATAATTTGTTGACGAACGACCATTACTTTGGTGTAGAGAGCCGTTTTTCGGGCGAGTGAGATATGTTTGAAAATCACATTTTCGACGACCCCGGATTCGTCTTATTTGGAGAAAAATGAAAATTTTTTTATTGCGCTAAAAGGGTGGCTGTCTCATTCAGCAAGTCATACAGATTACGTGCATGTATAATTTGTTGACGAACGACCATTACTTTGGTGTATAGAGCCGTTTTTCGGGCGAGTGAGGTTTGAAAATCACATTTTCGACGACCCCGGGGTCGGGTTTTTTGGCGAAAAATGAAATTTTTTTATTGCACTAAAAGGGTGGCTGTCTCAGTAAGCAAGTCATACAGATTACGTACATGCATATTTTGTTGACGAACGACCATTACTTTGGAGTAGAGAGCCGTTTTTCGGGCGAGTGAGATATGTTTGAAAATCACATTTTCGACGACCCCGGGGTCGTCTTTTTTGGCGAAAAATGAAAATTTTTTTATTGCGCTAAAAGGGTGGCTGTCTCATTAAGCAAGCCATACGGATTACGTACATGTATAATTTGTTGACGAACGACCGTTACTTTGGTGTAGAGAGCCGTTTTTCGGGCAAGTGAAATACGTTTGAAAATCACATTTTCGACGACCTCGGGGTCGTCTTTTTTGGCGGAAAATAAAAATTTTTTTATTGCGCTAAAAGGGTGGCTGTCTCATTAAGCAAGCCATACAGATTACGTGCATGTATAATTTGTTGACGAACGACCATTACTTTGGTGTGGAGAGCCGTTTTTCGGGCGAGTGAGATATGTTTGAAAATCACATTTTCGACGACCCCGGTGTTGCCTTTTTTGGCGAAAAATGAAAATTTTTTTTATTGCGCTAAAAGGGTGGCTGTCTCATTAAGCAAGTCATATAGATTACGTATATGTATAATTTGTTGACGAATGACCAATACTTTGGTGTAGAGAGCCGTTTCTCGGGCAAGTGAGATAGGTTTGAAAATCACATTTTCGACGACCCCGGGGGCGTCTTTTTTGGCGAAAAATGAAAATTTTTTTATTGCGCTAAAAGGGTGGCTGTGTAATTAAGCAAGTCATACAGATTACGTACATGTATAATTTGTTGACGAACGACCATTACTTTGGTGTAGAGAGCCGTCTTTCGGGCGAGTGAGATATGTTTGAAAATCACATTTTCAACGGCCCTGGGGTCGTCTATTTTGGCGAAAAATTAAAATTTTTTTATTGCGCTGAATTGGTGGCTGTCTCATTAAGCAAGCCATACGGATTACGTACATGTATAATTTGTTGACGAACGACCATTACTTTGGTGTAGAGAGCCGTTTTTCGGGCGAGTGAGATAGGTTTGAAAATCAGATTTTCGACGACCCCGGGGTCGTCTTTTTTGGTGAAAAATGAAAATTTTTTTATTGCACTAAAAGGGTGGCTGTCTCATTAAGCAAGTCATACAGATTACGTACATGTATAATTTGTTGACGAACGACCATTACTTTGGTGTAGAGAGCCGTTTTTCGGGCGAGTGAGATATGTTTGAAAATCACATTTTCGACGACCCGGGGTCGTCCTTTTTGGCGAAAAATGAAAATTTTTTTATTGCGCTAAAAGGGTGGCTGTCTCATTAAGCAAGTTATACAGATTACGTACATGTATAATTTGTTGACGAATGACCAATACTTTGGTGTAGAGAGCCGTTTCTCGGGCATGTGAGATAGGTTTGAAAATCACATTGTCGACGACCCCGGGGTCGTCTTTTTTGGCGAAAAATGAAAATTTTTTTATTGCGCTAAAAGGGTGGCTGTCTCATTAAGCAAGTTATACAGATTACGTACATGTATAATTTGTTGACGAATGACCAATACTTTGGTGTAGAGAGCCGTTACTCGGGCAAGTGAGATAGGTTTGCAAATCACATTGTCGACGACCCCTGGGTCGTCTTTTTTGGCAAAAAATGAAAATTTTTTTATTGCGCTAAAAGGGTGGCCGTCTCATTAAGCAAGTCATACAGATTACGTACATGTATAATTTGTTGACGAACGACCATTACTTTGGTGTAGAGAGCCGTTTCTCGGGCGAGTGAGACATGTTTGAAAATCACATTTTCGACGACCCCGGGGTCGTCTTTTTTGGCGAAAAATGAAAATTTTTTTATTGCGCTAAAAGGGTGGCTGTCTCATTAAGCAAGTCATACAGATTACGTACATATATAATTGGTTGACGAACGGCCATTACTTTGGTGTAGAGACCCGTTTTACGGGCGAGTGAGATATGTTTGAAAAACACATTTTCGACGACCCCGGGGTCGTCTTTTTTGGCGAAAAATGAAAATTTTTTTATTGCGCTAAAAGGGTGGCTGTCTCATTAAGCAAGCCATACGGATTACGTACATGTATAATTTGTTGACGAACGACCGTTACTTTGGTGTAGAGAGCCGTTTTTCGGGCAAGTGAAATACGTTTGAAAATCACATTTTCGACGACCTCGGGGTCGTCTTTTTTGGCGGAAAATAAAAAATTTTTTATTGCGCTAAAAGGGTGGCTGTCTCATTAAGCAAGCCATACAGATTACGTGCATGTATAATTTGTTGACGAACGACCATTACTTTGGTGTGGAGAGCCGTTTTTCGGGCGAGTGAGATATGTTTGAAAATCACATTTTCGACGACCCCGGGGTTGCCTTTTTTGGCGAAAAATGAAAATTTTTTTTATTGCGCTAAAAGGGTGGCTGTCTCATTAAGCAAGTCATATAGATTACGTATATGTATAATTTGTTGACGAATGACCAATACTTTGGTGTAGAGAGCCGTTTCTCGGGCAAGTGAGATAGGTTTGAAAATCACATTTTCGACGACCCCGGGGGCGTCTTTTTTGGCGAAAAATGAAAATTTTTTTATTGCGCTAAAAGGGTGGCTGTGTAATTAAGCAAGTCATACAGATTACGTACATGTATAATTTGTTGACGAACGACCATTACTTTGGTGTAGAGAGCCGTCTTTCGGGCGAGTGAGATATGTTTGAAAATCACATTTTCAACGGCCCTGGGGTCGTCTATTTTGGCGAAAAATTAAAATTTTTTTATTGCGCTGAATTGGTGGCTGTCTCATTAAGCAAGCCATACGGATTACGTACATGTATAATTTGTTGACGAACGACCATTACTTTGGTGTAGAGAGCCGTTTTTCGGGCGAGTGAGATAGGTTTGAAAATCAGATTTTCGACGACCCCGGGGTCGTCTTTTTTGGTGAAAAATGAAAATTTTTTTATTGCACTAAAAGGGTGGCTGTCTCATTAAGCAAGTCATACAGATTACGTACATGTATAATTTGTTGACGAACGACCATTACTTTGGTGTAGAGAGCCGTTTTTCGGGCGAGTGAGATATGTTTGAAAATCAGATTTTCGACGACCCCGAGGTCGTCTTTTTAGGTGAAAAATGAAAATTTTTTTATTGCGCTAAAAGGGTGGCTGTCTCATTAAGCAAGTCATACAGATTACGTACATGTATAATTTGTTGACGAACGACCATTACTTTGGTGTAGAGAGCCGTTTTTCGGGCGAGTGAGATATGTTTGAAAATCAGATTTTCGACGACCCCGAGGTCGTCTTTTTAGGTGAAAAATGAAAATTTTTTTATTGTGCTAAAAGGGTGGCTGTCTCATTAAGCAAGTCATACAGATTACGTACATGTATAATTTGTTGACGAACGACCATTACTTTGGTGTAGAGAGCCGTTTTTCGGGCGAGTGAGATATGTTTGAAAATCACATTTTCGACGACCCCGGGCTCGTCTTTTTTGGCGAAAAATGAAAATTTTTTTATTGCGCTGAATTGGTGGCTGTGTCATTAAGCAAGTCATACAGATTACGTACATGTATAGTTTGTTGACGAATGACCAATACTTTGGTGTAGAGAGTCGTTTCTTGGGCAAGGGAGATAGGTTTGAAAATCACATTTTCGATGACCTCGGGGTCTTCTTTTTTGGCGAAAAATGAAAATTTTTTTATTGCGCTAAAAGGGTGGCTGTCTCATTAAGCAAGCCATACGGATTACGTACATGTATAATTTGTTGACGAACGACCGTTACTTTGGTGTAGAGAGCCGTTTTTCGGGCAAGTGAAATACGTTTGAAAATCACATTTTCGACGACCCCGGGGTCGTCTTTTTTGGCGAAAAATGAAATTTTCTTTATTGCGCTAAAAGGCTGGCTGTCTCATTAAGCAAGCCATACAGATTACGTGCATGTATAATTTGTTGACGAACGACCATTACTTTGGTGTGGAGAGCCGTTTTTCGGGCGAGTGAGATATGTTTGAAAATCACATTTTCGACGACCCCGGGGTTGCCTTTTTTGGCGAAAAATGAAAATTTTTTTTATTGCGCTAAAAGGGTGGCTGTCTATAATTTGAAAATCACATTTCCGACGACCCCGGGATCGTCTTTTTTGGCGAAAAATGAAAATTTTTTTATTGCGCTAAAAGGGTGGCTGTCTCATTAAGCACGTCATACAGATTACGTACATGTATAATTTGTTGACGAACGACCATTACTTTGGTGTAGAGAGCCGTTTTTCGGACGAGTGAGATGTGTTTGAAAATCACATTTTCGACGACCCCGGGGTCGTCTTTTTTGGCGAAAAATGAAAATTTTTTTATTGCGCTAAAATGGTGGCTGTGTAATTAAGCAAGTCATACAGATTACGTACATGTATACTTTGTTGACGAACGACCATTACTTTGGTGTAGAGAGCCGTTTTTCGGGCGAGTGAGATATGTTTGAAAATCACATTTTCGACGACCCCGGGATCGTCTTTTTTGGCGAAAAATGAAAATTTTTTTATTGCGCTAAAAGGGTGGCTGTGTAATTAAGCAAGTCATACAGATTACGTACATGTATAACTTGTTGACGAACGACCATTACTTTGGTGTAGAGAGCCGTCTTTCGGGCGAGTGAGATATGTTTGAAAATCACATTTTCAACGGCCCTGGGGTCGTCTTTTTAAGCGAAAAATTAAAAGTTTTTTATTGCGTTAAAAAGGTTTCTGTCTCATTAAGCAAGTCATACAGATTACGTACATGTATAATTTGTTGACGAACGACCATTACTTTGGTGTAGAGAGCCGTCTTTCGGGCGAGTGGGATATGTTTGAAAATCACATTTTCAACAGCCCTGGGGTCGTCTTTTTTGGCGAAAAATTAAAATTTTTTTATTGCGTTAAAAAGGTTTCTGTCTCATTAAGCAAGTCATACAGATTACGTACGTGTATAATTTGTTGACGAACGACCATTACTTTGGTGTAGAGACCCGTTTTACGGGCGAGTGAGATATGTTTGAAAATCAGATTTTCGACGACCCCGAGGTCGTCTTTTTAGGTGAAAAATGAAAATTTTTTTATTGCGCTAAAAGGGTGGCTGTCTCATTAAGCAAGTCATACAGATTACGTACATGTATAATTTGTTGACGAACGACCATTACTTTGGTGTAGAGAGCCGTTTTTCGGGCGAGTGAGATATGTTTGAAAATCAGATTTTCGACGACCCCGAGGTCGTCTTTTTAGGTGAAAAATGAAAATTTTTTTATTGTGCTAAAAGGGTGGCTGTCTCATTAAGCAAGTCATACAGATTACGTACATGTATAATTTGTTGACGAACGACCATTACTTTGGTGTAGAGAGCCGTTTTTCGGGCGAGTGAGATATGTTTGAAAATCACATTTTCGACGACCCCGGGCTCGTCTTTTTTGGCGAAAAATGAAAATTTTTTTATTGCGCTGAATTGGTGGCTGTGTCATTAAGCAAGTCATTCAGATTACGTACATGTATAGTTTGTTGACGAATGACCAATACTTTGGTGTAGAGAGCCGTTTCTTGGGCAAGTGAGATAGGTTTGAAAATCACATTTTCGATGACCTCGGGGTCTTCTTTTTTGGCGAAAAATGAAATTTTTTTTATTGCGCTAAAAGGGTGGCTGTCTCATTAAGCAAGCCATACGGATTACGTATAATTTGTTGACGAACGACCGTTACTTTGGTGTAGAGAGCCGTTTTTCGGGCAAGTGAAATACGTTTGAAAATCACATTTTCGACGACCCCGGGGTCGTCTTTTTTGGCGAAAAATGAAATTTTTTTTATTGCGCTAAAAGGCTGGCTGTCTCATTAAGCAAGCCATACAGATTACGTGCATGTATAATTTGTTGACGAACGACCATTACTTTGGTGTGGAGAGCCGTTTTTCGGGCGAGTGAGATATGTTTGAAAATCACATTTTCGACGACCCCGGGGTTGCCTTTTTTGGCGAAAAATGAAAATTTTTTTTATTGCGCTAAAAGGGTGGCTGTCTCATTAAGCAAGTCATATAGATTACGTATATGTATAATTTGAAAATCACATTTTCGACGACCCCGGGGTCGGCTTTTTTGGCGAAAAATGAAAATTTTTTTATTGCGCTAAAAGGGTGGCTGTCTCATTAAGCAAGTCATACAGATTACGTACATGTATAATTTGTTGACGAACGACCATTACTTTGGTGTAGAGAGCCGTCTTTCGGGCGAGTGAGATATGTTTGAAAATCACATTTTCAACGGCCCTGGGGTCGTCTTTTTTGGCGAAAAATTAAAATTTTTTTATTGCGTTAAAAAGGTTTCTGTCTCATTAAGCAAGTCATACAGATTACGTACATGTATAATTTGTTGACGAACGACCATTACTTTGGTGTAGAGAGCCGTTTTTCGGGCGAGTGAGATAGGTTTGAAAATCACATTTTCGACGACCCCGGGATCGTCTTTTTTGGCGAAAAATGAAAATTTTTTTATTGCGCTAAAAGGGTGGCTGTCTCATTAAGCAAGCCATACGGATTACGTACATGTATAATTTGTTGACGAACGACCGTTACTTTGGTGTAGAGAGCCGTTTTTCGGGCAAGTGAAATACGTTTGAAAATCACATTTTCGACGACCTCGGGGTCGTCTTTTTTGGCGGAAAATAAAAAA
This sequence comes from Volucella zonaria, assembly GCA_963966105.1. Taxonomy (NCBI): domain Eukaryota; kingdom Metazoa; phylum Arthropoda; class Insecta; order Diptera; family Syrphidae; genus Volucella; species Volucella zonaria. The sequence goes on from OZ014533.1 coordinate 67,932,235, forward strand.
TTTTTTATTGCGCTAAAAGGGTAGCTGTCTCATTAAGCAAGCCATACAGATTACGTGCATGTATAATTTGTTGACGAACGACCATTACTTTGGTGTGGAGAGCCGTTTTTCGGGCGAGTGAGATATGTTTGAAAATCACATTTTCGACGACCCCGGGGTTGCCTTTTTTGGCGAAAAATGAAAATTTTTTTTATTGCGCTAAAAGGGTGGCTGTCTCATTAAGCAAGTCATATAGATTACGTATATGTATAATTTGTTGACGAATGACCAATACTTTGGTGTAGAGAGCCGTTTCTCGGGCAAGTGAGATAGGTTTGAAAATCACATTTTCGACGACCCCGGGGGCGTCTTTTTTGGCGAAAAATGAAAATTTTTTTATTGCGCTAAAAGGGTGGCTGTGTAATTAAGCAAGTCATACAGATTACGTACATGTATAATTTGTTGACGAACGACCATTACTTTGGTGTAGAGAGCCGTCTTTCGGGCGAGTGAGATATGTTTGAAAATCACATTTTCAACGGCCCTGGGGTCGTCTATTTTGGCGAAAAATTAAAATTTTTTTATTGCGCTGAATTGGTGGCTGTCTCATTAAGCAAGCCATACGGATTACGTACATGTATAATTTGTTGACGAACGACCATTACTTTGGTGTAGAGAGCCGTTTTTCGGGCGAGTGAGATAGGTTTGAAAATCAGATCTTCGACGACCCCGGGGTCGTCTTTTTAGGTGAAAAATGAAAATTTTTTTATTGTGCTAAAAGGGTGGCTGTCTCATTAAGCAAGTCATACAGATTACGTACATGTATAATTTGTTGACGAACGACCATTACTTTGGTGTAGAGAGCCGTTTTTCGGGCGAGTGAGATATGTTTGAAAATCACATTTTCGACGACCCCGGGCTCGTCTTTTTTGGCGAAAAATGAAAATTTTTTTATTGCGCTGAATTGGTGGCTGTGTCATTAAGCAAGTCATACAGATTACGTACATGTATAGTTTGTTGACGAATGACCAATACTTTGGTGTAGAGAGTCGTTTCTTGGGCAAGTGAGATAGGTTTGAAAATCACATTTTCGATGACCTCGGGGTCTTCTTTTTTGGCGAAAAATGAAAATTTTTTTATTGCGCTAAAAGGGTGGCTGTCTCATTAAGCAAGCCATACGGATTACGTACATGTATAATTTGTTGACGAACGACCGTTACTTTGGTGTAGAGAGCCGTTTTTCGGCAAGTGAAATACGTTTGAAAATCACATTTTCGACGACCCCGGGGTCGTCTTTTTTGGCGAAAAATGAAATTTTTTTTATTGCGCTAAAAGGCTGGCTGTCTCATTAAGCAAGCCATACAGATTACGTGCATGTATAATTTGTTGACGAACGACCATTACTTTGGTGTGGAGAGTCGTTTTTCGGGCGAGTGAGATATGTTTGAAAATCACATTTTCGACGACCCCGGGGTTGCCTTTTTTGGCGAAAAATGAAAATTTTTTTTATTGCGCTAAAAGGGTGGCTGTCTATAATTTGAAAATCACATTTCCGACGACCCCGGGATCGTCTTTTTTGGCGAAAAATGAAAATTTTTTTATTGCGCTAAAAGGGTGGCTGTCTCATTAAGCACGTCATACAGATTACGTACATGTATAATTTGTTGACGAACGACCATTACTTTGGTGTAGAGAGCCGTTTTTCGGACGAGTGAGATGTGTTTGAAAATCACATTTTCGACGACACCGGGGTCGTCTTTTTTGGCGAAAAATGAAAATTTTTTTATTGCGCTAAAATGGTGGCTGTGTAATTAAGCAAGTCATACAGATTACGTACATGTATACTTTGTTGACGAACGACCATTACTTTGGTGTAGAGAGCCGTTTTTCGGGCGAGTGAGATATGTTTGAAAATCACATTTTCGACGACCCCGGGATCGTCTTTTTTGGCGAAAAATGAAAATTTTTTTATTGCGCTAAAAGGGTGGCTGTGTAATTAAGCAAGTCATACAGATTACGTACATGTATAATTTGTTGACGAACGACCATTACTTTGGTGTAGAGAGCCGTCTTTCGGGCGAGTGAGATATGTTTGAAAATCACATTTTCAACGGCCCTGGGGTCGTCTATTTTGGAGAAAAATTAAAATTTTTTTATTGCGCTGAATTGGTGGCTGTCTCATTAAGCAAGCCATACGGATTACGTACATGTATAATTTGTTGACGAACGACCATTACTTTGGTGTAGAGAGCCGTTTTTCGGGCGAGTGAGATAGGTTTGAAAATCAGATTTTCGACGACCCCGGGGTCGTCTTTTTTGGTGAAAAATGAAAATTTTTTTATTGCACTAAAAGGGTGGCTGTCTCATTAAGCAAGTCATACAGATTACGTACATGTATAATTTGTTGACGAACGACCATTACTTTGGTGTAGAGAGCCGTTTTTCGGGCGAGTGAGATATGTTTGAAAATCAGATTTTCGACGACCCCGAGGTCGTCTTTTTAGGTGAAAAATGAAAATTTTTTTATTGCGCTAAAAGGGTGGCTGTCTCATTAAGCAAGTCATACAGATTACGTACATGTATAATTTGTTGACGAACGACCATTACTTTGGTGTAGAGAGCCGTTTTTCGGGCGAGTGAGATATGTTTGAAAATCAGATTTTCGACGACCCCGAGGTCGTCTTTTTAGGTGAAAAATGAAAATTTTTTTATTGTGCTAAAAGGGTGGCTGTCTCATTAAGCAAGTCATACAGATTACGTACATGTATAATTTGTTGACGAACGACCATTACTTTGGTGTAGAGAGCCGTTTTTCGGGCGAGTGAGATATGTTTGAAAATCACATTTTCGACGACCCCGGGCTCGTCTTTTTTGGCGAAAAATGAAAATTTTTTTATTGCGCTGAATTGGTGGCTGTGTCATTAAGCAAGTCATACAGATTACGTACATGTATAGTTTGTTGACGAATGACCAATACTTTGGTGTAGAGAGCCGTTTCTTGGGCAAGTGAGATAGGTTTGAAAATCACATTTTCGATGACCTCGGGGTCTTCTTTTTTGGCGAAAAATGAAAATTTTTTTATTGCGCTAAAAGGGTGGCTGTCTCATTAAGCAAGCCATACGGATTACGTACATGTATAATTTGTTGACGAACGACCGTTACTTTGGTGTAGAGAGCCGTTTTTCGGGCAAGTGAAATACGTTTGAAAATCACATTTTCGACGACCCCGGGGTCGTCTTTTTTGGCGAAAAATGAAATTTTTTTTATTGCGCTAAAAGGCTGGCTGTCTCATTAAGCAAGCCATACAGATTACGTGCATGTATAATTTGTTGACGAACGACCATTACTTTGGTGTGGAGAGCCGTTTTTCGGGCGAGTGAGATATGTTTGAAAATCACATTTTCGACGACCCCGGGGTTGCCTTTTTTGGCGAAAAATGAAATTTTTTTTTATTGCGCTAAAAGGGTGGCTGTCTCATTAAGCAAGTCATATAGATTACGTATATGTATAATTTGAAAATCACATTTTCGACGACCCCGGGGTCGGCTTTTTTGGCGAAAAATGAAAATTTTTTTATTGCGCTAAAAGGGTGGCTGTCTCATTAAGCAAGTCATACAGATTACGTACATGTATAATTTGTTGACGAACGACCATTACTTTGGTGTAGAGAGCCGTCTTTCGGGCGAGTGAGATATGTTTGAAAATCACATTTTCAACGGCCCTGGGGTCGTCTTTTTTGGCGAAAAATTAAAATTTTTTTATTGCGTTAAAAAGGTTTCTGTCTCATTAAGCAAGTCATACAGATTACGTACATGTATAAGTTGTTGACGAACGACCATTACTTTGGTGTAGAGAGCCGTTTCTCGGGCGAGTGAGATAGGTTTGAAAATCACATTTTCGACGACCCCGGGATCGTCTTTTTTGGCGAAAAATGGAAATTTTTTTATTGCGCTAAAAGGGTGGCTGTCTCATTAAGCAAGCCATACGGATTACGTACATGTATAATTTGTTGACGAACGACCGTTACTTTGGTGTAGAGAGCCGTTTTTCGGGCAAGTGAAATACGTTTGAAAATCACATTTTCGACGACCTCGGGGTCGTCTTTTTTGGCGGAAAATAAAAAATTTTTTATTGCGCTAAAAGGGTGGCTGTCTCATTAAGCAAGCCATACAGATTACGTGCATGTATAATTTGTTGACGAACGACCATTACTTTGGTGTGGAGAGCCGTTTTTCGGGCGAGTGAGATATGTTTGAAAATCACATTTTCGACGACCCCGGGGTTGCCTTTTTTGGCGAAAAATGAAAATTTTTTTTATTGCGCTAAAAGGGTGGCTGTCTCATTAAGCAAGTCATATAGATTACGTATATGTATAATTTGTTGACGAATGACCAATACTTTGGTGTAGAGAGCCGTTTCTCGGGCAAGTGAGATAGGTTTGAAAATCACATTTTCGACGACCCCGAGGGCGTCTTTTTTGGCGAAAAATGAAAATTTTTTTATTGCGCTAAAAGGGTGGCTGTGTAATTAAGCAAGTCATACAGATTACGTACATGTATAATTTGTTGACGAACGACCATTACTTTGGTGTAGAGAGCCGTCTTTCGGGCGAGTGAGATATGTTTGAAAATCACATTTTCAACGGCCCTGGGGTCGTCTATTTTGGCGAAAAATTAAAATTTTTTTATTGCGCTGAATTGGTGGCTGTCTCATTAAGCAAGCCATACGGATTACGTACATGTATAATTTGTTGACGAACGACCATTACTTTGGTGTAGAGAGCCGTTTTTCGGGCGAGTGAGATAGGTTTGAAAATCAGATCTTCGATGACCCCGGGGTCGTCTTTTTTGGTGAAAAATGAAAATTTTTTTATTGCACTAAAAGGGTGGCTGTCTCATTAAGCAAGTCATACAGATTACGTACATGTATAATTTGTTGACGAACGACCATTACTTTGGTGTAGAGAGCCGTTTTTCGGGCGAGTGAGATATGTTTGAAAATCAGATTTTCGACGACCCCGAGGTCGTCTTTTTAGGTGAAAAATGAAAATTTTTTTATTGCGCTAAAAGGGTGGCTGTCTCATTAAGCAAGTCATACAGATTACGTACATGTATAATTTGTTGACGAACGACCATTACTTTGGTGTAGAGAGCCGTTTTTCGGGCGAGTGAGATATGTTTGAAAATCAGATTTTCGACGACCCCGAGGTCGTCTTTTTAGGTGAAAAATGAAAATTTTTTTATTGTGCTAAAAGGGTGGCTGTCTCATTAAGCAAGTCATACAGATTACGTACATGTATAATTTGTTGACGAACGACCATTACTTTGGTGTAGAGAGCCGTTTTTCGGGCGAGTGAGATATGTTTGAAAATCACATTTTCGACGACCCCGGGCTCGTCTTTTTTGGCGAAAAATGAAAATTTTTTTATTGCGCTGAATTGGTGGCTGTGTCATTAAGCAAGTCATACAGATTACGTACATGTATAGTTTGTTGACGAATGACCAATACTTTGGTGTAGAGAGTCGTTTCTTGGGCAAGTGAAATACGTTTGAAAATCACATTTTCGACGACCCCGGGGTCGTCTTTTTTGGCGAAAAATGAAAATTTTTTTATTGCGCTAAAAGGGTGGCTGTCTCATTAAGCAAGCCATACGGATTACGTACATGTATAATTTGTTGACGAACGACCGTTACTTTGGTGTAGAGAGCCGTTTTTCGGGCAAGTGAAATACGTTTGAAAATCACATTTTCGACGACCCCGGGGTCGTCTTTTTTGGCGAAAAATGAAATTTTTTTTATTGCGCTAAAAGGCTGGCTGTCTCATTAAGCAAGCCATACAGATTACGTGCATGTATAATTTGTTGACGAACGACCATTACTTTGGTGTGGAGAGCCGTTTTTCGGGCGAGTGAGATATGTTTGAAAATCACATTTTCGACGACCCCGGGGTTGCCTTTTTTGGCGAAAAATGAAAATTTTTTTTATTGCGCTAAAAGGGTGGCTGTCTATAATTTGAAAATCACATTTCCGACGACCCCGGGATCGTCTTTTTTGGCGAAAAATGAAAATTTTTTTATTGCGCTAAAAGGGTGGCTGTCTCATTAAGCACGTCATACAGATTACGTACATGTATAATTTGTTGACGAACGACCATTACTTTGGTGTAGAGAGCCGTTTTTCGGACGAGTGAGATGTGTTTGACAATCACATTTTCGACGACCCCGGGGTCGTCTTTTTTGGCGAAAAATGAAAATTTTTTTATTGCGCTAAAATGGTGGCTGTGTAATTAAGCAAGTCATACAGATTACGGACATGTATACTTTGTTGACGAACGACCATTACTTTGGTGTAGAGAGCCGTTTTTCGGGCGAGTGAGATATGTTTGAAAATCACATTTTCGACGACCCCGGGATCGTCTTTTTTGGCGAAAAATGAAAATTTTTTTATTGCGCTAAAAGGGTGGCTGTGTAATTAAGCAAGTCATACAGATTACGTACATGTATAATTTGTTGACGAACGACCATTACTTTGGTGTAGAGAGCCGTCTTTCGGGCGAGTGAGATATGTTTGAAAATCACATTTTCAACGGCCCTGGGGTCGTCTATTTTGGCGAAAAATTAAAATTTTTTTATTGCGCTGAATTGGTGGCTGTCTCATTAAGCAAGCCATACGGATTACGTACATGTATAATTTGTTGACGAACGACCATTACTTTGGTGTAGAGAGCCGTTTTTCGGGCGAGTGAGATAGGTTTGAAAATCAGATTTTCGACGACCCCGGGGTCGTCTTTTTTGGTGAAAAATGAAAATTTTTTTATTGCACTAAAAGGGTGGCTGTCTCATTAAGCAAGTCATACAGATTACGTACATGTATAATTTGTTGACGAACGACCATTACTTTGGTGTATAGAGCCGTTTTTCGGGCGAGTGAGATATGTTTGAAAATCAGATTTTCGACGACCCCGAGGTCGTCTTTTTAGGTGAAAAATGAAAATTTTTTTATTGTGCTAAAAGGGTGGCTGTCTCATTAAGCAAGTCATACAGATTACGTACATGTATAATTTGTTGACGAACGACCATCACTTTGGTGTAGAGAGCCGTTTTTCGGGCGAGTGAGATATGTTTGAAAATCAGATTTTCGACGACCCCGAGGTCGTCTTTTTAGGTGAAAAATGAAAATTTTTTTATTGTGCTAAAAGGGTGGCTGTCTCATTAAGCAAGTCATACAGATTACGTACATGTATAATTTGTTGACGAACGACCATCACTTTGGTGTAGAGAGCCGTTTTTCGGGCGAGTGAGATATGTTTGAAAATCACATTTTCGACGACCCCGGGCTCGTCTTTTTTGGCGAAAAATGAAAATTTTTTTATTGCGCTGAATTGGTGGCTGTGTCATTAAGCAAGTCATACAGATTACGTACATGTATAGTTTGTTGACGAATGACCAATACTTTGGTGTAGAGAGCCGTTTCTTGGGCAAGTGAGATAGGTTTGAAAATCACATTTTCGATGACCTCGGGGTCTTCTTTTTTGGCGAAAAATGAAAATTTTTTTATTGCGCTAAAAGGGTGGCTGTCTCATTAAGCAAGCCATACGGATTACGTACATGTATAATTTGTTGACGAACGACCGTTACTTTGGTGTAGAGAGCCGTTTTTCGGGCAAGTGAAATACGTTTGAAAATCACATTTTCGACGACCCCGGGGTCGTCTTTTTTGGCGAAAAATGAAATTTTTTTTATTGCGCTAAAAGGCTGGCTGTCTCATTAAGCAAGCCATACAGATTACGTGCATGTATAATTTGTTGACGAACGACCATTACTTTGGTGTGGAGAGCCGTTTTTCGGGCGAGTGAGATATGTTTGAAAATCACATTTTCGACGACCCCGGGATCGTCTTTTTTGGCGAAAAATGAAAATTTTTTTATTGCGCTAAAAGGGTGGCTGTGTAATTAAGCAAGTCATACAGATTACGTACATGTATAATTTGTTGACGAGCGACCATTACTTTGGTGTAGAGAGCCGTCTTTCGGGCGAGTGAGATATGTTTGAAAATCACATTTTCAACGGCCCTGGGGTCGTCTATTTTGGCGAAAAATTAAAATTTTTTTATTGCGCTGAATTGGTGGCTGTCTCATTAAGCAAGCCATACGGATTACGTACATGTATAATTTGTTGACGAACGACCATTACTTTGGTGTAGAGAGCCGTTTTTCGGGCGAGTGAGATAGGTTTGAAAATCAGATTTTCGACGACCCCGGGGTCGTCTTTTTTGGTGAAAAATGAAAATTTTTTTATTGCACTAAAAGGGTGGCTGTCTCATTAAGCAAGTCATACAGATTACGTACATGTATAATTTGTTGACGAACGACCATTACTTTGGTGTATAGAGCCGTTTTTCGGGCGAGTGAGATATGTTTGAAAATCAGATTTTCGACGACCCCGAGGTCGTCTTTTTAGGTGAAAAATGAAAATTTTTTTATTGCGCTAAAAGGGTGGCTGTCTCATTAAGCAAGTCATACAGATTACGTACATGTATAATTTGTTGACGAACGACCATTACTTTGGTGTAGAGAGCCGTTTTTCGGGCGAGTGAGATATGTTTGAAAATCAGATTTTCGACGACCCCGAGGTCGTCTTTTTAGGTGAAAAATGAAAATTTTTTTATTGTGCTAAAAGGGTGGCTGTCTCATTAAGCAAGTCATACAGATTACGTACATGTATAATTTGTTGACGAACGACCATTACTTTGGTGTAGAGAGCCGTTTTTCGGGCGAGTGAGATATGTTTGAAAATCACATTTTCGACGACCCCGGGCTCGTCTTTTTTGGCGAAAAATGAAAATTTTTTTATTGCGCTGAATTGGTGGCTGTGTCATTAAGCAAGTCATACAGATTACGTACATGTATAGTTTGTTGACGAATGACCAATACTTTGGTGTAGAGAGCCGTTTCTTGGGCAAGTGAGATAGGTTTGAAAATCACATTTTCGATGACCTCGGGGTCTTCTTTTTTGGCGAAAAATGAAAATTTTTTTATTGCGCTAAAAGGGTGGCTGTCTCATTAAGCAAGCCATACGGATTACGTACATGTATAATTTGTTGACGAACGACCGTTACTTTGGTGTAGAGAGCCGTTTTTCGGGCAAGTGAAATACGTTTGAAAATCACATTTTCGACGACCCCGGGGTCGTCTTTTTTGGCGAAAAATGAAATTTTTTTTATTGCGCTAAAAGGCTGGCTGTCTCATTAAGCAAGCCATACAGATTACGTGCATGTATAATTTGTTGACGAACGACCATTACTTTGGTGTGGAGAGCCGTTTTTCGGGCGAGTGAGATATGTTTGAAAATCACATTTTCGACGACCCCGGGGTTGCCTTTTTTGGCGAAAAATGAAAATTTTTTTTATTGCGCTAAAAGGGTGGCTGTCTCATTAAGCAAGTCATATAGATTACTTATATGTATAATTTGAAAATCACATTTTCGACGACCCCGGGGTTGGCTTTTTTGGCGAAAAATGAAAATTTTTTTATTGCGCTAAAAGGGTGGCTGTCTCATTTAGCAAGTCATACAGATTACGTACATGTATAATTTGTTGACGAACGACCATTACTTTGGTGTAGAGAGCCGTCTTTCGGGCGAGTGAGATATGTTTGAAAATCACATTTTCAACGGCCCTGGGGTCGTCTTTTTTGGCGAAAAATTAAAATTTTTTTATTGCGTTAAAAAGGTTTCTGTCTCATTAAGCAAGTCATACAGATTACGTACATGTATAATTTGTTGACGAACGACCATTACTTTGGTGTAGAGAGCCGTTTTTCGGGCGAGTGAGATAGGTTTGAAAATCACATTTTCGACGACCCCGGGATCGTCTTTTTTGGCGAAAAATGAAAATTTTTTTATTGCGCTAAAAGGGTGGCTGTCTCATTAAGCACGTCATACAGATTACGTACATGTATAATTTGTTGACGAACGACCATTACTTTGGTGTAGAGAGCCGTTTTTCGGGCGAGTGAGATATGTTTGAAAATCACATTTTCGACGACCCCGGGGTCGTCTTTTTTGGCGAAAAATGAAAATTTTTTTATTGCGCTAAAAGGGTGGCTGTGTAATTAAGCAAGTCATACAGATTACGTACATGTATACTTTGTTGACGAACGACCATTACTTTGGTGTAGAGAGCCGTTTTTCGGGCGAGTGAGATATGTTTGAAAATCACATTTTCGACGACCCCAGGGTCGTCTTTTTTGGTGAAAAATGAAATTTTTTTTATTGCGCTGAAAGGGTGGCTGTCTCATTAAGCAAGTCATACAGATTACGTACATGCATATTTTGTTGACGAAGGACCATTAGTTTGGAGTAGAGAGCCGTTTTTCGGGCGAGTGAGATATGTTTGAAAATCACATTTTCGACGACCCCGGGGTCGTCTTTTTTGGCGAAAAATGAAATTTTTTTTATTGCACTAAAAGGGTGGCTGTCTCAGTAAGCAAGTCATACAGATTACGTACATGCATATTTTGTTGACGAAGGACCATTACTTTGGAGTAGAGAGCCGTTTTTCGGGCGAGTGAGATATGTTTGAAAATCACATTTTCGACGACCCCGGGGTCGTCTTTTTTGGCGAAAAATGAAAATTTTTTTATTGCGCTAAAAGGGTGGCTGTCTCAGTAAGCAAGTCATACAGATTACGTACATGCATATTTTGTTGACGAAGGACCATTACTTTGGAGTAGACAGCCGTTTTTCGGGCGTGTGATATATTTTTGAAATCACATTTTCGACGACCCCGGGGTCGTTTTTTTTGGCGAAAAATGAAAATTTTTTTATTGCGCTAAAAGGGTGGCTGTCTCATTCAGCAAGTCATACAGATTACGTACATGTATAATTTGTTGACGAACGACCATTACTTTGGTGTATAGAGCCGTTTTTCGGGCGAGTGAGGTTTGAAAATCACATTTTCGACGACCCCGGGGTCGGGTTTTTTGGCGAAAAATGAAATTTTTTTATTGCACTAAAAGGGTGGCTGTCTCAGTAAGCAAGTCATACAGATTACGTAAATGCATATTTTGTTGACGAAGGACCATTACTTTGGAGTAGAGAGCCGTTTTTCGGGCGAGTGAGATATGTTTGAAAATCACATTTTCGACGACCCCGGGGTAGTCTTTTTTGGCGAAAAATGAAAATTTTTTTATTGCGCTAAAAGGGTGGCTGTCTCATTCAGCAAGTCATACAGATTACGTACATGTATAATTTGTTGACGAACGACCATTACTTTGGTGTAGAGACCCGTTTTACGGGCGAGTGAGATATGTTTGAAAATCACATTTTCGACGACCCCGGGCTCGTCTTTTTTGGCGAAAAATGAAAAGTTTTTTATTGCGCTGAAAGGGTGGCTGTGTCAATTAGCAAGTCATACAGATTACGTACATGTATAATTTGTTGACGAACGACCATTACTGTGGTGTAGAGAGCCGTTTTTCGGGCGAGTGAGATATGTTTGAAAATCAGATTTTCGACGACCCCGAGGTCGTCTTTTTAGGTGAAAAATGAAAATTTTTTTATTGCGCTAAAAGGGTGGCTGTCTCATTAAGCAAGTCATACAGATTACGTACATGTATAATTTGTTGACGAACGACCATTACTTTGGTGTATAGAGCCGTTTTTCGGGCGAGTGAGATATGTTTGAAAATCACATTTTCGACGACCCCGGGATCGTCTTTTTTGGCGAAAAATGAAAATTTTTTTATTGCGCTAAAAGGGTGGCTGTCTCATTAAGCACGTCATACAGATTACGTACATGTATAATTTGTTGACGAACGACCATTACTTTGGTGTAGAGAGCCGTTTTTCGGGCGAGTGAGATATGTTTGAAAATCACATTTTCGACGACCCCGGGGTCGTCTTTTTTGGCGAAAAATGAAAATTTTTTTATTGCGCTAAAAGGGTGGCTGTGTAATTGAGCAAGTCATACAGATTACGTACATGTATAATTTGTTGACGAATGACCATTACTTTGGTGTAGAGAGCCGTTTTTCGGGCGAGTGAGATATGTTTGAAAATCACATTTTCGACGACCCTGGGGTCGTCTTTTTTGGCGAAAAAGGAAAATTTTTTTATTGCGCTAAAAGGGTGGCTGTCTCAGTAAGCAAGTCATACAGATTACGTACATGTATAATTTGTTGACGAACGACCAATACTTTGGTGTGGAGAGCCGTTTTTCGGGCGAGTGAGATATGTTTGAAAATCACATTTTCGACGACCCCGGGGTTGCCTTTTTTGGCGAAAAATGAAAATTTTTTTTATTGCGCTAAAAGGGTGGCTGTCTCATTAAGCAAGTCATATAGATTACATATATGTATAATTTGTTGACGAATGACCAATACTTTGGTGTAGAGAGCCGTTTCTCGGGCAAGTGAGATAGGTTTGAAAATCACATTTTCGACGACCCCGGGGGCGTCTTTTTTGGCGAAAAATGAAAATTTTTTTATTGCGCTAAAAGGGTGGCTGTCTCATTAAGCAAGTCATACAGATTACGTACATATATAATTGGTTCACGAACGGCCATTACTTTGGTGTAGAGACCCGTTTTACGGGCGAGTGAGATATGTTTGAAAATCACATTTACGACGACCCCGGGGTCGTCTTTTTTGGCGAAAAATTAAAATTTTTTTATTGCGCTAAAAGGGTGGCTGTCTCATTAAGCAAGCCATACGGATTACGTACATGTATAATTTGTTGACGAACGACCGTTACTTTGGTGTAGAGAGCCGTTTTTCGGGCAAGTGAAATACGTTTGAAAATCACATTTTCGACGACCCCGGGGTCGTCTTTTTTGGCGAAAAATTAAAATTTTTTTATTGCGCTAAAAGGGTGGCTGTCTCAGTAAGCAAGTCATACAGATTACGTACATGTATAATTTGTTGACGAACGACCAATACTTTGGTGTAGAGAGCCGTTTTTCGGGCGAGTGAGATATGTTTGAAAATCACATTTTCGACGACCCTGGATTCGTCTTTTTTGGAGAAAAATGAAAATTTTTTTATTGCGCTAAAAGGGTGGCTGTGTAATTAAGCAAGTCATACAGATTACGTACATGTATAATTTGTTGACGAATGACCATTACTTTGGTGTAGAGAGCCGTTTTTCGGGCGAGTGAGATATGTTTGAAAATCACATTTTCGACGACCCTGGGGTCGTCTTTTTTGGCGAAAAAGGAAAATTTTTTTATTGCGCTAAAAGGGTGGCTGTCTCAGTAAGCAAGTCATACAGATTACGTACATGTATAATTTGTTGACGAACGACCAATACTTTGGTGTAGAGAGCCGTTTCTCGGGCAAGTGAGATAGGTTTGAAAATCACATTGTCGACGACCCCGGGGTCGTCTTTTTTGGCGAAAAATGAAAATTTTTTTATTGCGCTAAAAGGGTGGCTGTCTCATTAAGCAAGTCATACAGATTACGTACATGTATAATTTGTTGACGAACGACCATTACTTTGGTGTAGAGAGCCGTTTCTCGGGCGAGTGAGACATGTTTGAAAATCACATTTTCGACGACCCCGGGGTCGTCTTTTTTGGCGAAAAATGAAAATTTTTTTATTGCGCTAAAAGGGTGGCTGTCTCATTAAGCAAGTCATACAGATTACGTACATATATAATTGGTTCACGAACGGCCATTACTTTGGTGTAGAGACCCGTTTTACGGGCGAGTGAGATATGTTTGAAAATCACATTTACGACGACCCCGGGGTCGTCTTTTTTGGCGAAAAATTAAAATTTTTTTATTGCGCTAAAAGGGTGGCTGTCTCATTAAGCAAGCCATACGGATTACGTACATGTATAATTTGTTGACGAACGACCGTTACTTTGGTGTAGAGAGCCGTTTTTCGGGCAAGTGAAATACGTTTGAAAATCACATTTTCGACGACCCCGGGGTCGTCTTTTTTGGCGAAAAATTAAAATTTTTTTATTGCGCTAAAAGGGTGGCTGTCTCATTAAGCAAGCCATACAGATTACGTGCATGTATAATTTGTTGACGAACGACCATTACTTTGGTGTGGAGAGCCGTTTTTCGGGCGAGTGAGATATGTTTGAAAATCACATTTTCGACGACCCCGGGGTTGCCTTTTTTGGCGAAAAATGAAAATTTTTTTTATTGCGCTAAAAGGGTGGCTGTCTCATTAAGCAAGTCATATAGATTACATATATGTATAATTTGTTGACGAATGACCAATACTTTGGTGTAGAGAGCCGTTTCTCGGGCAAGTGAGATAGGTTTGAAAATCACATTTTCGACGACCCCGGGGGCGTCTTTTTTGGCGAAAAATGAAAATTTTTTTATTGCGCTAAAAGGGTGGCTGTGTAATTAAGCAAGTCATACAGATTACGTACATGTATAATTTGTTGACGAACGACCATTACTTTGGTGTAGAGAGCCGTCTTTCGGGCGAGTGAGATATGTTTGAAAATCACATTTTCAACGGCCCTGGGGTCGTATTTTTTGGCGAAAAATTAAAATTTTTTAATTGCGCTGAATTGGTGGCTGTCTCATTAAGCAAGCCATACGGATTACGTACATGTATAATTTGTTGACGAACGACCATTACTTTGGTGTAGAGAGCCGTTTCTCGGGCGAGTGAGACATGTTTGAAAATCACATTTTCGACGACCCCGGGGTCGTCTTTTTTGGCGAAAAATGAAAATTTTTTTATTGCGCTAAAAGGGTGGCTGTCTCATTAAGCAAGTCATACAGATTACGTACATATATAATTGGTTGACGAACGGCCATTACTTTGGTGTAGAGACCCGTTTTACGGGCGAGTGAGATATGTTTGAAAATCACATTTTCGACGACCCGGGGGCGTCTTTTTTGGCGAAAAATGAAATTTTTTTTATTGCTCTGAATTGGTGGCTGTCTCATTAAGCAAGCCATACGGATTACGTACATGTATAATTTGTTGACGAACGACCATTACTTTTGTGTAGAGAGCCGTTTCTCGGGCGAGTGAGACATGTTTGAAAATCACATTTTCGACGACCCCGGGGTCGTCTTTTTTGGCGAAAAGTGAAAATTTTTTTATTGCGCTAAAAGGGTGGCTGTCTCATTAAGCAAGTCATACAGATTACGTACATATATAATTGGTTGACGAACGGCCATTACTTTGGTGTAGAGACCCGTTTTACGGGCGAGTGAGATATGTTTGAAAATCACATTTTCGACGACCCCGGGGGCGTCTTTTTTGGCGAAAAATGAAAATTTTTTTATTGCGCTGAATTGGTGGCTGTCTCATTAAGCAAGCCATACGGATTACGTACATGTATAATTTGTTGACGAACGACCATTACTTTGGTGTAGAGAGCCGTTTTTCGGGCGAGTGAGATAGGTTTGAAAATCAGATTTTCGACGACCTCGAGGTCGTCTTTTTAGGTGAAAAATGAAAATTTTTTTATTGCGCTAAAAGGGTGGCTGTCTCATTAAGCAAGTCATACAGATTACGTACATGTATAATTTGTTGACGAACGACCATTACTTTGGTGTAGAGAGCCGTTTTTCGGGCGAGTGAGATATGTTTGAAAATCACATTTTCGACGACCCCGGGCTCGTCTTTTTTGGCGAAAAATGAAAATTTTTTTATTGCGCTGAATTGGTGGCTGTGTCATTAAGCAAGTCATACAGATTACGTACATGTATAGTTTGTTGACGAATGACCAATACTTTGGTGTAGAGAGCCGTTTCTTGGGCAAGTGAGATAGGTTTGAAAATCAGATTTTCGACGACCCCGAGGTCGTCTTTTTAGGTGAAAAATGAAAATTTTTTTATTGCGCTAAAAGGGTGGCTGTCTCATTAAGCAAGTCATACAGATTACGTACATGTATAATTTGTTGACGAATGACCAATACTTTGGTGTAGAGAGCCGTTACTCGGGCAAGTGAGATAGGTCTGAAAATCACATTGTCGACGACCCCGGGGTCGTCTTTTTTGGCGAAAAATGAAAATTTTTTTATTGCGCTAAAAGGGTGGCTGTCTCATTAAGCAAGTTATACAGATTACGTACATGTATAATTTGTTAACGAATGACCAATACTTTGGTGTAGAGAGCCGTTACTCGGGCAAGTGAGATAGGTCTGAAAATCACATTGTCGACGACCCCGGGGTCGTCTTTTTAGGTGAAAAATGAAAATTTTTTTATTGCGCTAAAAGGGTGGCTGTCTCATTAAGCAAGTCATACAGATTACGTACATGTATAATTTGTTGACGAGTGACCAATACTTTGGTGTAGAGAGCCGTTACTCGGGCAAGTGAGATAGCTCTGAAAATCACATTGTCGACGACCCCGGGGTCGCCTTTTTGGGCGAAAAATGAAAATTTTTTTATTGCGCTAAAAGGGTGGCTGTCTCATTAAGCAAGTCATACAGATTACGTACATGTATAATTTGTTGACGAACGACCATTACTTTGGTGTAGAGAGCCGTTTCTCGGGCGAGTGAGACATGTTTGAAAATCACATTTGCGACGACCCCGGGGTCGTCTTTTTTGGCGAAAAATGAAAATTTTTTTATTGCGCTAAACGGGTGGCTGTCTCATTAAGCAAGTCATACAGATTACGTACATATATAATTGGTTCACGAACGGCCATTACTTTGGTGTAGAGACCCGTTTTACGGGCGAGTGAGATATGTTTGAAAATCACATTTTCGACGACCCCGGGGTCGTCTTTTTTGGCGAAAAATGAAAATTTTTTTATTGCGCTAAAAGGGTGGCTGTCTCATTAAGCAAGCCATACGGATTACGTACATGTATAATTTGTTGACGAACGACCGTTACTTTGGTGTAGAGAGCCGTTTTTCGGGCAAGTGAAATACGTTTGAAAATCACATTTTCGACGACCCCGGGGTCGTCTTTTTTGGCGAAAAATAAAAAATTTTTTATTGCGCTAAAAGGGTGGCTGTCTCATTAAGCAAGCCATACAGATTACGTGCATGTATAATTTGTTGACGAACGACCATTACTTTGGTGTGGAGAGCCGTTTTTCGGGCGAGTGAGATATGTTTGAAAATCACATTTTCAACGACCCCGGGGTTGCCTTTTTTGGCGAAAAATGAAAATTTTTTTTATTGCGCTAAAAGGGTGGCTGACTCATTAAGCAAGTCATATAGATTACGTATATGTATAATTTGTTGACGAATGACCAATACTTTGGTGTAGAGAGCCGTTTCTCGGGCAAGTGAGATAGGTTTGAAAATCACATTTTCGACGACCCCGGGGGCGTCTTTTTTGGCGAAAAATGAAAATTTTTTTATTGCGCTAAAAGGGTGGCTGTGTAATTAAGCAAGTCATACAGATTACGTACATGTATAATTTGTTGACGAACGACCATTACTTTGGTGTAGAGAGCCGTCTTTCGGGCGAGTGAGATATGTTTGAAAATCATATTTTCAACGGCCCTGGGGTCGTCTTTTTTGGCGAAAAATTAAAATTTTTTTATTGCGCTGAATTGGTGGCTGTCTCATTAAGCAAGCCATACGGATTACGTACATGTATAATTTGTTGACGATCGACCATTACTTTGGTGTAGAGAGCCGTATTTCGGGCGAGTGAGATATGTTTGAAAATCAGATTTTCGAGCCCCGAGGTCGTCTTTTTAGGTGAAAAATGAAAATTTTTTTATTGCGCTAAAAGGGTGGCTGTCTCATTAAGCAAGTCATACAGATTACGTACATGTATAATTTGTTGACGAACGACCATTACTTTGGTGTAGAGAGCCGTCTTTCGGGCGAGTGAGAAATGTTTGAAAATCACATTTTCAACGGCCCTGGGGTCGTCTTTTTTGGCGAAAAATTAAAAATTCTTTATTGCGTTAAAAAGGTTTCTGTCTCATTAAGCAAGTCATACAGATTACGTACATGTATAATTTGTTGACGAACGACCATTACTTTGGTGTAGAGAGCCGTCTTTCGGGCGAGTGAGATATGTTTGAAAATCACATTTTCAACGGCCCTGGGGTCGTCTTTTTTGGCGAAAAATTAAAATTTTTTTATTGCGTTAAAAAGGTTTCTGTCTCATTAAGCAAGTCATACAGATTACGTACATGTATAATTTGTTGACGAACGACCATTACTTTGGTGTAGAGACCCGTTTTACGGGCGAGTGAGATATGTTTGAAAATCACATTTTCGACGACCCCGGGCTCGTCTTTTTTGGTGAAAAATGAAAATTTTTTTATTGCGCTGAAAGGGTGGCTGTGTCATTAAGCAAGTCATACAGATTACGTACATGTATAATTTGTTGACGAACGGCCATTACTGTGGTGTAGAGAGCCGTTTTTCGGGCGAGTGAGATATGTTTGAAAATCAGATTTTCGACGACCCCGAGGTCGTCTTTTTAGGTGAAAAATGAAAATTTTTTTATTGCGCTAAAAGGGTGGCTGTCTCATTAAGCAAGTCATACAGATTACGTACATGTATAATTTGTTGACGAACGACCATCACTTTGGTGTAGAGAGCCGTTTTTCGGGCGAGTGAGATATGTTTGAAAATCAAATTTTCGACGACCCCGGGCTCGTCTTTTTTGGCGAAAAATGAAAATTTTTTTATTGCGTTAAAAAGGTTTCTGTCTCATTAAGCAAGTCATACAGATTACGTACATGTATAATTTGTTGACGAACGACCATTACTTTGGTGTAGAGAGCCGTCTTTCGGGCGAGTGAGAAATGTTTGAAAATCACATTTTCAACGGCCCTGGGGTCGTCTTTTTTGGCGAAAAATTAAAAATTCTTTATTGCGTTAAAAAGGTTTCTGTCTCATTAAGCAAGTCATACAGATTACGTACATGTATAATTTGTTGACGAACGACCATTACTTTGGTGTAGAGAGCCGTCTTTCGGGCGAGTGAGATATGTTTGAAAATCACATTTTCAACGGCCCTGGGGTCGTCTTTTTTGGCGAAAAATTAAAATTTTTTTATTGCGTTAAAAAGGTTTCTGTCTCATTAAGCAAGTCATACAGATTACGTACATGTATAATTTGTTGACGAACGACCATTACTTTGGTGTAGAGACCCGTTTTACGGGCGAGTGAGATATGTTTGAAAATCACATTTTCGACGACCCCGGGCTCGTCTTTTTTGGTGAAAAATGAAAATTTTTTTATTACGCTGAAAGGGTGGCTGTGTCATTAAGCAAGTCATACAGATTACGTACATGTATAATTTGTTGACGAACGGCCATTACTGTGGTGTAGAGAGCCGTTTTTCGGGCGAGTGAGATATGTTTGAAAATCAGATTTTCGACGACCCCGAGGTCGTCTTTTTAGGTGAAAAATGAAAATTTTTTTATTGCGCTAAAAGGGTGGCTGTCTCATTAAGCAAGTCATACAGATTACGTACATGTATAATTTGTTGACGAACGACCATCACTTTGGTGTAGAGAGCCGTTTTTCGGGCGAGTGAGATATGTTTGAAAATCAAATTTTCGACGACCCCGGGCTCGTCTTTTTTGGCGAAAAATGAAAATTTTTTTATTGCGCTGAATTGGTGGCTGTGTCATTAAGCAAGTCATACAGATTACGTACATGTATAGTTTGTTGACGAATGACCAATACTTTGGTGTAGAGAGCCGTTTCTTGGGCAAGTGAGATATGTTTGAAAATCAGATTTTCGGCGACCCCGAGGTCGTCTTTTTAGGTGAAAAATGAAAATTTTTTTATTGCGCTAAAAGGGTGGCTGTCTCTTTAAGCAAGTCATACAGATTACGTACATGTATAATTTGTTGACGAACGACCATTACTTTGGTGTAGAGAGCCGTTTTTCGGGCGAGTGAGATATGTTTGAAAATCACATTTTCGACGACCCCGGGCTCGTCTTTTTTGGCGTAAAATGAAAATTTTTTTATTGCGCTGAATTGGTGGCTGTGTCATTAAGCAAGTCATACAGATTACGTACATGTATAATTTGTTGACGAATGACCAATACTTTGGTGTAGAGAGCCGTTTCTCGGGTAAGTGAGATAGGTTTGAAAATCACATTGTCGACGACCCCGAGATCGTCTTTTTTGGCGAAAAATGCAATTTTTTTTATTGCGCCAAAAGGGTGGCTGTCTCATTAAGCAAGTTATACAGATTACGTACATGTATAGTTTGTTGACGAATGACCAATACTTTGGTGTAGAGAGCCGTTTCTTGGGCAAGTGAGATAGGTTTGAAAATCAAATTTTCGATGACCTATGGGTCATCTTTTTTGGCGAAAAATGAAATTTTTTTTATTGCGCTAAAAGGGTGGCTGTGTCATTAAGCAAGTCATACAGATTACGTACATGTATAATTTGTTGACGAACGACCATTACTTTGGTGTAGAGAGCCGTTTTTCGGGCGAGTGAGATATGTTTGAAAATCACATTTTCGACGACCGCGGGCTCGTCTTTTTTGGCGAAAAATGAAAATTTTTTTATTGCGCTGAATTGGTGGCTGTGTCATTAAGCAAGTCATACAGATTACGTACATGTATAATTTGTTGACGAATGACCAATACTTTGGTGTAGAGAGCCGTTTCTCGGGTAAGTGAGATAGGTTTGAAAATCACATTGTCGAAGACCCCGAGTTCGTCTTTTTTGGGGAAAAATGAAATTTTTTTTATTGCGCCAAAAGGGTGGCTGTCTCATTAAGCAAGTTATACAGATTACGTATATGTACAGTATGTTGACGAATGACCAATTCTTTGGTGTAGAGAGCCGTTTCTTGGGCAAGTGAGATAGGTTAGAAAATCACATTTTCGATGACCTCGGGGTCGTCTTTTTTGGCGAAAAATGAAAATTTTTTTATTGCGCTAAAAGGGTGGCTGTCTCATTAAGCAAGCCATACGGATTACGTACATGTATAATTTGTTGACGAACGACCGTTACTTTGGTGTAGAGAGCCGTTTTTCGGGCAAGTGAAATACGTTTGAAAATCACATTTTCGACGACCCCGGGGTCGTCTTTTTTGGCGAAAAATAAAATTTTTTTTATTGCGCTAAAAGGGTGGCTGTCTCATTAAGCAAGTCATAGAGATTACGTACATGTATAATTTGTTGACGAACGACCATTACTTTGGTGTAGAGAGCCGTTTCTCGGGCGAGTGAGATATGTTTGAAAATCACATTTTCGACGACCCCGGGATCGTCTTTTTTGGCGAAAAATTAAAATTTTTTTATTGCGCTAAAAGGGTGGCTGTCTCATTAAGCAAGCCATACGGATTACGTACATGTATAATTTGTTGACGAACGACCATTACTTTGGTGTAGAGAGCCGCTTTTCGGGCGAGTGAGATATGTTTGAAAATCACAATTTCGATGACCTCGGGGTCGTCTTTTTTGGCGAAAAATGAAAATTTTTTTATTGCGCTAAAAGGGTGGCTGTCTCATTAAGCAAGCCATACGGATTACGTACATGTATAATTTGTTGACGAACGACCGTTACTTTGGTGTAGAGAGCCGTTTTTCGGGCAAGTGAAATACGTTTGAAAATCACATTTTCGACGACCCCGGGGTCGTTTTTTTTGGCGAAAAATAAAATTTTTTTTATTGCGCTAAAAGGGTGGCTGTCTCATTAAGCAAGTCATACAGATTACGTACATGTATAATTTGTTGACGAACGACCATTACTTTGGTGTAGAGAGCCGTTTTTCGGGCGAGTGAGATATGTTTGAAAATCACATTTTCGACGACCCCGGGCTCGTCTTTTTTGGCGAAAAATGAAATTTTTTTTATTGCGCTGAATTGGTGGCTGTGTCATTAAGCAAGTCATACAGATTACGTACATGTATAATTTGTTGACGAATGACCAATACTTTGGTGTAGAGAGCCGTTTCTCGGGTAAGTGAGATAGGTTTGAAAATCACATTGTCGACGACCCCGAGATCGTCTTTCTTGGCGAAAAATGCAATTTTTTTTATTGCGCCAAAAGGGTGGCTGTCTCATTAAGCAAGTTATACAGATTACGTACATGTATAGTTTGTTGACGAATGACCAGTACTTTGGTGTAGAGAGCCGTTTCTTGGGCAAGTGAGATAGGTTTGAAAATCAAATTTTCGATGACCTAGGGGTCGTCTTTTTTGGCGAAAAATGAAAATTTTTTTATTGCGCTAAAAGGGTGGCAGTGTCATTAAGCAAGTCATACAGATTACGTACATGTATAATTTGTTGACGAACGACCATTACTGTGGTGTAGAGAGCCGTTTTTCGGGCGAGTGAGATATGTTTGAAAATCAGATTTTCGGCGACCCCGAGGTCGTCTTTTTAGGTGAAAAATGAAAATTTTTTTATTGCGCTGAATTGGTGGCTGTGTCATTAAGCAAGTCATACAGATTACGTACATGTATAGTTTGTTGACGAATGACCAATACTTTGGTGTAGAGAGCCGTTTTCTTGGGCAAGTGAGATAGGTTTGAAAATCACATTTTCGATGACCTCGGGGTCTTCTTTTTTGGCGAAAAATGAAAATTTTTTTATTGCGCTAAAAGGGTGGCTGTCTCATTAAGCAAGCCATTCGGATTACGTACATGTATAATTTGTTGACGAACGACCGTTACTTTGGTGTAGAGAGCCGTTTCTTGGGCAAGTGAGATAGGTTTGAAAATCACATTTTCGATGACCTCGGGGTCTTCTTTTTTGGCGAAAAATGAAAATTTTTTTATTGCGCTAAAAGGGTGGCTGTCTCATTAAGCAAGCCATACAGATTACGTGCATGTATAATTTGTTGACGAACGACCATTACTTTGGTGTGGAGAGCCGTTTTTCGGGCGAGTGAGATATGTTTGAAAATCACATTTTCGACGATCCCGGGGGTTGCCTTTTTTGGCGAAAAATGAAATTTTTTTTTTATTGCGCTAAAGGGTGGCTGTCTCATTAAGCAAGTCATATAGATTACGTATATGAATAATTTGAAAATCACATTTCGACGACCCCGGGGTCGTCTTTTTTGGCGAAAAATGAAAATTTTTTTATTGCGCTAAAAGCGTGGCGGTCTCATTAAGCAAGTCATACAGATTACGTACATGTATAATTTGTTGGCGAACGACCATTACTTTGGTGTAGAGAGCCGTCTTTCGGGCGAGTGAGATATGTTTGAAAATCACATTTTCAACGGCCCTGGGGTCGTCTTTTTAAGCGAAAAATTAAAAGTTTTTTATTGCGTTAAAAAGGTTTCTGTCCTCATTAAGCAAGTCATACAGATTACGTACATGTATAATTTGTTGACGAACGACCATTACTTCGGTGTAGAGAGCCGTCTTTCGGGCGAGTGAGATATGTTTGAAAATCACATTTTCAACAGCCCTGGGGTCGTCTTTTTTGGCGAAAAATTAAAATTTTTTTATTGCGTTAAAAGGTTTCTGTCTCATTAAGCAAGTCATACAGATTACGTACATGTATAATTTGTTGACGAACAACCATTACTTTGGTGTGAGAGACCCGTTTTACGGGCGAGTGAGATATGTTTGAAAATCACATTTTCGACGACCCCGGGCTGGTCTTTTTTGCTGAAAAATGAAAATTTTTTTATTGCGCTGAAAGGGTGGCTGTGTCATTAAGCAAGTCATACAGATTACGTACATGTATAATTTGTTGACGAGCGACCATTACTGTGGTGTAGAGAGCCGTTTTTCGGGCGAGTGAGATATGTTTGAAAATCACATTTTCGACGACCCCGGGCTCGTCTCTTTTTTGGCGAAAAATGAAAATTTTTTTATTGCGCCAAAAGGGTGGCTGTCTCATTCAGCAAGTTATACAGATTACGTACATGTATAGTTTGTTGACGAATGACCAATACTTTGGTGTAGAGAGCCGTTTCTTGGGCAAGTGAGATAGGTTTGAAAATCAAATTTTCGATGACCTAGGGGTCATCTTTTTTGTCGAAAAATGAAAATTTTTTTATTGCGCTAAAAGGGTGGCTGTGTCATTAAGCAAGTCATACAGATTACGTACATGTATAACTTGTTGACGAACGACCATTACTTTGGTGTAGAGAGCCGTCTTTCGGGCGAGTGAGATATGTTTGAAAATCACATTTTCAACGGCCCTGGGGTCGTCTTTTTAAGCGAAAAATTAAAAGTTTTTTATTGCGTTAAAAAGGTTTCTGTCTCATTAAGCAAGTCATACAGATTACGTACATGTATAATTTGTTGACGAACGACCATTACTTTGGTGTAGAGAGCCGTCTTTCGGGCGAGTGAGATATGTTTGAAAATCACATTTTCAACAGCCCTGGGGTCGTCTTTTTTGGCGAAAAATTAAAATTTTTTTATTGCGTTAAAAAGGTTTCTGTCTCATTAAGCAAGTCATACAGATTACGTACGTGTATAATTTGTTGACGAACGACCATTACTTTGGTGTAGAGACCCGTTTTACGGGCGAGTGAGATATGTTTGAAAATCACATTTTCGACGACCCCGGGCTGGTCTTTTTTGCTGAAAAATGAAAATTTTTTTATTGCGCTGAAAGGGTGGCTGTGTCATTAAGCAAGTCATACAGATTACGTACATGTATAATTTGTTGACGAGCGACCATTACTGTGGTGTAGAGAGCCGTTTTTCGGGCGAGTGAGATATGTTTGAAAATCACATTTTCGACGACCGCGGGCTCGTCTTTTTTGGCGAAAAATGAAAATTTTTTTATTGCGCTGAATTGGTGGCTGTGTCATTAAGCAAGTCATACAGATTACGTGCAAGTATAATTTGTTGACGAATGACCAATACTTTGGTGTAGAGAGCCGTTTCTCGGGTAAGTGAGATAGGTTTGAAAATCACATTGTCGAAGACCCCGGGGTCGTCTTTTTTGGCGAAAAATAAAATTTTTTTTATTGCGCTAAAAGGGTGGCTGTCTCATTAAGCAAGTCATAGAGATTACGTACATGTATAATTTGTTGACGAACGACCATTACTTTGGTGTAGAGAGCCGTTTCTCGGGCGAGTGAGATATGTTTGAAAATCACATTTTCGACGACCCCGGGATCGTCTTTTTTGGCGAAAAATGAAAATTTTTTTATTGCGCTAACAGGGTGGCTGTCTCATTAAGCAAGCCATACGGATTACGTACATGTATAATTTGTTGACGAACGACCATTACTTTGGTGTAGAGAGCCGTTTTTCGGGCAAGTGAAATACGTTTGAAAATCACATTTTCGACGACCCCGGGGTCGTTTTTTTTGGCGAAAAATAAAATTTTTTTTATTGCGCTAAAAGGGTGGCTGTCTCATTAAGCAAGCCATACAGATTACGTGCATGTATAATTTGTTGACGAACGACCATTACTTTGGTGTGGAGAGCCGTTTTTCGGGCGAGTGAGATAGGTTTGAAAATCAGATTTTCGACGACCCCGAGGTCGTCTTTTTTGGTGAAAAATGAAAATTTTTTTATTGCGCTAAAAGGGTGGCTGTCTCATTAAGCAAGTCATACGGATTACGTACATGTATAATTTGTTGACGAACGACCGTTACTTTGGTGTAGAGAGCCGTTTTTCGGGCAAGTGAAATACGTTTGAAAATCACATTTTCGACGACCCCGGGGTCGTTTTTTTTGGCGAAAAATAAAAATTTTTTTATTGCGCTAAAAGGGTGGCTGTCTCATTAAGCAAGCCATACAGATTACGTGCATGTATAATTTGTTGACGAACGACCATTACTTTGGTGTGGAGAGCCGTTTTTCGGGCGAGTGAGATAGGTTTGAAAATCAGATTTTCGACGACCCCGAGGTCGTCTTTTTTGGTGAAAAATGAAAATTTTTTTATTGCGCTAAAAGGGTGGCTGTCTCATTAAGCAAGTCATACAGATTACGTACATGTATAATTTGTTGACGAACGACCATTACTTTGGTGTAGAGAGCCGTTTTTCGGGCGAGTGAGATATGTTTGAAAATCACATTTTCGACGACCCCGGGCTCGTCTTTTTTGGCGAAAAATGAAAATTTTTTTATTGCGCTGAATTGGTGGCTGTGTCATTAAGCAAGTCATACAGATTACGTACATGTATAATTTGTTGACGAATGACCAATACTTTGGTGTAGAGAGCCGTTTCTCGGGTAAGTGAGATAGGTTTGAAAATCACATTGTCGACGACCCCGAGATCGTCTTTTTTGGCGAAAAATGCAATTTTTTTTATTGCGCCAAAAGGGTGGCTGTCTCATTAAGCAAGTTATACAGATTACGTACATGTATAGTTTGTTGACGAATGACCAGTAATTTGGTGTAGAGAGCCGTTTCTTGGGCAAGTGAGATAGGTTTGAAAATCAAATTTTCGATGACCTAGGGGTCGTCTTTTTTGGCGAAAAATGAAAATTTTTTTATTGCGCTAAAAGGGTGGCTGTGTCATTAAGCAAGTCATACAGATTACGTACATGTATAATTTGTTGACGAACGACCATTACTGTGGTGTAGAGAGCCGTTTTTCGGGCGAGTGAGATATGTTTGAAAATCAGATTTTCGACGACCCCGATCTCGTCTTTTTAGGTGAAAAATGAAAATTTTTTTATTGCACTAAAAGGGTGGCTGTGTCTTTAAGCAAGTCATACAGATTACGTACATGTATAATTTGTTGACGAGCGACCATTACTTTGGTGTAGAGAGCCGTTTTTCGGGCGAGTGAGATATGTTTGAAAATCACATTTTCGACGACCCCGGGATCGTCTTTTTTGGCGAAAAATGAAAATTTTTTTATTGCGCTAAAAGGGTGGCTGTCTCATTAAGCAAGCCATACGGATTACGTACATGTATAATTTGTTGACGAACGACCATTACTTTGGTGTAGAGAGCCGCTTTTCGGGCGAGTGAGATATGTTTGAAAATCACATTTTCGATGACCTCGGGGTCGTCTTTTTTGGCGAAAAATGAAAATTTTTTTATTGCGCTAAAAGGGTGGCTGTCTCATTAAGCAAGCCATACGGATTACGTACATGTATAATTTGTTGACGAACGACCGTTACTTTGGTGTAGAGAGCCGTTTTTCGGGCAAGTGAAATACATTTGAAAATCACATTTTCGACGACCCCGGGGTCGTTTTTTTGGCGAAAAATAAAAATTTTTTTATTGCGCTAAAAGGGTGGCTGTCTCATTAAGCAAGCCATACAGATTACGTGCATGTATAATTTGTTGACGAACGACCATTACTTTGGTGTGGAGAGCCGTTTTTCGGGCGAGTGAGATAGGTTTGAAAATCAGATTTTCGACGACCCCGAGGTCGTCTTTTTTGGTGAAAAATGAAAATTTTTTTATTGCGCTAAAAGGGTGGCTGTCTCATTAAGCAAGTCATACAGATTACGTACAAGTATAATTTGTTGACGAACGACCATTACTTTGGTGTAGAGAGCCGTTTTTCGGGCGAGTGAGATAGGTTTGAAAATCAGATTTTCGACGACCCCGAGGTCGTCTTTTTTGGTGAAAAATGAAAATTTTTTTATTGCGCTAAAAGGGTGGCTGTCTCATTAAGCAAGCCATACAGCTTACGTGCATGTATAATTTGTTGACGAACGACCATTACTTTGGTGTAGAGAGCCGTTTTTCAGGCAAGTGAAATACGTTTGAAAATCACATTTTCGACGACCCCGGGGTCGTTTTTTTTGGCGAAAAATAAAAATTTTTTTATTGCGCTAAAAGGGTGGCTGTGTCATTAAGCAAGTCATACAGATTACGTACATGTATAATTTGTTGACGAACGACCATTACTGTGGTGTAGAGAGCCATTTTTCGGGCGAGTGAGATATGTTTGAAAATCAGATTTTCGACGACCCCGAGGTCGTCTTTTTAGGTGAAAACTGAAAATTTTTTTATTGCGCTAAAAGGGTGGCTGTGTCTTTAAGCAAGTCATACAGATTACGTACATGTATAATTTGTTGACGAACGACCATTACTTTGGTGTAGAGAGCCGTTTTTCGGGCGAGTGAGATATGTTTGAAAATCACATTTTCGACGACCCCGGGCTCGTCTTTTTTGGCGAAAAATGAAAATTTTTTTATTGCGCTGAATTGGTGGCTGTGTCATTAAGCAAGTCATACAGATTACGTACATGTATAATTTGTTGACGAATGACCAATACTTTGGTGTAGAGAGCCGTTTCTCGGGTAAGTGAGATAGGTTTGAAAATCACATTGTCGAAGACCCCGAGTTCGTCTTTTTTGGCGAAAAATGAAATTTTTTTTATTGCGCCAAAAGGGTGGCTGTCTCATTAAGCAAGTTATACAGATTACGTACATGTATAGTTTGTTGACGAATGACCAATACTTTGGTGTAGAGAGCCGTTTCTTGGGCAAGTGAGATAGGTTAGAAAATCACATTTTCGATGACCTCGGGGTCGTCTTTTTTGGCGAAAAATGAAAATTTTTTTATTGCGCTAAAAGGGTGGCTGTCTCATTAAGCAAGCCATACGGATTACGTACATGTATAATTTGTTGACGAACGACCGTTACTTTGGTGTAGAGAGCCGTTTTTCGGGCGAGTGAGATAGGTTTGAAAATCAGATTTTCGACGACCCCGAGGTCGTCTTTTTTGGTGAAAAATGAAAATTTTTTTATTGCGCTAAAAGGGTGGCTGTCTCATTAAGCAAGCCATACAGCTTACGTGCATGTATAATTTGTTGACGAACGACCATTACTTTGGTGTAGAGAGCCGTTTTTCAGGCAAGTGAAATACGTTTGAAAATCACATTTTCGACGACCCCGGGGTCGTTTTTTTTGGCGAAAAATAAAAATTTTTTTATTGCGCTAAAAGGGTGGCTGTGTCATTAAGCAAGTCATACAGATTACGTACATGTATAATTTGTTGACGAACGACCATTACTGTGGTGTAGAGAGCCATTTTTCGGGCGAGTGAGATATGTTTGAAAATCAGATTTTCGACGACCCCGAGGTCGTCTTTTTAGGTGAAAACTGAAAATTTTTTTATTGCGCTAAAAGGGTGGCTGTGTCTTTAAGCAAGTCATACAGATTACGTACATGTATAATTTGTTGACGAACGACCATTACTTTGGTGTAGAGAGCCGTTTTTCGGGCGAGTGAGATATGTTTGAAAATCACATTTTCGACGACCCCGGGCTCGTCTTTTTTGGCGAAAAATGAAAATTTTTTTATTGCGCTGAATTGGTGGCTGTGTCATTAAGCAAGTCATACAGATTACGTACATGTATAATTTGTTGACGAATGACCAATACTTTGGTGTAGAGAGCCGTTTCTCGGGTAAGTGAGATAGGTTTGAAAATCACATTGTCGAAGACCCCGAGTTCGTCTTTTTTGGCGAAAAATGAAATTTTTTTTATTGCGCCAAAAGGGTGGCTGTCTCATTAAGCAAGTTATACAGATTACGTACATGTATAGTTTGTTGACGAATGACCAATACTTTGGTGTAGAGAGCCGTTTCTTGGGCAAGTGAGATAGGTTAGAAAATCACATTTTCGATGACCTCGGGGTCGTCTTTTTTGGCGAAAAATGAAAATTTTTTTATTGCGCTAAAAGGGTGGCTGTCTCATTAAGCAAGCCATACGGATTACGTACATGTATAATTTGTTGACGAACGACCGTTACTTTGGTGTAGAGAGCCGTTTTTCGGGCAAGTGAGATAGGTTTGAAAATCAGATTTTCGACGACCCCGAGGTCGTCTTTTTTGGTGAAAAATGAAAATTTTTTTATTGCGCTAAAAGGGTGGCTGTCTCATTAAGCAAGTCATACAGATTACGTACATGTATAATTTGTTGACGAACGACCATTACTTTGGTGTAGAGAGCCGTTTTTCGGGCGAGTGAGATTTGTTTGAAAATCAGATTTTCGACGACCTCGAGGTCGTCTTTTTAGGTGAAAAATGAAAATTGTTTTATTGCGCTAAAAGGGTGGCTGTGTCTTTAAGCAAGTCATACAGATTACGTACATGTATAATTTGTTGACGAACGACCAATACTTTGGTGTAGAGAGCCGTTTCTTGGGCAAGTGAGATAGGTTAGAAAATCACATTTTCGATGACCTCGGGGTCGTCTTTTTTGGCGACAAATGAAAATATTTTTATTGCGCTAAAAGGGTGGCTGTCTCATTAAGCAAGTCATAGAGATTACGTACATGTATAATTTGTTGACGAACGACCATTACTTTGGTGTAGAGAGCCGTTTTTCGGGCGAGTGAGATTTGTTTGAAAATCACAATTTCGACGACCCCGGGGACGTCTTTTTTGGCGAAAAATAAAAATTTTTTTATTGCGCTAAAAGGGTGGCTGTCTCATTAAGCAAGTCATAGAGATTACGTACATGTATAATTTGTTGACGAACGACCATTACTTTGGTGTAGAGAGCCGTTTTTCGGGCGAGTGAGATTTGTTTGAAAATCAGATTTTCGACGACCTCGAGGTCGTCTTTTTAGGTGAAAAATGAAAATTGTTTTATTGCGCTAAAAGGGTGGCTGTGTCTTTAAGCAAGTCATACAGATTACGTACATGTATAATTTGTTGACGAACGACCAATACTTTGGTGTAGAGAGCCGTTTCTTGGGCAAGTGAGATAGGTTAGAAAATCACATTTTCGATGACCTCGGGGTCGTCTTTTTTGGCGAAAAATGAAAATTTTTTTGTTGCGCTAAAAGGGTGGCTGTCTCATTAAGCAAGCCATACGGATTACGTACATGTATAATTTGTTGACGAACGACCGTTACTTTGGTGTAGAGAGCCGTTTTTCGGGCAAGTGAGATAGGTTTGAAAATCAGATTTTCGACGACCCCGAGGTCGTCTTTTTTGGTGAAAAATGAAAATTTTTTTATTGCGCTAAAAGGGTGGCTGTCTCATTAAGCAAGTCATACAGATTACGTACATGTATAATTTGTTGACGAACGACCATTACTTTGGTGTAGAGAGCCGTTTTTCGGGCGAGTGAGATTTGTTTGAAAATCAGATTTTCGACGACCCCGAGGTCGTCTTTTTAGGTGAAAAATGAAAATTGTTTTATTGCGCTAAAAGGGTGGCTGTGTCTTTGAGCAAGTCA
Organism: Volucella zonaria; assembly: GCA_963966105.1. NCBI lineage: Eukaryota > Metazoa > Arthropoda > Insecta > Diptera > Syrphidae > Volucella > Volucella zonaria. The sequence continues at coordinate 67,963,178 of OZ014533.1, forward strand.
TACAGATTACGTACATGTATAATTTGTTGACGAACGACCAATACTTTGGTGTAGAGAGCCGTTTCTTGGGCAAGTGAGATAGGTTAGAAAATCACATTTTCGATGACCTCATGGTCGTCTTTTTTGGCGAAAAATGAAAATTTTTTTATTGCGCTAAAAGGGTGGCTGTCTCATTAAGCAAGCCATACGGATTACGTACATGTATAATTTGTTGACGAACGACCGTTACTTTGGTGTAGAGAGCCGTTTTTCGTGCAAGTGAAATACGTTTGAAAATCACATTTTCGACGACCCCGGGGTCGTCTTTTTTGGCGAAAAATAAAAATTTTTTTATTGCGCTAAAAGGGTGGCTGTCTCATTAAGCCAGTCATAGAGATTACGTACATGTATAATTTGTTGACGAACGACCATTACTTTGGTGTAGAGAGCCGTTTCTCGGGCGAGTGAGATATGTTTGAAAATCACATTTTCGACGACCCCGGGATCGTCTTTTTTGGCGAAAAATGAAAATTTTTTTATTGCGCTAAAAGGGTGGCTGTCTCATTAAGCAAGCCATACGGATTACGTACATGTATAATTTGTTGACGAACGACCATTACTTTGGTGTAGAGAGCCGCTTTTCGGGCGAGTGAAATACGTTTGAAAATCACATTTTCGACGACCCCGGGGTCGTTTTTTTTGGCGAAAAATAAAAATTTTTTTATTGCGCTAAAAGGGTGGCTGTCTCATTAAGCAAGCCATACAGATTACGTGCATGTATAATTTGTTGACGAACGACCATTACTTTGGTGTGGAAAGCCGTTTCTCGGGCGAGTGAGATAGGTTTGAAAATCAGATTTTCGACGACCCCGAGGTCGTCTTTTTTGGTGAAAAATGAAAATTTTTTTATTGCGCTAAAAGGGTGGCTGTCTCATTAAGCAAGTCATACAGATTACGTACATGTATAATTTGTTGACGAACGACCATTACTTTGGTGTAGAGAGCCGTTTTTCGGGCGAGTGAGATAGGTTTGAAAATCAGATTTTCGACGACCCCGAGGTCGTCTTTTTTGGTGAAAAATGAAAATTTTTTTATTGCGCTAAAAGGGTGGATGTCTCATTAAGCATGTCATACAGATTACGTACGTGTATAATTTGTTGACGAACGACCATTACTTTGGTGTAGAGAGCCGATTTCGGGCGAGTGAGATATGTTTGAAAATCACATTTTCGATGACCCCGGGGTCGTCTTTTTTGGCGAAAAATGAAAATTTTTTTATTGCGCTAAAAGGGTGGCTGTCTCATTAAGCAAGTCATACAGATTACGTATATGTATAATTTGTTGACGAACGACCATTACTTTGGTGTAGAGAGCCGTTTCACGGGCAAGTGAAATAGGTTTGAAAATCACATTTTCGACGACCCCGGAGTCGTCTTTTTTGGCGAAAAATTAAAATTTTTTTATTGCGCTAAAATGGTGGCTGTCTCATTAAGCAAGTCATAGAGATGTATAATTTGTTGACGAACGACCATTACTTTGGTGTAGAGAGCCGTTTTTCGGGCTAGTGAGATATGTTTGAAAATCACATTTTCGACGACCCCGGGGTTGCCTTTTTTGGCGAAAAATGAAAATTTTTTTATTGCGCTAAAAGGGTGGCTGTCTCATTAAGGAAGTCATACAGATTACTTACATGAATAATTTGTTGACGAACGACCATTACTTTGGTGTAGAGAGCCGTTTTTCGGGCGAGTGAGATATGTTTGAAAATCACATTTTCGACGACCCCGGGGTCGTCTTTTTTTTCGAAAAATGAAAATTTTTTTATTGCGCTAAAAGGGTGGCTGTCTCATTAAGCAAGTCATACAGATTACGTACATGTATAATTTGTTGACGAACGACCATTACTTTGGTGTAGAGAGCCGTTTTTCGGGCGAGTGAGATATGTTTGAAAATCACATTTTCGACGACCCCGGGGCCGTCTTTTTTGGCGAAAAATGAAAATTTTTTTATTGCGCTAAAAGGATGGCTGTCTCATTAAGCAAGTCATACAGATTACGTACATGTATAATTTGTTGACGAACGACCATTACTTTGGTGTAGAGAGCCGTTTTTCGGGCGAGTGAGATATGTTTGAAAATCACATTTTCGACGGCCCCGGGGTCGTCTTTTTTTTCGAAAAATGAAAATTTTTTTATTGCGCTAAAAGGGTGGCTGTCTCATTAAGCAAGTCATACAGATTACGTACATGTATAATTTGTTGACGAACGACCATTACTTTGGTGTAGAGAGCCGTTTTTCGGGCGAGTGAGATATGTTTGAAAATCACATTTTCGACGGCCCCGGGGTCGTCTTTTTTGGCGAAAAATAAAATTTTTTTTATTGCGCTAAAAGGGTGGCTGTCTCATTAAGCAAGCCATACGGATTACGTACATGTATAATTTGTTGACGAACGACCATTACTTTGGTGTAGAGAGCCGCTTTTCGGGCGAGTGAAATACGTTTGAAAATCACATTTTCGACGACCCCGGGGTCGTTTTTTTTGGCGAAAAATAAAAATTTTTTTATTGCGCTAAAAGGGTGGCTGTCTCATTAAGCAAGCCATACAGATTACGTGCATGTATAATTTGTTGACGAACGACCATTACTTTGGTGTGGAAAGCCGTTTCTCGGGCGAGTGAGATAGGTTTGAAAATCAGATTTTCGACGACCCCGAGGTCGTCTTTTTTGGTGAAAAATGAAAATTTTTTTATTGCGCTAAAAGGGTGGCTGTCTCATTAAGCAAGTCATACAGATTACGTACATGTATAATTTGTTGACGAACGACCATTACTTTGGTGTAGAGAGCCGTTTTTCGGGCGAGTGAGATAGGTTTGAAAATCAGATTTTCGACGACCCCGAGGTCGTCTTTTTTGGTGAAAAATGAAAATTTTTTTATTGCGCTAAAAGGGTGGATGTCTCATTAAGCATGTCATACAGATTACGTACGTGTATAATTTGTTGACGAACGACCATTACTTTGGTGTAGAGAGCCGATTTCGGGCGAGTGAGATATGTTTGAAAATCACATTTTCGATGACCCCGGGGTCGTCTTTTTTGGCGAAAAATGAAAATTTTTTTATTGCGCTAAAAGGGTGGCTGTCTCATTAAGCAAGTCATACAGATTACGTATATGTATAATTTGTTGACGAACGACCATTACTTTGGTGTAGAGAGCCGTTTCACGGGCAAGTGAAATAGGTTTGAAAATCACATTTTCGACGACCCCGGAGTCGTCTTTTTTGGCGAAAAATTAAAATTTTTTTATTGCGCTAAAAGGGTGGCTGTCTCATTAAGCAAGTCATAGAGATGTATAATTTGTTGACGAACGACCATTACTTTGGTGTAGAGAGCCGTTTTTCGGGCTAGTGAGATATGTTTGAAAATCACATTTTCGACGACCCCGGGGTTGCCTTTTTTGGCGAAAAATGAAAATTTTTTTATTGCGCTAAAAGGGTGGCTGTCTCATTAAGGAAGTCATACAGATTACTTACATGAATAATTTGTTGACGAACGACCATTACTTTGGTGTAGAGAGCCGTTTTTCGGGCGAGTGAGATATGTTTGAAAATCACATTTTCGACGACCCCGGGGTCGTCTTTTTTTTCGAAAAATGAAAATTTTTTTATTGCGCTAAAAGGGTGGCTGTCTCATTAAGCAAGTCATACAGATTACGTACATGTATAATTTGTTGACGAACGACCATTACTTTGGTGTAGAGAGCCGTTTTTCGGGCGAGTGAGATATGTTTGAAAATCACATTTTCGACGACCCCGGGGCCGTCTTTTTTGGCGAAAAATGAAAATTTTTTTATTGCGCTAAAAGGATGGCTGTCTCATTAAGCAAGTCATACAGATTACGTACATGTATAATTTGTTGACGAACGACCATTACTTTGGTGTAGAGAGCCGTTTTTCGGGCGAGTGAGATATGTTTGAAAATCACATTTTCGACGGCCCCGGGGTCGTCTTTTTTTTCGAAAAATGAAAATTTTTTTATTGCGCTAAAAGGGTGGCTGTCTCATTAAGCAAGTCATACAGATTACGTACATGTATAATTTGTTGACGAACGACCATTACTTTGGTGTAGAGAGCCGTTTTTCGGGCGAGTGAGATATGTTTGAAAATCACATTTTCGACGGCCCCGGGGTCGTCTTTTTTGGCGAAAAATAAAATTTTTTTTATTGCGCTAAAAGGGTGGCTGTCTCATTAAGCAAGTCATAGAGATTACGTACATGTATAATTTGTTGACGAACGACCATTACTTTGGTGTAGAGAGCCGTTTTTCGGGCGAGTGAGATATGTTTGAAAATCACATTTTCGACGGCCCCGGGGTCGTTTTTTTTTTCGAAAAATGAAAATTTTTTTATTGCGCTAAAAGGGTGGCCGTCTCATTAAGCAAGTCATACAGATTACGTACATGTATAATTTGTTGACGAACGACCGTTACTTTGGTGTAGAGAGCCGTTTTTCGGGCAAGTGAAATACGTTTGAAAATCACATTTTCGACGACCCCGGGGTCGTCTTTTTTGGCGAAAAATAAAATTTTTTTTATTGCGCTAAAAGGGTGGCTGTCTCATTAAGCAAGTCATAGAGATTACGTACATGTATAATTTGTTGACGAACGACCATTACTTTGGTGTAGAGAGCCGTTTCTCGGGCGAGTGAGATATGTTTGAAAATCACATTTTCGGCGACCCCGGGATCGTCTTTTTTGGCGAAAAATGAAAATCTTTTTATTGAGCTAAAAGGGTGGCTGTCTCATTAAGCAAGCCATACGGATTACGTACATGTATAATTTGTTGACGAACGACCGTTACTTTGGTGTAGAGAGCCGTTTTTCGGGCAAGTGAAATACGTTTGAAAATCACATTTTCGACGACCCCGGGGTCGTCTTTTTTGGCGAAAAATGAAAATTTTTTTATTGAGCTAAAAGGGTGGCTGTCTCATTAAGCAAGCCATACAGATTACGTACATGTATAATTTGTTGACGAACGACCATTACTTTGGTGTAGAGAGCCGCTTTTCGGCCGAGTGAGATATGTTTGAAAATCACATTTTCGACGACCCCGGGGTCGTCTTTTTTGGCGAAAAATAAAATTTTTTTTATTGCGCTAAAAGGGTGGCTGTCTCATTAAGCAAGTCATAGAGATTACGTACATGTATAATTTGTTGACGAACGACCGTTACTTTGGTGTAGAGAGCCGTTTTTCGGGCAAGTGAAATACGTTTGAAAATCACATTTTCGACGACCCCGGGGTCGTTTTTTTTGGCTAAAAATAAAAATTTTTTTACTGAGCTAAAAGGGTGGCTGTCTCATTAAGCAAGCCATACGGATTACGTACATGTATAATTTGTTGACGAACGACCGTTACTTTGGTGTAGAGAGCCGTTTTTCGGGCAAGTGAAATACGTTTGAAAATCACATTTTCGACGACCCCGGGGTCGTCTTTTTTGGCGAAAAATGAAATTTTTTTTATTGAGCTAAAAGGGTGGCTGTCTCATTAAGCAAGCCATACAGATTACGTGCATGTATAATTTGTTGACGAACGACCATTACTTTGGTGTGGAGAGCCGTTTTTCAGACGAGTGAGATAGGTTTGAAAATCAGATTTTCGACGACCCCGAGGTCGTCTTTTTTGGTGAAAAATGAAAATTTTTTTATTGAGCTAAAAGGGTGGCTGTCTCATTAAGCAAGCCATACAGATTACGTGCATGTATAATTTGTTGACGAACGACCATTACTTTGGTGTGGAGAGCCGTTTTTCAGGCGAGTGAGATAGGTTTGAAAATCAGATTTTCGACGACCCCGAGGTCGTCTTTTTTGGTGAAAAATGAAAATTTTTTTATTGCGCTAAAAGGGTGGCTGTCTCATTAAGCAAGTCATACAGATTACGTACGTGTATAATTTGTTGACGAACGATCATTACTTTGGTGTAGAGAGCCGATTTCGGGCGAGTGAGATATGTTTGAAAATCGCATTTTCGATGACCCCGGGGTCGTCTTTTTTGGCGAAAAATGAAAATTTTTTTATTGCGCTAAAAGGGTGGCTGTCTCATTAAGCAAGCCATACGGATTACGTACATGTATAATTTGTTGACGAACGACCGTTACTTTGGTGTAGAGAGCCGTTTTTCGGGCGAGTGAGATATGTTTGAAAATCACATTTTCGACGACCCCGGGGTCGTTTTTTTTGGCGAAAAATAAAAATTTTTTTATTGAGCTAAAAGGGTGGCTGTCTCATTAAGCAAGCCAAACAGATTACGTGCATGTATAATTTGTTGACGAACGACCATTACTTTGGTGTGGAGAGCCGTTTTTCAGGCGAGTGAGATAGGTTTGAAAATCAGATTTTCGACGACCCCGAGGTCGTCTTTTTTGGTGAAAAATGAAAATTTTTTTATTGCGCTAAAAGAGTGGCTGTCTCATTAAGCAAGTCATACAGATTACGTACATGTATAATTTGTTGACGAACGACCATTACTTTGGTGTAGAGATCCGTTTTTCGGGAGAGTGAGATATGTTTGAAAATCACATTTTCGACGACCCCGGGGTTGCCTTTTTTGACGAAAAATGAAAATTTTTTTATTGCGCTAAAAGGGTGGCTGTCTCATTAAGCAAGTCATACAGATTACGTACATGTATAATTTGTTGACGAACGACCATTACTGTGGTGAAGAGAGCCGTTTTTCGGGCGAGTGAGATATGTTTGAAAATCACATTTTCGACGACCCCGGGGTCGTCTTTTTTTTCGAAAAATGAAAATTTTATTATTGCGCTAAAAGGGTGGCTGTCTCATTAAGCAAGTCATACAGATTACGTACATGTATAATTTGTTGACGAACGACCATTACTTTGGTGTAGAGAGCCGTTTTCCGGGCGAGTGAGATATGTTTGAAAATCACATTTTCGACGACCCCGGGGCCGTCTTTTTTGGCGAAAAATGAAAATTTTTTTATTGCGCTAAAAGGATGGCTGTCTCATTAAGCAAGTCATACAGATTACGTACATGTATAATTTGTTGACGAACGACCATTACTTTGGTGTAGAGAGCCGTTTTTCGGGCTAGTGAGATATGTTTGAAAATCACATTTTCGACGGCCCCGGGGTCGTCTTTTTTTTCGAAAAATGAAAATTTTTTTATTGCGCTAAAAGGGTGGCTGTCTCATTAAGCAAGTCATACAGATTACGTACATGTATAATTTGTTGACGAACGACCATTACTTTGGTGTAGAGAGCCGTTTTTCGGGCGAGTGAGATATGTTTGAAAATGAGATTTTCGACGACCCCGGGGTCGTCTTTTTTGGTGAAAAATGAAAATTTTTTTATTGCGCTAAAAGGGTGGCTGTCTCATTAAGCAAGCCATACAGATTACGTACATGTATAATTTGTTGACGAACGACCATTATTTTGGTGTAGAGAGCCGTTTTTCGGGCGAGTGAGATATGTTTGAAAATCACATTTTCGACGACCCCGGGGTCGTCTTTTTTGGCGAAAAATGAACATTTTTTTATTGCGCTAAAAGGGTGGCTGTCTCATTAAGCAAGTCATACAGATTACGTACATGTATAATTTGTTGACGAACGACCATTACTTTGGTGTAGAGAGCCGTTTTTCGTTCGAGTGAGATATGTTTGAAAATCACATTTTCGACGACCCCGGGGTCGTTTTTTTTGGCGAAAAATGAAAATTTTTTTATTGCGCTAAAAGGGTGGCTGTGTCATTAAGCAAGTCATACAGATTACGTACATGTATAATTTGTTGACGAACGACCATTACTTTGGTGTAGAGAACCGTTTTTCGGCGAGTGAGATATGTTTGAAAATCACATTTTCGACGACCCCGGGGTCGTCTTTTTTGTCGAAAAATTAAAATTTTTTTATTGCGTTAAAAGGGTTTCTGTCTCATTAAGCAAGTCATACAGTTTACGTACATGTATAATTTGTTGACGAACGACCATTACTTTGGTGTAGAGAGCCGTTTCTCGGGCAAGTGAAATAGGTTTGAAAATCACATTTTCGACGACCCCGGGGTCGTCTTTTTTGGCGAAAAATGAAAATTTTTTTATTGCGGTAAAAGGGTGGCTGCCTCATTAAGCAAGTCATACAGATTACGTACATGTATAATTTGTTGACGAACGACCATTACTTTGGTGTAGAGAGCCGTTTTTCGGGCGAGTGAGATATGTTTGAAAATGAGATTTTCGACGACCCCGGGGTCGTCTTTTTTGGTGAAAAATGAAAATTTTTTTATTGCGCTAAAAGGGTGGTTGTCTCATTAAGAAAGTCATACAGATTACGTACATGTATAATTTGTTGACGAACGACCATTACTTTGGTGTAGAGAGCCGTTTTTCGGGCGAGTGAGATATGTTTGAAAATCACATTTTCGACGACCCTGGGGTCGTCTTTTTTGGCGAAAAATGAAAATTTTTTTATTGCTCTAAAAGGGTGGCTGTGTCATTAAGCAAGTCATACAGATTACGTACATGTATAATTTGTTGACGAACGACCATTACTTTGGTGTAGAGAGCCGTTTTTCGGTCGAGTGAGATATGTTTGAAAATCACATTTTCGACGACACTGGGGTCGTCTTTTTTGGCGAAAAATGAAAATTTTTTTATTGCTCTAAAAGGGTGGCTGTGTCATTAAGCAAGTCATACAGATTACGTACATGTATAATTTGTTGACGAACGACCATTACTTTGGTGTAGAGAGCCGTTTCTCGGGCAAGTGAAATAGGTTTGAAAATCACATTTTCGACGACCCCGGGGTCGTCTTTTTTGGCGAAAAATGAAAATTTTTTTATTGCGGTAAAAGGGTGGCTGCCTCATTAAGCAAGTCATACAGATTACGTACATGTATAATTTGTTGACGAACGACCATTACTTTGGTGTAGAGAGCCGTTTTTCGGGCGAGTGAGATATGTTTGAAAATGAGATTTTCGACGACCCCGGGGTCGTCTTTTTTGGTGAAAAATGAAAATTTTTTTATTGCGCTAAAAGGGTGGCTGTCTCATTAAGAAAGTCATACAGATTACGTACATGTATAATTTGTTGACGAACGACCATTACTTTGGTGTAGAGAGCCGTTTTTCGGGCGAGTGAGATATGTTTGAAAATCACATTTTCGACGACCCTGGGGTCGTCTTTTTTGGCGAAAAATGAAAATTTTTTTATTGCTCTAAAAGGGTGGCTGTGTCATTAAGCAAGTCATACAGATTACGTACATGTATAATTTGTTGACGAACGACCATTACTTTGGTGTAGAGAGCCGTTTTTCGGTCGAGTGAGATATGTTTGAAAATCACATTTTCGACGACACTGGGGTCGTCTTTTTTGGCGAAAAATGAAAATTTTTTTATTGCTCTAAAAGGGTGGCTGTGTCATTAAGCAAGTCATACAGATTACGTACATGTATAATTTGTTGACGAACGACCATTACTTTGGTGTAGAGAGCCGTTTTTCGGGCAAGTGAAATAGGTTTGAAAATCACATTTTCGACGACCCAGGGGTCGTCTTTTTTGGCGAAAAATTAAAATTTTTTTATTGCGGTAAAAGGGTGGCTGCCTCATTAAGCAAGTCATACAGATTACGTACATGTATAATTTGCTGACGAACGACCATTACTTTAGTGTAGAGAGCCGTTACTCGTTCAAGTGAAATAGGTTTGAAAATCACATTTTCGACGACCCCGGGGTCGTCTTTTTTGGCGAAAAATTAAAATTTTTTTATTGCGGTAAAAGGGTGGCTGCCTCATTAAGCAAGTCATACAGATTACGTACATGTATAATTTGTTGACGAACGACCATTACTTTGGTGTAGAGAGCCGTTTTTCGGGCGAGTGAGATATGTTTGAAAATCACATTTTGGACGACCCCGGGGTCGTCTTTTTTGGCGAAAAATTAAAATTTTTTTATTGCGCTAAAAGGGTGGCTGTCTCATTAAGCAAGTCATACAGATTACGTACATGTATAATTTGTTGACGAACGACCATTATTTTGGTGTAGAGAGCCGTTTTTCGGGCGAGTGAGATATGTTTGAAAATGAGATTTTCGACGACCCCGGGGTCGTCTTTTTTGGTGAAAAATGAAAATTTTTTTATTGCGCTAAAAGGGTGGCTGTCTCATTAAGCAAGCCATACAGATTACGTACATGTATAATTTGTTGACGAACGACCATTATTTTGGTGTAGAGAGCCGTTTTTCGGGCGAGTGAGATATGTTTGAAAATCACATTTTCGACGACCCCGGGGTCGTCTTTTTTGGCGAAAAATGAAAATTTTTTTACTGCGCTAAAAGGGTGGCTGTCTCATTAAGCAAGTCATACAGATTACGTACATGTATAATTTGTTGACGAACGACCATTACTTTGGTGTAGAGAGCCGTTTTTCGTTCGAGTGAGATATGTTTGACAATCACATTTTCGACGACCCCGGGGTCGTTTTTTTTGGCGAAAAATGAAAATTTTTTTATTGCGCTAAAAGGGTGGCTGTGTCATTAAGCAAGTCATACAGATTACGTACATGTATAATTTGTTGACGAACGACCATTACTTTGGTGTAGAGAACCGTTTTTCGGCGAGTGAGATATGTTTGAAAATCACATTTTCGACGACCCCGGGGTCGTCTTTTTTGTCGAAAAATTAAAATTTTTTTATTGCGTTAAAACGGTTTCTGTCTCATTAAGCAAGTCATACAGTTTACGTACATGTATAATTTGTTGACGAACGACCATTACTTTGGTGTAGAGAGCCGTTTCTCGGGCAAGTGAAATAGGTTTGAAAATCACATTTTCGACGACCCCGGGGTCGTCTTTTTTGGCGAAAAATTAAAATTTTTTTATTGCGGTAAAAGGGTGGCTGCCTCATTAAGCAAGTCATACAGATTACGTACATGTATAATTTGCTGACGAACGACCATTACTTTAGTGTAGAGAGCCGTTACTCGGGCAAGTGAAATAGGTTTGAAAATCACATTTTCGACGACCCCGTTGTCGTCTTTTTTGGCGAAAAATGAAAATTTTTTTATTGCGGTAAAAGGTGGCTGCCTCATTAAGCAAGTCATACACATTACGTACATGTATAATTTGTTGACGAACGACCATTACTTTGGTGTAGAGAGCCGTTTTTCGGGCGAGTGAGATATGTTTGAAAATCACATTTTCGACGACCCCGGGGTCGTCTTTTTTGGCGAAAAATGAAAATTTTTTTATTGCGCTAAAAGGGTGGCTGTCTCATTAAGAAAGTCATACAGATTACGTACATGTATAATTTGTTGACGAACGACCATTACTTTGGTGTAGAGAGCCGTTTTTCGGGAGAGTGAGATATGTTTGATAATCACATTTTCGACGACCCTGGGGTCGTCTTTTTTGGCGAAAAATGAAAATTTTTTTATTGCTCTAAAAGGGTGGCTGTGTCATTAAGCAGGTCATACAGATTACGTACATGTATAATTTGTTGACGAACGACCATTACTTTGGTGTAGAGAGCCGTTTTTCGGGCGAGTGAGATATGTTTGAAAATCACATTTTCGACGACCCCGGGGTCGTCTTTTTTGGCAAAAAATGAAAATTTTTTTATTGCGCTAAAAGGGTGGCTGTCGCATTAAGCAAGTCATACAGATTACGTACATGTATAATTGGTTGACGAACGACCATTACTTTGGTGTAGAGAGCCGTTTTTCGGGCGAGTGAGATATGTTTGAAAATAACATTTTCGACGAAAATTTCGAAAATTTTTTATTGCGCTAAAAGGGTGGCTGTCTCATTAAGGAAGACATACATATTACGTACATGTATAATTTGTTGAGGAACGACCATTACTTTGGTGTAGAAAGCCGTTTTTCGGGAGAGTGAGATATGTTTGAAAATCACATTTTCGACGACCCCGGGGTCGTCTTTTTTGGCGAAAAATGAAAATTTTTTTATTGCGCTAAAAGGGTGGCTGTGTCATTAAGCAAGTCATACAGATTACGTACATGTATAATTTGTTGACGAACGACCATTACTTTGGTGTAGAGAGCCGTTTCTCGGGCAAGTGAAATAGGTTTGAAAATCACATTTTCGACGACCACGGGGTCGTCTTTTTTGGCGAAAAATGAAAATTTTTTTATTGCGCTAAAATGGTGGCTGTCTCATTAAGAAAGTCATACAGATTACGTACATGTATAATTTGTTGACGAACGACCATTACTTTGGTGTAGAGAGCCGTTTTTCGGGCGAGTGAGATATGTTTGAAAATCACATTTTCGACGACCCTGGGGTCGTCTTTTTTGGCGAAAAATGAAAATTTTTTTATTGCTCTAAAAGGGTGGCTGTGTCATTAAGCAAGTCATACAGATTACGTACATGTATAATTTGTTGACGAACGACCATTACTTTGGTGTAGAGAGCCGTTTTTCGGTCGAGTGAGATATGTTTGAAAATCACATTTTCGACGACACTGGGGTCGTCTTTTTTGGCGAAAAATGAAAATTTTTTTATTGCTCTAAAAGGGTGGCTGTGACATTAAGCAAGTCATACAGATTACGTACATGTATAATTTGTTGACGAACGACCATTACTTTGGTGTAGAGAGCCGTTTTTCGGGCAAGTGAAATAGGTTTGAAAATCACATTTTCGACGACCCAGGGGTCGTCTTTTTTGGCGAAAAATTAAAATTTTTTTATTGCGGTAAAAGGGTGGCTGCCTCATTAAGCAAGTCATACAGATTACGTACATGTATAATTTGCTGACGAACGACCATTACTTTAGTGTAGAGAGCCGTTACTCGTTCAAGTGAAATAGGTTTGAAAATCACATTTTCGACGACCCCGGGGTCGTCTTTTTTGGCGAAAAATTAAAATTTTTTTATTGCGGTAAAAGGGTGGCTGCCTCATTAAGCAAGTCATACAGATTACGTACATGTATAATTTGTTGACGAACGACCATTACTTTGGTGTAGAGAGCCGTTTTTCGGGCGAGTGAGATATGTTTGAAAATCACATTTTGGACGACCCCGGGGTCGTCTTTTTTGGCGAAAAATTAAAATTTTTTTATTGCGCTAAAAGGGTGGCTGTCTCATTAAGCAAGTCATACAGATTACGTACATGTATAATTTGTTGACGAACGACCATTACTTTGGTGTAGAGAGCCGTTTTTCGGGCGAGTGAGATATGTTTGAAAATGAGATTTTCGACGACCCCGGGGTCGTCTTTTTTGGTGAAAAATGAAAATTTTTTTATTGCGCTAAAAGGGTGGCTGTCTCATTAAGCAAGCCATACAGATTACGTACATGTATAATTTGTTGACGAACGACCATTATTTTGGTGTAGAGAGCCGTTTTTCGGGCGAGTGAGATATGTTTGAAAATCACATTTTCGACGACCCCGGGGTCGTCTTTTTTGGCGAAAAATGAAAATTTTTTTATTGCGCTAAAAGGGTGGCTGTCTCATTAAGCAAGTCATACAGATTACGTACATGTATAATTTGTTGACGAACGACCATTACTTTGGTGTAGAGAGCCGTTTTTCGTTCGAGTGAGATATGTTTGACAATCACATTTTCGACGACCCCGGGGTCGTTTTTTTTGGCGAAAAATGAAAATTTTTTTATTGCGCTAAAAGGGTGGCTGTGTCATTAAGCAAGTCATACAGATTACGTACATGTATAATTTGTTGACGAACGACCATTACTTTGGTGTAGAGAACCGTTTTTCGGCGAGTGAGATATGTTTGAAAATCACATTTTCGACGACCCCGGGGTCGTCTTTTTTGTCGAAAAATTAAAATTTTTTTATTGCGTTAAAACGGTTTCTGTCTCATTAAGCAAGTCATACAGTTTACGTACATGTATAATTTGTTGACGAACGACCATTACTTTGGTGTAGAGAGCCGTTTCTCGGGCAAGTGAAATAGGTTTGAAAATCACATTTTCGACGACCCCGGGGTCGTCTTTTTTGGCGAAAAATTAAAATTTTTTTATTGCGGTAAAAGGGTGGCTGCCTCATTAAGCAAGTCATACAGATTACGTACATGTATAATTTGCTGACGAACGACCATTACTTTAGTGTAGAGAGCCGTTACTCGGGCAAGTGAAATAGGTTTGAAAATCACATTTTCGACGACCCCGTTGTCGTCTTTTTTGGCGAAAAATGAAAATTTTTTTATTGCGGTAAAAGGGTGGCTGCCTCATTAAGCAAGTCATACACATTACGTACATGTATAATTTGTTGACGAACGACCATTACTTTGGTGTAGAGAGCCGTTTTTCGGGCGAGTGAGATATGTTTGAAAATCACATTTTCGACGACCCCGGGATCGTCTTTTTTGGCGAAAAATGAAAATTTTTTTATTGCGCTAAAAGGGTGGCTGTCTCATTAAGAAAGTCATACAGATTACGTACATGTATAATTTGTTGACGAACGACCATTACTTTGGTGTAGAGAGCCGTTTTTCGGGCGAGTGAGATATGTTTGAAAATCACATTTTCGACGACCCTGGGGTCGTCTTTTTTGGCGAAAAATGAAAATTTTTTTATTGCTCTAAAAGGGTGGCTGTGTCATTAAGCAGGTCATACAGATTACGTACATGTATAATTTGTTGACGAACGACCATTACTTTGGTGTAGAGAGCCGTTTTTCGGGCGAGTGAGATATGTTTGAAAATCACATTTTCGACGACCCCGGGGTCGTCTTTTTTGGCAAAAAATGAAAATTTTTTTATTGCGCTAAAAGGGTGGCTGTCGCATTAAGCAAGTCATACAGATTACGTACATGTATAATTGGTTGACGAACGACCATTACTTTGGTGTAGAGAGCCGTTTTTCGGGCGAGTGAGATATGTTTGAAAATAACATTTTCGACGAAAATTTCGAAAATTTTTTATTGCGCTAAAAGGGTGGCTGTCTCATTAAGGAAGACATACATATTACGTACATGTATAATTTGTTGAGGAACGACCATTACTTTGGTGTAGAAAGCCGTTTTTCGGGAGAGTGAGATATGTTTGAAAATCACATTTTCGACGACCCCGGGGTCGTCTTTTTTGGCGAAAAATGAAAATTTTTTTATTGCGGTAAAAGGGTGGATGCCTCATTAAGCAAGTCATACAGATTACGTACATGTATAATTTGTTGACGAACGACCATTACTTTGGTGTAGAGAGCCGTTTCTCGGGCAAGTGAAATAGGTTTGAAAATCACATTTTCGACGACCCCGGGGTCGTCTTTTTTGGCGAAAAATGAAAATTTTTTTATTGCGCTAAAAGGGTGGCTGTCTCATTAAGAAAGTCATACAGATTACGTACATGTATAATTTGTTGACGAACGACCATTACTTTGGTGTAGAGAGCCGTTTTTCGGGCGAGTGAGATATGTTTGAAAATCACATTTTCGACGACCCTGGGGTCGTCTTTTTTGGCGAAAAATGAAAATTTTTTTATTGCTCTAAAAGGGTGGCTGTGTCATTAAGCAAGTCATACAGATTACGTACATGTATAATTTGTTGACGAACGACCATTACTTTGGTGTAGAGAGCCGTTTTTCGGTCGAGTGAGATATGTTTGAAAATCACATTTTCGACGACACTGGGGTCGTCTTTTTTGGCGAAAAATGAAAATTTTTTTATTGCTCTAAAAGGGTGGCTGTGTCATTAAGCAAGTCATACAGATTACGTACATGTATAATTTGTTGACGAACGACCATTACTTTGGTGTAGAGAGCCGTTTTTCGGGCAAGTGAAATAGGTTTGAAAATCACATTTTCGACGACCCAGGGGTCGTCTTTTTTGGCGAAAAATTAAAATTTTTTTATTGCGGTAAAAGGGTGGCTGCCTCATTAAGCAAGTCATACAGATTACGTACATGTATAATTTGCTGACGAACGACCATTACTTTAGTGTAGAGAGCCGTTACTCGTTCAAGTGAAATAGGTTTGAAAATCACATTTTCGACGACCCCGGGGTCGTCTTTTTTGGCGAAAAATTAAAATTTTTTTATTGCGGTAAAAGGGTGGCTGCCTCATTAAGCAAGTCATACAGATTACGTACATGTATAATTTGTTGACGAACGACCATTACTTTGGTGTAGAGAGCCGTTTTTCGGGCGAGTGAGATATGTTTGAAAATCACATTTTGGACGACCCCGGGGTCGTCTTTTTTGGCGAAAAATTAAAATTTTTTTATTGCGCTGAAAGGGTGGCTGTCTCATTAAGCAAGTCATACAGATTACGTACATGCATAATTTGTTGACGAACGACCATTCCTTTGGTGTAGAGAGCCGTTTTTCGGGCGAGTGAGATATGTTTGAAAATCACATTTTTGACGACCCCGGGGTCGTCTTCTTTGGCGAAAAATGAAAATTTTTTTATTGCGATAAAAGGGTGGCTGCCTCATTAAGCAAGTCATACAGATTACGTACATGTATAATTTGTTGACGAACGACCAGTACTTTGGTGTAGAGAGCCGTTTTTCGGGCGAGTGAGATATGTTTGAAAATCACATTTTCGACGACCCCGGGGTCGTCTTTTTTGGCGAAAAATGAAAATTTTTTTATTGCGCTAAAAGGGTAGCTGTCTCATTAAGCACGTCATACAGATTACGTACATGTATAATTTGTTGACGAACGACCATTACTTTGGTGTAGAGAGCCGTTTTTCGGGCGAGTGAGATATGTTTGAAAATCACATTTTCGACGACCCTGGGGTCGTCTTTTTTGGCGAAAAATGAAAATTTTTTTATTGCTCTAAAAGGGTGGCTGTGTCATTAAGCAAGTCATACAGATTACGTACATGTATAATTTGTTGACGAACGACCATTACTTTGGTGTAGAGAGCCGTTTTTCGGTCGAGTGAGATATGTTTGAAAATCACATTTTCGACGACACTGGGGTCGTCTTTTTTGGCGAAAAATGAAAATTTTTTTATTGCTCTAAAAGGGTGGCTGTGTCATTAAGCAAGTCATACAGATTACGTACATGTATAATTTGTTGACGAACGACCATTACTTTGGTGTAGAGAGCCGTTCCTCGGGCAAGTGAAATAGGTTTGAAAATCACATTTTCGACGACCCCGGGGTCGTCTTTTTTGGCAAAAAATGAAAATTTTTTTATTGCGCTAAAAGGGTGGCTGTCGCATTAAGCAAGGCATACAGATTACGTACATGTATAATTGGTTGACGAACGACCATTACTTTGGTGTAGAGAGCCGTTTTTCGGGCGAGTGAGATATGTTTGAAAATAACATTTTCGACGAAAATTTCGAAAATTTTTTATTGCGCTAAAAGGGTGGCTGTCTCATTAAGGAAGACATACATATTACGTACATGTATAATTTGTTGACGAACGACCATTACTTTGGTGTAGAGAGCCGTTTTTCGGGAGAGTGAGATATGTTTGAAAATCACATTTTCGACGACCCCGGGGTCGTCTTTTTTGGCGAAAAATTAAAATTTTTTTATTGCGCTAAAAGGGTGGCTGTGTCATTAAGCAAGTCATACAGATTACGTACATGTATAATTTGCTGACGAACGACCATTACTTTGGTGTAGAGAGCCGTTTCTCGGGCAAGTGAAGTAGGTTTGTAAATCACATTTTCGACGACCCCGGGGTCGTCTTTTTTGGCGAAAAATGAAAATTTTTTTATTGCGCTAAAAGGGTGGCTGTCTCATTAAGAAAGTCATACAGATTACGTACATGTATAATTTGTTGACGAACGACCATTACTTTGGTGTAGAGAGCCGTTTTTCGGGCGAGTGAGATATGTTTGAAAATCATATTTTCGACGACCCTGGGGTCGTCTTTTTTGGCGAAAAATGAAAATTTTTTTATTGCTCTAAAAGGGTGGCTGTGTCATTAAGCAAGTCATACAGATTACGTACATGTCTAATTTGTTGACGAACGACCATTACTTTGGTGTAGAGAGCCGTTTTTCGGTCGAGTGAGATATGTTTGAAAATCACATTTTCGACGACACTGGGGTCGTCTTTTTTGGCGAAAAATGAAAATTTTTTTATTGCTCTAAAAGGGTGGCTGTGTCATTAAGCAAGTCATACAGATTACGTACATGTATAATTTGTTGACGAACGACCATTACTTTGGTGTAGAGAGCCGTTTCTCGGGCAAGTGAAATAGGTTTGAAAATCACATTTTCGACGACCCCGGGGTCGTCTTTTTTGGCGAAAAATTAAAATTTTTTTATTGCGGTAAAAGGGTGGCTGCCTCATTAAGCAAGTCATACAGATTACGTACATGTATAATTTGCTGACGAACGACCATTACTTTAGTGTAGAGAGCCGTTACTCGTTCAAGTGAAATAGGTTTGAAAATCACATTTTCGACGACCCCGGGGTCGTCTTTTTTGGCGAAAAATGAAAATTTTTTTATTGCGGTAAAAGGGTGGCTGCCTCATAAAGCAAGTCATACAGATTACGTACATGTATAATTTGTTGACGAACGACCATTACTTTGGTGTAGAGAGCCGTTTTTCGGGCGAGTGAGATATGTTTGAAAATCACATTTTCGTCGACCCTGGGTCGTCTTTTTTGGCGAAAAATTAAAATTTTTTTATTGCGGTAAAAGGGTGGCTGCCTCATTAAGCAAGTCATACAGATTACGTACATGTATAATTTGTTGACGAACGACCATTACTTTGGTGTAGAGAGCCGTTTTTCGGGCGAGTGAGATATGTTTGAAAATCACATTTTCGACGACCCCGGGGTCGTCTTTTTTGGCGAAAAATTAAAATTTTTTTATTGCTCTAAAAGGGTTTCTGTCTCATTAAGCACGTCAGACAGATTACGTACATGTATAATTTGTTGACGAACGACCATTTCTTTGCGTAGAGAGCCGTTTTTCGGGCGAGTGAGATATGTTTGAAAATCACATTTTCGACGACCCCGGGGTCGTCTTTTTTGGCGAAAAATTAAAATTTTTTTATTGCGGTAAAAGGGTGGATGCCTCATTAAGCAAGTCATACAGATTACGTACATGTATAATTTGTTGACGAACGACCATCACTTTGGTGTAGAGAGCCGTCTTTCGGGCGAGTGAGATATGTTTGAAAATCACATTTTGGACGACCCCGGGGTCGTCTTTTATGGCGAAAAATTAAAATTTTTTTATTGCGCTAAAAGGGTGGCTGTCTCATTAAGCAAGTCATACAGATTACGTACATGCATAATTTGTTGACGAACGACCATTACTTTGGTGTAGAGAACCGTTTTTCGGGCGAGTGAGATATGTTTGAAAATCACATTTTGGACGACCCCGGGGTCGTCTTTTTTGGCGAAAAATTAAAATTTTTTTATTGCGCTAAAAGGGTGGCTGTGTCATTAAGCAAGTCATACAGATTACGTACATGTATAATTTGTTGACGAACGACCATTACTTTGGTGTAGAGAGCCGTTTCTCGGGCAAGTGAAATAGGTTTGAAAATCACATTTTCGACGACCCCGGGGTCGTCTTTTTTGGCGAAAAATGAAAATTTTTTTATTGCGCTAAAAGGGTGGCTGTCTCATTAAGCAAGTCATACAGATTACGTACATGTATAATTTGTTGACGAACGACCATTACTTTGGTGTAGAGAGCCGTTTTTCGGGCGAGTGAGATATGTTTGAAAATCACATTTTCGACGACCCCGGGGTCGTCTTTTTTGGCGAAAAATTAAAATTTTTTTATTGCGGTAAAAGGGTGGCTGCCTCATTAAGCAAGTCATACAGATTACGTACATGTATAATTTGTTGACGAACGACCATTACTTTGGTGTAGAGAGCCGTTTTTCGGTCGAGTGAGATATGTTTGAAAATCACATTTTCGACGACACTGGGGTCGTCTTTTTTGGCGAAAAATGAAAATTTTTTTATTGCTCTAAAAGGGTGGCTGTGTCATTAAGCAAGTCATACAGATTACGTACATGTATAATTTGTTGACGAACGACCATTACTTTGGTGTAGAGAGCCGTTTTTCGGGCAAGTGAAATAGGTTTGAAAATCACATTTTCGACGACCCAGGGGTCGTCTTTTTTGGCGAAAAATTAAAATTTTTTTATTGCGGTAAAAGGGTGGCTGCCTCATTAAGCAAGTCATACAGATTACGTACATGTATAATTTGCTGACGAACGACCATTACTTTAGTGTAGAGAGCCGTTACTCGTTCAAGTGAAATAGGTTTGAAAATCACATTTTCGACGACCCCGGGGTCGTCTTTTTTGGCGAAAAATTAAAATTTTTTTATTGCGGTAAAAGGGTGGCTGCCTCATTAAGCAAGTCATACAGATTACGTACATGTATAATTTGTTGACGAACGACCATTACTTTGGTGTAGAGAGCCGTTTTTCGGGCGAGTGAGATATGTTTGAAAATCACATTTTGGACGACCCCGGGGTCGTCTTTTTTGGCGAAAAATTAAAATTTTTTTATTGCGCTGAAAGGGTGGCTGTCTCATTAAGCAAGTCATACAGATTACGTACATGCATAATTTGTTGACGAACGACCATTCCTTTGGTGTAGAGAGCCGTTTTTCGGGCGAGTGAGATATGTTTGAAAATCACATTTTTGACGACCCCGGGGTCGTCTTCTTTGGCGAAAAATGAAAATTTTTTTATTGCGATAAAAGGGTGGCTGCCTCATTAAGCAAGTCATACAGATTACGTACATGTATAATTTGTTGACGAACGACCAGTACTTTGGTGTAGAGAGCCGTTTTTCGGGCGAGTGAGATATGTTTGAAAATCACATTTTCGACGACCCCGGGGTCGTCTTTTTTGGCGAAAAATGAAAATTTTTTTATTGCGCTAAAAGGGTAGCTGTCTCATTAAGCACGTCATACAGATTACGTACATGTATAATTTGTTGACGAACGGCCATTACTTTGGTGTAGAGAGCCGTTTTTCGGGCGAGTGAGATATGTTTGAAAATCACATTTTCGACGACCCTGGGGTCGTCTTTTTTGGCGAAAAATGAAAATTTTTTTATTGCTCTAAAAGGGTGGCTGTGTCATTAAGCAAGTCATACAGATTACGTACATGTATAATTTGTTGACGAACGACCATTACTTTGGTGTAGAGAGCCGTTTTTCGGTCGAGTGAGATATGTTTGAAAATCACATTTTCGACGACACTGGGGTCGTCTTTTTTGGCGAAAAATGAAAATTTTTTTATAGCTCTAAAAGGGTGGCTGTGTCATTAAGCAAGTCATACAGATTACGTACATGTATAATTTGTTGACGAACGACCATTACTTTGGTGTAGAGAGCCGTTCCTCGGGCAAGTGAAATAGGTTTGAAAATCACATTTTCGACGACCCCGGGGTCGTCTTTTTTGGCAAAAAATGAAAATTTTTTTATTGCGCTAAAAGGGTGGCTGTCGCATTAAGCAAGGCATACAGATTACGTACATGTATAATTGGTTGACGAACGACCATTACTTTGGTGTAGAGAGCCGTTTTTCGGGCGAGTGAGATATGTTTGAAAATAACATTTTCGACGAAAATTTCGAAAATTTTTTATTGCGCTAAAAGGGTGGCTGTCTCATTAAGGAAGACATACATATTACGTACATGTATAATTTGTTGACGAACGACCATTACTTTGGTGTAGAGAGCCGTTTTTCGGGAGAGTGAGATATGTTTGAAAATCACATTTTCGACGACCCCGGGGTCGTCTTTTTTGGCGAAAAATTAAAATTTTTTTATTGCGCTAAAAGGGCGGCTGTGTCATTAAGCAAGTCATACAGATTACGTACATGTATAATTTGCTGACGAACGACCATTACTTTGGTGTAGAGAGCCGTTTCTCGGGCAAGTGAAGTAGGTTTGTAAATCACATTTTCGACGACCCCGGGGTCGTCTTTTTTGGCGAAAAATGAAAATTTTTTTATTGCGCTAAAAGGGTGGCTGTCTCATTAAGAAAGTCATACAGATTACGTACATGTATAATTTGTTGACGAACGACCATTACTTTGGTGTAGAGAGCCGTTTTTCGGGCGAGTGAGATATGTTTGAAAATCATATTTTCGACGACCCTGGGGTCGTCTTTTTTGGCGAAAAATGAAAATTTTTTTATTGCTCTAAAAGGGTGGCTGTGTCATTAAGCAAGTCATACAGATTACGTACATGTCTAATTTGTTGACGAACGACCATTACTTTGGTGTAGAGAGCCGTTTTTCGGTCGAGTGAGATATGTTTGAAAATCACATTTTCGACGACACTGGGGTCGTCTTTTTTGGCGAAAAATGAAAATTTTTTTATTGCTCTAAAAGGGTGGCTGTGTCATTAAGCAAGTCATACAGATTACGTACATGTATAATTTGTTGACGAACGACCATTACTTTGGTGTAGAGAGCCGTTTCTCGGGCAAGTGAAATAGGTTTGAAAATCACATTTTCGACGACCCCGGGGTCGTCTTTTTTGGCGAAAAATTAAAATTTTTTTATTGCGGTAAAAGGGTGGCTGCCTCATTAAGCAAGTCATACAGATTACGTACATGTATAATTTGCTGACGAACGACCATTACTTTAGTGTAGAGAGCCGTTACTCGTTCAAGTGAAATAGGTTTGAAAATCACATTTTCGACGACCCCGGGGTCGTCTTTTTTGGCGAAAAATGAAAATTTTTTTATTGCGGTAAAAGGGTGGCTGCCTCATAAAGCAAGTCATACAGATTACGTACATGTATAATTTGTTGACGAACGACCATTACTTTGGTGTAGAGAGCCGTTTTTCGGGCGAGTGAGATATGTTTGAAAATCACATTTTCGTCGACCCTGGGTCGTCTTTTTTGGCGAAAAATTAAAATTTTTTTATTGCGGTAAAAGGGTGGCTGCCTCATTAAGCAAGTCATACAGATTACGTACATGTATAATTTGTTGACGAACGACCATTACTTTGGTGTAGAGAGCCGTTTTTCGGGCGAGTGAGATATGTTTGAAAATCACATTTTCGACGACCCCGGGGTCGTCTTTTTTGGCGAAAAATTAAAATTTTTTTATTGCTCTAAAAGGGTTTCTGTCTCATTAAGCACGTCAGACAGATTACGTACATGTATAATTTGTTGACGAACGACCATTTCTTTGCGTAGAGAGCCGTTTTTCGGGCGAGTGAGATATGTTTGAAAATCACATTTTCGACGACCCCGGGGTCGTCTTTTTTGGCGAAAAATTAAAATTTTTTTATTGCGCTAAAAGGGTGGATGCCTCATTAAGCAAGTCATACAGATTACGTACATGTATAATTTGTTGACGAACGACCATCACTTTGGTGTAGAGAGCCGTTTTTCGGGCGAGTGAGATATGTTTGAAAATCACATTTTGGACGACCCCGGGGTCGTCTTTTATGGCGAAAAATTAAAATTTTTTTATTGCGCTAAAAGGGTGGCTGTCTCATTAAGCAAGTCATACAGATTACGTACATGCATAATTTGTTGACGAACGACCATTACTTTGGTGTAGAGAACCGTTTTTCGGGCGAGTGAGATATGTTTGAAAATCACATTTTGGACGACCCCGGGGTCGTCTTTTTGGGCGAAAAATTAAAATTTTTTTATTGCGCTAAAAGGGTGGCTGTCTCATTAAGCAAGTCATACAGATTACGTACATGTATAATTTGTTGACGAACGACCATTACTTTAGTGTAGAGAGCCGTTACTCGGGCAAGTGAAATAGGTTTGAAAATCACATTTTCGACGACCCCGGGGTCGTCTTTTTTGGCGAAAAATGAAAATTTTTTTATTGCGGTAAAAGGGTGGCTGCCTCATTAAGCAAGTCATACAGATTACGTACATGTATAATTTGTTGACGAACGACCATTACTTTGGTGTAGAGAGCCGTTTTTCGGGCGAGGGAGATATGTTTGAAAATCACATTTTCGACGACCCCGGGGTCGTCTTTTTTGGCGAAAAATTAAAATTTTTTTATTGCGGTAAAAGGGTGGCTGCCTCATTAAGCAAGTCATACAGATTACGTACATGTATAATTTGTTGACGAACGACCATTACTTTTGTGTAGAGAGCCGTTTTTCGGGCGAGTGAGATATGTTTGAAAATCACATTTTGGACGACCCCGGGGTCGTCTTTTTTGGCGAAAAATTAAAATTTTTTTATTGCGCTAAAAGGGTGGCTGTCTCATTAAGCAAGTCATACAGATTACGTACATGCATAATTTGTTGACGAACGACCATTACTTTGGTGTAGAGAGCCGTTTTTCGGGCGAGTGAGATATGTTTGAAAATAACATTTTCGACGACCCTGGGGTCGTCTTTTTTGGCGAAAAATTAAAATTTTTTTATTGCTCTAAAAGGGTGGCTGTGTCATTAAGCAAGTCATACAGATTACGTACATGTATAATTTGTTGACTAACGACCATTATTTTGGTGTAGAGAGCCGTTCTTCGGGCGAGTGAAATAGGTTTGAAAATCACATTTTCGACGACCCCGGGGTTGTCTTTTTTGGCGAAAAATGAAATTTTTTTTATTGCGCTAAAATGGTGGCTGTCTCATTAAGCAAGTCATACAGATTACGTACATGTATAATTTGTTGACGAACGACCATTATTTTGGTGTAGAGAGCCGTTTTTCGGGCGAGTGAAATATGTTTGAAAATCACATTTTGGACGACCCCGGGGTCGTCTTTTTTGGCGAAAAATTAAAATTTTTTTATTGCGCTAAAAGGGTGGCTGTGTCATTAAGCAAGTCATACAGATTACGTACATGTATAATTTGTTGACGAACGACCATTACTTTAGTGTAGAGAGCCGTTTCTCGGGCAAGTGAAATAGGTTTGAAAATCACATTTTGGACGACCCCGGGGTCGTCTTTTTTGGCGAAAAATTAAAATTTTTTTATTGCGCTAAAAGGGTGGCTGTGTCATTAAGCAAGTCATGCAGATTACGTACATGTATAATTTGTTGATGAACGACCATTATTTTGGTGTAGAGAGCCGTTTTTCGGGCGAGTGAGATATGTTTGAAAATCACATCTTCGATGACCCCGGGGTCGTCTTTTTTGGCGAAAAATTAAAATTTTTTTATTGCGCTAAAAGGGTGGCTGTGTCATTAAGCAAGTCATACAGATTACGTACATATATAATTTGTTGACGAACGACCATTACTTTAGTGTAGAGAGCCGTTTCCCGGGCAAGTGAAATAGGTTTGAAAATCACATTTTCGACGACCCCGGGGTCGTCTTTTTTGGCGAAAAATGAAAATTTTTTTATTGCGCTAAAAGGGTGGCTGTGTCATTAAGCAAGTCATGCAGATTACGTACATGTATAATTTGTTGATGAACGACCATTATTTTGGTGTAGAGAGCCGTTTTTCGGGCGAGTAAGATATGTTTGAAAATCACTTTTTCGACGACCCCGGATTCGTCTTTTTTGGAGAAAAATGAAAATTTTTTTATTGCGCTAAAAGGGTGGCTGTCTCATTAAGCAAGTTATACAGATTACGTACATGTATAATTTGTTGACGAATGACCAATTCTTTGGTGTAGAGAGCCGTTTCTCGGGCAAGTGATATAGGTTTGAAAATCACATTGTCGACGACCCCGGGGTCGTCTTTTTTGGCGAAAAATGAAAATTTTTTTATTGCGCTAAAAGGGTGGCTGTCTCATTAAGCACGTCATACAGATTACGTACACGTATAATTTGTTGACGAACGACCATTACTTTGGTGTAGAGAGCCGTTTCTCGGGCGAGTGAGATATGTTTGAAAATCACATTTTCGATGACCCCGGGGTCGTCTTTTTGGCGAAAAATTAAAATTTTTTTATTGCGCTAAAAGGGTTTCTGTCTCATTAAGCAAGTCATACAGATTACGTACATGTATAATTTGTTGATGAACGACCATTATTTTGGTGTAGAGAGCCGTTTTTCGGGCGAGTGAGATATGTTTGAAAATCACATTTTCGATGACCCCGGGGTCGTCTTTTTTGGCGAAAAATGAAAATTTTTTTATTGCGCTAAAAGGGTGGCTGTCTCATTAAGCAAGTCATACAGATTACGTACATGTATAATTTGTTGATGAACGACCATTATTTTGGTGTAGAGAGCCGTTTTTCGGGCGAGTGAGATATGTTTGAAAATCACATTTTCGACGACCCCGGGGTCGTCTTTTTTGGCGAAAAATTAAAATTTTTTTATTGCGCTAAAAGGGTGGCTGTGTCATTAAGCAAGTCATACAGATTACGTACGTGTATAATTTGTTGACGAACGACCATTACTTTAGTGTAGAGAGCCGTTTCTCGGGCAAGTGAAATAGGTTTGAAAATCACATTTTCGACGACCCCGGGTTTGTCTTTTTTGGCGAAAAATGAAATTTTTTTTATTGCGTTAAAATGGTGGCTGTCTCATTAAGCAAGTCATACAGATTACGTACATGTATAATTTGTTGATGAACGACCATTATTTTGGTGTAGAAAGCCGTTTTTCGGGCGAGTGAGATATGTTTGAAAATCACATTTTCGATGACCCCGGGGTCGTCTTTTTTGGCGAAAAATTAAAATTTTTTTATTGCGCTAAAAGGGTGGCTGTCTCATTAAGCAAGTCATACTGATTACGAGCATGTATAATTTGTTGACGAACGACCATTACTTTGGTGTAGAGAGCCGTTTTTCGGGCGAGTGAGATATGTTTGAAAATCACATTTTCGATGACCCCGGGGTCGTCTTTTTTGGCGAAAAATGAAAATTTTTTTATTGCTCTAAAAGGGTGGCTGTCTCATTAAGCAAGTCATACAGATTACGTACATGCATAATTTGTTAACGAACGACCATTACTTTGGTGTAGAGAGCCGTTTTTCGGGCGAGTGAGATATGTTTGAAAATCACATTTTCGATGACCCCGGGTTTGTCTTTTTTGGCGAAAAATGAAATTTTTTTTATTGCGTTAAAATGGTGGCTGTCTCATTAAGCAAGTCATACAGATTACGTACATGTATAATTTGTTGATGAACGACCATTATTTTGGTGTAGAAAGCCGTTTTTCGGGCGAGTGAGATATGTTTGAAAATCACATTTTCGATGACCCCGGGGTCGTCTTTTTTGGCGAAAAATTAAAATTTTTTTATTGCGCTAAAAGGGTGGCTGTCTCATTAAGCAAGTCATACTGATTACGTGCATGTATAATTTGTTGACGAACGACCATTACTTTGGTGTAGAGAGCCGTTTTTCGGGCGAGTGAGATATGTTTGAAAATCACATTTTGGACGACCCCGGGGTCGTCTTTTTTGGCGAAAAATTAAAATTTTTTTATTGCGCTAAAAGGGTTTCTGTCTCATTAAGCAAGTCATACAGATTACGTACATGTATAATTTGTTGATGAACGACCATTATTTTGGTGTAGAGAGCCCTTTTTCGGGCGAGTGAGATATGTTTGAAAATCACATTTTCGATGACCCCGGGGTCGTCTTTTTTGGCGAAAAATGAAAATTTTTTTATTGCGCTAAAAGGGTGGCTGTCTCAGCAAGGCAGACAGATTACGTACATGTATAATTTGTTTTCGAACGACCATTACTTTGGTGTAGAGAGCCGTTTTTCGGGCAAGTGAGATATGTTTGAAAATCACATTTTCGACGACCCCGGGGTCGTCTTTTTTGCCGAAAAATTAAAATTTTTTTATTGCGGTAAAAGGGTGGCTGCCTCATTAAGCAAGTCATACAGATTACGTACATGTATAATTTGTTGACGAACGACCATTACTTTGGTGTAGAGAGCCGTTTTTCGGGCGAGTGAGATATGTTTGAAAATCACATTTTGGACGACCCCGGGGTCGTCTTTTTTGGCGAAAAATTAAAATTTTTTTATTGCGGTAAAAGGGTGGCTGCCTCATTAAGCAAGTCATACAGATTACGTACATGTATAATTTGTTGATGAACGACCATTATTTTGGTGTAGAGAGCCGTTTTTCGGGCGAGTGAGATATGTTTGAAAATCACATTTTCGATGACCCCGGGGTCGTCTTTTTTGGCGAAAAATTAAAATTTTTTTATTGCGCTAAAAGGGTGGCTGTGTCATTAAGCAAGTCATACAGATTACGTACATGTATAATTTGTTGACGAACGACCATTACTTTAGTGTAGAGAGCCGTTTCCCGGGCAAGTGAAATAGGTTTGAAAATCACATTTTCGACGACCCCGGGGTCGTCTTTTTTAGCGAAAAATGAAAATTTTTTTATTGCGCTAAAAGGGTGGCTGTCTCATTAAGCAAGTCATACAGATTACGTACATGTATAATTTGTTGACGAACGACCATTACTTTGGTGTAGAGAGCCGTTTCTCGGGCGAGTGAGATATGTTTGAAAATCACATTTTCGACGACCCCGGGGTCGTCTTTTTTGGCGAAAAATGAAAATTTTTTTATTGCGGTAAAAGGGTGGCTGCCTCATTAAGCAAGTCATACAGATTACGTACATGTATAATTTGTTGACGAACGACCATTACTTTGGTGTAGAGAGCCGTTTTTCGGGCGAGTGAGATATGTTTGAAAATCACATTTTCGACGACCCCGGGGTCGTCTTTTTTGGGGAAAATTTAAAATTTTTTTATTGCGCTAAAAGGGTGGCTGTCTCATTAAGAAAGTCATACAGATTACGTATATGTATAATTTGTTGACGAACGACCATTACTTTGGTGTAGAGAGCCGTTTTTCGGGCGAGTGAGATATGTTTGAAAATCACATTTTGGACGACCCCGGGGTCGTCTTTTTTGGCGAAAAATTAAAATTTTTTTATTGCGCTAAAAGGGTTTCTGTCTCATTAAGCAAGTCATACAGATTACGTACATGTATAATTTGTTGATGAACGACCATTATTTTGGTGTAGAGAGCCGTTTTTCGGGCGAGTGAGATATGTTTGAAAATCACATTTTCGATGACCCCGGGGTCGTCATTTTTGGCGAAAAATTAAAATTTTTTTATTGCGCTAAAAGGGTTTCTGTCTCATTAAGCAAGTCATACAGATTACGTACATGTATAATTTGTTGATGAACGACCATTATTTTGGTGTAGAGAGCCGTTTTTCGGCCGAGAGAGATATGTTCGAAAATCACATTTTCGATGACCCCGGGGTCGTCTTTTTTGGCGAAAAATTAAAATTTTTTTATTGCGCTAAAAGGGTGGCTGTCTCATTAAGCAAGTCATACAGATTACGTACATGTATAATTTGTTGATGAACGACCATTATTTTGGTGTAGAGAGCCGTTTTTCGGGCGAGTGAGATATGTTTGAAAATCACATTTTCGACGACCCCGGGGTCGTCTTTTTTGGCGAAAAATTAAAATTTTTTTATTGCGGTAAAAAGGTGGCTGCCTCATTAAGCAAGTCATACAGATTACGTACATGTATAATTTGTTGACGAACGACCATTACTTTGGTGTAGAGAGCCGTTTTTCGGGCGAGTGCGATATGTTTGAAAATCACATTTTGGACGACGCCGGGGTCGTCGTTTTTGGTGAAAAATTAAAATTTTTTTATTGCGCTAAAAGGGTTTCTGTCTCATTTAGCAAGTCATACAGATTACGTACATGTATAATTTGTTGATGAACGACCATTATTTTGGTGTAGAGAGCCGTTTTTCGGGCGAGTGAGATATGTTTGAAAATCACATTTTCGATGACCCCGGGGTCGTCTTTTTTTTCGAAAAATTAAAATTTTTTTATTGCGCTAAAAGGGAGGCTGTCTCATTAAGCAAGTCATACTGATTACGTGCATGTATAATTTGTTGACGAACGACAATTACTTTGGTGTAGAGAGCCGTTTTTCGGGCGAGTGAGATATGTTTGAAAATCACATTTTCGATGACCCCGGGGTCGTCTTTTTTGGCGAAAAATGAAAATTTTTTTATTGCGCTAAAAGGGTGGCTGTGTCATTAAGCAAGTCATACAGATTACGTACGTGTATAATTTGTTGACGAACGACCATTACTTTAGTGTAGAGAGCCGTTTCTCGGGCAAGTGAAATAGGTTTGAAAATCACATTTTCGACGACCCCGGGTTTGTCTTTTTTGGCGAAAAATGAAATTTTTTTTATTGCGTTAAAATGGTGGCTGTCTCATAAAGCAAGTCATACAGATTACGTACATGTATAATTTGTTGATGAACGACCATTATTTTGGTGTAGAAAGCCGTTTTTCGGGCGTGTGAGATATGTTTGAAAATCACATTTTCGACGACCCCGGGGTCGTCTTTTTTGGCGAAAAATGAAAATTTTTTTATTGCTCTAAAAGGGTGGCTGTGTCATTAAGCAAGTCATAGAGATTACGTACATGTATAATTTGTTGACGAACGACCATTACTTTGGTGTAGAGAGCCGTTTTTCGGGCGAGTGAGATATGTTTGAAAATCACATTTTGGACGACCCCGGGGTCGTCTTTTTTGGCGAAAAATTAAAATTTTTTTATTGCGCTAAAATTGTTTCTGTCTCATTAAGCAAGTCATACAGATTACGTACATGTATAATTTGTTGATGAACGACCATTATTTTGGTGTAGAGAGCCGTTTTTCGGGCGAGTGAGATATGTTTGAACATCACATTTTCGATGACCCCGGGGTCGTCTTTTTTCGCGAAAAATTAAAATTTTTTTATTGCGCTAAAAGGGTGGCTGTCTCATTAAGCAAGTCATACAGATTACGTACATGTATAATTTGTTGATGAACGACCATTATTTTGGTGTAGAGAGCCGTTTTTCGGGCGTGTGAGATATGTTTGAAAATCACATTTTCGACGACCCCGGGGTCGTCTTTTTTGGCGAAAAATTAAAATTTTTTTATTGCGGTAAAAGGGTGGCTGCCTCATTAAGCAAGTCATACAGATTACGTACATGTATAATTTGTTGACGAACGACCATTACTTTGGTGTAGAGAGCCGTTTCTCGGGCAAGTGAAATAGGTTTGAAAATCACATTTTCGACGACCCCGGGGTCGTCTTTTTTGGCGAAAAATTAAAATTTTTTTATTGCGGTAAAAGGGTGGCTGCCTCATTAAGCAAGTCATACAGATTACGTACATGTATAATTTGTTGATGAACGACCATTATTTTGGTGTAGAGAGCCGTTTTTCGGGCGAGTGAGATATGTTTGAAAATCACATTTTCGATGACCCCGGGGTCGTCTTTTTTGGCGAAAAATTTAAATTTTTTTATTGCGCTAAAAGGGTGGCTGTGTCATTAAGCAAGTCATACAGATTACGTACATGTATAATTTGTTGACGAACGACCATTACTTTAGTGTAGAGAGCCGTTTCCCGGGCAAGTGAAATAGGTTTGAAAATCACATTTTCGACGACCCCGGGGTCGTCTTTTTTAGCGAAAAATGAAAATTTTTTTATTGCGCTAAAAGGGTGGCTGTCTCATTAAGCAAGTCATACAGATTACGTACATGTATAATTTGTTGACGAACGACCATTACTTTGGTGTAGAGAGCCGTTTTTCGGGCGAATGAGATATGTTTGAAAATCACATTTTCGACGACCCCGGGGTCGTCTTTTTTGGGGAAAAATTAAAATTTTTTTATTGCGCTAAAAGGGTGGCTGCCTCATTAAGCAAGTCATACAGATTACGTACATGTATAATTTGTTGACGAACGACCATTACTTTGGTGTAGAGAGCCGTTTTTCGGGCGAGTGAGATATGTTTGAAAATCACATTTTCGACGACCCCGGGGTCGTCTTTTTTGGGGAAAAATTAAAATTTTTTTATTGCGCTAAAAGGGTGGCTGTCTCATTAAGAAAGTCATACAGATTACGTATATGTATAATTTGTTGACGAACGACCATTACTTTGGTGTAGAGAGCCGTTTTTCGGGCGAGTGAGATATGTTTGAAAATCACATTTTGGACGACCCCGGGGTCGTCTTTTTTGGCGAAAAATTAAAATTTTTTTATTGCGCTAAAAGGGTTTCTGTCTCATTAAGCAAGTCATACAGATTACGTACATGTATAATTTGTTGATGAACGACCATTATTTTGGTGTAGAGAGCCGTTTTTCGGGCGAGTGAGATATGTTTAAAAATCACATTTTCGATGACCCCGGGGTCGTCTTTTTTGGCGAAAAATTAAAATTTTTTTATTGCGCTAAAAGGGTGGCTGTCTCATTAAGCAAGTCATACTGATTACGTGCATGTATAATTTGTTGACGAACGACCATTACTTTGGTGTAGAGAGCCGTTTTTCGGGCGAGTGAGATATGTTTGAAAATCACATTTTCGATGACCCCGGGGTCGTCTTTTTTGGCGAAAAATTAAAATTTTTTTATTGCGCTAAAAGGGTGGCTGTGTCATTAAGCAAGTCATACAGATTACGTACATGTATAATTTGTTGACGAACGACCATTACTTTAGTGTAGAGAGCCGTTTCTCGGGCAAGTGAAATAGGTTTGAAAATCACATTTTCGACGACCTCGGGGTTGTCTTTTTTGGCGAAAAATGAAATTTTTTTATTGCGCTAAAATGGTGGCTGTCTCATTAAGCAAGTCATACAGATTACGTACATGTATAATTTGTTGATGAACGACCATTATTTTGGTGTAGAGAGCCGTTTTTCGGGCGTGTGAGATATGTTTGAAAATCACATTTTCGACGACCCCGGGGTCGTCTTTTTTGGCGAAAAATGAAAATTTTTTTATTGCTCTAAAAGGGTGGCTGTGTCATTAAGCAAGTCATAGAGATTACGTACATGTATAATTTGTTGACGAACGACCATTACTTTGGTGTAGAGAGCCGTTTTTCGGGCGAGTGAGATATGTTTGAAAATCACATTTTCGACGACCCCGGGGTCGTCTTTTTTGGCGAAAAATTAAAATTTTTTTATTGCGCTAAAAGGGTTTCTGTCTCATTAAGCAAGTCATACAGATTACGTACATGTATAATTTGTTGATGAACGACCATTATTTTGGTGTAGAGAGCCGTTTTTCGGGCGAGTGAGATATGTTTGAAAATCACATTTTCGATGACCCCGGGGTCGTCTTTTTTGGCGAAAAATTAAATTTTTTTTATTGCGCTAAAAGGGTGGCTGTCTCATTAAGCAAGTCATACAGATTACGTACATGTATAATTTGTTGATGAACGACCATTATTTTGGTGTAGAGAGCCGTTTTTCGGGCGTGTGAGATATGATTGAAAATCACATTTTCGACGACCCCGGGGTCGTCTTTTTTGGCGAAAAATTAAAATTTTTTTATTGCGGTAAAAGGGTGGCTGCCTCATTAAGCAAGTCATACAGATTACGTACATGTATAATTTGTTGACGAACGACCATTACTTTGGTGTAGAGAGCCGTTTTTCGGGCGAGTGAGATATGTTTGAAAATCACATTTTCGACGACCCCGGGGTCGTCTTTTTTGGCGAAAAATTAAAATTTTTTTATTGCGCTAAAAGGGTTTCTGTCTCATTAAGCAAGTCATACAGATTACGTACATGTATAATTTGTTGATGAACGACCATTATTTTGGTGTAGAGAGCCGTTTTTCGGGCGAGTGAGATATGTTTGAAAATCACATTTTCGATGACCCCGGGGTCGTCTTTTTTGGCGAAAAATTAAAATTTTTTTATTGCGCTAAAAGGGTGGCTGTCTCATTAAGCAAGTCATACAGATTACGTACATGTATAATTTGTTGACGAACGACCATTACTTTAGTGTAGAGAGCCGTTTCCCGGGCAAGTGAAATAGGTTTGAAAATCACATTTTCGACGACCCCGGGGTCGTCTTTTTTAGCGAAAAATGAAAATTTTTTTATTGCGCTAAAAGGGTGGCTGTCTCATTAAGCAAGTCATACAGATTACGTACATGTATAATTTGTTGACGAACGACCATTACTTTGGTGTAGAGAGCCGTTTTTCGGGCGAGTGAGATATGTTTGAAAATCACATTTTCGACGACCCCGGGGTCGTCTTTTTTGGCGAAAAATGAAAATTTTTTTATTGCGGTAAAAGGGTGGCTGCCTCGTTAAGCAAGTCATACAGATTACGTACATGTATAATTTGTTGACGAACGACCATTACTTTGGTGTAGAGAGCCGTTTTTCGGGCGAGTGAGATATGTTTGAAAATCACATTTTCGACGACCCCGGGGTCGTCTTTTTTGGGGAAAAATTAAAATTTTTTTATTGCGCTACAAGGGTGGCTGTCTCATTAAGAAAGTCATGCAGATTACGTATATGTATAATTTGTTGACGAACGACCATTACTTTGGTGTAGAGAGCCGTTTTTCGGGCGAGTGAGATATGTTTGAAAATCACATTTTCGGCGACCCCGAGGTCGTGTTTTTTGGCGAAAAATTGGTGGTTGTCTCATTAAGCAATTCATACAGATTATGTGCATGTATAATTTGTTCACGAGCGACCATTACTCTGGTGTAGCGATCCGTTTTTCGGGCGAGTGAGATATGTTTGAAAATCACATTTTCGACGACCCCGGGGTCGTCTTTTTTGGCGAAAAATTAAAATTTTTTTATTGCGCTAAAAGGGTGGCTGTCTCATTAAGAAAGTCATACAGATTACGTATAAGTATAATTTGTTGACGAACGACCATTACTTTGGTGTAGAGAGCCGTTTTTCGGGCGAGTGAGATATGTTTGAAAATCACATTTTGGACGACCCCGGGGTCGTCTTTTTTGGCGAAAAATTAAAATTTTTTTATTGCGGTAAAAGGGTGGCTGCCTCATTAAGCAAGTCATACAGATTACGTACATGTATAATTTGTTGACGAATGACCAATTCTTTGGTGTAGAGAGCCGTTTCTCGGGCAAGTGATATAGGTTTGAAAATCACATTGTCGACGACCCCGGGGTCGTCTTTTTTGGCGAAAAATGAAAATTTTTTTATTGCGCTAAAAGGGTGGCTGTCTCATTAAGCACGTCATACAGATTACGTACACGTATAATTTGTTGACGAACGACCATTACTTTGGTGTAGAGAGCCGTTTTTCGGGCGAGTGAGATATGTTTGAAAATCACATTTTCGATGACCCCGGGGTCGTCTTTTTGGCGAAAAATTAAAATTTTTTTATTGCGCTAAAAGGGTTTCTGTCTCATTAAGCAAGTCATACAGATTACGTACATGTATAATTTGTTGATGAACGACCATTATTTTGGTGTAGAGAGCCGTTTTTCGGGCGAGTGAGATATGTTTGAAAATCACATTTTCGATGACCCCGGGGTCGTCTTTTTTGGCGAAAAATGAAAATTTTTTTATTGCGCTAAAAGGGTGGCTGTCTCATTAAGCAAGTCATACAGATTACGTACATGTATAATTTGTTGATGAACGACCATTATTTTGGTGTAGAGAGCCGTTTTTCGGGCGAGTGAGATATGTTTGAAAATCACATTTTCGACGACCCCGGGGTCGTCTTTTTTGGCGAAAAATTAAAATTTTTTTATTGCGCTAAAAGGGTTTCTGTCTCATTAAGCAAGTCATACAGATTACGTACATGTATAATTTGTTGATGAACGACCATTATTTTGGTGTAGAGAGCCGTTTTTCGGGCGAGTGAGATATGTTTGAAAATCACATTTTCGACGACCCCGGGGTCGTGATTTTTGGCGAAAAATTAAAATTTTTTTATTGCGCTAAAAGGGTGGCTGTGTCACTAAGGAAGTCATACAGATTACGTACATGTATAATTTGTTGACGAACGACCATTACTTTGGTGTAGAGAGCCGTTTTCCGGGCGAGTGAGATATGTTTGAAAATCACATTTTCGACGACCCCGGGGTCGTGTTTTTTGGCGAAAAATGAAAATTTTTTTATTGCTCTAAAAGGGAGGCTGTCTCATTAAGCAAGTCATACAGATTACGTATATGTATAATTTGTTGACGAATGGCCAATGCTTTGGTGTAGAGAGCCGTTTCTCGGGCAAGTGAAATAGGTTTGAAAATTACATTTTCGACGACCCCGGGGTCGTCTTTTTTGGCGAAAAATGAAAATTTTTTATTGCTCTAAAAGTTTGGCTGTCTCATTAAGCAAGTCATACAGATTACGTACATGCATAATTTGTTGACGAACGACCATTACTTTGGTGTAGAGAGCCGTTTTTCGGGCGAGTGAGATATGTTTGAAAATCACATTTTCGACGACCCCGGGGTCGTCTTTTTTGGCGAAAAATGAAAATTTTTTTATTGCGCTAAAAGGGTGGCTTAGTCATTAAGCAAGTCATACAGATTACGTACATGTATAATTTGTTATCGAACGACCATTACTTTGGTGTAGAGTGCCGTTTTTCGGGCGAGTGAGATATGTTTGAAAATCACGTTTTCGACGACCCCGGGGTCGTCTTTTTTGGCGAAAAATGAAAATTTTTTTATTGCGCTAAAAGGGTGGCTGTGTCATTAAGCAAGTCATACAGATTACGTATATGTATAATTTGTTGACGAACGACCATTACTTCGGTGTAGAGAGCCGTTTTTCGGGCGAGTGAGATATGTTTGAAAATCACATTTTCGACGACCCCGGGGTCGTCTTTTTTGGCGAAAAATTAAAATGTTTTTATTGCTCTAAAAGTTTGGCTGTCTCATTAAGCAAGTCATACAGATTACGTACATGCATAATTTGTTGACGAACGACCATTACTTTGGTGTAGAGAGCCGTTTTTCGGGCGAGTGAGATATGTTTGAAAATCACATTTTCGACGACTCCGGGGTCGTCTTTTTTGGCGAAAAATGAAAATTTTTTTATTGCGCTAAAAGGGTGGCTGTGTCATTAAGCAAGTCATACAGATTACGTACATGTATAATTTGTTGACGAACGACCATTACTTTGGTGTAGAGAGCCGTTTCTCGGGCAAGTGAAATAGGTTTTAAAATCACATTTTCGACGACCCCGGGGTCGTCTTTTTTGGCGAAATATTAAAATTTTTTTATTGCGCTAAAAGGGTGGTTGTCTCATTAAGCAAGTCATACAGATTACGTACATGTATAATTTGTCGACGAACGACCATTACTTTGGTGCAGAGAGCCGTTTTTCGTGCGAGTGAGATATGTTTGAAAATCACATTTTCGACGAGCCCGGGGTCGTCTTTTTTGGCGAAAAATGGAAATTTTTTTATTGCGCTAAAAGGGTGGCTGTGTCATTAAGCAAGTCATACAGATTACGTACATGTATAATTTGTTGACGAACGACCGTTACTTTGGTGTAGAGAGCCGTTTTTCAGGCGAGTGAGATATGTTTGAAAATCACATTTTCGACGACCCTGGGGTCGTCTTTTTTGGCGAAAAATTAAAATTTTTTTATTGCGCTAAAAGGGTGGCTGTGTCATTAAGCAAGTCATACAGATTACGTACATGTATAATTTGTTGACGAACGACCATTACTTTGGTGTAGAGAGCCGTTTTCCGGGCGAGTGAGATATGTTTGAAAATCACTTTTTCGACGACCCCGGGGTCGTGTTTTTTGGCGAAAAATGAAAATTTTTTTATTGCTCTAAAAGGGTGGCTGTCTCATTAAGCAAGTCATACAGATTACGTACATGTATAATTTGTTGACGAACGACCATTACTTTGGTGTAGAGAGCCGTTTTTCGGGCGAGTGAGATATGTTTGAAAATCACATTTTCGACGACCCCGGGGTCGTCTTTTTTGGCGAAAAATGAAAATTTTTTTGTTGCGCTAAAAGGGTGGCTTAGTCATTAAGCAAGTCATACAGATTACGTACATGTATAATTTGTTATCGAACGACCATTACTTTGGTGTAGAGTGCCGTTTTTCGGGCGAGTGAGATATGTTTGAAAATCACGTTTTCGACGACCCCGGGGTCGTCT
Organism: Volucella zonaria; assembly: GCA_963966105.1. Taxonomy (NCBI): domain Eukaryota; kingdom Metazoa; phylum Arthropoda; class Insecta; order Diptera; family Syrphidae; genus Volucella; species Volucella zonaria. Next base: position 68,000,885 of record OZ014533.1, read on the forward strand.
TTTTTGGCGAAAAATTAAGATTTTTTTATTGCGTTAAAAGGGTTTCTGTCTCATTAAGCAAGTCATACAGATTACGTATATGTATAATTTGTTGACGAACGACCATTACTTTGGTGTAGAGAGCCGTTTTTCGGGCGAGTGAGATATGTTTGAAAATCACATTTTCGACGACCCCGGGGTCGTCTTTTTTGGCGAAAAATTAAAATGTTTTTATTGCTCTAAAAGTTTGGCTGTCTCATTAAGCAAGTCATACAGATTACGTACATGCATAATTTGTTGACGAACGACCATTACTTTGGTGTAGAGAGCCGTTTTTCGGGCGAGTGAGATATGTTTGAAAATCACATTTTCGACGAGCCCGGGGTCGTCTTTTTTGGCGAAAAATGGAAATTTTTTTATTGCGCTAAAAGGGTGGCTGTGTCATTAAGCAAGTCATACAGATTACGTACATGTATAATTTGTTGACGAACGACCGTTACTTTGGTGTAGAGAGCCGTTTTTCAGGCGAGTGAGATATGTTTGAAAATCACATTTTCGACGACCCTGGGGTCGTATTTTTTGGCGAAAAATTAAAATTTTTTTATTGCGCTAAAAGGGTGGCTGTGTCATTAAGCAAGTCATACAGATTACGTACATGTATAATTTGTTGACGAACGACCATTACTTTGGTGTAGAGAGCCGTTTTCCGGGCGAGTGAGATATGTTTGAAAATCACATTTTCGACGACCCCGGGGTCGTGTTTTTTGGCGAAAAATGAAAATTTTTTTATTGCAGATTACGTACATGTATAATTTGTTGACGAACGACCATTACTTTGGTGTAGAGAGCCGTTTTTCGGGCGAGTGAGATATGTTTGAAAATCACATTTTCGACGACCCCGGGGTGGTCTTTTTTGGCGAAAAATGAAAATTTTTTTATTGCTCTAAAAGTTTGGCTGTCTCATTAAGCAAGTCATACAGATTACGTACATGCATAATTTGTTGACGAACGACCATTACTTTGTTGTGGAGAGCCGTTTTTCGGGCGAGTGAGATATGTTTGAAAATTACATTTTCGACGACCCCGGGGTCGTCTTTTTTGGCGAAAAATTAAAATTTTTTCATTGCGCTAAAAGGGTGGCTGTGTCATTAAGCAAGTCATACAGATTACGTATATGTATAATTTGTTGACGAATGACCAATATTTTTGTGTAGAGAGCCGTTTTTCGGGCGAGTGAGATATGTTTGAAAATCACATTTTCGACGACCCAGGGGTCGTCTTTTTTGGGGAAAAATTAAAATTTTTTTATTGCGCTAAAAGGGTGGCTGTCTCATTAAGCAAGTCATACAGATTACGTACATGTATAATTTGTGTACGAACGACCATTACTTTGGTGTAGAGAGCCGTTTTTCGGGCGAGTGAGATATGTTTGAAAATCACATTTTCGACGACCCCGGAGTCGTCTTTTTTGGCGAAAAATTAAAATTTTTTTATTGCGCTAAAAGGGTTTCTGTCTCATTAAGCAAGTCATACAGATTACGTACATGCATAATTTGTTGACGAATGACCATTACTTTGGTGTGAAGGGCCGTTTTTCGGGCGAGTGAGATATGTTTGAAAATCACATTTTCGACGACCCCGGGGTCGTTTTTTTTGGCGAAAAATTAAAATTTTTTTATTGCGCTAAAAGGGTGGTTGTCTCATTAAGCAAGTCATACAGATTACGTACATGTATAATTTGTTGACGAACGACCATTACTTTGGTGTAGAGAGCCGTTTTTCGGGCGAGTGAGATATGTTTGAAAATCACATTTTCGTCGACCACGGGGTCGTCTTTTTTGGTGAAAAATGAAAATTTTTTTATTGCGCTAAAAGGGTGGCTGTCCCATTGAGCAAGTCTTACAGATTACGTACATGTATAATTTGTTGACGAACGACCAACACTTTGGTGTAGAGAGTCGTTTCTCGGGCAAGTGAAATAGGTTTGTAAATTACATTTTCAACGACCCCGGGGTCGTCTTTTTTGGCGAAAAATGAAAATTTTTTATTGCTCTAAAAGTTTGGCTGTCTCATTAAGCAAGTCAGACAGATTACGTACATGCATAATTAATGTACGAACGACCATTACTTTGGTGTAGAGAGCCGTTTTTCGGGCGAGTGAGATATGATTGAAAATCACATTTTCGACGACCCCGGGGTCGTCTTTTTTGGCGAAAAATTAAAATTTTTTTATTGCGCTAAAAGGGTGGTTGTCTCATTAAGCAAGTCATACAGATTACGTACATGTATAATTTGTTGACGAACGACCATTACTTTGGTGCAGAGAGCCGTTTTTCGGGCGAGTGAGATATGTTTGAAAATCACATTTTCGACGACCCCGGGGTTGTCTTTTTTGGCGAAAAATGAAAATTTTTTTATTGCGCTAAAAGGGTGGCTGTGTCATTAAGCAAGTCATACAGATTACGTACATGTATAATTTGTTGACGATCGACCGTTACTTTGGTGTAGAGAGCCGTTTTTCAGGCGAGTGAGATATGTTTGAAAATCACATTTTCGACGACCCCGGGGTCGTCTTTTTTTGCGAAAAATTAAAATTTTTTTATTGCGCTAAAAGGGTTTCTGTCTCATTAAGCAAGTCATACAGATTAAGTACATGCATAATTTGTTGACGAACGACCATTACTTTGGTGTAGAGAGCCGTTTTTCGGGCGAGTGAGATATGTTTGAAAATCACATTTTCGACGACCCCGGGGTCGTCTTTTTTGGCGAAAAATTAAAATTTTTTTATGGCGCTAAAAGGGTGGCTGTGTCACTAAGCAAGTCATACAGATTACGTACATGTATAATTTGTTGACGAACGACCATTACTTTGGTGTAGAGAGCCGTTTTCCGGGCGAGTGAGATAGGTTTGAAAATTACATTTTCGACGACCCCGGGGTCGTCTTTTTTGGCGAAAAATGAAAATTTTTTATTGCTCTAAAAGTTTGGCTGTCTCATTAAGCAAGTCATACAGATTACGTACATGCATAATTTGTTGACGAACGACCATTACTTTGGTGTAGAGAGCCGTTTTTCGGGCGAGTGAGATATGTTTGAAAATCACATTTTCGACGACCCCGGGGTCGTCTTTTTTGGCGTAAAATGAAAATTTTTTTATTGCGCTAAAAGGGTGGCTTAGTCATTAAGCAAGTCATACAGATTACGTACATGTATAATTTGTTATCGAACGACCATTACTTTGGTGTAGAGTGCCGTTTTTCGGGCGAGTGAGATATGTTTGAAAATCACGTTTTCGACGACCCCGGGGTCGTCTTTTTTGGCGAAAAATTAAGATTTTTTTATTGCGTTAAAAGGGTTTCTGTCTCATTAAGCAAGTCATACAGATTACGTATATGTATAATTTGTTGACGAACGACCATTACTTTGGTGTAGAGAGCCGTTTTTCGGGCGAGTGAGATATGTTTGAAAATCACATTTTCGACGACCCCGGGGTCGTCTTTTTTGGCGAAAAATTAAAATGTTTTTATTGCTCTAAAAGTTTGGCTGTCTCATTAAGCAAGTCATACAGATTACGTACATGTATAATTTGTTATCGAACGACCATTACTTTGGTGTAGAGTGCCGTTTTTCGGGCGAGTGAGATATGTTTGAAAATCACGTTTTCGACGACCCCGGGGTCGTCTTTTTTGGCGAAAAATTAAGATTTTTTTATTGCGTTAAAAGGGTTTCTGTCTCATTAAGCAAGTCATACAGATTACGTATATGTATAATTTGTTGACGAACGACCATTACTTTGGTGTAGAGAGCCGTTTTTCGGGCGAGTGAGATATGTTTGAAAATCACATTTTCGACGACCCCGGGGTCGTCTTTTTTGGCAAAAAATTAAAATGTTTTTATTGCTCTAAAAGTTTGGCTGTCTCATTAAGCAAGTCATACAGATTACGTACATGTATAATTTGTTGACGAACGACCATTACTTTGGTGTAGAGAGCCGTTTCTCGGGCAAGTGAAATAGGTTTTAAAATCACATTTTCGACGACCCCGGGGTCGTCTTTTTTGACGAAATATTAAAATTTTTTTATTGCGCTAAAAGGGTGGTTGTCTCATTAAGCAAGTCATACAGATTACGTACATGTATAATTTGTTGACGAACGACCATTACTTTGGTGCAGAGAGCCGTTTTTCGTGCGAGTGAGATATGTTTGAAAATCACATTTTCGACGAGCCCGGGGTCGTCTTTTTTGGCGAAAAATGGAAATTTTTTTATTGCGCTAAAAGGGTGGCTGTGTCATTAAGCAAGTCATACAGATTACGTTCATGTATAATTTGTTGACGAACGACCGTTACTTTGGTGTAGAGAGCCGTTTTTCAGGCGAGTGAGATATGTTTGAAAATCACATTTTCGATGACCCCGGGGTCGTCTTTTTTGGCGAAAAATGAAAATTTTTTTATTGCGCTAAAAGGGTGGCTGTGTCATTAAGCAAGTCATACAGATTACGTACATGTATAATTTGTTGACGAACGACCATTACTTTGGTGTAGAGAGCCGTTTCTCGGGCAAGTGAAATAGGTTTTAAAATCACATTTTCGACGACCCCGGGGTCGTCTTTTTTGGCGAAATATTAAAATTTTTTTATTACGCTAAAAGGGTGGTTGTCTCATTAAGCAAGTCATACAGATTACGTACATGTATAATTTGTTGACGAACGACCATTACTTTGGTGCAGAGAGCCGTTTTTCGTGCGAGTGAGATATGTTTGAAAATCACATTTTCGACGAGCCCGGGGTCGTCTTTTTTGGCGAAAAATGGAAATTTTTTTATTGCGCTAAAAGGGTGGCTGTGTCATTAAGCAAGTCGTACAGATTACGTACATGTATAATTTGTTGACGAACGACCGTTACTTTGGTGTAGAGAGCCGTTTTTCAGGCGAGTGAGATATGTTTGAAAATCACATTTTCGACGACCCTGGGGTCGTCTTTTTTGGCGAAAAATTAAAATATTTTTATTGCGCTAAAACTGTGGCTGTGTCATTAAGCAAGTCATACAGATTACGTACATGTATAATTTGTTGACGAACGACCATTACTTTGGTGTAGAGAGCCGTTTTCCGGGCGAGTGAGATATGTTTGAAAATCACATTTTCGACGACCCCGGGGTGGTGTTTTTTGGCGAAAAATGAAAATTTTTTTATTGCTCTAAAAGGGTGGCTGTCTCATTAAGCAAGTCATACAGATTACGTACATGTATAATTTGTTGACGAACGACCATTACTTTGGTGTAGAGAGCCGTTTTTCGGGCGAGTGAGATATGTTTGAAAATCACATTTTCGATGACCCCGGGGTCGTCCTTTTTGGCGAAAAATGAAAATTTTTTTATTGCGCTTAAAGGGTGGCTGTGTCATTAAGCAAGTCATACAGATTACGTACATGTATAATTTGTTGACGAACGACCATTACTTTGGTGTAGAGAGCCGTTTCTCATGGAAGTGAATTAGGTTTGAAAATCACATTTTCGACGACCCCGGGGTCGTCTTTTTTGGCGAAAAATGAAAATTTTTTTATTGCGCTAAAAGGGTGGCTGTGTCACTAAGCAAGTCATACGACCCCGGGGTCGTCTTTTTTGGCGAAAAATTAAGATTTTTTTATTGCGTTAAAAGGGTTTCTGTCTCATTAAGCAAGTTATACAGATTACGTGTATGTATAATTTGTTGACGAACGACCATTACTTTGGTGTAGAGAGCCGTTTTTCGGGCGAGTGAGATATGTTTGAAAATCACATTTTCGACGACCCCGGGGTCGTCTTTTTTGGCGAAAAATTAAAATTTTTTTATTGCGCTAAAAGGGTGGCTGTCTCATTAAGCAAGCCATACAGATTACGTACATGTATAATTTGTTGACGAACGACCATTACTTTGGTGTAGAGAGCCGTTTTTCGGGCGAGTGAGATATGTTTGAAAATCACATTTTCGACGACCCCGGGGTGGTCTTTTTTGGCGAAAAATGAAAATTTTTTTATTGCTCTAAAAGTTTGGCTGTCTCATTAAGCAAGTCATACAGATTACGTACATGCATAATTTGTTGACGAACGACCATTACTTTGGTGTAGAGAGCCGTTTTTCGGGGGAGTGAGATATGTTTGAAAATTACATTTTCGACGACCCCGGGGTCGTCTTTTTTAGCGAAAAATGAAAATTTTTTTATTGCGCTAAAAGGGTGGCTGTGTCACTAAGCAAGTCATACGACCCCGGGGTCGTCTTTTTTGGCGAAAAATTAAAATTTTTTTATTGCGCTAAAAGGGTGGCTGTGTCATTAAGCAAGTCATACAGATTACGTACATGTATAATTTGTTGACGAACGACCATTACTTTGGTGTAGAGAGCCGTTTTTCGGGCGAGTGAGATATGTTTGAAAATCACATTTTCGACGACCCCGGGGTCGTCTTTTTTGGCGAAAAATGAAAATTTTTTTATTGCGCTAAAAGGGTGGCTGTGTCACTAAGCAAGTCATACGACCCCGGGGTCGTCTTTTTTGGCGAAAAATTAAGATTTTTTTATTGCGTTAAAAGGGTTTCTGTCTCATTAAGCAAGTCATACAGATTACGTATATGTATAATTTGTTGACGAACGACCATTACTTTGGTGTAGAGAGCCGTTTTTCGGGCGAGTGAGATATGTTTGAAAATCACATTTTCGACGACCCCGGGGTCGTCTTTTTTGGCGAAAAATTAAAATTTTTTTATTGCGCTAAAAGGGTGGCTGTCTCATTAAGCAAGCCATACAGATTACGTACATGTATAATTTGTTGACGAACGACCATTACTTTGGTGTAGAGAGCCGTTTTTCGGGCGAGTGAGATATGTTTGAAAATCACATTTTCGTCGACCCCGGGGTGGTCTTTTTTGGCGCAATAAAAAATTTTTTATTGCGCTAAAAGGGTGGCTGTGTCATTAAGCAAGTCATACAGATTACGTACATGTATAATTTGTTGACGAACGACCATTACTTTGGTGTAGAGGGCCGATTTTCGGGCGAGTGAGATATGTTTGAAAATCACATTTTCGACGACCCCGGGGTGGTCTTTTTTGGCGAAAAATGAAAATTTTTTTATTGCTCTAAAAGTTTGGCTGTCTCATTAAGCAAGTCATACAGATTACGTACATGCATAATTTGTTGACGAACGACCATTACTTTGGTGTAGAGAGCCGTTTTTCGGGCGAGTGAGATATGTTTGAAAATTACATTTTCGACGACCCCGGGGTCGTCTTTTTTGGCGAAAAATGAAAATTTTTTTATTGCGCTAAAAGGGTGGCTGTGTCACTAAGCAAGTCATACGACCCCGGGGTCGTCTTTATTGGCGAAAAATTAAGATTTTTTTATTGCGTTAAAAGGGTTTCTGTCTCATTAAGCAAGCCATACAGATTACGTACATGTATAATTTGTTGACGAACGACCATTACTTTGGTGTAGAGAGCCGTTTTTCGGGCGAGTGAGATATGTTTGAAAATCACATTTTCGTCGACCACGGGGTCGTCTTTTTTGGTGAAAAATGAAAATTTTTTTATTGCGCTAAAAGGGTGGCTGTCCCATTAAGCAAGTCTTACAGATTACGTACATGTACAATTTGTTGACGAACGACCAACACTTTGGTGTAGAGAGTCGTTTCTCGGGCAAGTGAAATAGGTTTGTAAATTACATTTTCAACGACCCCGGGGTCGTCTTTTTTGGCGAAAAATGAAAATTTTTTATTGCTCTAAAAGTTTGGCTGTCTCATTAAGCAAGTCAGACAGATTACGTACATGCATAATTTATGTACGAACGACCATTACTTTGGTGTAGAGAGCCGTTTTTCGGGCGAGTGAGATATGTTTGAAAATCACATTTTCGACGACCCCGGGGTCGTCTTTTTTGGCGAAAAATTAAAATTTTTTTATTGCGCGAAAAGGGTGGTTGTCTCATTAAGCAAGTCATACAGATTACGTACATGTATAATTTGTAGCCGAACGACCATTACTTTGGTGCAGAGAGCCGTTTTTCGGGCGAGTGAGATATGTTTGAAAATCACATTTTCGACGACCCCGGGGTTGTCTTTTTTGGCGAAAAATGAAAATTTTTTTATTGCGCTAAAAGGGTGGCTGTGTCATTAAGCATGTCATACAGATTACGTACATGTATAATTTGTTGACGAACGACCGTTACTTTGGTGTAGAGAGCCGTTTTTCGGGCGAGTGAGATATGTTTGAAAATCACATTTTCGACGACCCCGGGGTCGTCTTTTTTTGCGAAAAATTAAAATTTTTTTATTGCGCTAAAAGGGTTTCTGTCTCATTAAGCAAGTCATACAGATTAAGTACATGCATAATTTGTTGACGAACGACCATTACTTTGGTGTAGAGAGCCGTTTTTCGGGCGAGTGAGATATGTTTGAAAATCACATTTTCGACGACCCCGGGGTCGTCTTTTTTGGCGAAAAATTAAAATTTTTTTATTGCGCTAAAAGGGTGGCTGTGTCACTAAGCAAGTCATACAGATTACGTACATGTATAATTTGTTGACGAACGACCATTACTTTGGTGTAGAGAGCCGTTTTCCGGGCGAGTGAGATATGTTTGAAAATCACATTTTCGACGACCCCGGGGTCGTGTTTTTTGACGAAAAATGAAAATTTTTTTATTGCTCTAAAAGGGAGGCTGTCTCATTAAGCAAGTCATACAGATTACGTATATGTATAATTTGTTGACGAATGACCAATACTTTGGTGTAGAGAGCCGTTTCTCGGGCAAGTGAAATAGGTTTGAAAATTACATTTTCGACGACCCCGGGGTCGTCTTTTTTGGCGAAAAATGAAAATTTTTTATTGCTCTAAAAGTTTGGCTGTCTCATTAAGCAAGTCATACAGATTACGTACATGCATAATTTGTTGACGAACGACCATTACTTTGGTGTAGAGAGCCGTTTTTCGGGCGAGTGAGATATGTTTGAAATTCACATTTTCGACGACCCCGGGGTCGTCTTTTTTGGCGAAAAATGAAAATTTTTTTATTGCGCTAAAAGGGTGGCTTAGACATTAAGCAAATCATACAGATTACGTACATGTATAATTTGTTATCGAACGACCATTACTTTGGTGACGAGTGCCGTTTTTCGGGCGAGTGAGATATGTTTGAAAATCACGTTTTCGACGACCCCGGGGTCGTCTTTTTTGGCGAAAAATGAAAATTTTTTTATTGCGCTAAAAGGGTGGCTTAGTCATTAAGCAAGTCATACAGATTACGTATATGTATAATTTGTTGACGAACGACCATTACTTTGGTGTAGAGAGCCGTTTTTCGGGCGAGTGAGATATGTTTGAAAATCACATTTTCGACGACCCCGGGGTCGTCGAAATTGGCGAAAAGTTAAAATGTTTTTATTGCTCTAAAAGCTTGGCTGTCTTACGTACATGCATAATTTGTTGACGAACGACCATTACTTTGATGTAGAGAGCCGTTTTTCGGGCGAGTGAGATATGTTTAAAAATCACATTTTCGACGACCCCGGGGTCGTCTTTTTTGGCGAAAAATGAAAATTTTTTTATTGCGCTAAAAGGGTGGCTGTGTCATTAAGCAAGTCATACAGATTACGTACATGTATAATTTGTTGACGAACGACCATTACTTTGGTGTAGAGAGCCGTTTCTCGGGCAAGTGAAATAGGTTTTAAAATCACATTTTCGACGACCCCGGGGTCGTCTTTTTTGGCGAAATATTAAAATTTTTTTATTGCGCTAAAAGGGTGGTTGTCTCATTAAGCAAGTCATACAGATTACGTACATGTATAATTTGTCGACGAACGACCATTACTTTGGTGCAGAGAGCCGTTTTTCGTGCGAGTGAGATATGTTTGAAAATCACATTTTCGACGAGCCCGGGGTCGTCTTTTTTGGCGAAAAATGGAAATTTTTTTATTGCGCTAAAAGGGTGGCTGTGTCATTAAGCAAGTCATACAGATTACGTACATGTATAATTTGTTGACGAACGACCGTTACTTTGGTGTAGAGAGCCGTTTTTCAGGCGAGTGAGATATGTTTGAAAATCACATTTTCGACGACCCTGGGGTCGTCTTTTTTAGCGAAAAATTAAAGTTTTTTTATTGCGCTAAAAGGGTGGCTGTGTCATTAAGCAAGTCATACAGATTACGTACATGTATAATTTGTTGACGAACGACCATTACTTTGGTGTAGAGAGCCGTTTTCCGGGCGAGTGAGACATGTTTGAAAATCACATTTTCGACGACCCCGGGGTCGTGTTTTTTGGCGAAAAATGAAAATTTTTTTATTGCTCTAAAAGGGTGGCTGTCTCATTAAGCAAGTCATACAGATTACGTACATGTATAATTTGTTGACGAACGACCATTACTTTGGTGTAGAGAGCCGTTTTTCGGGCGAGTGAGATATGTTTGAAAATCACATTTTCGACGACCCCGGGGTCGTCTTTTTTGGCGAAAAATGAAAATTTTTTTATTGCGCTAAAAGGGTGGCTTAGTCATTAAGCAAGTCATACAGATTACGTACATGTATAATTTGTTATCGAACGACCATTACTTTGGTGTAGAGAGCCGTTTTTCGGGCGAGTGAGATATGTTTGAAAATCACGTTTTCGACGACCCCGGGGTCGTCTTTTTTGGCGAAAAATTAAGATTTTTTTATTGCGTTAAAAGGGTTTCTGTCTCATTAAGCAAGTCATACAGATTACGTATATGTATAATTTGTTGACGAACGACCATTACTTTGGTGTAGAGAGCCGTTTTTCGGGCGAGTGAGATATGTTTGAAAATCACATTTTCGATGACCCCGGGGTCGTCTTTTTTGGCGAAAAATTAAAATGTTTTTATTGCTCTAAAAGTTTGGCTGTCTCATTAAGCAAGTCATACAGATTACGTACATGCATAATTTGTTGACGAACGACCATTACTTTGGTGTAGAGAGCCGTTTTTCGGGCGAGTGAGATATGTTTGAAAATCACATTTTCGACGACCCCGGGGTCGTCTTTTTTGGCGAAAAATTAAAATGTTTTTATTGCGCTAAAAGGGTGGCTGTGTCATTAAGCAAGTCATACAGATTACGTACATGTATAATTTGTTGACGAACGACCATTACTTTGGTGTAGAGAGCCGTTTCTCGGGCAAGTGAAATAGGTTTTAAAATCACATTTTCGACGACTCCGGGGTCGTCTTTTTTGGCGAAAAATTAAAATTTTTTTATTGCGCTAAAAGGGTGGTTGTCTCATTAAGCAAGTCATACAGATTACGTACATGTATAATTTGTTGACGAACGACCATTACTTTGGTGCAGAGAGCCGTTTTTCGTGCGAGTGAGATATGTTTGAAAATCACATTTTCGACGAGCCCGGGGTCGTCTTTTTTGGCGAAAAATGGAAATTTTTTTATTGCGCTAAAAGGGTGGCTTAGTCATTAAGCAAGTCATACAGATTACGTACATGTATAATTTTTTGACGAACGACCATTACTTTGGTGTAGAGAGCCGTTTTCCGGGCGAGTGAGATATGTTTGAAAATCACATTTTCGACGACCCCGGGGTCGTGTTTTTTGGCGAAAAATGAAAATTTTTTTATTGCTCTAAAAGGGTGGCTGTCTCATTAAGCAAGTCATACAGATTACGTACATGTATAATTTGTTGACGAACGACCATTACTTTGGTGTAGAGAGCCGTTTTCCGGGCGAGTGAGATATGTTTGAAAATCACATTTTCGACGACCCCGGGGTCGTGTTTTTTGACGAAAAATGAAAATTTTTTTATTGCTCTAAAAGGGAGGCTGTCTCATTAAGCAAGTCATACAGATTACGTATATGTATAATTTGTTGACGAATGACCAATACTTTGGTGTAGAAAGCCGTTTTTCAGGCGAGTGAGATATGTTTGAAAATCACATTTTCGACGACCCTGGGGTCGTCTTTTTTGGCGAAAAATGAAAATTTTTTTATTGCTCTAAAAGGGAGGCTGTCTCATTAAGCAAGTCATACAGATTACGTACATGCATAATTTGTTGACGAACGACTATTACCTTGGTGTAGAGAGCCGTTTTTCGGGCGAGTGAGATATGTTTGAAAATCACATTTTCGACGACCCCGGGGTCGTCTTTTTTGGCGAAAAATGAAAATTTTTTTATTGCGCTAAAAGGGTGGCTTAGTCATTAAGCAAATCATACAGATTACGTACATGTATAATTTGTTATCGAACGACCATTACTTTGGTGTAGAGTGCCGTTTTTCGGGCGAGTGAGATATGTTTGAAAATCACGTTTTCGACGACCCCGGGGTCGTCTTTTTTGGCGAAAAATTAAGATTTTTTTATTGCGTTAAAAGGGTTTCTGTCTCATTAAGCAAGTCATACAGATTACGTATATGTATAATTTGTTGACGAACGACCATTACTTTGGTGTAGAGAGCCGTTTTTCGGGCGAGTGAGATATGTTTGAAAATCACATTTTCGACGACCCCGGGGTCGTCTTTTTTGGCGAAAAATTAAAATGTTTTTATTGCTCTAAAAGCTTGGCTGTCTCATTAAGCAAGTCATACAGATTACGTACATGCATAATTTGTTGACGAACGACCATTACTTTGGTGTAGAGAGCCGTTTTTCGGGGGAGTGAGATATGTTTGAAAATCACATTTTCGACGACCCTGGGGTCGTCTTTTTTGGCGAAAAATTAAAGTTTTTTTATTGCGCTAAAAGGGTGGCTGTGTCATTAAGCAAGTCATACAGATTACGTACATGTATAATTTGTTGACGAACGACCATTACTTTGGTGTAGAGAGCCGTTTTCCGGGCGAGTGAGATATGTTTGAAAATCACATTTTCGACGACCCCGGGGTCGTGTTTTTTGGCGAAAAATGAAAATTTTTTTATTGCTCTAAAAGGGTGGCTGTCTCATTAAGCAAGTCATACAGATTACGTACATGTATAATTTGTTGACGAACGACCATTACTTTGGTGTAGAGAGCCGTTTTTCGGGCGAGTGAGATATGTTTGAAAATCACATTTTCGACGACCCCGGGGTCGTCTTTTTTGGCGAAAAATGAAATTTTTTTTATTGCGCTAAAAGGGTGGCTGTGTCATTAAGCAAGTCATACAGATTACGTACATGTATAATTTGTTGACGAACGACCATCACTTTGGTGTAGAGAGCCGTTTCTCGGGCAAGTGAAATAGGTTTTAAAATCACATTTTCGACGACTCCGGGGTCGTCTTTTTTGGCGAAAAATTAAAATTTCTTTATTGCGCTAAAAGGGTGGTTGTCTCATTAAGCAAGTCATACAGATTACGTACATGTATAATTTGTTGACGAACGACCGTTACTTTGGTGTAGAGAGCCGTTTTTCAGGCGAGTGAGATATGTTTGAAAATCACATTTTCGACGACCCTGGGGTCGTCTTTTTTGGCGAAAAATTAAAATTTTTTTATTGCGCTAAAAGGGTGGCTGTGTCATTAAGCAAGTCATACAGATTACGTACATGTATAATTTGTTGACGAACGACCATTACTTTGGTGTAGAGAGCCGTTTTCCGGGCGAGTGAGATATGTTTGAAAATCACATTTTCGACGACCCCGGGGTCGTGTTTTTTGGCGAAAAATGAAAATTTTTTTATTGCTCTAAAAGGGTGGCTGTCTCATTAAGCAAGTCATACAGATTACGTACATGTATAATTTGTTGACGAACGACCATTACTTTGGTGTAGAGAGCCGTTTTTCGGGCGAGTGAGATATGTTTGAAAATCACATTTTCGACGACCCCGGGGTCGTTTTTTTTTGCGAAAAATTAAAATTTTTTTATTGCTCTAAAAGTTTGGCTGTCTCATTAAGTAAGTCATACAGATTACGTACATGCATAATCTGTTGACGAATGACCATTACTTTGTTGTGGAGAGGCGTTTTTCGGGCGAGTGAGATATGTTTGAAAATTAAATTTTCGACGACCCCGGGGTCGTCTTTTTTGGCGAAAAATTAAAATTTTTTCATTGCGCTAAAAGGGTGGCTGTGTCATTAAGCAAGTCATACAGATTACGTATATGTATAATTTGTTGACGAATGACCAATATTTTGGTGTAGAGAGCCGTTTTTCGGGCGAGTGAGATATGTTTGAAAATCACATTTTCGACGACCCCGGGGTCGTCTTTTTTGGGGAAAAATTAAAATTTTTTTATTGCGCTAAAAGGGTGGCTGTCTCATTAAGCAAGTCATACAGATTACGTACATGTATAATTTGTGTACGAACGACCATTACTTTGGTGTAGAGAGCCGTTTTTCGGGCGAGTGAGATATGTTTGAAAATCACATTTTCGACGACCCCGGAGTCGTCTTTTTTGGCGAAAAATTAAAATTTTTTTATTGCGCTAAAAGGGTTTCTGTCTCATTAAGCAAGTCATACAGATTACGTACATGCATAATTTGTTGACGAATGACCATTACTTTGGTGTGGAGAGCCGTTTTTCGGGCGAGTGAGATATGTTTGAAAATCACATTTTCGACGACCCCGGGGTCGTTTTTTTTGGCGAAAAATTAAAATTTTTTTATTGCGCTAAAAGGGTGGTTGTCTCATTAAGCAAGTCATACAGATTACGTACATGTATAATTTGTTGACGAACGACCATTACTATGGTGTAGAGAGCCGTTTTTCGGGCGAGTGAGATATGTTTGAAAATCACATTTTCGTCGACCACGGGGTCGTCTTTTTTGGTGAAAAATGAAAATTTTTTTATTGCGCTAAAAGGGTGGCTGTCCCATTAAGCAAGTCTTACAGATTACGTACATGTATAATTTGTTGACGAACGACCAACACTTTGGTGTAGAGAGTCGTTTCTCGGGCAAGTGAAATAGGTTTGTAAATTACATTTTCAACGACCCCGGGGTCGTCTTTTTTGGCGAAAAATGAAAATTTTTTATTGCTCTAAAAGTTTGGCTGTCTCATTAAGCAAGTCAGACAGATTACGTACATGCATAATTTGTGTACGAACGACCATTACTTTGGTGTAGAGAGCCGTTTTTCGGGCGAGTGAGATATGTTTGAAAATCACATTTTCGACGACCCCGGGGTCGTCTTTTTTGGCGAAAAATTAAAATTTTTTTATTGCGCTAAAAGGGTGGTTGTCTCATTAAGCAAGTCATACAGATTACGTACATGTATAATTTGTTGACGAACGACCATTACTTTGGTGCAGAGAGCCGTTTTTCGGGCGAGTGAGATATGTTTGAAAATCACGTTTTCGACGACCCCGTGGTTGTCTTTTTTGGCGAAAAATGAAAATTTTTTTATTGCGCTAAAAGGGTGGCTGTGTCATTAAGCAAGTCATACAGATTACGTACATGTATAATTTGTTGACGAACGACCGTTACTTTGGTGTAGAGAGCCGTTTTTCAGGCGAGTGAGATATGTTTGAAAATCACATTTTCGACGACCCCGGGGTCGTCTTTTTTTGCGAAAAATTAAAATTTTTTTATTGCGCTAAAAGGGTTTCTGTCTTATTAAGCAAGTCATACAGATTAAGTACATGCATAATTTGTTGACGAACGACCATTACTTTGGTGTAGAGAGCCGTTTTTCGGGCGAGTGAGATATGTTTGAAAATCACATTTTCGACGACCCCGGGGTCGTCTTTTTTGGCGAAAAATTAAATTTTTTTTATTGCGCTAAAAGGGTGGCTGTGTCACTAAGCAAGTCATACAGATTACGTACATGTATAATTTGTTGACGAACGACCATTACTTTGGTGGAGAGAGCCGTTTTCCGGGCGAGTGAGATATGTTTGAAAATCACATTTTCGACGATCCCGGGGTCGTGTTTTTTGGCGAAAAATGAAAATTTTTTTATTGCTCTAAAAGGGAGGCTGTCTCATTAAGCAAGTCATACAGATTACGTATATGTATAATTTGTTGACGAATGACCAATACTTTGGTGTAGAGAGCCGTTTCTCGGGCAAGTGAAATAGGTTTGAAAATTACATTTTCGACGACCCCGGGGTCGTCTTTTTTGGCGAAAAATGAAAATTTTTTATTGCTCTAAAATTTGGCTGTCTCATTAAGCAAGTCATACAGATTACGTATATGCATAATTTGTTGACGAACGACCATTACTTTGGTGTAGAGAGCCGTTTCTCGGGCAAGTGAAATAGGTTTGAAAATTACATTTTCGACGACCCCGGGGTCGTCTTTTTTGGCGAAAAATGAAAATTTTTTATTGCTCTAAAATTTGGCTGTCTCATTAAGCAAGTCATACAGATTACGTACATGTATAATTTGTTGACGAACGACCATTACTTTGGTGCAGAGAGCCGTTTTTCGGGCGAGTGAGATATGTTTGAAAATCACGTTTTCGACGACCCCGTGGTTGTCTTTTTTGGCGAAAAATGAAAATTTTTTTATTGCGCTAAAAGGGTGGCTGTGTCATTAAGCAAGTCATACAGATTACGTACATGTATAATTTGTTGACGAACGACCGTTACTTTGGTGTAGAGAGCCGTTTTTCAGGCGAGTGAGATATGTTTGAAAATCACATTTTCGACGACCCCGGGGTCGTCTTTTTTTGCGAAAAATTAAAATTTTTTTATTGCGCTAAAAGGGTTTCTGTCTTATTAAGCAAGTCATACAGATTAAGTACATGCATAATTTGTTGACGAACGACCATTACTTTGGTGTAGAGAGCCGTTTTTCGGGCGAGTGAGATATGTTTGAAAATCACATTTTCGACGACCCCGGGGTCGTCTTTTTTGGCGAAAAATTAAATTTTTTTTATTGCGCTAAAAGGGTGGCTGTGTCACTAAGCAAGTCATACAGATTACGTACATGTATAATTTGTTGACGAACGACCATTACTTTGGTGGAGAGAGCCGTTTTCCGGGCGAGTGAGATATGTTTGAAAATCACATTTTCGACGACCCCGGGGTCGTCTTTTTTTGCGAAAAATTAAAATTTTTTTATTGCGCTAAAAGGGTTTCTGTCTTATTAAGCAAGTCATACAGATTAAGTACATGCATAATTTGTTGACGAACGACCATTACTTTGGTGTAGAGAGCCGTTTTTCGGGCGAGTGAGATATGTTTGAAAATCACATTTTCGACGACCCCGGGGTCGTGTTTTTTTGGCTAAAAATGAAAATTTTTTTATTGCTCTACAAGGGAGGCTGTCTCATTAAGCAAGTCATACAGATTACGTACATGCATAATTTGTTGACGAACGACCATTACTTTGGTGTAGAGAGCCGTTTTTCCGGCGAGTGAGATATGTTTGAAAATCACATTTTCGACGACCCCGGGGTCGTCTTTTTCGGCGAAAAATGAAAATTTTTTTATTGCGCTAAAAGGGTGGCTTAGTCATTAAGCAAGTCATACAGATTACGTACATGTATAATTTGTTATCGAACGACCATTACTTTGGTGTAGAGTGCCGTTTTTCGGGCGAGTGAGATATGTTTGAAAATCACGTTTTCGACGACCCCGGGGTCGTCTTTTTTGGCGAAAAATTAAGATTTTTTTATTGCGTTAAAAGGGTTTCTGTCTCATTAAGCAAGTCATACAGATTACGTATATGTATAATTTGTTGACGAACGACCATTACTTTGGTGTAGAGAGCCGTTTTTCGGGCGAGTGAGATATGTTTGAAAATCACATTTTCGACGACCCCGGGGTCGTCTTTTTTGGCGAAAAATTAAAATGTTTTTATTGCTCTAAAAGTTTGGCTGTCTCATTAAGCAAGTCATACAGATTACGTACATGTATAATTTGTTGACGAACGACCATTACTTTGGTGTAGAGAGCCGTTTCTCGGGCAAGTGAAATAGGTTTTAAAATCACATTTTCGACGACCCCGGGGTCGTCTTTTTTGGCGAAATATTAAAATTTTTTTATTGCGCTAAAAGGGTGGTTGTCTCATTAAGCAAGTCATACAGATTACGTACATGTATAATTTGTTGACGAACGACCATTACTTTGGTGCAGAGAGCCGTTTTTCGTGCGAGTGAGATATGTTTGAAAATCACATTTTCGACGAGCCCGGGGTCGTCTTTTTTGGCGAAAAATGGAAATTTTTTTATTGCGCTAAAAGGGTGGCTGTGTCATTAAGCAAGTCATACAGATTACGTACATGTATAATTTGTTGACGAACGACCGTTACTTTGGTGTAGAGAGCCGTTTTTCAGGCGAGTGAGATATGTTTGAAAATCACATTTTCGATGACCCCAAGGTCGTCTTTTTTGGCGAAAAATGAAAATTTTTTTATTGCGCTAAAAGGGTGGCTGTCCCATTAAGCAAGTCTTACAGATTACGTACATGTATAATTTGTTGACGAACGACCAACACTTTGGTGTAGAGAGCCGTTTCTCGGGCAAGTGAAATAGGTTTGTAAATTTCATTTTCAACGACCCCGGGGTCGTCTTTTTTGGCGAAAAATGAAAATTTTTTATTGCTCTAAAAGTTTGGCTGTCTCATTAAGCAAGTCAGACAGATTACGTACATGTATAATTTGTTGACGAACGACCATTACTTTGGTGTAGAGAGCCGTTTTTCGGGCGAGTGAGATATGTTTGAAAATCACATTTTCGACGACCCCGGGGTCGTCTTTTTTGGCGAAAAATTAAAATTTTTTTTATTGCGCTAAAAGGGTGGTTGTCTCATTAAGCAAGTCATACAGATTACGTACATGTATAATTTGTTGACGAACGACCATTACTTTGGTGCAGAGAGCCGTTTTTCGGGCGAGTGAGATATGTTTGAAAATCACATTTTCGACGACCCCGGGGTTGTCTTTTTTGGCGAAAAATGAAAATTTTTTTATTGCGCTAAAAGGGTGGCTGTGTCATTAAGCAAGTCATACAGATTACGTACATGTATAATTTGTTGACGAACGACCGTTACTTTGGTGTAGAGAGCCGTTTTTCAGGCGAGTGAGATATGTTTGAAAATCACATTTTCGACGACCCCGGGGTCGTTTTTTTTTGCGAAAAATTAAAATTTTTTTATTGCGCTAAAAGGGTTTCTGTCTCATTAAGTAAGTCATACAGATTAAGTACATGCATAATTTGTTGACGAACGACCATTACTTTGGTGTAGAGAGCCGTTTTTCGGGCGAGTGAGATATGTTTGAAAATCACATTTTCGACGACCCCGGGGTCGTCTTTTTTGGCGAAAAATTAAAATTTTTTTATTGCGCTAAAAGGGTGGCTGTGTCACTAAGCAAGTCATACAGATTACGTACATGTATAATTTGTTGACGAACGACCATTACTTTGGTGTAGAGAGCCGTTTTCCGGGCGAGTGAGATATGTTTGAAAATCACATTTTCGACGACCCCGGGGTCGTGTTTTTTGGCGAAAAATGAAAATTTTTTTATTGCTCTAAAAGGGAGGCTGTCTCATTAAGCAAGTCATACAGATTTCGTATATGTATAATTTGTTGACGAATGACCAATATTTTGGTGTAGAGAGCCGTTTCTCGGGCAAGTGAAATAGGTTTGAAAATTACATTTTCGACGACCCCGGGGTCGTCTTTTTTGGCGAAAAATGTTAATTTTTTATTGCTCTAAAAGTTTGGCTGTCTCATTAAGCAAGTCATACAGATTACGTACATGCATAATTTGTTGACGAACGACCATTACTTTGGTGTAGAGAGCCGTTTTTCCGGCGAGTGAGATATGTTTGAAAATCACATTTTCGACGACCCCGGGGTCGTCTTTTTTGGCGAAAAATGAAAATTTTTTTATTGCGCTAAAAGGGTGGCTTAGTCATTAAGCAAGTCATACAGATTACGTACATGTATAATTTGTTATCGAACGACCATTACTTTGGTGTAGAGTGCCGTTTTTCGGGCGAGTGAGATATGTTTGAAAATCACGTTTTCGACGACCCCGGGGTCGTCTATTTTGGAGAAAAATTAAGATTTTTTTATTGCGTTAAAAGGGTTTCTGTCTCATTAAGCAAGTCATACAGATTACGTATATGTATAATTTGTTGACGAACGACCATTACTTTGGTGTAGAGAGCCGTTTTTCGGGCGAGTGAGATATGTTTGAAAATCACATTTTCGACGACCCCGGGGTCGTCTTTTTTGGCGAAAAATGAAAATTTTTTATTGCTCTAAAAGTTTGGCTGTCTCATTAAGCAAGTCAGACAGATTACGTACATGCATAATTTGTGTACGAACGACCATTACTTTGGTGTAGAGAGCCGTTTTTCGGGCGAGTGAGATATGTTTGAAAATCACATTTTCGACGACCCCGGGGTCGTCTTTTTTGGCGAAAAATTAAAATTTTTTTTATTGCGCTAAAAGGGTGGTTGTCTCATTAAGCAAGTCATACAGATTACGTACATGTATAATTTGTTGACGAACGACCATTACTTTGGTGCAGAGAGCCGTTTTTCGGGCGAGTGAGATATGTTTGAAAATCACATTTTCGACGACCCCGGGGTTGTCTTTTTTGGCGAAAAATGAAAATTTTTTTATTGCGCTAAAAGGGTGGCTGTGTCATTAAGCAAGTCATACAGATTACGTACATGTATAATTTGTTGACGAACGACCATTACTTTGGTGTAGAGAGCCGTTTTTCAGGCGAGTGAGATATGTTTGAAAATCACATTTTCGACGACCCCGGGGTCGTCTTTTTTTGCGAAAAATTAAAATTTTTTTATTGCGCTAAAAGGGTTTCTGTCTCATTAAGCAAGTCATACAGATTAAGTACATGCATAATTTGTTGACGAACGACCATTACTTTGGTGTAGAGAGCCGTTTTTCGGGCGAGTGAGATATGTTTGAAAATCACATTTTCGACGACCCCGGGGTCGTCTTTTTTGGCGAAAAATTAAAATTTTTTTATTGCGCTAAAAGGGTGGCTGTGTCACTAAGCACGTCATACAGATTACGTACATGTATAATTTGTTGACGAACGACCATTACTTTGGTGTAGAGAGCCGTTTTCCGGGCGAGTGAGATATGTTTGAAAATCACATTTTCGACGACCCCGGGGTCGTGTTTTTTGGCGAAAAATGAAAATTTTTTTATTGCTCTAAAAGGGAGGCTGTCTCATTAAGCAAGCCATACAGATTACGTATATGTATAATTTGTTGACGAATGCCCAATACTTTGGTGTAGAGAGCCGTTTCTCGGGCAAGTGAAATAGGCTTGAAAATTACATTTTCGACGACCCCGGGGTCGTCTTTTTTGGCGAAAAATGAAAATTTTTTATTGCTCTAAAAGTTTGGCTGTCTCATTAAGCAAGTCATACAGATTACGTACATGCATAATTTGTTGACGAACGACCATTACTTTGGTGTAGAGAGCCGTTTTTCGGGCGAGTGAGATATGTTTGAACATCACATTTTCGACGACCCCGGGGTCGTCTTTTTTGGCGAAAAATTAAAATTTTTTTATTGCGCTAAAAGGGTGGCTGTGTCACTAAGCACGTCATACAGATTACGTACATGTATAATTTGTTGACGAACGACCATTACTTTGGTGTAGAGAGCCGTTTTTCCGGCGAGTGAGATATGTTTGAAAATCACATTTTCGACGACCCCGGGGTCGTCTTTTTTGGCGAAAAATGAAAATTTTTTTATTGCGCTAAAAGGGTGGCTTAGTCATTAAGCAAGTCATACAGATTACGTACATGTATAATTTGTTATCGAACGACCATTACTTTGGTGTAGAGTGCCGTTTTTCGGGCGAGTGAGATATGTTTGAAAATCACGTTTTCGACGACCCCGGGGTCGTCTTTTTTGGAGAAAAATTAAGATTTTTTTATTGCGTTAAAAGGGTTTCTGTCTCATTAAGCAAGTCATACAGATTACGTATATGTATAATTTGTTGACGAACGACCATTACTTTGGTGTAGAGAGCCGTTTTTCGGTCGAGTGAGATATGTTTGAAAATCACATTTTCGACGACCCCGGGGTCGTCTTTTTTGGCGAAAAATTAAAATGTTTTTATTGCTCTAAAAGTTTGGCTGTCTCATTAAGCAAGTCATACAGATTACGTACATGTATAATTTGTTGACGAACGACCATTACTTTGGTGTAGAGAGCCGTTTCTCGGGCAAGTGAAATAGGTTTTAAAATCACATTTTCGACGACCCCGGGGTCGTCTTTTTTGGCGAAATATTAAAATTTTTTTATTGCGCTAAAAGGGTGGTTGTCTCATTAAGCAAGTCATACAGATTACGTACATGTAGAATTTGTTGACGAACGACCATTACTTTGGTGCAGAAAGCCGTTTTTCGTGCGAGTGAGATATGTTTGAAAATCACATTTTCGACGAGCCCGGGGTCGTCTTTTTTGGCGAAAAATGGAAATTTTTTTATTGCGCTAAAAGGGTGGCTGTGTCATTAAGCAAGTCATACAGATTACGTACATGTATAATTTGTTGACGAACGACCGTTACTTTGGTGTAGAGAGCCGTTTTTCAGGCGAGTGAGATATGTTTGAAAATCACATTTTCGATGACCCCAAGGTCGTCTTTTTTGGCGAAAAATGAAAATTTTTTTATTGCGCTAAAAGGGTGGCTGTGTCATTAAGCAAGTCATACAGATTACGTACATGTATAATTTGTTGACGAACGACCATTACTTTGGTGTAGAGAGCCGTTTCTCGGGCAAGTGAAATAGGTTTTAAAATCACATTTTCGACGACCCCGGGGTCGTCTTTTTTGGCGAAATATTAAAATTTTTTTATTACGCTAAAAGGGTGGCTGTCTCATTAAGCAAGTCATACAGATTACGTACATGTATAATTTGTTGACGAACGACCATTACTTTGGTGTAGAGAGCCGTTTTTCGTGCGAGTGAGATATGTTTGAAAATCACATTTTCGACGAGCCCGGGGTCGTCTTTTTTGGCGAAAAATGGAAATTTTTTTATTGCGCTAAAAGGGTGGCTGTGTCATTAAGCAAGTCATACAGATTACGTACATGTATAATTTGTTGACGAACGACCGTTACTTTGGTGTAGAGAGCCGTTTTTCAGGCGAGTGAGATATGTTTGAAAATCACATTTTCGACGACCCTGGGGTCGTCTTTTTTGGCGAAAAATGAAAATTTTTTTATTGCGCTAAAAGGGTGGCTGTGTCATTAAGCAAGTCATACAGATTACGTACATGTATAATTTGTTGACGAACGACCGTTACTTTGGTGTAGAGAGCCGTTTTTCGGGCGAGTGAGATATGTTTGAAAATCACATTTTCGACGACCCCGGGGTCGTGTTTTTTGGCGAAAAATGAAAATTTTTTTATTGCTCTAAAAGGGAGGCTGTCTCATTAAGCAAGTCATACAGATTACGTATATGTATAATTTGTTGACGAACGACCGTTACTTTGGTGTAGAGAGCCGTTTTTCAGGCGAGTGAGATATGTTTGAAAATCACATTTTCGACGACCCTGGGGTCGTCTTTTTTGGCGAAAAATGAAAATTTTTTTATTGCGCTAAAAGGGTGGCTGTGTCATTAAGCAAGTCAGACAGATTACGTACATGCATAATTTGTGTACGAACGACCATTACTTTGGTGTAGAGAGCCGTTTTTCGGGCGAGTGAGATATGTTTGAAAATCACATTTTCGACGACCCTGGGGTCGTCTTTTTTGGCGAAAAATGAAAATTTTTTTATTGCGCTAAAAGGGTGGCTGTGTCATTAAGCAAGTCATACAGATTACGTACATGTATAATTTGTTGACGAACGACCGTTACTTTGGTGTAGAGAGCCGTTTTTCGGGCGAGTGAGATATGTTTGAAAATCACATTTTCGACGACCCTGGGGTCGTCTTTTTTGGCGAAAAATGAAAATTTTTTTATTGCGCTAAAAGGGTGGCTGTGTCATTAAGCAAGTCATACAGATTACGTACATGTATAATTTGTTGACGAACGACCGTTACTTTGGTGTAGAGAGCCGTTTTTCAGGCGAGTGAGATATGTTTGAAAATCACATTTTCGACGACCCTGGGGTCGTCTTTTTTGGCGAAAAATGAAAATTTTTTTATTGCGCTAAAAGGGTGGCTGTGTCATTAAGCAAGTCAGACAGATTACGTACATGCATAATTTGTGTACGAACGACCATTACTTTGGTGTAGAGAGCCGTTTTTCGGGCGAGTGAGATATGTTTGAAAATCACATTTTCGACGACCCCGGGGTCGTCTTTTTTGGCGAAAAATTAAAATTTTTTTTATTGCGCTAAAAGGGTGGTTGTCTCATTAAGCAAGTCATACAGATTACGTACATGTATAATTTGTTGACGAACGACCATTACTTTGGTGCAGAGAGCCGTTTTTCGGGCGAGTGAGATATGTTTGAAAATCACATTTTCGACGACCCCGGGGTTGTCTTTTTTGGCGAAAAATGAAAATTTTTTTATTGCGCTAAAAGGGTGGCTGTGTCATTAAGCAAGTCATACAGATTACGTACATGTATAATTTGTTGACGAACGACCGTTACTTTGGTGTAGAGAGCCGTTTTTCAGGCGAGTGAGATATGTTTGAAAATCACATTTTCGACGACCCCGGGGTCGTTTTTTTTTGCGAAAAATTAAAATTTTTTTATTGCGCTAAAAGGGTTTCTGTCTCATTAAGTAAGTCATACAGATTAAGTACATGCATAATTTGTTGACGAACGACCATTACTTTGGTGTAGAGAGCCGTTTTTCGGGCGAGTGAGATATGTTTGAAAATCACATTTTCGACGACCCCGGGGTCGTCTTTTTTGGCGAAAAATTAAAATTTTTTTATTGCGCTAAAAGGGTGGCTGTGTCACTAAGCAAGTCATACAGATTACGTACATGTATAATTTGTTGACGAACGACCATTACTTTGGTGTAGAGAGCCGTTTTCCGGGCGAGTGAGATATGTTTGAAAATCACATTTTCGACGACCCCGGGGTCGTGTTTTTTGGCGAAAAATGAAAATTTTTTTATTGCTCTAAAAGGGAGGCTGTCTCATTAAGCAAGTCATACAGATTACGTATATGTATAATTTGTTGACGAATGACCAATATTTTGGTGTAGAGAGCCGTTTCTCGGGCAAGTGAAATAGGTTTGAAAATTACATTTTCGACGACCCCGGGGTCGTCTTTTTTGGCGAAAAATGTTAATTTTTTATTGCTCTAAAAGTTTGGCTGTCTCATTAAGCAAGTCATACAGATTACGTACATGCATAATTTGTTGACGAACGACCATTACTTTGGTGTAGAGAGCCGTTTTTCCGGCGAGTGAGATATGTTTGAAAATCACATTTTCGACGACCCCGGGGTCGTCTTTTTTGGCGAAAAATGAAAATTTTTTTATTGCGCTAAAAGGGTGGCTTAGTCATTAAGCAAGTCATACAGATTACGTACATGTATAATTTGTTATCGAACGACCATTACTTTGGTGTAGAGTGCCGTTTTTCGGGCGAGTGAGATATGTTTGAAAATCACGTTTTCGACGACCCCGGGGTCGTCTATTTTGGAGAAAAATTAAGATTTTTTTATTGCGTTAAAAGGGTTTCTGTCTCATTAAGCAAGTCATACAGATTACGTATATGTATAATTTGTTGACGAACGACCATTACTTTGGTGTAGAGAGCCGTTTTTCGGGCGAGTGAGATATGTTTGAAAATCACATTTTCGACGACCCCGGGGTCGTCTTTTTTGGCGAAAAATGAAAATTTTTTATTGCTCTAAAAGTTTGGCTGTCTCATTAAGCAAGTCAGACAGATTACGTACATGCATAATTTGTGTACGAACGACCATTACTTTGGTGTAGAGAGCCGTTTTTCGGGCGAGTGAGATATGTTTGAAAATCACATTTTCGACGACCCCGGGGTCGTCTTTTTTGGCGAAAAATTAAAATTTTTTTTATTGCGCTAAAAGGGTGGTTGTCTCATTAAGCAAGTCATACAGATTACGTACATGTATAATTTGTTGACGAACGACCATTACTTTGGTGCAGAGAGCCGTTTTTCGGGCGAGTGAGATATGTTTGAAAATCACATTTTCGACGACCCCGGGGTTGTCTTTTTTGGCGAAAAATGAAAATTTTTTTATTGCGCTAAAAGGGTGGCTGTGTCATTAAGCAAGTCATACAGATTACGTACATGTATAATTTGTTGACGAACGACCATTACTTTGGTGTAGAGAGCCGTTTTTCAGGCGAGTGAGATATGTTTGAAAATCACATTTTCGACGACCCCGGGGTCGTCTTTTTTTGCGAAAAATTAAAATTTTTTTATTGCGCTAAAAGGGTTTCTGTCTCATTAAGCAAGTCATACAGATTACGTACATGCATAATTTGTTGACGAACGACCATTACTTTGGTGTAGAGAGCCGTTTTTCCGGCGAGTGAGATATGTTTGAAAATCACATTTTCGACGACCCCGGGGTCGTCTTTTTTGGCGAAAAATGTTAATTTTTTATTGCTCTAAAAGTTTGGCTGTCTCATTAAGCAAGTCATACAGATTACGTACATGCATAATTTGTTGACGAACGACCATTACTTTGGTGTAGAGAGCCGTTTTTCCGGCGAGTGAGATATGTTTGAAAATCACATTTTCGACGACCCCGGGGTCGTCTTTTTTGGCGAAAAATGAAAATTTTTTTATTGCGCTAAAAGGGTGGCTTAGTCATTAAGCAAGTCATACAGATTACGTACATGTATAATTTGTTATCGAACGACCATTACTTTGGTGTAGAGTGCCGTTTTTCGGGCGAGTGAGATATGTTTGAAAATCACGTTTTCGACGACCCCGGGGTCGTCTATTTTGGAGAAAAATTAAGATTTTTTTATTGCGTTAAAAGGGTTTCTGTCTCATTAAGCAAGTCATACAGATTACGTATATGTATAATTTGTTGACGAACGACCATTACTTTGGTGTAGAGAGCCGTTTTTCGGGCGAGTGAGATATGTTTGAAAATCACATTTTCGACGACCCCGGGGTCGTCTTTTTTGGCGAAAAATGAAAATTTTTTATTGCTCTAAAAGTTTGGCTGTCTCATTAAGCAAGTCAGACAGATTACGTACATGCATAATTTGTGTACGAACGACCATTACTTTGGTGTAGAGAGCCGTTTTTCGGGCGAGTGAGATATGTTTGAAAATCACATTTTCGACGACCCCGGGGTCGTCTTTTTTGGCGAAAAATTAAAATTTTTTTTATTGCGCTAAAAGGGTGGTTGTCTCATTAAGCAAGTCATACAGATTACGTACATGTATAATTTGTTGACGAACGACCATTACTTTGGTGCAGAGAGCCGTTTTTCGGGCGAGTGAGATATGTTTGAAAATCACATTTTCGACGACCCCGGGGTTGTCTTTTTTGGCGAAAAATGAAAATTTTTTTATTGCGCTAAAAGGGTGGCTGTGTCATTAAGCAAGTCATACAGATTACGTACATGTATAATTTGTTGACGAACGACCATTACTTTGGTGTAGAGAGCCGTTTTTCAGGCGAGTGAGATATGTTTGAAAATCACATTTTCGACGACCCCGGGGTTGTCTTTTTTGGCGAAAAATGAAAATTTTTTTATTGCGCTAAAAGGGTGGCTGTGTCATTAAGCAAGTCATACAGATTACGTACATGTATAATTTGTTGACGAACGACCATTACTTTGGTGTAGAGAGCCGTTTTTCAGGCGAGTGAGATATGTTTGAAAATCACATTTTCGACGACCCCGGGGTCGTCTTTTTTGGCGAAAAATTAAAATTTTTTTATTGCGCTAAAAGGGTGGCTGTGTCACTAAGCACGTCATACAGATTACGTACATGTATAATTTGTTGACGAACGACCATTACTTTGGTGTAGAGAGCCGTTTTCCGGGCGAGTGAGATATGTTTGAAAATCACATTTTCGACGACCCCGGGGTCGTGTTTTTTGGCGAAAAATGAAAATTTTTTTATTGCTCTAAAAGGGAGGCTGTCTCATTAAGCAAGCCATACAGATTACGTATATGTATAATTTGTTGACGAATGCCCAATACTTTGGTGTAGAGAGCCGTTTCTCGGGCAAGTGAAATAGGCTTGAAAATTACATTTTCGACGACCCCGGGGTCGTCTTTTTTGGCGAAAAATGAAAATTTTTTATTGCTCTAAAAGTTTGGCTGTCTCATTAAGCAAGTCATACAGATTACGTACATGCATAATTTGTTGACGAACGACCATTACTTTGGTGTAGAGAGCCGTTTTTCGGGCGAGTGAGATATGTTTGAAAATCACATTTTCGACGACCCCGGGGTCGTCTTTTTTGGCGAAAAATTAAAATTTTTTTATTGCGCTAAAAGGGTGGCTGTGTCACTAAGCACGTCATACAGATTACGTACATGTATAATTTGTTGACGAACGACCATTACTTTGGTGTAGAGAGCCGTTTTTCCGGCGAGTGAGATATGTTTGAAAATCACATTTTCGACGACCCCGGGGTCGTTTTTTTTGGCGAAAAATGAAAATTTTTTTATTGCGCTAAAAGGGTGGCTTAGTCATTAAGCAAGTCATACAGATTACGTATATGTATAATTTGTTATCGAACGACCATTACTTTGGTGTAGAGTGCCGTTTTTCGGGCGAGTGAGATATGTTTGAAAATCACGTTTTCGACGACCCCGGGGTCGTCTTTTTTGGAGAAAAATTAAGATTTTTTTATTGCGTTAAAAGGGTTTCTGTCTCATTAAGCAAGTCATACAGATTACGTATATGTATAATTTGTTGACGAACGACCATTACTTTGGTGTAGAGAGCCGTTTTTCGGTCGAGTGAGATATGTTTGAAAATCACATTTTCGACGACCCCGGGGTCGTCTTTTTTGGCGAAAAATTAAAATGTTTTTATTGCTCTAAAAGTTTGGCTGTCTCATTAAGCAAGTCATACAGATTACGTACATGTATAATTTGTTGACGAACGACCATTACTTTGGTGTAGAGAGCCGTTTCTCGGGCAAGTGAAATAGGTTTTAAAATCACATTTTCGACGACCCCGGGGTCGTCTTTTTTGGCGAAATATTAAAATTTTTTTATTGCGCTAAAAGGGTGGTTGTCTCATTAAGCAAGTCATACAGATTACGTACATGTAGAATTTGTTGACGAACGACCATTACTTTGGTGCAGAAAGCCGTTTTTCGTGCGAGTGAGATATGTTTGAAAATCACATTTTCGACGAGCCCGGGGTCGTCTTTTTTGGCGAAAAATGGAAATTTTTTTATTGCGCTAAAAGGGTGGCTGTGTCATTAAGCAAGTCATACAGATTACGTACATGTATAATTTGTTGACGAACGACCGTTACTTTGGTGTAGAGAGCCGTTTTTCAGGCGAGTGAGATATGTTTGAAAATCACATTTTCGATGACCCCAAGGTCGTCTTTTTTGGCGAAAAATGAAAATTTTTTTATTGCGCTAAAAAAGTGGCTGTGTCATTAAGCAAGTCATACAGATTACGTACATGTATAATTTGTTGACGAACGACCATTACTTTGGTGTAGAGAGCCGTTTCTCGGGCAAGTGAAATAGGTTTTAAAATCACATTTTCGACGACCCCGGGGTCGTCTTTTTTGGCGAAATATTAAAATTTTTTTATTACGCTAAAAGGGTGGTTGTCTCATTAAGCAAGTCATACAGATTACGTACATGTATAATTTGTTGACGAACGACCATTACTTTGGTGTAGAGAGCCGTTTTTCGTGCGAGTGAGATATGTTTGAAAATCACATTTTCGACGAGCCCGGGGTCGTCTTTTTTGGCGAAAAATGGAAATTTTTTTATTGCGCTAAAAGGGTGGCTGTGTCATTAAGCAAGTCATACAGATTACGTACATGTATAATTTGTTGACGAACGACCGTTACTTTGGTGTAGAGAGCCGTTTTTCAGGCGAGTGAGATATGTTTGAAAATCACATTTTCGACGACCCTGTGGTCGTCTTTTTTGGCGAAAAATTAAAATTTTTTTATTGCGCTAAAAGGGTGGCTGTGTCATTAAGCAAGTCATACAGATTACGTACATGTATAATTTGTTGACGAACGACCATTACTTTGGTGTAGAGAGCCGTTTTCCGGGCGAGTGAGATATGTTTGAAAATCACATTTTCGACGTCCCCGGGGTGGTCTTTTTTGGCGAAAAATGAAAATTTTTTTATTGCTCTAAAAGTTTGGCTGTCTCATTAAGCAAGTCATACAGATTACGTACATGCATAATTTGTTGACGAACGACCATTACTTTGGTGTAGAGAGCCGTTTTTCGGGCGAGTGAGATATGTTTGAAAATTACATTTTCGACGACCCCGGGGTCGTCTTTTTTGGCGAAAAATTAAAATTTTTTTATTGCGCTAAAAGGGTGGCTGTGTCATTAAGCAAGTCATACAGATTACGTAAATGTATAATTTGTTGACGAACGACCATTACTTTGGTGTAGAGAGCCGTTTTTCGGGCGAGTGAGATATGTTTGAAAATCACATTTTCGACGACCCCGGGGTCGTCTTTTTTGGCGAAAAATTAAAATTTTTTTATTGCGCTAAAAGGGTGGCTGTCTCATTAAGCAAGCCATACAGATTACGTACATGTATAATTTGTTGACGAACGACCATTACTTTGGTGTAGAGAGCCGTTTTTCGGGCGAGTGAGATATGTTTGAAAATCACATTTTCGACGACCCCGGGGTGGTCTTTTTTGGCGCAATAAAAAATTTTTTATTGCGCTAAAAGGGTGGCTGTGTCATTAAGCTAGTCATACAGATTACGTACATGTATAATTTGTTGACGAACGACCATTACTTTGGTGTGGAGAGCCGTTTTTCGGGCGAGTGAGATATGTTTGAAAATCACATTTTCGACGACCCCGGGGTGGTCTTTTTTGGCGAAAAATGAAAATTTTTTTATTGCTCTAAAAGTTTGGCTGTCTCATTAAGCAAGTCATACAGATTACGTACATGCATAATTTGTTGACGAACGACCATTACTTTGGTGTAGAGAGCCGTTTTTCGGGCGAGTGAGATATGTTTGAAAATTACATTTTCGACGACCCCGGGGTCGTCTTTTTTGGCGAAAAATGAAAATTTTTTTATTGCGCTAAAAGGGTGGCTGTGTCACTAAGCAAGTCGTACGACCCCGAGGTCGTCTTTATTGGCGAAAAATTAAGATTTTTTTATTGCGTTAAAAGGGTTTCTGTCTCATTAAGCAAGCCATACAGATTACGTACATGTATAATTTGTTGACGAACGACCATTACTTTGGTGTAGAGAGCCGTTTTTCGGGCGAGTGAGATATGTTTTAAAATCACATTTTCGACGACCCCGGGGTGGTCTTTTTTGGCGCAATAAAAAATTTTTTATTGCGCTAAAAGGGTGGCTGCGTCATTAAGCAAGTCATACAGATTACGTACATGTATAATTTGTTGACGAACGACCATTACTTTGGTGTAGAGAGCCGTTTTTCGGGCGAGTGAGATATGTTTGAAAATCACATTTTCGACGACCCCGGGGTGGTCTTTTTTGGCGAAAAATGAAAATTTTTTTATTGCTCTAAAAGTTTGGCTGTCTCATTAAACAAGTCATACAGATTACGTACATGCATAATTTGTTGACGAACGACCATTACTTTGGTGTAGAGAGCCGTTTTTCGGGCGAGTGAGATATGTTTGAAAATTACATTTTCGACGACCCCGGGGTCGTCTTTTTTGGCGAAAAATTAAAATTTTTTTATTGCGCTAAAAGGGTGGCTGTGTCACTAAGCAAGTCATACGACCCCGGGGTCGTCTTTTTTGGCGAAAAATTAAAATTTTTTTATTGCGCTAAAATGGTGGCTGTCTCATTAAGCAAGTCATACAGATTACGTACATGTATAATTTGTTGACGAACGACCATTACTTTGGTGTAGAGAGCCGTTTTTCGGGCGAGTGAGATATGTTTGAAAATCACATTTTCGACGACCCCGGGGTGGTCTTTTTTGGCGAAAAATGAAAATTTTTTTATTGATCTAAAAGTTTGGCTGTCTCATTAAGCAAGTCATACAGATTACGTACATGCATAATTTGTTGACGAACGACCATTACTTTGGTGTAGAGAGCCGTTTTTCGGGCGAGTGAGATATGTTTGAAAATTACGTTTTCGACGACCCCGGGGTCGTCTTTTTTGGCGAAAAATTAAAATTTTTTTATTGCGCTAAAATGGTGGCTGTGTCATTAAGCAAGTCATACAGATTACGTATATGTATAATTTGTTGACGAATGACCAATACTTTGGTGTAGAGAGCCGTTTCTCGGGCAAGTGAAATAGGTTTGAAAATTACATTTTCGACGACCCCGGGGTCGTCTTTTTTGGCGAAAAATGAAAATTTTTTATTGCTCTAAAAGTTTGGCTGTCTCATTAAGCAAGTCATACAGATTACGTACATGCATAATTTGTTGACGAACGACCATTACTTTGGTGTAGAGAGCCGTTTTTCGGGCGAGTGAGATATGTTTGAAAATCACATTTTCGATGACCCCGGGGTCGTCTTTTTTGGCGAAAAATGAAAATTTTTTTATTGCGCTTAAAGGGTGGCTGTGTCATTAAGCAAGTCATACAGATTACGTACATGTATAATTTGTTGACGAACGACCATTACTTTGGTGTAGAGAGCCGTTTCTCATGCAAGTGAATTAGGTTTGAAAATCACATTTTCGACGACCCCGGGGTCGGCTTTTTTGGCGAAAAATTAAAATTTTTTTATTGCTCTAAAAGTTTGGCTGTCTCATTAAGCAAGTCATACAGATTACGTACATGCATAATTTGTTGACGAACGACCATTACTTTGGTGTAGAGAGCCGTTTTTCGGGCGAGTAAGATATGTTTGAAAATCACATTTTCGACGACCCCGGGGTCGTCTTTTTTGGCGAAAAATGAAAATTTTTTTATTGCGCTAAAAGGGTGGCTGTGTCACTAAGCAAGTCATACGACCCCGGGGTCGTCTTTTTTGGCGAAAAATTAAAATTTTTTTATTGCGCTAAAAGGGTGGCTGTCTCATTAAGCAAGCCATACAGATTACGTACATGTATAATTTGTTGACGAACGACCATTACTTTGGTGTAGAGAGCCGTTTTTCGGGCGAGTGAGATATGTTTGAAAATCACATTTTCGACGACCCCGGGGTGGTCTTTTTTGGCGCAATAAAAAATTTTTTATTGCGCTAAAAGGGTGGTTGTCTCATTAAGCAAGTCATACAGATTACGTACATGTATAAATAGTTGACGAACGACCATTACTTTGGTGTAGAGAGCCGTTTTTCGGGCGAGTGAGATATGTTTGAAAATCACATTTTCGACGACCCCGGGGTCGTCTTTTTTTGGCGAAAAATGAAATTTTTTTTATTGCGCAAAAAGGGTGGCTGTCTCATTAAGGAAGTCATACAGATTACGTACATGTATAATTTGTTGACGAACGACCGTTACTTTGGTGTAGAGAGCCGCTTTTCGGGCGAGTGAGATATGTTTGAAAATCACATTTTCGACGACCCCGGTTAAAAGGGTTTCTGTCTCATTAAGCAAGTCATACAGATTACGTACATGCATAATTTGTTTACGAACGACCATTACTTTGGTGTAGAGAGCCGTTTTTCGGGCGAGTGAGATATGTTTGAAAATCACATTTTCGACGACCCCGGGGTCGTCTTTTTTGGCGAAAAATTAAAATTTTTTTATTGCGCTAAAAGGGTTTCTGTCTCATTAAGCAAGTCATACAGATTACGTACATGCATAATTTGTTGACGAATGACCATTACTTTGGTGTGGAGAGCCGTTTTTCGGGCGAGTGAGATATGTTTGAAAATCACATTTTCGACGACCCCGGGGACTTCTTTTTTGGCGAAAAATTAAAATTTTTTTATTGCGCTAAAAAGGTGGCTGTCTCAGTAAGCAAGTCAGACAGATTACGTACATGCATAATTTGTGTACGAACGACCATTACTTTGGTGTAGAGAGCCGTTTTTCGGGCGAGTGAGATACGTTTGAAAATCACTTTTTCGACGACTCCGGGGTCGTCTTTTTTGGCGAAAAATTAAAAATTTTTTATTGCGCTAAAAGGGTGGCTGTGTCACTAAGCAGGTCGTACAGATTACGTACATGTATAATTTGTTGACGAACGACCATTACTTTGGTGTAGAGAGCCGTTTTTCGGGCGAGTGAGATATGTTTAAAAATCACATTTTCGACGACCCCGGGGTCGTCTTTTTTGGCGAAAAATGAAAATTTTTTTATTGCGCTAAATGGGTTTCTGTCTCATTAAGCAAGTCATACAGATTACGTACATGCATAATTTGTTGACGAACGACCATTATTTTGGTGTAGAGAGCCGTTTTTCGGGCGAGTGAGATATGTTTGAAAATCACATTTTCGATGACCCCGGGGTCGTCTTTTTTGGCGAAAAATGAAAATTTTTTTATTGCGCTAAAAGGGTGGCTGTGTCATTAAGCAAGTCATACAGATTACGTACACGTATAATTTGTTGACGAACGACCATTATTTTGGTGTAGAGAGCCGTTTCTCGGGCAAGTGAAATAGGTTTGAAAATCACATTTTCGACGACCCCGGGGTCGTCTTTTTTGGCGAAAAATGAAAATTTTTTTATTGTTCTAAAAGGGTGGCTGTGTCATTAAGCAAGTCATAGAGATTACGTACATGTATAATTTGTTGACGAACGAAAATTACTTTGGTGTAGAGAGCCGATTTTCGGGCGAGTGAGATATGTTTGAAAATCACATTTTCGACGACCCCGGGGTCGTCTTTTTTGGCGAAAAATTAAAATTTTTTTATTGCGCTAAAAGGGTGGCTGTGTCATTAAGCAGTTCATACAGATTACGTACAAGCATAATTTGTTGACGAACGACCATTACTTTGGTGTGGAGAGCCGTTTTTCGGGCGAGTGAGATATGTTTGAAAATCACATTTTCGGCGACCCCGGGGTCGTCTTTTTTGGCGAAAAATTAAAATTTTTTTATTGCGCTAAAAGGGTGGCTGTGTCATTAAGCAAGTCATACAGATTACGTACATGTATAATTTGTTGACGAACGACCATTACTTTGGTGTGGAGAGCCGTTTTTCGGGCGAGTGAGATATGTTTGAAAATCAAATTTTCGACGACCCCGGGGTCGTCTTTTTTGGCGAAAAATGAAAATTTTTTTATTGCGCTAAAATGGTGGCCGTCTCATTAAGCAAGTCATACAGATTACGTACATGTGTAATTTGTTGACGAACGACCACTACTTTGGTGTAGAGAGCCGTTTTTCGGGCGAGTGAGATGTGTGAAAATCACATTTTCGACGACCCCGGGGTCGTCTTTTTTGGCGAAAAATGAAAATTTTTTTATTGCGCTAAAAGGGTGGCTGTCTCATTAAGCAAGTCATACCGATTACGTACATGTATAATTTGTTGACGAACGAAAATTACTTTGGTGTAGAGAGCCGATTTTCGGGCGAGTGAGATATGTTTGAAAATCACATTTTCGGCGACCCCGGGGTCGTCTTTTTTGGCGAAAAATTAAAATTTTTTTATTGCGCTAAAAGGGTGGCTGTGTCATTAAGCAGTTCATACAGATTACGTACAAGCATAATTTGTTGACGAACGACCATTACTTTGGTGTGGAGAGCCGTTTTTCGGGCGAGTGAGATATGTTTGAAAATCACATTTTCGACGACCCCGGGGTCGTCTTTTTTGGCGAAAAATTAAAATTTTTTTATTGCGCTAAAAGGGTGGCTGTGTCATTAAGCAGTTCATACAGATTACGTACAAGCATAATTTGTTGACGAACGACCATTACTTTGGTGTGGAGAGCCGTTTTTCGGGCGAGTGAGATATGTTTGAAAATCACATTTTCGGCGACCCCGGGGTCGTCTTTTTTGGCGAAAAATTAAAATTTTTTTATTGCGCTAAAAGGGTGGCTGTGTCATTAAGCAAGTCATACAGATTACGTACATGTATAATTTGTTGACGAACGACCATTACTTTGGTGTAGAGAGCCGTTTTTCGGGCGAGTGAGATATGTTTGAAAATCACATTTTCGGCGACCCCGGGGTCGTCTTTTTTGGCGAAAAATTAAAATTTTTTTTATCGCGCTAAAAGGGTGGCTGTGTCCTTAAGCAAGTCAAACAGATTACGTACATGTATAATTTGTTGACGAACGACAATTACTTTGGTGTAGAGAGCCGTTTCTCGGGCAAGTGAAATAGGTTTTAAAATCACATTTTCGACCACCCCGGGGTCGTCTTTTTTGGCGAAAAATGAAAATTTTTTTATTGCCCTAAAATGGTGGCCGTCTCATTAAGCAAGTCATACAGATTACGTACAAGTGTAATTTGTTGACGAACGACCACTACTTTGGTGTAGAGATCCGTTTTTCGGGCGAGTGAGATATGTTTGAAAATCACATTTTCGGCGACCCCGGGGTCGTCTTTTTTGGCGAAAAATTAAAATTTTTTTTATTGCGCTAAAAGGGTGGCTGTGTCATTAAGCAGTTCATACAGATTACGTACAAGCATAATTTGTTGACGAACGACCATTACTTTGGTGTGGAGAGCCGTTTCTCGGGCAAGTGAAATAGGTTTTAAAATCACATTTTCGACCACCCCGGGGTCGTCTTTTTTGGCGAAAAATGAAAATTTTTTTATTGCCCTAAAATGGTGGCCGTCTCATTAAGCAAGTCATACAGATTACGTACATGTGTAATTTGTTGACGAACGACCACTACTTTGGTGTAGAGAGCCGTTTTTCGGGCGAGTGAGATATGTTTGAAAATCACATTTTCGGCGACCCCGGGGTCGTCTTTTTTGGCGAAAAATTAAAATTTTTTTTATTGCGCTAAAAGGGTGGCTGTGTCATTAAGCAGTTCATACAGATTACGTACATGCATAATTTGTTGACGAACGACCATTACTTTGGTGTAGAGAGCCGTTTTTCGGGCGAGTAAGATATGTTTGAAAATCACATTTTCGACGACCCCGGGGTCGTCTTTTTTGGCGAAAAATTAAAATTTTTTTTATTGCGCTAAAAGGGTGGCTGTCTCATTAAGCAAGCCATACAGATTACGTACATGTATAATTTGTTGACGAACGACCATTACTTTGGTGTAGAGAGCCGTTTTTCGGGCGAGTGAGATATGTTTGAAAATCACATTTTCGACGAC
The DNA here is from genome assembly GCA_963966105.1 of Volucella zonaria. Taxonomy (NCBI): domain Eukaryota; kingdom Metazoa; phylum Arthropoda; class Insecta; order Diptera; family Syrphidae; genus Volucella; species Volucella zonaria. The sequence continues at coordinate 68,037,974 of OZ014533.1, forward strand.
CCCGGGGTCGTCTTTTTTTGGCGAAAAATGAAATTTTTTTTATTGCGCAAAAAGGGTGGCTGTCTCATTAAGGAAGTCATACAGATTACGTACATGTATAATTTGTTGACGAACGACCGTTACTTTGGTGTAGAGAGCCGTTTTTCGGGCGAGTGAGATATGTTTGAAAATCACATTTTCGACGACCCCGGTTAAAAGGGTTTCTGTCTCATTAAGCAAGTCATACAGATTACGTACATGCATAATTTGTTTACGAACGACCATTACTTTGGTGTAGAGAGCCGTTTTTCGGGCGAGTGAGATATGTTTGAAAATCACATTTTCGACGACCCCGGGGTCGTCTTTTTTGGCGAAAAATTAAAATTTTTTTATTGCGCTAAAAGGGTTTCTGTCTCATTAAGCAAGTCATACAGATTACGTACATGCATAATTTGTTGACGAATGACCATTACTTTGGTGTGGAGAGCCGTTTTTCGGGCGAGTGAGATATGTTTGAAAATCACATTTTCGACGACCCCGGGGTCGTCTTTTTTGGCGAAAAATTAAAATTTTTTTATTGCGCTAAAAAGGTGGCTGTCTCAGTAAGCAAGTCAGACAGATTACGTACATGCATAATTTGTGTACGAACGACCATTACTTTGGTGTAGAGAGCCGTTTTTCGGGCGAGTGAGATACGTTTGAAAATCACTTTTTCGACGACTCCGGGGTCGTCTTTTTTGGCGAAAAATTAAAAATTTTTTATTGCGCTAAAAGGGTGGCTGTGTCACTAAGCAGGTCATACAGATTACGTACATGTATAATTTGTTGACGAACGACCATTACTTTGGTGTAGAGAGCCGTTTTTCGGGCGAGTGAGATATGTTTAAAAATCACATTTTCGACGACCCCGGGGTCGTCTTTTTTGGCGAAAAATGAAAATTTTTTTATTGCGCTAAAAGGGTTTCTGTCTCATTAAGCAAGTCATACAGATTACGTACATGCATAATTTGTTGACGAACGACCATTATTTTGGTGTAGAGAGCCGTTTTTCGGGCGAGTGAGATATGTTTGAAAATCACATTTTCGATGACCCAGGGGTCGTCTTTTTTGGCGAAAAATGAAAATTTTTTTATTGCGCTAAAAGGGTGGCTGTGTCATTAAGCAAGTCATACAGATTACGTACACGTATAATTTGTTGACGAACGACCATTATTTTGGTGTAGAGAGCCGTTTCTCGGTCAAGTGAAATAGGTTTGAAAATCACATTTTCGACGACCCCGGGGTCGTCTTTTTTGGCGAAAAATGAAAATTTTTTTATTGTTCTAAAAGGGTGGCTGTGTCATTAAGCAAGTCATAGAGATTACGTACATGTATAATTTGTTGACGAACGAAAATTACTTTGGTGTAGAGAGCCGATTTTCGGGCGAGTGAGATATGTTTGAAAATCACATTTTCGACGACCCCGGGGTCGTCTTTTTTGGCGAAAAATTAAAATTTTTTTATTGCGCTAAAAGGGTGGCTGTGTCATTAAGCAGTTCATACAGATTACGTACAAGCATAATTTGTTGACGAACGACCATTACTTTGGTGTGGAGAGCCGTTTTTCGGGCGAGTGAGATATGTTTGAAAATCACATTTTCGGCGACCCCGGGGTCGTCTTTTTTGGCGAAAAATTAAAATTTTTTTATTGCGCTAAAAGGGTGGCAGTGTCATTAAGCAAGTCATACAGATTACGTACATGTATAATTTGTTGACGAACGACCATTACTTTGGTGTGGAGAGCCGTTTTTCGGGCGAGTGAGATATGTTTGAAAATCAAATTTTCGACGACCCCGGGGTCGTCTTTTTTGGCGAAAAATGAAAATTTTTTTATTGCGCTAAAATGGTGGCTGTCTCATTAGGCAAGTCATACAGATTACGTACATGTGTAATTTGTTGACGAACGACCACTACTTTGGTGTAGAGAGCCGTTTTTCGGGCGAGTGAGATGTGTGAAAATCACATTTTCGACGACCCCGGGGTCGTCTTTTTTGGCGAAAAATGAAAATTTTTTATTGCGCTAAAAGGGTGGCTGTCTCATTAAGCAAGTCATACCGATTACGTACATGTATAATTTGTTGACGAACGAAAATTACTTTGGTGTAGAGAGCCGATTTTCGGGCGAGTGAGATATGTTTGAAAATCACATTTTCGACGACCCCGGGGTCGTCTTTTTTGGCGAAAAATTAAAATTTTTTTATTGCGCTAAAAGGGTGGCTGTGTCATTAAGCAGTTCATACAGATTACGTACAAGCATAATTTGTTGACGAACGACCATTACTTTGGTGTGGAGAGCCGTTTTTCGGGCGAGTGAGATATGTTTGAAAAGCACATTTTCGGCGACCCCGGGGTCGTCTTTTTTGGCGAAAAATTAAAATTTTTTTATTGCGCTAAAAGGGTGGCTGTGTCATTAAGCAAGTCATACAGATTACGTACATGTATAATTTGTTGACGAACGACCATTACTTTGGTGTAGAGAGCCGTTTTTCGGGCGAGTGAGATATGTTTGAAAATCACATTTTCGGCGACCCCGGGGTCGTCTTTTTTGGCGAAAAATTAAAATTTTTTTTATTGCGCTAAAAGGGTGGCTGTGTCATTAAGCAAGTCAAACAGATTACGTACATGTATAATTTGTTGACGAACGACAATTACTTTGGTGTAGAGAGCCGTTTCTCGGGCAAGTGAAATAGGTTTTAAAATCACATTTTCGACCACCCCGGGGTCGTCTTTTTTGGCGAAAAATGAAAATTTTTTTATTGCCCTAAAATGGTGGCCGTCTCATTAAGCAAGTCATACAGATTACGTACAAGTGTAATTTGTTGACGAACGACCACTACTTTGGTGTAGGGAGCCGTTTTTCGGGCGAGTGAGATATGTTTGAAAATCACATTTTCGGCGACCCCGGGGTCGTCTTTTTTGGCGAAAAATTAAAATTTTTTTTATTGCGCTAAAAGGGTGGCTGTGTCATTAAGCAGTTCATACAGATTACGTACAAGCATAATTTGTTGACGAACGACCATTACTTTGGTGTGGAGAGCCGTTTTTCGAGCGAGTGAGATATGTTTGAAAATCACATTTTCGACCACCCCGGGGTCGTCTTTTTGGGCGAAAAATGAAAATTTTTTTATTGCCCTAAAAGGGTGGCTGTCTCATTAAGCAAGTCATACAGATTACGTACATGTATAATTTGTTGACGAACGACCATTACTTTGGTGTAGAGAGCCGTTTTTCGGGCGAGTGAGATATGTTTGAAAATCACATTTTCGACGACCCCGGGGTCGTCTTTTTTGGCGAAAAATGAAAATTTTTTTATTGTGCTAAAAGGGTGTCTGTGTCATTAAGCAAGTCATACAGATTACGTACATGTATAATTTGTTGACGAACGACCATTATTTTGGTGTAGAGAGCCGTTTTTCGGGCGAGTGAGATATGTTTGAAAATCACATTTTCGGCGACCCCGGGGTCGTCTTTTTTGGCGAAAAATTAAAATTTTTTTTATTGCGCTAAAAGGGTGGCTGTGTCATTAAGCAGTTCATACAGATTACGTACAAGCATAATTTGTTGACGAACGACCATTACTTTGGTGTGGAGAGCCGTTTTTCGGGCGAGTGAGATATGTTTGAAAATCACATTTTCGACCACCCCGGGGTCGTCTTTTTTGGCGAAAAATGAAAATTTTTTTTATTGCCCTAAAAGGGTGGCTGTCTCATTAAGCAAGTCATACAGATTACGTACATGTATAATTTGTTGACGAACGACCATTACTTTGGTGTAGAGAGCTGTTTTTCGGGCGAGTGAGATATGTTTGAAAATCACATTTTCGACGACCCCGGGGTCGTCTTTTTTGGCGAAAAATGAAAATTTTTTTATTGTGCTAAAAGGGTGTCTGTGTCATTAAGCAAGTCATACAGATTACGTACATGTATAATTTGTTGACGAACGACCATTATTTTGGTGTAGAGAGCCGTTTTCCGGGCGAGTGAGATATGTTTGAAAATCACATTTTCGACGACCCCAGGGTCGTGTTTTTTGGCGAAAAATGATATTTTTTTATTGCTCTGAAAGGGTGGCTGTGTCATTAAGCAAGTCAAACAGATTACGTACATGTATAATTTGTTGACGAACGACAATTACTTTGGTGTAGAGAGCCGTTTCTCGGGCAAGTGAAATAGGTTTTAAAATCACATTTTCGACGACCCCGGGGTCGTCTTTTTTGGCGAAAAATGAAAATTTTTTTATTGCGCTAAAAGGGTGGCTGTCCCATTAAGCAAGTCAAACAGATTACGTACATGTATAATTTGTTGACGAACGACCAACACTTTGGTGTAGAGAGTCGTTTCTCGGGCAAGTGAAATAGGTTTGAAAACAACATTTTCGACGTCCCCGGGGTCGTGTTTTTTGTCGAAAAATTAAAATTTTTTCTAAAAGGGTGGCTGTCTCAATAAGCAAGTCATACAGATTACGTATATATATAATTTGTTGACGAATGACCAACACTTTGGTGAAGAGAGCCATTTCTCGGGCAAGTGAAATAGGTTTGTAAATTACATTTTCAACGATCCCGGGGTCGTCTGTTTTGGCGAAAAATGAAAATTTTTTATTGCTCTAAAAGTTTGGCTGTCTCATTAAGCAAGTCAGACAGATTACGTACATGCATAATTTGTGTACGAACGACCATTACTTTGGTGTAGAGAGCCGTTTTGTTGGGCGAGTGAGATATGTTTGAAAATCACATTTTCGACGACCCCGGAGTCGTCTTTTTTGGCGAAAAATTAAAATTTTTTTATTGCGTTAAAAGGGTTTCTGTCTCATTACGCAAGTCATACAGTTTACGTACATGCATAATTGGTTGACGAATGACCATTACTTTGGTGTGGAGAGCCGTTTTTCGGGCGAGTGAGATATGTTTGAAAATCACATTTTCGACGACCCCGGGGTAGTTTTTTTTGGCGAAAAATGAAAATTTTTTTATTGCGCTAAAAGGGTGGCTGTCTCATTAAGCAAGTCATACAGATTACGTACATGCATAATTTGTTGACGAACGACCATTACTTTGGTGTAGAGAGCCGTTTTTCGGGCGAGTGAGATATGTTTGAAAATCACATTTTCGATGACCCCGGGGTCGCCTTTTTTGGCGAAAAATGAAAATTTTTTTATTGCGCTAAAAGGGTGGCTGTGTCATTAAGCAAGTCATACAGATTACGTACATGTATAATTTGTTGACGAACGACCATTACTTTGGGGTAGAGAGCCGTTTCTCGGGCAAGTGAAATAGGTTTTAAAATCACATTTTCGACGATCCCGGGGTCGTCTTTTTTGGCGAAAAATTAAAATTTTTTTATTGCGCTAAAAGGGTGGTTGTCTCATTAAGCAAGTCATACAGATTACGTACATGTATAATTTGTTGACGAACGACCATTACTTTGGTGCAGAGAGCCGTTTTTCGGGCGAGTGAGATATGTTTGAAAATCACATTTTCGACGACCCCGGGGTCGTCTTTTTTGGCGAAAAATGAAAATTTTTTTATTGCGCTAAAAGGGTGGCTGTCCCATTAAGCAAGTCATACAGATTACGTACATGTATAATTTGTTGACGAACGACCATTACTTTGGTGTAGAGAGCCGTTTTTCGGGCGAGTGAGATATGTTTGAAAATCACATTTTCGACGACCCCGGGGTCGTCTTTTTTGGTGAAAAATTAAAATTTTTTTATTGCGCTAAAAGGGTTTCTGTCTCATTAAGCAAGTCATACAGATTACGTACATGCATAATTTGTTGACGAACGACCATTACTTTGGTGTAGAGAGCCGTTTTTCGGGCGAGTGAGATATGTTTGAAAATCACATTTTCGACGACCCCGGGGTCGTCTTTTTTGGCGAAAAATTAAAATTTTTTTATTGCGCTAAAAGGGTGGCTGTGTCATTAAGGAAGTCATACAGATTACGTACATGTATAATTTGTTGACGAACGACCATTACTTTGGTGTAGAGAGCCGTTTTCCGGGCGAGTGAGATATGTTTGAAAATCACATTTTCGACGACCCCGGGGTCGTGTTTTTTGGCGAAAAATGAAAATCTTTTTATTGCTCTAAAAGGGTGGCTGTCTCATTAAGCAAGTCATAAAGATTACGTATATGTATAAATTGTTGACGAATGACCAATACTTTGGTGTAGAGAGCCGTTTCTCGGGCAAGTGAAATAGGTTTGAAAATTACATTTTCGACGACCCCGGGGTCGTCTTTTTTGGCGAAAAATGAAAATTTTTTGTTGCTCTAAAAGTTTGGCTGTCTCATTAAGCAAGTCATACAGATTACGTACATGCATAATTTGTTGACGAACGACCATTACTTTGGTGTAGAGGGCCGTTTTTCGGGCGAGTGAGATATGTTTGAAAATCACATTTTCGACGACCCCGGGGTCGTCTTTTTTGGCGAAAAATGAAAATTTTTTTATTGCGATAAAAGGGTGGCTGTGTCACTAAGCAAGTCATACAGATTACGTACATGTATAATTTGTTGACGAACGAAAATTACTTTGGTGTAGAGTGCCGTTTTTCAGGCGAGTGAGATATGTTTGAAAATCACATTTTCGACGACCCCGGGGTCGTCTTTTTTGGCGAAAAATTAAGATTTTTTTATTGCGCTAAAAGGGTTTCTGTCTCATTAAGCAAGTCATACAGATTACGTATATGTATAATTTGTTGACGAACGACCATTACTTTGGTGTAGAGAGCCGTTTTTCGGGCGAGTGAGATATGTTTGAAAATCACATTTTCGACGACCCCGGGGTCGTCTTTTTTGGGGAAAAATGAAAATTTTTTTATTGCGCTAAAAGGGTGGCTGGGTCATTAAGCAAGTCATACAGATTACGTAATGTATAATTTGTTTACGAACGGCCATTACTTAGGTGTAGAGAGCCGTTTCTCGGGCAAGTGAAATAGGTTTGAAAATCACATTTTCGACGACCCCGGGTCGTCTTTTTTGGCGAAAAATGAAAATTTTTTTATTGCTCTAAAAGTTTGGCTGTCTCAGTAAGCAAGTCATACAGATTACGTACATGTATAATTTGTTGACGAACGAAAATTACTTTGGTGTAGAGTGCCGTTTTTCAGGCGAGTGAGATATGTTTGAAAATCACATTTTCGGCGACCCCGGGGTCGTCTTTTTTGGCGAAAAATTAAGATTTTTTTATTGCGTTAAAAGGGTTTCTGTCTCATTAAGCAAGTCATACAGATTACGTACATGCATAATTTGTTGACGAACGACCATTACTTTGGTGTAGAGAGCCGTTTTTCTGGCGAGTGAGATATGTTTGAAAATCACATTTTCGACGACCCCGGGGTTGTCTTTTTTGGCGAAAAATTAAAATTTTTTTATTGCGCTAAAAGGGTGGCTGTCTCATTAAGCAAATCATACAGATTACGTACATGTATAATTTGTTGACGAACGCCCATTACTTTGGTGTAGAGAGCCGTTTTTCGGGCGAGTGAGATATGTTTGAAAATCACATTTTCGACGACCCCGGGGTGGTCTTTTTTGGCGAAAAATGAAAATTTTTTTATTGCTTTAAAAGTTTGGCTGTCTCATTAAGCAAGTCATACAGATTACGTACATGTATAATTTGTTGACGAACGACCATTACTTTGGTGTAGAGAGCCGTTTTTCGGGTAAGTGAGATATGTTTGAAAATCACATTTTCGACGACCCCGGGGTCGTCTTTTTTGGCGAAAAATGAAAATTTTTTTATTGCGATAAAAGGGTGGCTGTGTCACTAAGCAAGTCATACAGATTACGTATATGTATAATTTGTTGACGAACGACCATTACTTTGGTGCAGAGAGCCGTTTTTCGGGCGAGTGAGATATGTTTGAAAATCACATTTTCGACGACCCCGGGGTCGTCTTTTGTGGGGAAAAATGAAAATTTTTTTATTGCCCTAAAAGGGTGGCTGGGTCATTAAGCAAGTCATACAGATTACGTACATGTATAATTTGTTTACGAACGGCCATTACTTTGGTGTAGAGAGCCGTTTCTCGGGCAAGTGAAATAGGTTTGAAAATCACATTTTCGACGACCCCGGGGTCGTCTTTTTTGGCGAAAAATGAAAATTTTTTTATTGCTCTAAAAGTTTGGCTGTCTCATTAAGCAAGTCATACAGATTACGTACATGTATAATTTGTTGACGAACGAAAATTACTTTGGTGTAGAGTGCCGTTTTTCAGGCGAGTGAGATATGTTTGAAAATCACATTTTCGGCGACCCCGGGGTCGTCTTTTTTGGCGAAAAATTAAGATTTTTTTATTGCGTTAAAAGGGTTTCTGTCTCATTAAGCAAGTCATACAGATTACGTACATGCATAATTTGTTGACGAACGACCATTACTTTGGTGTAGAGAGCCGTTTTTCTGGCGAGTGAGATATGTTTGAAAATCACATTTTCGACGACCCCGGGGTCGTCTTTTTTGGCGAAAAATGAAAATTTTTTTATTGCGATAAAAGGGTGGCTGTGTCACTAAGCAAGTCATACAGATTACGTAAATGTATAATTTGTTGACGAACGAAAATTACTTTGGTGTAGAGTGCCGTTTTTCAGGCGAGTGAGATATGTTTGAAAATCACATTTTCGGCGACCCCGGGGTCGTCTTTTTTGGCGAAAAATTAAGATTTTTTTATTGCGTTAAAAGGGTTTCTGTCTCATTAAGCAAGTCATACAGATTGCGTATATGTATAATTTGTTGACGAACGACCATTACTTTGGTGTAGAGAGCCGTTTTTCGGGCGAGTGAGATATGTTTGAAAATCACATTTTCGACGACCCCGGGGTCGTCTTTTTTGGGGAAAAATGAAAATTTTTTTATTGCGCTAAAAGGGTGGCTGGGTCATTAAGCAAGTCATACAGATTACGTACATGTATAAATTGTTTACGAACGACCATTACTTTGGTGTAGAGAGCCGTTTCTCGGGCAAGTGAAATAGGTTTGAAAATCACATTTTCGACGACCCCGGGGTCGTCTGTTTTGGCGAGAAATAAAATTTTTTTTATTACTCTAAAAGTTTGGCTGTCTCATTAAGCAAGTCATACAGATTACGTACATGCATAATTTGTTGACGAACGACCATTACTTTGGTGTAGAGTGCCGTTTTTCGGGCGAGTGAGATATGTTTGAAAATCACATTTTCGACGACCCCGGGGTCGCCTTTTTTGGCGAAAAATGAAAATTTTTTTATTGCGCTAAAAGGGTTTCTGTCTCATTAAGCAAGTCATACAGATTACGTACATGTATAATTTGTTGACGAACGACCATTACTTTGGTGTAGAGAGCCGTTTTTCGGGCGAGTGAGATATGTTTGAAAATCACATTTTCGACGACCCCGGGGTCGTCTTTTTTGGCGAAAAATTAAAATTTTTTTATTGCGCTAAAAGGGTGGCTGTGTCACTAAGCAAGTCATACAGATTACGTACATGTATAATTTGTTGACGAACGACCGTTACTTTGGTGTAGAGTGCCGTTTTTCGGGCGAGTGAGATATGTTTGAAAATCACATTTTCGACGACCCCGGGGTCGCCTTTTTTGGCGAAAAATGAAAATTTTTTTATTGCGCTAAAAGGGTTTCTGTCTCATTAAGCAAGTCATACAGATTACGTACATGTATAATTTGTTGACGAACGACCATTACTTTGGTGTAGAGAGCCGTTTTTCGGGCGAGTGAGATATGTTTGAAAATCACATTTTCGACGACCCCGGGGTCGTCTTTTTTGGCGAAAAATTAAAATTTTTTTATTGCGCTAAAAGGGTGGCTGTGTCATTAAGCAAGTCATACAGATTACGTACGTGTATAATTTGTTGACGAACGACCATTACTTTAGTGTAGAGAGCCGTTTTCCGGGCGAGTGAGATATGTTTGAAAATCACATTTTCGACGACCCCGGGGTCGTGTTTTTTGGCGAAAAATGAAAATCTTTTTATTGCTCTAAAAGGGTGGCTGTCTCATTAAGCAAGTCATAAAGATTACGTATACGTATAAATTGTTGACGAATGACCAATACTTTGGTGTAGAGAGCCGTTTCTCGGGCAAGTGAAATAGGTTTGAAAATTACATTTTCGACGACCCCGGGGTCGTCTTTTTTGGCGAAAAATGGAAATTTTTTATTGCTCTAAAAGTTTGGCTGTCTCATTAAGCAAGTCATACAGATTACGTACATGCATAATTTGTTGACGAACGACCATTACTTTGGTGTAGAGAGCCGTTTTTCGGGCGAGTGAGATATGTTTGAAAATCACATTTTCGACGACCCCGGGGTCGTCTTTTTTGGCGAAAAATGAAAATTTTTTTATTGCGATAAAAGGGTGGCTGTGTCACTAAGCAAGTCATACAGATTACGTACATGTATAATTTGTTTACGAACGACCATTACTTTGGTGTAGAGAGCCGTTTCTCGGGCAAGTGAAATAGGTTTGAAAATCACATTTTCGACGACCCCGGGGTCGTCGTTTTTGGCGAAAAATGAAAATTTTTTTATTGCGTTAAAAGGGTTTCTGTCTCATTAAGCAAGTCATACAGATTACGTATATGTATAATTTGTTGACGAACGACCATTACTTTGGTGTAGAGAGCCGTTTTTCGGGCGAGTGAGATATGTTTGAAAATCACATTTTCGACGACCCGGGCGTCGTCTTTTTTGGGGAAAAATGAAAATTTTTTTATTGCGCTAAAAGGGTGGCTGGGTCATTAAGCAAGTCATACAGATTACGTACATGTATAATTTGTTTACGAACGACCATTACTTTGGTGTAGAGAGCCGTTTCTCGGGCAAGTGAAATAGGTTTGAAAATTACATTTTCGACGACCCCCGGGGTCGTCTTTTTTGGCGAAAAATGAAAATTTTTTTATTGCTCTAAAAGTTTGGCTGTCTCATTAAGCAAGTCATACAGATTACGTACATGCATAATTTGTTGACGAACGACCATTACTTTGGTGTAGAGAGCCGTTTTTCTGGCGAGTGAGATATGTTTGAAAATCACATTTTCGACGACCCTGGGGTCGTCTTTTTTGGCGAAAAATTAAGATTTTTTTATTGCGTTAAAAGGGTTTCTGTCTCATTAAGCAAGTCATACAGATTACGTATATGTATAATTTGTTGACGAACGACCATTACTTTGGTGTAGAGAGCCGTTTTTCGGGCGAGTGAGATATGTTTGAAAATCACATTTTCGACGACCCCGGGGTCGTCTTTTTTGGCGAAAAATGAAAATTTTTTTATTGCGATAAAAGGGTGGCTGTGTCACTAAGCAAGGCATACAGATTACGTACATGTATAATTTGTTGACGAACGAAAATTACTTTGGTGTAGAGTGCCGTTTTTCAGGCGAGTGAGATATGTTTGAAAATCACATTTTCGACGACCCCGGGGTCGTCTTTTTTGGCGAAAAATTAAGATTTTTTTATTGCGTTAAAAGGGTTTCTGTCTCATTAAGCAAGTCATACAGATTACGTACATGTATAATTTGTTGACGAACGACCGTTACTTTGGTGTAGAGTGCCGTTTTTCGGGCGAGTGAGATATGTTTGAAAATCACATTTTCGACGACCCCTGAGTCGTCTTTTTTGGCGAAAAATGAAAATTTTTTATTGCGCTAAAAGGGTGGCTGTCTCATTAAGCAAGTCATACAGATTACGTACATGTATAATTTGTTGACGAACGACCATTGCTTTGGTGTAGAGAGCCGTTTTTCGGGCGAGTGAGATATGTTTGAAAATCACATTTTCGACGACCCCGGGGTGGTCTTTTTTGGCGAAAAATGAAAATTTTTTATTGCGCTAAAAGGGTAGCTGTCTCATTAAGCAAGTCATAAAGATTACGTATATGTATAAATTGTTGACGAATGACCAATACTTTGGTGTAGAGAGCCGTTTCTCGGGCAAGTGAAATAGGTTTGAAAATTACATTTTCGACGACCCCGGGGTCGTCTTTTTTGGCGAAAAATGAAAATTTTTTATTGCTCTAAAAGTTTGGCTGTCTCATTAAGCAAGTCATACAGATTACGTACATGCATAATTTGTTGACGAACGACCATTACTTTGGTGTAGAGAGCCGTTTTTCGAGCGAGTGAGATATGTTTGAAAATTACATTTTCGACGACCCCGGGGTCGTCTTTTTTGGCGAAAAATGAAAATTTTTTTATTGCGATAAAAGGGTGGCTGTGTCACTAAGCAAGTCATACAGATTACGTACATGTATAATTTGTTGACGAACGACCATTACTTTGGTGTAGAGTGCCGTTTTTCGGGCGAGTGAGATATGTTTGAAAATCACATTTTCGACGACCCCGGGGTCGTATTTTTTGGCGAAAAATGAAAATCTTTTTATTGCTCTAAAAGGGTGGCTGTCTCATTAAGCAAGTCATAAAGATTACGTATACGTATAAATTGTTGACGAATGACCAATACTTTGGTGTAGAGAGCCGTTTCTCGGGCAAGTGAAATAGGTTTGAAAATTACATTTTCGACGACCCCGGGGTCGTCTTTTTTGGCGAAAAATGGAAATTTTTTATTGCTCTAAAAGTTTGGCTGTCTCATTAAGCAAGTCATACAGATTACGTACATGCATAATTTGTTGACGAACGACCATTACTTTGGTGTAGAGAGCCGTTTTTCGGGCGAGTGAGATATGTTTGAAAATCACATTTTCGACGACCCCGGGGTCGTCTTTTTTGGCGAAAAATGAAAATTTTTTTATTGCGATAAAAGGGTGGCTGTGTCACTAAGCAAGTCATACAGATAACGTACATGTATAATTTGTTGACGAACGAAAATTACTTTGGTGTAGAGTGCCGTTTTTCAGGCGAGTGAGATATGTTTGAAAATCACATTTTCGACGACCCCGGGGTCGTCTTTTTTGGCGAAAAATTAAGATTTTTTTATTGCGTTAAAAGGGTTTCTGTCTCATTAAGCAAGTCATACAGATTACGTATATGTATAATTTGTTGACGAACGACCATTACTTTGGTGTAGAGAGCCGTTTTTCGGGCGAGTGAGATATGTTTGAAAATCACATTTTCGACGACCCGGGCGTCGTCTTTTTTGGGGAAAAATGAAAATTTTTTTATTGCGCTAAAAGGGTGGCTGGGTCATTAAGCAAGTCATACAGATTACGTACATGTATAATTTGTTTACGAACGACCATTACTTTGGTGTAGAGAGCCGTTTCTCGGGCAAGTGAAATAGGTTTGAAAATCACATTTTCGACGACCCCGGGGTCGTCTTTTTTGGCGAAAAATGAAAATTTTTTTATTGCTCTAAAAGTTTGGCTGTCTCATTAAGCAAGTCATACAGATTACGTACATGCATAATTTGTTGACGAACGACCATTACTTTGGTGTAGAGAGCCGTTTTTCTGGCGAGTGAGATATGTTTGAAAATCACATTTTCGACGACCCTGGGGTCGTCTTTTTTGGCGAAAAATTAAGATTTTTTTATTGCGTTAAAAGGGTTTCTGTCTCATTAAGCAAGTCATACAGATTACGTATATGTATAATTTGTTGACGAACGACCATTACTTTGGTGTAGAGAGCCGTTTTTCGGGCGAGTGAGATATGTTTGAAAATCACATTTTCGACGACCCCGGGGTCGTCTTTTTTGGCGAAAAATGAAAATTTTTTTATTGCGATAAAAGGGTGGCTGTGTCACTAAGCAAGGCATACAGATTACGTACATGTATAATTTGTTGACGACCGAAAATTACTTTGGTGTAGAGTGCCGTTTTTCAGGCGAGTGAGATATGTTTGAAAATCACATTTTCGACGACCCCGGGGTCGTCTTTTTTGGCGAAAAATTAAGATTTTTTTATTGCGTTAAAAGGGTTTCTGTCTCATTAAGCAAGTCATACAGATTACGTACATGTATAATTTGTTGACGAACGACCGTTACTTTGGTGTAGAGTGCCGTTTTTCGGGCGAGTGAGATATGTTTGAAAATCACATTTTCGACGACCCCTGAGTCGTCTTTTTTGGCGAAAAATGAAAATTTTTTTATTGCGCTAAAAGGGTGGCTGTCTCATTAAGCAAGTCATACAGATTACGTACATGTATAATTTGTTGACGAACGACCATTGCTTTGGTGTAGAGAGCCGTTTTTCGGGCGAGTGAGATATGTTTGAAAATCACATTTTCGACGACCCCGGGGTGGTCTTTTTTGGCGAAAAATGAAAATTTTTTTATTGCGCTAAAAGGGTAGCTGTCTCATTAAGCAAGTCATAAAGATTACGTATATGTATAAATTGTTGACGAATGACCAATACTTTGGTGTAGAGAGCCGTTTCTCGGGCAAGTGAAATAGGTTTGAAAATTACATTTTCGACGACCCCGGGGTCGTCTTTTTTGGCGAAAAATGAAAATTTTTTATTGCTCTAAAAGTTTGGCTGTCTCATTAAGCAAGTCATACAGATTACGTACATGCATAATTTGTTGACGAACGACCATTACTTTGGTGTAGAGAGCCGTTTTTCGAGCGAGTGAGATATGTTTGAAAATTACATTTTCGACGACCCCGGGGTCGTCTTTTTTGGCGAAAAATGAAAATTTTTTTATTGCGATAAAAGGGTGGCTGTGTCACTAAGCAAGTCATACAGATTACGTACATGTATAATTTGTTGACGAACGACCATTACTTTGGTGTAGAGTGCCGTTTTTCGGGCGAGTGAGATATGTTTGAAAATCACATTTTCGACGACCCCGGGGTCGTATTTTTTGGCGAAAAATTAAAATTTTTTTATTGCGTTAAAAGGGTTTCTGTCTCATTAAGCAAGTCATACAGATTACGTATATGTTTAATTTGTTGACGAACGACCATTACTTTGGTGTAGAGAGCCGTTTTTCGGGCGAGTGAGATATGTTTGAAAATCACATTTTCGACGACCCCGGGGTCGTCTTTTTTGGGGAAAAATGAAAATTTTTTTATTGCGCTAAAAGGGAGGCTGTCTCATTAAGCAAGTCATACAGATTACGTACAAGTATAATTTGTTGACGAACGACCATTACTTTGGTGTAGAGAGCCGTTTTTCGGGCGAGTGAGATATGTTTGAAAATCACATTTTCGACGACCCCGGGGTCGTCTTTTTTGGCGAAAAATTAAAATTTTTTTATTGCGCTGAAAGGGTTTCTGTCTCATTAAGCAAGTCATGCAGATTACGTACATGCATAATTTGTTGACGAACGACCATTACTTTGGTGTAGAGAGTCGTTTTTCGGGCGAGTGAGATATGTTTGAAAATCACATTTTCGATGACCCCGGGGTCGTCTTTTTTGGCGAAAAATGAAAATTTTTTTATTGCGATAAAGGGTGGCTGTGTCACTAAGCAAGTCATACAGATTACGTACATGTATAATTTGTTGACGAACGACCATTACTTTGGTGTAGAGTGCCGTTTTTCGGGCGAGTGAGATATGTTTGAAAATCACATTTTCGACGACCCCGGGGTCGTCTTTTTTTGCGAAAAATTAAGATTTTTTTATTGCGTTAAAAGGGTTTCTGTCTTATTAAGCAAGTCATACAGATTACGTATATGTATAATTTGTTGACGAACGACCATTACTTTGGTGTAGAGAGCAGTTTTTCGGGCGAGTGAGATATGTTTGAAAATCACATTTTCGACGACCCCGGGGTCGTCTTTTTTGGGGAAAAATTAAAATTTTTTTATTGCGCTAAAAGGGTGGCTGTCTCATTAAGCAAGTCATACAGATTACGTACATGTATAATTTGTTGACGAACTACCATTACTTTGGTGTAGAGAGCCGTTTTTCGGTCGAGTGAGATATGTTTGAAAATCACATTTTCGACGACCCCGGGGTCGTCTTTTTTGGCGAAAAATTAAAATTTTTTTATTGCGCTAAAAGGGTTTCTGTCTCATTAAGCAAGTCATGCAGATTACGTACATGCATAATTTGTTGACGAACGACCATTACTTTGGTGTAGAGAGCCGTTTTTCGGGCGAGTGAGATATGTTTGAAAATCACATTTTCGATGACCCCGGGGTCGTCTTTTTTGGCGAAAAATTAAAATTTTTTTATTGCGCTAAAAGGGTTTCTGTCTCATTAAGCAAGTCATGCAGATTACGTACATGCATAATTTGTTGACGAACGACCATTACTTTGGTGTAGAGAGCCGTTTTTCGGGCGAGTGAGATATGTTTGAAAATCACATTTTCGACGACCCCGGGGTCGTCTTTTTTGGCGAAAAATGAAAATTTTTTTATTGCGCTAAAAGGGTGGCTGTCTCAGTAAGGAAGTCATACAGATTACGTACATGTATAATTTGTTGACGAACGACCATTACTTTGGTGTAGAGAGCCGTTTTTCGGGGGAGTGAGATATGTTTGAAAATCACATTTTCGACGACCCCGGGGTGGTCTTTTTTAGCGAAAAATGAAAATTTTTTTATTGCGCTAAAAGGCTGGCTGTATCATTAAGCAAGTCATACAGATTACGTACATGTATAATTTGTTGACGAGCGACCATTACTTTGGTGTAGAGAGCCGTTTTTCGGGCGAGTGAGATATGTTTGAAAATCACATTTTCGACGACCCCGGGGTCGTCTTTTTTGGCGAAAAATTAAAATTTTTTTATTGCGTTAAAAGGGTTTCTGTCTCATTAAGCAAGTCATACAGGTTACGTATATGTTTAATTTGTTGACGAACGACCATTACTTTGGTGCAGAGATATGTTTGAAAATAACATTTTCGACGATCCACGGGTCGTCTTTTTTGGCGAAAAATTAAAATTTTTTTATTGCGTTAAAAGGGTTTCTGTCTCATTAAGCAAGTCATACAGATTACGTACATGTATAATTTGTTGACGAACGACCGTTACTTTGGTGTAGAGAGCCGTTTTTCGGGCGAGTGAGATATGTTTGAAAATCACATTTTCGACGACCCCGGGGTCGTCTTTTTTGGCGAAAAATAAAATTTTTTTATTGCGCTAAAAGGGTTTCTGTCTCATTAAGCAAGTCATACAGATTACGTACATGCATAATTTGTTAACGAACGACCATTACTTTGGTGTAGAGAGCCGTTTTTCGGGCGAGTGAGATAGATTTGAAAATCACATTTTCGACGACCCCGGGGTCGTCTTTTTTGGCGAAAAATGAAAATTTTTTTATTGCGCTAAAAGGGTGGCTGTGCCATTAAGCAAGTCATACAGATTACGTACATGTATAATTTGTTGACGAACGACCATTACTTTGGTGTAGAGAGCCGTTTCTCGGGCAAGTGAAATAGGTTTGAAAATCACATTTTCGACGACCCCGGGGTCGTCTTTTTTGGCGAAAAATGAAAATTTTTTTATTGCGCTAAAAGGGTGGCTGTCGCATGAAGCAAGTCAGACAGATTACGTACATGTATAATTTGTTGACGAACGACCATTACTTTGGTGTAGAGAGCCGTTTTTCGAGCGAGTGAGATATGTTTGAAAATCACATTTTCGACGACCCCGGGGTCGTCTTTATTGGCGAAAAATGAAAATTTTTTTATTGCGGTAAAAGGGTGGGTGCCTCATTAAGCAAGTCATACAGATTACGTACTAGTATAATTTGTTGACGAATGACCAATAATTTGGTGTAGAGAGCCGTTTTTCTGGCGAGTGAGATATGTTTGAAAATCACATTTTCGACGACCCCGGGGTCGTCTTTATTGGCGAAAAATGAAAATTTTTTTATTGCGCTAAAAGGGTGGCTGTCGCATTAAGCAAGTCATACAGATTACGTACATGTATAATTTGTTGACGAACGACCATTACTTTGGTGTAGAGAGCCGTTTTTCGAGCGAGTGAGATATGTTTGAAAATCACATTTTCGACGACCCCGGGGTCGTCTTTTTTGGCGAAAAATTAAAATTTTTTTATTGCGGTAAAAGGGTGGGTGCCTCATTAAGCAAGTCATACAGATTACGTACTAGTATAATTTGTTGACGAATGACCAATAATTTGGTGTAGAGAGCCGTTTTTCTGGCGAGTGAGATATGTTTGAAAATCACATTTTCGACGACCCCGGGGTCGTCTTTATTGGCGAAAAATGAAAATTTTTTTATTGCGCTAAAAGGGTGGCTGTGTCATTAAGCAAGTCATACAGATTACGTACATGTATAATTTGTTGACGAACGACCATTACTTTGGTGTAGAGAGCCGTTTCTCGGGCAAGGGAAATAAGTTTTAAAATCACATTTTCGATGACCCCGGGGTCGTCTTTTTTGGCGAAAAATGAAAATTTTTTTATTGCGCTAAAAGGGTGGTTGTCTCATTAAGCAAGTCATACAGATTACGTACATGTATAATTTGTTGACGAACGACCATTACTTTGGTGTAGAGAGCCGTTTTTCGGGCGAGTGAGATATGTTTGAAAATCACATTTTCGACGACCCCGGGGTCGTCTTTTTTAGCGAAAAATGAAAATTTTTTTATTGCGCTAAAAGGGTGGCTGTCTCAGTAAGGAAGTCATTCAGATTACGTACATGTATAATTTGTTGACGAACGACCATTACTTTGGTGTAGAGAGCCGTTTTTCGGGCGAGTGAGATATGTTTGAAAATCACATTTTCGACGACCCCGGGGTGGTCTTTTTTAGCGAAAAATGAAAATTTTTTTATTGCGCTAAAAGGGTGGCTGTGTCATTAAGCAAGTCATACAGATTACGCATATGTTTAATTTGTTGACGAACGACCATTACTTTGGTGCAGAGATATGTTTGAAAATCACATTTTCGACGACCCCGGGGTCGTGTTTTTTGGCGAAAAATTAAAATTTTTTTATTGCGTTAAAAGGGTTTCTGTCTCATTAAGCAAGTCATACAGATTACGTACATGTATAATTTGTTGACGAACGACCGTTACTTTGGTGTAGAGAGCCGTTTTTCGGGCGAGTGAGATATGTTTGAAAATCACATTTTCGACGACCCCGGGGTCGTCTTTTTTGGCGAAAAATTAAAATTTTTTTATTGCGCTAAAAGGGTGGCTGTGTCATTAAGCAAGTCATACAGATTACGTACATGTATAATTTGTTGACGAACGACCATTACTTTGGTGTAGAGAGCCGTTTTTCGGACGAGTGAGATAGATTTGAAAATCACATTTTCGACGACCCCGGGGTCGTCTTTTTTGGCGAAAAATGAAAATGTTTTTATTGCGCTAAAAGGGTGGCTGTCTCATTAAGCAAGTCATACAGGTTACGTATATGTTTAATTTGTTGACGAACGACCATTACTTTGGTGTAGAGAGCCGTTTTTCGGGCGAGTGAGATATGTTTGAAAATCACATTTTCGACGACCCCGGGGTCGTCTTTTTTGGCGAAAAATGAAAATTTTTTTATTGCGCTAAAAGGGTTTCTGTCTCATTAAGCAAGTCATACAGATTACGTACATGCATAATTTGTTGACGAACGACCATTACTTTGGTGTAGAGAGCCGTTTTTCGGGCGAGTGAGATATGTTTGAAAATCACATTTTCGATGACCCCGGGGTCGTCTTTTTTGGCGAAAAATGAAAATTTTTTTATTGCGCTGAAAGGGTGTCATTAAGCAAGTCATACAGATTACGTACATGTATAATTTGTTGACGAACGACCATTACTTTGGTGTAGAGAGCCGTTTCTCGGGCAAGTGAAATAGGTTTGAAAATAACATTTTCGACGACCCCGGGGTCGTCTTTTTTGGCGAAAAATGAAAATTTTTTTATTGCGATAAAAGGGTGGCTGTGTCACTAAGCAAGTCATACAGATGACTTACATGTATATTTTGTTGACGAACGACCATTACTTTGGTGTAGAGAGCCGCTTTTCGGGCGAGTGAGATATGTTTGAAAATCACATTTTCGACGACCCCGGGGTCGTCTTTTTTGGCGAAAAATGAAAATTTTTTTATTGCGCTAAAAGGGTGGCTGTGTCATTAAGCAAGTCATACAGATTACGTACATGTATAATTTGTTGACGAACGACCATTACTTTGGTGTAGAGAGCCGTTTCTCGGGCAAGTGAAATAGGTTTTAAAATCACATTTTCGACGATCCCGGGGTCGTCTTTTTTGGCGAAAAATTAAAATTTTTTTATTGCGCTAAAAGGGTGGTTGTCTCATTAAGCAAGTCATACAGATTACGTACATGAATAATTTGTTGACGAACGACCATTACTTTGGTGCAGAGAGCCGTTTTTCGGGCGAGTGAGATATGTTTGAAAATCACATTTTCGACGACCCCGGGGTCGTCTTTTTTGGCGAAAAATTAAAATTTTTTTATTGCGCTAAAAGGGTGGCTGTCCCATTAAGCAAGTCATACAGATTACGTACATGTATAATTTGTTGACGAACGACCATTACTTTGGTGTAGAGAGCCGTTTTTCGGGCGAGTGAGATATGTTTGAAAATCACATTTTCGACGACCCCGGGGTCGTCTTTTTTGGCGAAAAATGAAAATTTGTTTATTGCGCTAAAAGGGTGGCTGTCGCATTAAGCAAGTCATACAGATTACGTACATGTATAATTTGTTGATGAACGACCATTACTTTGGTGTAGAGAGCCGTTTTTCGGGCGAGTGAGATAAGTTTGAAAATCACATTTTCGATGACCCCGGGGTCGTCTTTCTTGGCGAAAAATGAAAATTTTTTTATTGCGCTGAAAGGGTGGCTGTGTCATTAAGCAAGTCATACAGATTACGTACATGTATAATTTGCTGACGAACGGCCATGACTTTGGTGTAGAGAGCCGTTTCTCGGGCAAGTGAAATAGGTTTGAAAATCACATTTTCGACGACCCCGGGGTCGTCTTTTTTGGCGAAAAATGAAATTTTTTTTATTGCGCTAAAAGGGTGGCTGTCGCATTAAGCAAGTCATACAGATTACGTACATGTATAATTTGTTGACGAACGACCATTACTTTGGTGTAGAGAGCCGTTTTTCGGGCGAGTGAGATATGTTTGAAAATCACATTTTCGACGACCCCGGGGTCGTCTTTTTTGGCGAAAAATGAAAATTTTTTTATTGCGCTAAAAGGGTGGCTGTCGCATTAAGCAAGTCATACAGATTACGTACATGTATAATTTGTTGACGAACGACCATTACTTTGGTGTAGAGAGCCGTTTTTCGGGCGAGTGAGATATGTTTGAAAATCACATTTTCGACGACCCCGGGGTCGTCTTTTTTGGAGAAAAATGAAAATTTTTTTTATTGCGCTAAAAGGGTGGCTGTCGCATTAAGCAAGTCATACAGGTTACGTATATGTTTAATTTGTTGACGAACGACCATTACTTTGGTGTAGAGATCCGTTTTTCGGGCGAGTGAGATATGTTTGAAAATCACATTTTCGACGACCCCGGGGTCGTCTTTTTTGGCGAAAAATGAAAATTTTTTTATTGCGTTAAAAGGGTTTCTGTCTCATTAAGCAAGTCATACAGGTAACGTATATGTTTAATTTGTTGACGAACGACCATTACTTTGGTGCAGAGAGCCGTTTTTCGGGCGAGTGAGATATGTTTGAAAATCACATTTTCGATGACCGCGGGGTCGATTTTTTTGGCGAAAAATGAAAATCTTTTTATTGCTCTAAAAGGGTGGCTGTCTCATTAAGCAAGTCATAAAGATTACGTATATGTATAAATTGTTGACGAATGACCAATACTTTGGTGTAGAGAGCCGTTTCTCGGGCAATAGGTTTGAAAATCACATTTTCGACGACCCCGGGGTCGTCTTTTTTGGCGAAAAATTAAAATTTTTTTATTGCGCTAAAAGGGTTTCTGTCTCATTAAGCAAGTCATACAGATTACGTACATGCATAATTTGTTGACGAACGACCATTACTTTGGTGTAGAGAGCCGTTTTTCGGGCGAGTGAGATATGTTTGAAAATCACATTTTCGACGACCCCGGGGTCGTCTTTTTTGGAGAAAAATTAAAATTTTTTTATTGCGTTAAAAGGGTTTCTGTCTCATTAAGCAAGTCATACAGGTAACGTATATGTTTAATTTGTTGACGAACGACCATTACTTTGGTGCAGAGAGCCGTTTTTCGGGCGAGTGAGATATGTTTGAAAATCACATTTTCGATGACCGCGGGGTCGATTTTTTTGGCGAAAAATGAAAATCTTTTTATTGCTCTAAAAGGGTGGCTGTCTCATTAAGCAAGTCATAAAGATTACGTATATGTATAAATTGTTGACGAATGACCAATACTTTGGTGTAGAGAGCCGTTTCTCGGGCAAGTGAAATAGGTTTGAAAATCACATTTTCGACGACCCCGGGGTCGTCTTTTTTGGCGAAAAATTAAAATTTTTTTATTGCGCTAAAAGGGTTTCTGTCTCATTAAGCAAGTCATACAGATTACGTACATGCATAATTTGTTGACGAACGACCATTACTTTGGTGTAGAGAGCCGTTTTTCGGGCGAGTGAGATATGTTTGAAAATCACATTTTCGACGACCCCGGGGTCGTCTTTTTTGGAGAAAAATTAAAATTTTTTTATTGCGTTAAAAGGGTTTCTGTCTCATTAAGCAAGTCATACAGGTAACGTATATGTTTAATTTGTTGACGAACGACCATTACTTTGGTGCAGAGAGCCGTTTTTCGGGCGAGTGAGATATGTTTGAAAATCACATTTTCGATGACCGCGGGGTCGATTTTTTTGGCGAAAAATGAAAATCTTTTTATTGCTCTAAAAGGGTGGCTGTCTCATTAAGCAAGTCATAAAGATTACGTATATGTATAAATTGTTGACGAATGACCAATACTTTGGTGTAGAGAGCCGTTTCTCGGGCAAGTGAAATAGGTTTGAAAATTACATTTTCGACGACCCCGGGGTCGTCTTTTTTGGCGAAAAATGAAATTTTTTTTATTGCGCTAAAAGGGTGGCTGTCGCATTAAGCAAGTCATACAGATTACGTACATGTATAATTTGTTGACGAACGACCATTACTTTGGTGTAGAGAGCCGTTTTTCGAGCGAGTGAGATATGTTTGAAAATAACATTTTCGACGACCCCGGGGTCGTCTTTTTTGGCGAAAAATGAAAATTTTTTTATTGCGATAAAAGGGTGGCTGTGTCACTAAGCAAGTCATACAGATTACGTACATGTATAATTTGTTGAGGAACGACCATTACTTTGGTGTAGAGTGCCGTTTTTCGGGCGAGTGAGATATGTTTGAAAATCACATTTTCGACGACCCCGGGGTCGTCTTTTTTGGCGAAAAATTAAGATTTTTTTATTGCGTTAAAAGGGTTTCTGTCTCATTAAGCAAGTCATACAGATTACGTATATGTATAATTTGTTGACGAACGACCATTACTTTGGTGTAGAGAGCCGTTTTTCGGGCGAGTGAGATATGTTTGAGAATCACATTTTCGACGACCCCGGGGTCGTCTTCTTTGGGGAAAAATGAAAATTTTTTTATTGCGCTAAAAGGGTGGCTGTCTCATTAAGCAAGTCATACAGATTACGTACATGTATAATTTGTTGACGAACGACCATTACTTTGGTGTAGAGAGCCGTTTCTCGGGCAAGTGAAATAGGTTTGAAAATCACATTTTCGACGACCCCGGGGTCGTCTTTTTTGGCGAAAAATGAAAATTTTTTATTGCTCTAAAAGTTTGGCTGTCTCATTAAGCAAGTCATACAGATTACGTACATGCATAATTAGTTGACGAACGACCATTACTTTGGTGTAGAGAGCCGTTTTTCGAGCGAGTGAGATATGTTTGAAAATAACATTTTCGACGACCCCGGGGTCGTCTTTTTTGGAGAAAAATTAAAATTTTTTTATTGCGTTAAAAGGGTTTCTGTCTCATTAAGCAAGTCATACAGGTAACGTATATGTTTAATTTGTTGACGAACGACCATTACTTTGGTGCAGAGAGCCGTTTTTCGGGCGAGTGAGATATGTTTGAAAATCACATTTTCGATGACCGCGGGGTCGATTTTTTTGGCGAAAAATGAAAATCTTTTTATTGCTCTAAAAGGGTGGCTGTCTCATTAAGCAAGTCATAAAGATTACGTATATGTATAAATTGTTGACGAATGACCAATACTTTGGTGTAGAGAGCCGTTTCTCGGGCAAGTGAAATAGGTTTGAAAATTACATTTTCGACGACCCCGGGGTCGTCTTTTTTGGCGAAAAATGAAATTTTTTTTATTGCGCTAAAAGGGTGGCTGTCGCATTAAGCAAGTCATACAGATTACGAACATGTATAATTTGTTGACGAACGACCATTACTTTGGTGCAGAGAGCCGTTTTTCGGGCGAGTGAGATATGTTTGAAAATCACATTTTCGATGACCGCGGGGTCGATTTTTTTGGCGAAAAATGAAAATCTTTTTATTGCTCTAAAAGGGTGGCTGTCTCATTAAGCAAGTCATAAAGATTACGTATATGTATAAATTGTTGACGAATGACCAATACTTTGGTGTAGAGAGCCGTTTCTCGGGCAAGTGAAATAGGTTTGAAAATTACATTTTCGACGACCCCGGGGTCGTCTTTTTTGGCGAAAAATGAAATTTTTTTTATTGCGCTAAAAGGGTGGCTGTCGCATTAAGCAAGTCATACAGATTACGTACATGTATAATTTGTTGACGAACGACCATTACTTTGGTGTAGAGAGCCGTTTTTCGAGCGAGTGAGATATGTTTGAAAATAACATTTTCGACGACCCCGGGGTCGTCTTTTTTGGCGAAAAATGAAAATTTTTTTATTGCGATAAAAGGGTGGCTGTGTCACTAAGCAAGTCATACAGATTACGTACATGTATAATTTGTTGAGGAACGACCATTACTTTGGTGTAGAGTGCCGTTTTTCGGGCGAGTGAGATATGTTTGAAAATCACATTTTCGACGACCCCGGGGTCGTCTTTTTTGGCGAAAAATTAAGATTTTTTTATTGCGTTAAAAGGGTTTCTGTCTCATTAAGCAAGTCATACAGATTACGTATATGTATAATTTGTTGACGAACGACCATTACTTTGGTGTAGAGAGCCGTTTTTCGGGCGAGTGAGATATGTTTGAGAATCACATTTTCGACGACCCCGGGGTCGTCTTTTTTGGGGAAAAATGAAAATTTTTTTATTGCGCTAAAAGGGTGGCTGTCTCATTAAGCAAGTCATACAGATTACGTACATGTATAATTTGTTGACGAACGACCATTACTTTGGTGTAGAGAGCCGTTTCTCGGGCAAGTGAAATAGGTTTGAAAATCACATTTTCGACGACCCCGGGGTCGTCTTTTTTGGCGAAAAATGAAAATTTTTTATTGCTCTAAAAGTTTGGCTGTCTCATTAAGCAAGTCATACAGATTACGTACATGCATAATTAGTTGACGAACGACCATTACTTTGGTGTAGAGAGCCGTTTTTCGAGCGAGTGAGATATGTTTGAAAATAACATTTTCGACGACCCCGGGGTCGTCTTTTTTGGCGAAAAATGAAAATTTTTTTATTGCGCTTAAAGGGTGGCTGTCGCATTAAGCAAGTCATACAGATTACGTACATGTATAATGTGTTGACGAACGACCATTACTTTGGTGTAGAGAGCCGTTTTTCGGGCGAGTGAGATATGTTTGAAAATCACATTTTCGACGACCCAGGGTCCTCTTTTTCGGCGAAAAATTAAAATTTTTTTATTGCGCTAAAAGGGTTTCTGTCTCATTAAGCAAGTCATACAGATTACGTACATGCATAATTTGTTGACGAACGACCATTACTTTGGTGTAGAGAGCCGTTTTTCGGGCGAGTGAGATATGTTTGAAAATCACATTTTCGATGACCCCGGGGTCGTCTTTTTTGGCGAAAAATGAAATTTTTTTTATTGCGCTAAAAGGGTGGCTGTGCCATTAAGCAAGTCATACAGATTACGTACATGCATAATTTGTTGACGAACGACCATTACTTTGGTGTAGAGAGCCGTTTTTCGTTGGAGTGAGATATGTTTGAAAATCACATTTTCGACGACCCCGGGGTGGTCTTTTTTAGCGAAAAATGAAAATTTTTTTATTGCGCTAAAAGGGTGGCTGTGTCATTAAGCAAGTCATACAGATTACGTACATGTATAATTTGTTGACGAACGACCGTTACTTTGGTGTAGAGAGCCGTTTTTCGGGCGAGTGACACATGTTTGAAAATCACATTTTCGACGACCCCGGGGTCGTCTTTTTTGGCGAAAAATTAAAATTTTTTTATTGCGCTAAAAGGGTTTCTGTCTCATTAAGCAAGTCATACAGATTACGTACATGCATAATTTGTTAACGAACGACCATTACTTTGGTGTAGAGAGCCGTTTTTCGGGCGAGTGAGATAGATTTGAAAATCACATTTTCGACGACCCCGAGGTCGTCTTTTTTGGCGAAAAATGAAAATTTTTTTATTGCGCTAAAAGGGTGGCTGTCTCATTAAGCAAGTCATACAGATTACGTACATGTATAATTTGTTGACGAACGACCATTACTTTGGTGTAGAGAGCCGTTTTTCGGGCGAGTGAGATATGTTTGAAAATCACATTTTCGACGACCCCGGGGTCGTCTTTTTTGGCGAAAAATGAAAATTTTTTTATTGCGCTAAAAGGGTTTCTGTCTCATTAAGCAAGTCATACAGATTACGTACATGCATAATTTGTTGACGAACGACCATTACTTTGGTGTAGAGAGCCGTTTTTCGGGCGAGTGAGATATGTTTGAAAATCACATTTTCGATGACCCCGGGGTCGTCTTTTTTGGCGAAAAATGAAAATTTTTTTATTGCGCTGAAAGGGTGGCTGTGTCATTAAGCAAGTCATACAGATTACGTACATGTATAATTTGTTGACGAACGACCATTACTTTGGTGTAGAGAGCCGTTTCTCGGGCAAGTGAAATAGGTTTGAAAATCACATTTTCGACGACCCCGGGGTCGTCTTTTTTGGCGAAAAATGAAAATTTTTTTATTGCGCTAAAAGGGTGGCTGTGTCATTAAGCAAGTCATACAGATTACGTACATGTATAATTTGTTGACGAACGACCATTACTTTGGTGTAGAGAGCCGTTTCTCGGGCAAGTGAAATAGGTTTTAAAATCACATTTTCGACGATCCCGGGGTCGTCTTTTTAGGCGAAAAATTAAAATTTTTTTATTGCGCTAAAAGGGTGGTTGTCTCATTAAGCAAGTCATACAGATTACGTACATGAATAATTTGTTGACGAACGACCATTACTTTGGTGCAGAGAGCCGTTTTTCGGGCGAGTGAGATATGTTTGAAAATCACATTTTCGACGACCCCTGGGTCGTCTTTTTTGGCGAAAAATTAAAATTTTTTTATTGCGCTAAAAGGGTGGCTGTCCCATTAAGCAAGTCATACAGATTACGTACATGTATAATTTGTTGACGAACGACCATTACTTTGGTGTAGAGAGCCGTTTTTCGGGCGAGTGAGATATGTTTGAAAATCACATTTTCGACGACCCCGGGTCGTCTTTTTTGGCGAAAAATTAAAATTTTTTTATTGCTCTAAAAGTTTGGCTGTCTCATTAAGCAAGTCATACAGATTACGTACATGCATAATTAGTTGACGAACGACCATTACTTTGGTGTAGAGAGCCGTTTTTCGAGCGAGTGAGATATGTTTGAAAATAACATTTTCGACGACCCCGGGGTCGTCTTTTTTGGCGAAAAATGAAAATTTTTTTATTGCGCTAAAAGGGTGGCTGTCGCATTAAGCAAGTCATACAGATTACGTACATGTATAATGTGTTGACGAACGACCATTACTTTGGTGTAGAGAGCCGCTTTTCGGGCGAGTGAGATATGTTTGAAAATCACATTTTCGACGACCCCGGGGTCGTCTTTTTTGGCGAAAAATGAAAATTTTTTTATTGCGCTAAAAGGGTGCCTGTGTCATTAAGCAAGTCATACAGATTACGTACATGTATAATTTGTTGACGAACGACCATTACTTTGGTGTAGAGAGCCGTTTCTCGGGCAAGTGAAATAGGTTTTAAAATCACATTTTCGACGATCCCGGGGTCGTCTTTTTAGGCGAAAAATTAAAATTTTTTTATTGCGCTAAAAGGGTGGTTGTCTCATTAAGCAAGTCATACAGATTACGTACATGTATAATTTGTTGACGAACGACCATTACTTTGGTGTAGAGAGCCGTTTTTCGGGCGAGTGAGATATGTTTGAAAATCACATTTTCGACGACCCCGGGTCGTCTTTTTTGGCGAAAAATTAAAATTTTTTTATTGCTCTAAAAGTTTGGCTGTCTCATTAAGCAAGTCATACAGATTACGTACATGCATAATTAGTTGACGAACGACCATTACTTTGGTGTAGAGAGCCGTTTTTCGAGCGAGTGAGATATGTTTGAAAATCACATTTTCGACGACCCCTGGGTCGTCTTTTTTGGCGAAAAATTAAAATTTTTTTATTGCGCTAAAAGGGTGGCTGTCCCATTAAGCAAGTCATACAGATTACGTACATGTATAATTTGTTGACGAACGACCATTACTTTGGTGTAGAGAGCCGTTTTTCGGGCGAGTGAGATATGTTTGAAAATCACATTTTCGACGACCCCGGGTCGTCTTTTTTGGCGAAAAATTAAAATTTTTTTATTGCTCTAAAAGTTTGGCTGTCTCATTAAGCAAGTCATACAGATTACGTACATGCATAATTAGTTGACGAACGACCATTACTTTGGTGTAGAGAGCCGTTTTTCGAGCGAGTGAGATATGTTTGAAAATAACATTTTCGACGACCCCGGGGTCGTCTTTTTTGGCGAAAAATGAAAATTTTTTTATTGCGCTAAAAGGGTGGCTGTCGCATTAAGCAAGTCATACAGATTACGTACATGTATAATGTGTTGACGAACGACCATTACTTTGGTGTAGAGAGCCGTTTTTCGGGCGAGTGAGATATGTTTGAAAATCACATTTTCGACGACCCAGGGTCGTCTTTTTCGGCGAAAAATTAAAATTTTTTTATTGCGCTAAAAGGGTTTCTGTCTCATTAAGCAAGTCATACAGATTACGTACATGCATAATTTGTTGACGAACGACCATTACTTTGGTGTAGAGAGCCGTTTTTCGGGCGAGTGAGATATGTTTGAAAATCACATTTTCGATGACCCCGGGGTCGTCTTTTTTGGCGAAAAATGAAATTTTTTTTATTGCGCTAAAAGGGTGGCTGTGTCATTAAGCAAGTCATACAGATTACGTACATGTATAATTTGTTGACGAACGACCATTACTTTGGTGTAGAGACCCGTTTTTCGGGCGAGTGAGATATGTTTGAAAATCACATTTTCGACGACCCCGGGGTCGTCTTTTTTGGCGAAAAATTTAAATTTTTTTATTGCGTTAAAAGGGTTTCTGTCTCATTAAGCAAGTCATACAGATTACGTACATGTATAATTTGTTGACGAACGACCGTTACTTTGGTGTAGAGAGCCGTTTTTCGGGCGAGTGACACATGTTTGAAAATCACATTTTCGACGACCCCGAGGTCGTCTTTTTTGGCGAAAAATTAAAATTTTTTTATTGCGCTAAAAGGGTTTCTGTCTCATTAAGCAAGTCATACAGATTACGTACATGCATAATTTGTTAACGAACGACCATTACTTTGGTGTAGAGAGCCGTTTTTCGGGCGAGTGAGATAGATTTGAAAATCACATTTTCGACGACCCCGAGGTCGTCTTTTTTGGCGAAAAATGAAAATTTTTTTATTGCGCTAAAAGGGTGGCTGTCTCATTAAGCAAGTCATACAGATTACGTACATGTATAATTTGTTGACGAACGACCATTACTTTGGTGTAGAGAGCCGTTTTTCGGGCGAGTGAGATATGTTTGAAAATCACATTTTCGACGACCCCGGGGTCGTCTTTTTTGGCGAAAAATGAAAATTTTTTTATTGCGCTAAAAGGGTTTCTGTCTCATTAAGCAAGTCATACAGATTACGTACATGTATAATTTGTTGACGAACGACCATTACTTTGGTGTAGAGAGCCGTTTCTCGGGCAAGTGAAATAGGTTTGAAAATCACATTTTCGACGACCCCGGGGTCGTCTTTTTTGGCGAAAAATGAAAATTTTTTATTGCTCTAAAAGTTTGGCTGTCTCATTAAGCAAGTCATACAGATTACGTACATGTATAATTAGTTGACGAACGACCATTACTTTGGTGTAGAGAGCCGTTTTTCGAGCGAGTGAGATATGTTTGAAAATAACATTTTCGACGACCCCGGGGTCGTCTTTTTTGGCGAAAAATGAAAATTTTTTTATTGCGATAAAAGGGTGGCTGTGTCACTAAGCAAGTCATACAGATGACTTACATGTATAATTTGTTGACGAACGACCATTACTTTGGTGTAGAGAGCCGCTTTTCGGGCGAGTGAGATATGTTTGAAAATCACATTTTCGACGACCCCGGGGTCGTCTTTTTTGGCGAAAAATGAAAATTTTTTTATTGCGCTAAAAGGGTGGCTGTGTCATTAAGCAAGTCATACAGATTACGTACATGTATAA
Organism: Volucella zonaria; assembly: GCA_963966105.1. Classification (NCBI taxonomy): domain Eukaryota; kingdom Metazoa; phylum Arthropoda; class Insecta; order Diptera; family Syrphidae; genus Volucella; species Volucella zonaria. Next base: position 68,068,479 of record OZ014533.1, read on the forward strand.
TTTGTTGACGAACGACCATTATTTTGGTGTAGAGAGCCGTTTCTCGGGCAAGTGAAATAGGTTTTAAAATCACATTTTCGACGATCCAGGGGTCGTCTTTTTTGGCGAAAAATTAAAATTTTTTTATTGCGCTAAAAGGGTGGTTGTCTCATTAAGCAAGTCATACAGATTACGTACATGAATAATTTGTTGACGAACGACCATTATTTTGGTGCAGAGAGCCGTTTTTCGGGCGAGTGAGATATGTTTGAAAATCACATTTTCGACGACCCCTGGGTCGTCTTTTTTGGCGAAAAATTAAAATTTTTTTATTGCGCTAAAAGGGTGGCTGTCCCATTAAGCAAGTCATACAGATTACGTACATGTATAATTTGTTGACGAACGACCATTACTTTGGTGTAGAGAGCCGTTTTTCGGGCGAGTGAGATATGTTTGAAAATCACATTTTCGACGACCCCGGGTCGTCTTTTTTGGCGAAAAATTAAAATTTTTTTATTGCGATAAAAGGGTGGCTGTGTCACTAAGCAAGTCATACAGATTACGTACATGTATAATTTGTTGAGGAACGACCATTCCTTTGGTGTAGAGTGCCGTTTTTCGGGCGAGTGAGATATGTTTGAAAATCACATTTTCGACGACCCCGGGGTCGTCTTTTTTGGCGAAAAATTAAGATTTTTTTATTGCGTTAAAAGGGTTTCTGTCTCATTAAGCAAGTCATACAGATTACGTATATGTATAATTTGTTGACGAACGACCATTACTTTGGTGTAGAGAGCCGTTTTTCGGGCGAGTGAGATATGTTTGAGAATCACATTTTCGACGACCCCGGGGTCGTCTTTTTTGAGGAAAAATGAAAATTTTTTTATTGCGCTAAAAGGGTGGCTGTCTCATTAAGCAAGTCATACAGATTACGTACATGTATAATTTGTTGACGAACGACCATTACTTTGGTGTAGAGAGCCGTTTCTCGGGCAAGTGAAATAGGTTTGAAAATCACATTTTCGACGACCCCGGGGTCGTCTTTTTTGGCGAAAAATTAAAATTTTTTTATTGCGTTAAAAGGGTTTCTGTCTCATTAAGCAAGTCATACAGGTAACGTATATGTTTAATTTGTTGACGAACGACCATTACTTTGGTGCAGAGAGCCGTTTTTCGGGCGAGTGAGATATGTTTGAAAATCACATTTTCGATGACCGCGGGGTCGATTTTTTTGGCGAAAAATGAAAATCTTTTTATTGCTCTAAAAGGGTGGCTGTCTCATTAAGCAAGTCATAAAGATTACGAATATGTATAAATTGTTGACGAATGACCAATACTTTGGTGTAGAGAGCCGTTTCTCGGGCAAGTGAAATAGGTTTGAAAATTACATTTTCGACGACCCCGGGGTCGTCTTTTTTGGCGAAAAATGAAAATTTTTTATTGCTCTAAAAGTTTGGCTGTCTCATTAAGCAAGTCATACAGATTACGTACATGCATAATTTGTTGACGAACGACCATTTCTTTGGTGTAGAGAGCCGTTTTTCGAGCGAGTGAGATAAGTTTGAAAATAACATTTTCGACGACCCCGGGGTCGTCTTTTTTGGCGAAAAATGAAAATTTTTTTATTGCGATAAAAGGGTGGCTGTGTCACTAAGCAAGTCATACAGATTACGTACATGTATAATTTGTTGAGGAACGACCATTCCTTTGGTGTAGAGTGCCGTTTTTCGGGCGAGTGAGATATGTTTGAAAATCACATTTTCGACGACCCCGGGGTCGTCTTTTTTGGCGAAAAATTAAGATTTTTTTATTGCGTTAAAAGGGTTTCTGTCTCATTAAGCAAGTCATACAGATTACGTATATGTATAATTTGTTGACGAACGACCATTACTTTGGTGTAGAGAGCCGTTTTTCGGGCGAGTGAGATATGTTTGAGAATCACATTTTCGACGACCCCGGGGTCGTCTTTTTTGAGGAAAAATGAAAATTTTTTTATTGCGCTAAAAGGGTGGCTGTCTCATTAAGCAAGTCATACAGATTACGTACATGTATAATTTGTTGACGAACGACCATTACTTTGGTGTAGAGAGCCGTTTTTCGGGCGAGTGAGATATGTTTGAAAATCACATTTTCGACGACCCAGGGGTCGTCTTTATCGGCGAAAAATTAAAATTTTTTTATTGCGGTAAAAGGGTTTCTGTCTCATTAAGCTAGTCATACAGATTACGTACATGCATAATTTGTTGACAAACGACCATTACTTTGGTGTAGAGAGCCGTTTTTCGGGCGAGTGAGAAATGTTTGAAAATCACATATTCGGCGACCCCGGGGTCGTCTTTTTTGGCGAAAAAGGAAAATTTTTTTATTGCGCTAAAAGGGTGGCTGTGTCATTAAGCAAGTCATACAGATTACGTACATGTATAATTTGTTGACGAACGACCATTACTTTGGTGTAGAGAGCCGTTTCTCGGGCAAGTGAAATAAGTTTTAAAATCACATTTTCGATGACCCCGGGGTCGTCTTTTTTGGCGAAAAATTAAAATTTTTTTATTGCGCTAAAAGGGTGGTTGTCTCATTAAGCAAGTCATACAGATTACGTACATGTATAATTTGTTGACGAACGACCATTACTTTGGTGTAGAGAGCCGTTTTTCGGGCGAGTGAGATATGTTTGAAAACACATTTTCGACGACCCCGGGGTCGTCTTTTTTAGCGAAAAATGAAAATTTTTTTATTGCGCTAAAAGGGTGGCTGTCTCAGTAAGGAAGTCATACAGATTACGTACATGTATAATTTGTTGACGAACGACCATTACTTTGGTGTAGAGAGCCGTTTTTCGGGGGAGTGAGATATGTTTGAAAATCACATTTTCGACGACCCCGGGGTGGTCTTTTTTAGCGAAAAATGAAAATTTTTTTATTGCGCTAAAAGGGTGGCTGTGTCATTAAGCAAGTCATACAGATTACGTACATGTATAATTTGTTGACGAACGACCATTACTTTGGTGCAGAGATATGTTTGAAAATAACATTTTCGACGAGCCACGGGTCGTCTTTTTTGGCGAAAAATTAAAATTTTTTTCTTGCGTTAAAAGTTTTTCTGTCTCATTAAGCAAGTCATACAGATTACGTACATGTATAATTTGTTGACGAACGACCGTTACTTTGGTGTAGAGAGCCGTTTTTCGGGCGAGTGAGATATGTTTGAAAATCACATTTTCGACGACCCCGGGGTCGTCTTTTTTGGCGAAAAATTAAAATTTTTTTATTGCGCTAAAAGGGTTTCTGTCTCATTAAGCAAGTCATACAGATTACGTACATGCATAATTTGTTAACGAACGACCATTACTTTGGTGTAGAGAGCCGTTTTTCGGGCGAGTGAGATCGATTTGAAAATCACATTTTCGACGACCCCGGGGTCGTCTTTTTTGGCGAAAAATGAAAATTTTTTTTATTGCGCTAAAAGGGTGGCTGTCTCATTAAGCAAGTCATACAGATTACGTACATGTATAATTTGTTGACGAACGACCATTACTTTGGTGTAGAGAGCCGTTTTTCGGGCGAGTGAGATATGTGTGAAAATCACATTTTCGACGACCCCGGGGTCGTCTTTTTTGGCGAAAAATGAAAATTTTTTTATTGCGCTAAAAGGGTTTCTGTCTCATTAAGCAAGTCATACAGATTACGTACATGCATAATTTGTTGACGAACGACCATTACTTTGGTGTAGAGAGCCGTTTTTCGGGCGAGTGAGATATGTTTGAAAATCACATTTTCGATGACCCCGGGGTCGTCTTTTTTGGCGAAAACTGAAAATTTTTTTATTGCGCTTAAAGGGTGGCTGTGCCATTAAGCAAGTCATACAGATTACGTACATGTATAATTTGTTGACGAACGACCATTACTTTGGTGTAGAGAGCCGTTTCTCGGGCAAGTGAAATAGGTTTGAAAATCACATTTTCGACGACCCCGTTGTCGTCTTTTTTGGCGAAAAATGAAATTTTTTTTATTGCGCTAAAAGGGTGGCTGTCGCATTAAGCAAGTCATACAGATTACGTACATGTATAATTTGTTGACGAACGACCATTACTTTGGTGTAGAGAGCCGTTTTTCGAGCGAGTGAGATATGTTTGAAAATCACATTTTCGACGACCCCGGGGTCGTCTTTTTTGCCGAAAAATTAAAATTTTTTTATTGCGGTAAAAGGGTGGCTGCCTCATTAAGCAAGTCATACAGATTACGTACTAGTATAATTTGTTGACGAATGACCAATAATTTGGTGTAGAGAGCCGTTTTTCTGGCGAGTGAGATATGTTTGAAAATCACATTTTCGACGACCCCGGGGTCGTCTTTTTTGGCGAAAAATGAAAATTTTTTTATTGCGCTAAAAGGGTGGCTGTGTCATTAAGCAAGTCATACAGATTACGTACATGTATAATTTGTTGACGAACGACCATTACTTTGGTGTAGAGAGCCGTTTCTCGGGCAAGTGAAATAAGTTTTAAAATCACATTTTCGATGACCCGGGGGTCGTCTTTTTTGGCGAAAAATGAAAATTTTTTTATTGCGCTAAAAGGGTGGTTGTCTCAGTAAGGAAGTCATACAGATTACGTACATGTATAATTTGTTGACGAACGACCATTACTTTGGTGTAGAGAGCCGTTTTTCGGGCGAGTGAGATATGTTTGAAAATCACATTTTCGACGACCCCGGGGTGGTCTTTTTTAGCGAAAAATTAAAATTTTTTTATTGCGCTAAAAGGGTGGCTGTGTCATTAAGCAAGTCATACAGATTACGTACATGTATAATTTGTTGACGAACGACCATTACTTTGGTGTAGAGAGCCGTTTTTCGGGCGAGTGAGATATGTTTGAAAATCACATTTTCGAAGACCCCGGGGTCGTCTTTTTAGGCGAAAAATTAAAATTTTTTTATTGCGTTAAAAGGGTTTCTGTCTCATTAAGCAAGTCATACAGGTTACGTATATGTTTAATTTGTTGACGAACGACCATTACTTTGGTGCAGAGATATGTTTGAAAATAACATTTTCGACGACCCACGGGTCGTCTTTTTTGGCGAAAAATGAAAATTTTTTTATTGCGCTAAAAGGGTGGTTGTCTCAGTAAGGAAGTCATACAGATTACGTACATGTATAATTTGTTGACGAACGACCATTACTTTGGTGTAGAGAGCCGTTTTTCGGGCGAGTGAGATATGTTTGAAAATCACATTTTCGACGACCCCGGGGTGGTCTTTTTTAGCGAAAAATTAAAATTTTTTTATTGCGCTAAAAGGGTGGCTGTGTCATTAAGCAAGTCATACAGATTACGTACATGTATAATTTGTTGACGAACGACCGTTACTTTGGTGTAGAGAGCCGTTTTTCGGGCGAGTGAGATATGTATGAAAATCACATTTTCGACGACCCCGGGGTCGTCTTTTTGGCGAAAAATTAAAATTTTTTTATTGCTCTAAAAGGGTTTCTGTCTCATTAAGCAAGTCATACAGATTACGTACATGCATAATTTGTTAACGAACGACCATTACTTTGGTGTAGAGAGCCGTTTTTCGGGCGAGTGAGATAGATTTGAAAATCACATTTTCGACGACCCCGGGGTCGTGTTTTTTGGCGAAAAATGAAAATTTTTTTATTGCGCTAAAAGGGTGGCTGTCTCATTAAGCAAGTCATACAGATTACGTACATGTATAATTTGTTGACGAACGACCATTACTTTGGTGTAGAGAGCCGTTTTTCTGGCGAGTGAGATATGTTTGAAAATCACATTTTCGACGACCCCGGGGTCCTCTTTTTTGGCGAAAAATTAAAATTTTTTTATTGCGCTAAAAGGGTTTCTGTCTCATTAAGCAAATCATACAGATTACGTACATGCATAATTTGTTGACGAACGACCATTACTTTGGTGTAGAGAGCCGTTTTTCGGGCGAGTGAGATATGTTTGAAAATCACATTTTCGATGACCCCGGGGTCGTCTTTTTTGGCGAAAAATGAAAATTTTTTTATTGCGCTGAAAGGGTGGCTGTGTCATTAAGCAAGTCATACAGATTACGTACATGTATAATTTGTTGACGAACGACCATTACTTTGGTGTAGAGAGCCGTTTCTCGGGCAAGTGAAATAGGTTTGAAAATCACATTTTCGACGACCCCGGGGTCGTCTTTTTTGGCGAAAAATGAAAATTTTTTTATTGCGCTAAAAGGGTGGCTGTCGCATTAAGCAAGTCATACAGATTACGTACATGTATAATTTGTTGACGAACGACCATTATTTTGGTGTATAGAGCCGTTTTTCGGGAGAGTGAGATATGTTTGAAAATCACATTTTCGACGACCCCGGGGTCGTCTTTTTTGGCGAAAAATGAAAATTTTTTTATTGCGCTAAAAGGGTGGCTGTCTCATTAAGGAAGTCATACAGATTACGTACATGTATAAGTTGTTGACGAACGACCATTACTTTGGTGTAGAGAGCCGTTTTTCGGGCGAGTGAGATATGTTTGAAAATCACATTTTCGACGACCCTGGGGTCGTCTTTTTTAGCGAAAAATGAAAATTTTTTTATTGCGCTAAAAGGGTGGCTGTGTCATTAAGCAAGTCATACAGATTACGTACATGTATAATGTGTTGACGAACGACCATTACTTTGGTGTAGAGAGCCGTTTTTCGGGCGAGTGAGATATGTTTGAAAATCACATTTTCGACGACCCTGGGGTCGTCTTTTTTAGCGAAAAATGAAAATTTTTTTATTGCGCTAAAAGGGTGGCTGTGTCATTAAGCAAGTCATACAGATTACGTACATGTATAATTTGTTGACGAACGACCATTACTTTGGTGTAGAGAGCCGTTTTTCGGGCGAGTGAGATATGTTTGAAAATCACATTTTCGACGACCCCGGGGTCGTCTTTTTTGGCGAAAAATTAAAATTTTTTTATTGCGTTAAAAGGGTTTCTGTCTCATTAAGCAAGTCATACAGATTACGTACATGTATAATTTGTTGACGAACGACCGTTACTTTGGTGTAGAGAGCCGTTTTTCGGGCGAGTGACACATGTTTGAAAATCACATTTTCGACGACCCCGGGGTCGTCTTTTTTGGCGAAAAATTAAAATTTTTTTATTGCGCTAAAAGGGTTTCTGTCTCATTAAGCAAGTCATACAGATTACGTACATGCATAATTTGTTAACGAACGACCATTACTTTGGTGTAGAGAGCCGTTTTTCGGGCGAGTGAGATAGATTTGAAAATCACATTTTCGACGACCCCGGGGTCGTGTTTTTTGGCGAAAAATGAAAATTTTTTTATTGCGCTAAAAGGGTGGCTGTCTCATTAAGCAAGTCATACAGATTACGTACATGTATAATTTGTTGACGAACGACCATTACTTTGGTGTAGAGAGCCGTTTTTCTGGCGAGTGAGATATGTTTGAAAATCACATTTTCGACGACCCCGGGGTCCTCTTTTTTGGCGAAAAATTAAAATTTTTTTATTGCGCTAAAAGGGTTTCTGTCTCATTAAGCAAGTCATACAGATTACGTACATGCATAATTTGTTGACGAACGACCATTACTTTGGTGTAGAGAGCCGTTTTTCGGGCGAGTGAGATATGTTTGAAAATCACATTTTCGATGACCCCGGGGTCGTCTTTTTTGGCGAAAAATGAAAATCTTTTTATTGCGCTAAAAGGGTGGCTGTCGCATTAAGCAAGTCATACAGATTACGTACATGTATAATTTGTTGACGAACGACCATTATTTTGGTGTATAGAGCCGTTTTTCGGGCGAGTGAGATATGTTTGAAAATCACATTTTCGACGACCCCGGGGTCGTCTTTTTTGGCGAAAAATTAAAATTTTTTTATTGCGTTAAAAGGGTTTCTGTCTCATTAAGCAAGTCATACAGATTACGTACATGTATAATTTGTTGACGAACGACCGTTACTTTGGTGTAGAGAGCCGTTTTTCGGGCGAGTGACACATGTTTGAAAATCACATTTTCGACGACCCCGGGGTCGTCTTTTTTGGCGAAAAATTAAAATTTTTTTATTGCGCTAAAAGGGTTTCTGTCTCATTAAGCAAGTCATACAGATTACGTACATGCATAATTTGTTAACGAACGACCATTACTTTGGTGTAGAGAGCCGTTTTTCGGGCGAGTGAGATAGATTTGAAAATCACATTTTCGACGACCCCGGGGTCGTCTTTTTTGGCGAAAAATGAAAATTTTTTTATTGCGCTAAAAGGGTGGCTGTCTCATTAAGCAAGTCATACAGATTACGTACATGTATAATTTGTTGACGAACGACCATTACTTTGGTGTAGAGAGCCGTTTTTCTGGCGAGTGAGATATGTTTGAAAATCACATTTTCGACGACCGCGGGGTCCTCTTTTTTGGCGAAAAATTAAAATTTTTTTATTGCGCTAAAAGGGTTTCTGTCTCATTAAGCAAGTCATACAGATTACGTACATGCATAATTTGTTGACGAACGACCATTACTTTGGTGTAGAGAGCCGTTTCTCGGGCAAGTGATATATGTTTGAAAATCACATTTTCAACGACCCCGGGGTGGTCTGTTTTGGCGAAAAATGAAAATTTTTTTATTGCGCTAAAAGGGTAGCTGTCTCATTAAGGAAGTCATACAGATTACGTACATGTATAATTTGTTGACGAACGACCATTACTTTGGTGTAGAGAGCCGTTTTTCGGGAGAGTGAGATATGTTTGAAAATCACATTTTCGATGACCCCGGGGTCGTCTTTTTTGGCGAAAAATGAAAATTTTTTTATTGCGCTAAAAGAGTGGCTGTGCCATTAAGCAAGTCATACAGATTACGTACATGTATAATTTGTTGACGAACGACCATTACTTTGGTGTAGAGAGCCGTTTCTCGGGCAAGTGAAACAGGTTTGAAAATCACTTTTTCGACGACCCCGGGGTCGTCTTTTTTGGCGAAAAATGAAAATTTTTTTATTGCGCTAAAAGGGTGGCTGTCGCATTAAGCAAGTCATACAGATTACGTACATGTATAATTTGTTGCCGAACGACCATTACTTTGGTGTAGAGAGCCGTTTTTCGAGCGAGTGAGATATGTTTGAAAATCACATTTTCGACGACCCCGGGGTAGTCTTTTTTGGTGAAAAATTAAAATTTTTTTATTGCGGTAAAAGGGTGGCTGCCTCATTAAGCAAGTCATACAGATTACGTACTAGTATAATTTGTTGACGAATGACCAATAATTTGGTGTAGAGAGCCGTTTTTCTGGCGAGTGAGATATGTTTGAAAATCACATTTTCGACGACCCCGGGGTCGTCTTTTTTGGCGAAAAATGAAAATTTTTTTATTGCGCTAAGAGGCTGGCTGTGTCATTAAGCAAGTCATACAGATTACGTACATGTATAATTTGTTGACGAACGACCATTACTTTGGTGTAGAGAGCCGTTTTTCGGGCGAGTGAGATATGTTTGAAAATCACATTTTCGACGACCCCGGGGTCGTCTTTTTTAGCGAAAAATTAAAATTTTTTTATTGCGCTAAAAGGGTGGCTGTCTCAGTAAGGAAGTCATACAGATTACGTACATGTATAGTTTGTTGACGAACGACCATTACTTTGGTGTAGAGAGCCGTTTTTCGGGCGAGTGAGATATGTTTGAAAATCACATTTTCGACGACCCCGGCGTGGTCTTTTTTAGCGAAAAATGAAAATTTTTTTATTGCGCTAAAAGGGTGGCTGTGTCATTAAGCAAGTCATACAGAATACGTACATGTATAATTTGTTGACGAACGACCATTACTTTGGTGTAGAGAGCCGTTTTTCGGGCGAGTGAGATATTATTGAAAATCACATTTTCGACGACCCCGGGGTGGTCTTTTATAGCGAAAAATTAAAATTTTTTTATTGCGCTAAAAGGGTGGCTGTCTCAGTAAGGAAGTCATACAGATTACGTACATGTATAATTTGTTGACGAACGACCATTACTTTGGTGTAGAGAGCCGTTTTTCGGGCGAGTGAGATATGTTTGAAAATCACATTTTCGACGACCCCGGGGTGGTCTTTTTTAGCGAAAAATGAAAATTTTTTTATTGCGCTAAAAGAGTGGCTGTGTCATTAAGCAAGTCATACAGAATACGTACATGTATAATTTGTTGACGAACGACCATTACTTTGGTGTAGAGAGCCGTTTTTCGGGCGAGTGAGATATGTTTGAAAATCACATTTTCGACGACCCCGGGGTCGTTTTTTTTGGCGAAAAATTAAAATTTTTTTATTGCGTTAAAAGGGTTTCTGTCTCATTAAGCAAGTCATACAGAATACGTACATGTATAATTTGTTGACGAACGACCATTACTTTGGTGTAGAGAGCCGTTTTTCGGGCGAGTGAGATATGTTTGAAAATCACATTTTCGACGACCCCGGGGTCGTCTTTTTTAGCGAAAAATTAAAATTTTTTTATTGCGCTAAAAGGGTGGCTGTCTCAGTAAGGAAGTCATACAGATTACGTACATGTATAATTTGTTGACGAACGACCATTACTTTGGTGTAGAGAGCCGTTTTTCGGGCGAGTGAGATATGTTTGAAAATCACATTTTCGACGACCCCGGGGTGGTCTTTTTTAGCGAAAAATGAAAATTTTTTTATTGCGCTAAAAGGGTGGCTGTGTCATTAAGCAAGTCATACAGAATACGTACATGTATAATTTGTTGACGAACGACCATTACTTTGGTGTAGAGAGCCGTTTTTCGGGCGAGTGAGATATGTTTGAAAATCACATTTTCGACGACCCCGGGGTCGTTTTTTTTGGCGAAAAATTAAAATTTTTTTATTGCGTTAAAAGGGTTTCTGTCTCATTAAGCAAGTCATACAGGTTACGTATATGTTTAATTTGTTGACGAACGACCATTACTTTGGTGCAGAGATATGTTTGAAAATAACATTTTCGACGAACCACGGGTCGTCTTTTTTGGCGAAAAATTAAAATTTTTTTATTGCGTTAAAAGGGTTTCGGTCTCATTAAGCAAGTCATACAGATTACGTACATGTATAATTTGTTGACGAACGACCGTTACTTTGGTGTAGAGAGCCGTTTTTCGGGCGAGTGACACATGTTTGAAAATCACATTTTCGACGACCCCGGGGTCGTCTTTTTTGGCGAAAAATTAAAATTTTTTTATTGCGCTAAAAGGGTTTCTGTCTCATTAAGCAAGTCATACAGATTACGTACATGCATAATTTGTTGACGAACGACCATTACTTTGGTGTAGAGAGCCGTTTTTCGGGCGAGTGAGATAGATTTGAAAATCACATTTTCGACGACCCCGGGGTCGTCTTTTTTGGCGAAAAATGAAAATTTTTTTATTGCGCTAAAAGGGTTTCTGTCTCATTAAGCAAGTCATACAGATTACGTACATGCATAATTTGTTGACGAACGACCATTACTTTGGTGTAGAGAGCCGTTTTTCGGGCGAGTGAGATATGTTTGAAAATCACATTTTCGATGACCCCGGGATCGTCTTTTTTGGCGAAAAATGAGAATTTTTTTATTGCGCTGAAAGGGTGGCTGTGTCATTAAGCAAGTCATACAGATTACGTACATGTATAATTTGTTGACGAACGACCATTACTTTGGTGTAGAGAGCCGTTTCTCGGGCAAGTGAAATAGGTTTGAAAATCACATTTTCGACGACCCCGGGGTCGTCTTTTTTGGCGAAAAATGAAAATTTTTTTATTGCGCTAAAAGGGTGGCTGTCGCATTAAGCAAGTCATACAGATTACGTACATGTATAATTTGTTGACGAACGACCATTACTTTGGTGTAGAGAGCCGTTTTTCGGGCGAGTGAGATATGTTTGCAAATCACATTTTCGACGACCCCGGGGTCGTCTTTTTTGGCGAAAAATGAAAATTTTTTTATTGCGCTAAAAGGGTGGCTGTCTCATTAAGGAAGTCATACAGATTACGTACATGTATAATTTGTTGACGAACGACCATTACTTTGGTGTAGAGAGCCGTTTTTCGGGCGAGTGAGATATGTGTGAAAATCACATTTTCGACGACCCCGGGGTCGTCTTTTTTGGCGAAAAATGAAAATTTTTTTATTGCGCTAAAAGGGTGGCTGTCTCATTAAAGAAGTCATACAGATTACGTACATGTATAATTTGTTGACGAACGACCATTACTTTGGTGTAGAGAGCCGTTTCTCGGGCAACTGAAACAGGTTTGAAAATCACATTTTCGACGACCCCGGGGTCGTCTTTTTTGGCGAAAAATGAAAATTTTTTTATTGCGCTAAAAGGGTGGCAGTCGCATTAAGCAAGTCATACAGATTACGCACATGTATAATTTGTTGACGAACGACCATTACTTTGGTGTAGAGAGCCGTTTTTCGAGCGAGTGAGATATGTTTGAAAATCACATTTTCGACGACCCCGGGGTAGTCTTTTTTGGTGAAAAATTAAAATTTTTTTATTGCGGTAAAAGGGTGGCTGCCTCATTAAGCAAGTCATACAGATTACGTACTAGTATAATTTGTTGACGAATGACCAATAATTTGGTGTAGAGAGCCGTTTTTCTGGCGAGTGAGATATGTTTGAAAATCACATTTTCGACGACCCCGGGGTCGTCTTTTTTGGCGAAAAATGAAATTTTTTTTATTGCGCTAAGAGGGTGGCTGTGTCATTAAGCAAGTCATACAGATTACGTACATGTATAATTTGTTGACGAACGACCATTACTTTGGTGTAGAGAGCCGTTTCTCGGGCAAGTGAAATAAGTTTTAAAATCACATTTTCGATGACCCCGGGGTGGTCTTTTTTGGCGAAAAATGAAAATTTTTTTATTGCGCTAAAAGGGTGGTTGTCTCATTAAGCAAGTCATACAGATTACGTACATGTATAATTTGTTGACGAACGACCATTACTTTGGTGTAGAGAGCCGTTTTTCGGGCGAGTGAGATATGTTTGAAAATCACATTTTCGACGACCCCGGGGTCGTCTTTTTTAGCGAAAAATGAAAATTTTTTTATTGCGCTAAAAGGGTGGCTGTCTCAGTAAGGAAGTCATACAGATTACGTACATGTATAATTTGTTGACGAACGACCATTACTTTGGTGTAGAGAGCCGTTTTTCGGGCGAGTGAGATATGTTTGAAAATCACATTTTCGACGACCCCGGGGTCGTCTTTTTTGGCGAAAAATGAAAATTTTTTTATTGCGCTAAAAGGGTGGTTGTCTCATTAAGCAAGTCATACAGATTACGTACATGTATAATTTGTTGACGAACGACCATTACTTTGGTGTAGAGAGCCGTTTTTCGGGCGAGTGAGATATGTTCGAAAATCACATTTTCGACGACCCCGGGGTCGTTTTTTTTGGCGAAAAATTAAAATTTTTTTATTGCGTTAAAAGGGTTTCTGTCTCATTAAGCAAGTCATACAGGTTACGTATATGTTTAATTTGTTGACGAACGACCGTTACTTTGGTGTAGAGAGCCGTTTTTCGGGCGAGTGACACATGTTTGAAAATCACATTTTCGACGACCCCGGGGTCGTCTTTTTTGGCGAAAAATTAAAATTTTTTTATTGCGCTAAAAGGGTTTCTGTCTCATTAAGCAAGTCATACAGATTACGTACATGCATAATTTGTTAACGAACGACCATTACTTTGGTGTAGAGAGCCGTTTTTCGGGCGAGTGAGATAGATTTGAAAATCACATTTTCGACGACCCCGGGGTCGTCTTTTTTGGCGAAAAATGAAAATTTTTTTATTGCGCTAAAAGGGTGGCTGCCTCATTAAGCAAGTCATACAGATTACGTACATGTATAATTTGTTGACGAACGACCATTACTTTGGTGTAGAGAGCCGTTTTTCGGGCGAGTGAGATATGTTTGAAAATCACATTTTCGACGACCCCGGGGTCGTCTTTTTTGGCGAAAAATGAAAATTTTTTTATTGCGCTAAGAGGGTGGCTGTGTCATTAAGCAAGTCATACAGATTACGTACATGTATAATTTGTTGACGAACGACCATTACTTTGGTGTAGAGAGCCGTTTCTCGGGCAAGTGAAATAAGTTTTAAAATCACATTTTCGATGACCCCGGGGTGGTCTTTTTTGGCGAAAAATGAAAATTTTTTTATTGCGCTAAAAGGGTGGTTGTCTCATTAAGCAAGTCATACAGATTACGTACATGTATAATTTGTTGACGAACGACCATTACTTTGGTGTAGAGAGCCGTTTTTCTGGCGAGTGAGATATGTTTGAAAATCACATTTTCGACGACCCCGGGGTCGTCTTTTTTGGCGAAAAATGAAATTTTTTTTATTGCGCTAAAAGGGTGGCTGTCTCAGTAAGGAAGTCATACAGATTACGTACATGTATAATTTGTTGACGAACGACCATTACTTTGGTGTAGAGAGCCGTTTTTCGGGCGAGTGAGATATGTTTGAAAATCACATTTTCGACGACCCCGGGGTGGTCTTTTTTAGCGAAAAATGAAAATTTTTTTATTGCGCTAAAAGGGTGGCTGTGTCATTAAGCAAGTCATACAGAATACGTACATGTATAATTTGTTGACGAACGACCATTACTTTGGTGTAGAGAGCCGTTTTTCGGGCGAGTGAGATATGTTTGAAAATCACATTTTCGACGACCCCGGGGTCGTTTTTTTTGGCGAAAAATTAAAATTTTTTTATTGCGTTAAAAGGGTTTCTGTCTCATTAAGCAAGTCCTACAGGTTACGTATATGTTTAATTTGTTGACGAACGACCATTACTTTAGTGCAGAGATATGTTTGAAAATAACATTTTCGACGTCGTCTTTTTTGGCGAAAAATTAAAATTTTTTTATTGCGTTAAAAGGGTTTCTGTCTCATTAAGCAAGTCATACAGATTACGTACATGTATAATTTGTTGACGAACGACCGTTACTTTGGTGTAGAGAGCCGTTTTTCGGGCGAGTGACACATGTTTGAAAATCACATTTTCGACGACCCCGGGGTCGTCTTTTTTGGCGAAAAATTAAAATTTTTTTATTGCGCTAAAAGGGTTTCTGTCTCATTAAGCAAGTCATACAGATTACGTACATGCATAATTTGTTAACGAACGACCATTACTTTGGTGTAGAGAGCCGTTTTTCGGGCGAGTGAGATAGATTTGAAAATCACATTTTCGACGACCCCGGGGTCGTCTTTTTTGGCGAAAAATGAAAATTTTTTTATTGCGCTACAAGGGTGGCTGTCTCATTAAGCAAGTCATACAGATTACGTACATGTATAATTTGTTGACGAACGACCATTACTTTGGTGTAGAGAGCCGTTTTTCGGGCGAGTAAGATATGTTTGAAAATCACATTTTCGACGACCCCGGGGTCGTCTTTTTTGGCGAAAAATGAAAATTTTTTTATTGCGCTAAAAGGGTTTCTGTCTCATTAAGCAAGTCATACAGATTACGTATATGCATAATTTGTTGACGAACGACCATTACTTTGGTGTAGAGAGCCGTTTTTCGGGCGAGTGAGATATGTTTGAAAATCACATTTTCGATGACCCCGGGGTCGTCTTTTTTGGCGAAAAATGAGAATTTTTTTTTTTGCGCTGAAAGGGTGGCTGTGTCATTAAGCAAGTCATACAGATTACGTACATGTATAATTTGTTGACGAACGACCATTACTTTGGTGTAGAGAGCCGTTTTTCGGGCGAGTGAGATATGTTTGAAAACCACATTTTCGACGACCCCGGGGTCGTCTTTTTTGGCGAAAAATGAAAATTTTTTTATTGCGCTAAAAGGGTGGCTGTCTCATTAAGGAAGTCATACAGATTACGTACATGTATAATTTGTTGACGAACGACCATTACTTTGGTGTAGAGAGCCGTTTTTCGGGCGAGTGAGATATGTGTGAAAATCACATTTTCGACGACCCCGGGGTCGTCTTTTTTGGCGAAAAATGAAAATTTTTTTATTGCGCTAAAAGGGTGGCTGTCTCATTAAAGAAGTCATACAGATTACGTACATGTATAATTTGTTGACGAACGACCATTACTTTGGTGTAGAGAGCCGTTTTTCGAGCGAGTGAGATACTCGTATGTTTGAAAATCACATTTTCGACGACCCCGTGGTAGTCTTTTTTGGTGAAAAATTAAAATTTTTTTATTGCGGTAAAAGGGTGGCTGCCTCATTAAGCAAGTCATACAGATTACGTACTAGTATAATTTGTTGACGAATGACCAATAATTTGGTGTAGAGAGCCGTTTTTCTGGCGAGTGAGATATGTTTGAAAATCACATTTTCGACGACCCCGGGGTCGTCTTTTTTGGCGAAAAATGAAAATTTTTTTATTGCGCTAAGAGGGTGGTTGTGTCATTAAGCAAGTCATACAGATTACGTACATGTATAATTTGTTGACGAACGACCATTACTTTGGTGTAGAGAGCCGTTTCTCGGGCAAGTGAAATAGGTTTGAAAATCACATTTTCGACGACCCCGGGGTCGTCTTTTTTGGCGAGAAATGAAAATTTTTTTATTGCGCTAAGAGGGTGGCTGTGTCATTAAGCAAGTCATACAGATTACGTACATGTATAATTTGTTGACGAACGACCATTACTTTGGTGTAGAGAGCCGTTTTTCGGGCGAGTGAGATATGTTTGAAAATCACATTTTCGACGACCCCTAGGTCGTCTTTTTTGGCGAAAAATGAAAATTTTTTTATTGCGCTAAAAGGGTGGCTGTCTCATTAAGGAAGTCATACAGATTACGTACATGTATAATTTGTTGACGAACGACCATTACTTTGGTGTAGAGAGCCGTTTTTCGGGCGAGTGAGATATGTTTGAAAATCACATTTTCGACGACCCCGGGGTCGTCTTTTTTGGCGAAAAATGAAAATTTTTTTATTGCGCTAAAAGGGTGACTGTCTCATTAAGGAAGTCATACAGATTACGTACATGTATAATTTGTTGACGAACGACCATTACTTTGGTGTAGAGAGCCGTTTTTCGGGCGAGTGAGATATGTTTGAAAATCACATTTTCGACGACCCCGGGGTCGTCTTTTTTAGCGAAAAATGAAAATTTTTTTATTGCGCTAAAAGGGTGGCTGTCGCATTAAGCAAGTCATACAGATTACGTACATGTATAATTTGTTGACGAACGACCATTACTTTGGTGTAGAGAGCCGTTTTTCGAGCGAGTGAGATACTCGTATGTTTGAAAATCACATTTTCGACGACCCCGGGGTAGTCTTTTTTGGTGAAAAATTAAATTTTTTTTATTGCGGTAAAAGGGTGGCTGCCTCATTAAGCAAGTCATACAGATTACGTACTAGTATAATTTGTTGACGAATGACCAATAATTTGGTGTAGAGAGCCGTTTTTCTGGCGAGTGAGATATGTTTGAAAATCACATTTTCGACGACCCCGGGGTCGTCTTTTTTGGCGAAAAATGAAAATTTTTTTATTGCGCTAAGAGGGTGGCTGTGTCATTAAGCAAGTCATACAGATTACGTACATGTATAATTTGTTGACGAACGACCATTACTTTGGTGTAGAGAGCCGTTTCTCGGGCAAGTGAAATAGGTTTGAAAATCACATTTTCGACGACCCCGGGGTCGTCTTTTTTGGCGAAAAATGAAAATTTTTTTATTGCGCTAAGAGGGTGGCTGTGTCATTAAGCAAGTCATACAGATTACGTACATGTATAATTTGTTGACGAACGACCATTACTTTGGTGTAGAGAGCCGTTTTTCGGGCGAGTGAGATATGTTTGAAAATCACATTTTCGACGACCCCGGGGTCGTCTTTTTTGGCGAAAAATGAAAATTTTTTTATTGCGCTAAAAGGGTGGCTGTCGCATTAAGCAAGTCATACAGATTATGTACATGTATAATTTGTTGACGAACGACCATTACTTTGGTGTAGAGAGCCGTTTTTCGAGCGAGTGAGATACTCGTATGTTTGAAAATCACATTTTCGACGACCCCGTGGTAGTCTTTTTTGGTGAAAAATTAAAATTTTTTTATTGCGGTAAAAGGGTGGCTGCCTCATTAAGCAAGTCATACAGATTACGTACTAGTATAATTTGTTGACGAATGACCAATAATTTGGTGTAGAGAGCCGTTTTTCTGGCGAGTGAGATATGTTTGAAAATCACATTTTCGACGACCCCGGGGTCGTCTTTTTTGGCGAAAAATGAAAATTTTTTTATTGCGCTAAGAGGGTGGTTGTGTCATTAAGCAAGTCATACAGATTACGTACATGTATAATTTGTTGACGAACGACCATTACTTTGGTGTAGAGAGCCGTTTCTCGGGCAAGTGAAACAGGTTTGAAAATCACACTTTCGACGACCCCGGGGTCGTCTTTTTTGGCGAAAAATGAAAATTTTTTTATTGCGCTAAAAGGGTGGCTGTCGCATTAAGCAAGTCATACAGATTATGTACATGTATAATTTGTTGACGAACGACCATTACTTTGGTGTAGAGAGCCGTTTTTCGAGCGAGTGAGATACTCGTATGTTTGAAAATCACATTTTCGACGACCCCGTGGTAGTCTTTTTTGGTGAAAAATTAAAATTTTTTTATTGCGGTAAAAGGGTGGCTGCCTCATTAAGCAAGTCATACAGATTACGTACTAGTATAATTTGTTGACGAATGACCAATAATTTGGTGTAGAGAGCCGTTTTTCTGGCGAGTGAGATATGTTTGAAAATCACATTTTCGACGACCCCGGGGTCGTCTTTTTTGGCGAAAAATGAAAATTTTTTTATTGCGCTAAGAGGGTGGTTGTGTCATTAAGCAAGTCATACAGATTACGTACATGTATAATTTGTTGACGAACGACCATTACTTTGGTGTAGAGAGCCGTTTCTCGGGCAAGTGAAATAGGTTTGAAAATCACATTTTCGACGACCCCGGGGTCGTCTTTTTTGGCGAGAAATGAAAATTTTTTTATTGCGCTAAGAGGGTGGCTGTGTCATTAAGCAAGTCATACAGATTACGTACATGTATAATTTGTTGACGAACGACCATTACTTTGGTGTAGAGAGCCGTTTTTCGGGCGAGTGAGATATGTTTGAAAATCACATTTTCGACGACCCCGGGGTCGTCTTTTTTGGCGAAAAATGAAAATTTTTTTATTGCGCTAAAAGGGTGGCTGTCTCATTAAGGAAGTCATACAGATTACGTACATGTATAATTTGTTGACGAACGACCATTACTTTGGTGTAGAGAGCCGTTTTTCGGGCGAGTGAGATATGTTTGAAAATCACATTTTCGACGACCCCGGGGTCGTCTTTTTTGGCGAAAAATGAAAATTTTTTTATTGCGCTAAAAGGGTGACTGTCTCATTAAGGAAGTCATACAGATTACGTACATGTATAATTTGTTGACGAACGACCATTACTTTGGTGTAGAGAGCCGTTTTTCGGGCGAGTGAGATATGTTTGAAAATCACATTTTCGACGACCCCGGGGTCGTCTTTTTTAGCGAAAAATGAAAATTTTTTTATTGCGCTAAAAGGGTGGCTGTCGCATTAAGCAAGTCATACAGATTACGTACATGTATAATTTGTTGACGAACGACCATTACTTTGGTGTAGAGAGCCGTTTTTCGAGCGAGTGAGATACTCGTATGTTTGAAAATCACATTTTCGACGACCCCGGGGTAGTCTTTTTTGGTGAAAAATTAAAATTTTTTTATTGCGGTAAAAGGGTGGCTGCCTCATTAAGCAAGTCATACAGATTACGTACTAGTATAATTTGTTGACGAATGACCAATAATTTGGTGTAGAGAGCCGTTTTTCTGGCGAGTGAGATATGTTTGAAAATCACATTTTCGACGACCCCGGGGTCGTCTTTTTTGGCGAAAAATGAAAATTTTTTTATTGCGCTAAGAGGGTGGCTGTGTCATTAAGCAAGTCATACAGATTACGTACATGTATAATTTGTTGACGAACGACCATTACTTTGGTGTAGAGAGCCGTTTCTCGGGCAAGTGAAATAGGTTTGAAAATCACATTTTCGACGACCCCGGGGTCGTCTTTTTTGGCGAAAACTGAAAATTTTTTTATTGCGCTAAGAGGGTGGCTGTGTCATTAAGCAAGTCATACAGATTACGTACATGTATAATTTGTTGACGAACGACCATTACTTTGGTGTAGAGAGCCGTTTTTCGGGCGAGTGAGATATGTTTGAAAATCACATTTTCGACGACCCCGGGGTCGTCTTTTTTGGCGAAAAATGAAAATTTTTTTATTGCGCTAAAAGGGTGGCTGTCTCATTAAGGAAGTCATACAGATTACGTACATGTATAATTTGTTGACGAACGACCATTACTTTGGTGTAGAGAGCCGTTTCTCGGGCAAGTGAAACAGGTTTGAAAATCACATTTTCGACGACCCCGGGGTCGTCTTTTTTGGCGAAAAATGAAAATTTTTTTATTGCGCTAAAAGGGTGGCTGTCGCATTAAGCAAGTCATACAGATTACGTACATGTATAATTTGTTGACGAACGACCATTATTTTGGTGTATAGAGCCGTTTTTCGGGCGAGTGAGATATATTTGAAAATCACATTTTCGACGACCCCGGGGTCGTCTTTTTTGGCGAAAAATTAAAATTTTTTTATTGCGCTAAAAGGGTGGCTGTCTCATTAAGGAAGTCATACAGATTACGTACATGTATAATTTGTTGACGAACGACCATTACTTTGGTGTAGAGAGCCGTTTTTCGGGCGAGTGAGATATGTTTGAAAATCACATTTTCGACGACCCCGGGGTCGTCTTTTTTGGCGAAAAATTAAAATTTTTTTATTGCGTTAAAAGGGTTTCTGTCTCATTAAGCAAGTCATACAGGTTACGTATATGTTTAATTTGTTGACGAACGACCATTACTTTGGTGCAGAGAGCCGTTTTTCGGGCGAGTGAAACAGGTTTGAAAATCACATTTTCGACGACCCCGGGGTCGTCTTTTTTGGCGAAAAATGAAAATTTTTTTATTGCGCTAAAAGGGTGTCTGTGTCATTAAGCAAGTCATACAGATTACGTACATGTATAATTTGTTGACGAACGACCATTACTTTGGTGTAGAGAGCCGTTTTTCGGGCGAGTGAGATATGTTTGAAAATCACATTTTCGACGACCCCGGGGTCGTCTTTTTTGGCGAAAAATGAAAATTTTTTTATTGCGCTAAAAGGGTGGCTGTCTCATTAAGGAAGTCATACAGATTACGTACATGTATAATTTGTTGACGAACGACCATTACTTTGGTGTAGAGAGCCGTTTCTCGGGCAAGTGAAACAGGTTTGAAAATCACATTTTCGACGACCCCGGGGTCGTCTTTTTTGGCGAAAAATGAAAATTTTTTTATTGCGCTAAAAGGGTGGCTGTCGCATTAAGCAAGTCATACAGATTACGTACATGTATAATTTGTTGACCATTATTTTGGTGTATAGAGCCGTTTTTCGGGCGAGTGGGATATGTTTGAAAATCACATTTTCGACGACCCCGGGGTCGTCTTTTTTGGCGAAAAATTTAAATTTTTTTATTGCGCTAAAAGGGTGGCTGTCTCATTAAGGAAGTCATACAGATTACGTACATGTATAATTTGTTGACGAACGACCATTACTTTGGTGTAGAGAGCCGTTTTTCGGGCGAGTGAGATATGTTTGAAAATCACATTTTCGACGACCCTGGGGTCGTCTTTTTTAGCGAAAAATGAAAATTTTTTTATTGCGCTAAAAGGGTGGCTGTGTCATTAAGCAAGTCATACAGATTACGTACATGTATAATTTGTTGACGAACGACCATTACTTTGGTGTAGAGAGCCGTTTTTCGGGCGAGTGAGATATGTTTGAAAATCACATTTTCGACGACCCCGGGGTCGTCTTTTTTGGCGAAAAATGAAAATTTTTTTATTGCGTTAAACGGGTTTCTGTCTCATTAAGCAAGTCATACAGGTTACGTATATGTTTAATTAGTTGACGAACGACCATTACTTTGGTGCAGAGAGCCGTTTTTCGGGCGAGTGAGATATGTTTGAAAATCACATTTTCGATGACCCCGGGGTCGTCTTTTTTGGCGAAAAATGAAAATTTTTTTATTGCGCTAAAAGAGTGGCTGTGCCATTAAGCAAGTCATACAGATTACGTACATGTATAATTTGTTGACGAACGACCATTACTTTGGTGTAGAGAGCCGTTTCTCGGGCAAGTGAAACAGGTTTGAAAATCACATTTTCGACGACCCCGGGGTCGTCTTTTTTGGCGAAAAATGAAAATTTTTTTATTGCGCTAAAAGGGTGGCTGTCGCATTAAGCAAGTCATACAGATTACGTACATGTATAATTTGTTGACGAACGACCATTACTTTGGTGTAGAGAGCCGTTTTTCGAGCGAGTGAGATATGTTTGAAAATCACATTTTCGACGACCCCGGGGTAGTCTTTTTTGGTGAAAAATTAAAATTTTTTTATTGCGGTAAAAGGGTGGCTGCCTCATTAAGCAAGTCATACAGATTACGTACTAGTATAATTTGTTGACGAATGACCAATAATTTGGTGTAGAGAGCCGTTTTTCTGGCGAGTGAGATATGTTTGAAAATCACATTTTCGACGACCCCGGGGTCGTCTTTTTTGGCGAAAAATGAAAATTTTTTTATTGCGCTAAGAGGGTGGCTGTGTCATTAAGCAAGTCATACAGATTACGTACATGTATAATTTGTTGACGAACGACCATTACTTTGGTGTAGAGAGCCGTTTCTCGGGCAAGTGAAATAAGTTTTAAAATCACATTTTCGATGACCCCGGGGTCGTCTTTTTTGGCGAAAAATGAAAATTTTTTTATTGCGCTAAAAGGGTGGTTGTCTCATTAAGCAAGTCATACAGATTACGTACATGTATAATTTGTTGACGAACGACCATTACTTTGGTGTAGAGAGCCGTTTTTCGGGCGAGTGAGATATGTTTGAAAATCACATTTTCGACGACCCCGGGGTCGTCTTTTTTAGCGAAAAATGTAAATTTTTTTATTGCGCTAAAAGGGTGGCTGTGTCATTAAGCAAGTCATACAGAATACGTACATGTATAATTTGTTGACGAACGACCATTACTTTGGTGTAGAGAGCCGTTTTTCGGGCGAGTGAGATATGTTTGAAAATCACATTTTCGACGACCCCGGGGTCGTTTTTTTTGGCGAAAAATTAAAATTTTTTTATTGCGTTAAAAGGGTTTCTGTCTCATTAAGCAAGTCATACAGGTTACGTATATGTTTAATTTGTTGACGAACGAAAATTACTTTGGTGCAGAGATATGTTTGAAAATAACATTTTCGACGAACCACGGGTCGTCTTTTTTGGCGAAAAATTAAAATTTTTTTATTGCGTTAAAAGGGTTTCTGTCTCATTAAGCAAGTCATACAGATTACGTACATGTATAATTTGTTGACGAACGACCGTTACTTTGGTGTAGAGAGCCGTTTTTCGGGCGAGTGAGATAGATTTGAAAATCACATTTTCGACGACCCCGGGGTCGTCTTTTTTGGCGAAAAATTAAAATTTTTTTATTGCGGTAAAAGGGTGGCTGCCTCATTAAGCAAGTCATACAGATTACGTACTAGTATAATTTGTTGACGAATGACCAATAATTTGGTGTAGAGAGCCGTTTTTCTGGCGAGTGAGATATGTTTGAAAATCACATTTTCGACGACCCCGGGGTCGTCTTTTTTGGCGAAAAATGAAATTTTTTTTATTGCGCTAAGAGGGTGGCTGTGTCATTAAGCAAGTCATACAGATTACGTACATGTATAATTTGTTGACGAACGACCATTACTTTGGTGTAGAGAGCCGTTTCTCGGGCAAGTGAAATAGGTTTGAAAATCACATTTTCGACGACCCCGGGGTCGTCTTTTTTGGCGAAAAATGAAAATTTTTTTATTGCGCTAAGAGGGTGGCTGTGTCATTAAGCAAGTCATACAGATTACGTACATGTATAATTTGTTGACGAACGACCATTACTTTGGTGTAGAGAGCCGTTTTTCGGGCGAGTGAGATATGTTTGAAAATCACATTTTCGACGACCCCGGGGTCGTCTTTTTTGGAGAAAAATGAAAATTTTTTTATTGCGCTAAAAGGGTGGCTGTCTCATTAAGGAAGTCATACAGATTACGTACATGTATGATTTGTTGACGAACGACCATTACTTTGGTGTAGAGAGCCGTTTCTCGGGCAAGTGAAACAGGTTTGAAAATCACATTTTCGCCGACCCCGGGGTCGTCTTTTTTGGCGAAAAATGAAAATTTTTTTATTGCGCTAAAAGGGTGGCTGTCGCATTAAGCAAGTCATACAGATTACGTACATGTATAATTTGTTGACGAACGACCATTATTTTGGTGTATAGAGCCGTTTTTCGGGCGAGTGAGATATGTTTGAAAATCACATTTTCGACGACCCCGGGGTCGTCTTTTTTGGCGAAAAATTAAAATTTTTTTATTGCGCTAAAAGGGTGGCTGTGTCATTAAGCAAGTCATACAGATTACGTACATGTATAATTTGTTGACGAACGACCATTACTTTGGTGTAGAGAGCCGTTTCTCGGGCAAGTGAAACAGGTTTGAAAATCACATTTTCGACGACCCCGGGGTCGTCTTTTTTGGCGAAAAATGAAAATTTTTTTATTGCGCTAAAAGGGTGGCTGTCGCATTAAGCAAGTCATACAGATTACGTACATGTATAATTTGTTGACGAACGACCATTACTTTGGTGTAGAGAGCCGTTTTTCGAGCGAGTGAGATACTCGTATGTTTGAAAATCACATTTTCGACGACCCCGGGGTCGTCTTTTTTGGCGAAAAATTAAAATTTTTTTATTGCGCTAAAAGGGTGGCTGTGTCATTAAGCAAGTCATACAGATTACGTACATGTATAATTTGTTGACGAACGACCATTACTTTGGTGTAGAGAGCCGTTTCTCGGGCAAGTGAAACAGGTTTGAAAATCACATTTTCGACGACCCCGGGGTCGTCTTTTTTGGCGAAAAATGAAAATTTTTTTATTGCGCTAAAAGGGTGGCTGTCTCATTAAGGAAGTCATACAGATTACGTACATGTATAATTTGTTGACGAACGACCATTACTTTGGTGTAGAGAGCCGTTTCTCGGGCAAGTGAAACAGGTTTGAAAATCACATTTTCGACGACCCCGGGGTCGTCTTTTTTGGCGAAAAATGAAAATTTTTTTATTGCGCTAAAAGGGTGGCTGTCGCATTAAGCAAGTCATACAGATTACGTACATGTATAATTTGTTGACGAACGACCATTATTTTGGTGTATAGAGCCGTTTTTCGGGCGAGTGAGATATGTTTGAAAATCACATTTTCGACGACCCCGGGGTCGTCTTTTTTGGCGAAAAATTAAAATTTTTTTATTGCGCTAAAAGGGTGGCTGTCTCATTAAGGAAGTCATACAGATTACGTACATGTATAATTTGTTGACGAACGACCATTACTTTGGTGTAGAGAGCCGTTTTTCGGGCGAGTGAGATATGTTTGAAAATCACATTTTCGACGACCCTGGGGTCGTCTTTTTTAGCGAAAAATGAAAATTTTTTTATTGCGCTAAAAGGGTGGCTGTGTCATTAAGCAAGTCATACAGATTACGTACATGTATAATTTGTTGACGAACGACCATTACTTTGGTGTAGAGAGCCGTTTTTCGGGCGAGTGAGATATGTTTGAAAATCACATTTTCGACGACCCCGGGGTCGTCTTTTTTGGCGAAAAATGAAAATTTTTTTATTGCGCTAAAAGGGTGACTGTCTCATTAAGGAAGTCATACAGATTACGTACATGTATAATTTGTTGACGAACGACCATTACTTTGGTGTAGAGAGCCGTTTTTCGGGCGAGTGAGATATGTTTGAAAATCACATTTTCGACGACCCCGGGGTCGTCTTTTTTAGCGAAAAATGAAAATTTTTTTATTGCGCTAAAAGGGTGGCTGTCGCAGTAAGCAAGTCATACAGATTACGTACATGTATAATTTGTTGACGAACGACCATTACTTTGGTGTAGAGAGCCGTTTTTCGAGCGAGTGAGATACTCGTATGTTTGAAAATCACATTTTCGACGACCCCGGGGTAGTCTTTTTTGGTGAAAAATTAAATTTTTTTTATTGCGGTAAAAGGGTGGCTGCCTCATTAAGCAAGTCATACAGATTACGTACTAGTATAATTTGTTGACGAATGACCAATAATTTGGTGTAGAGAGCCGTTTTTCTGGCGAGTGAGATATGTTTGAAAATCACATTTTCGACGACCCCGGGGTCGTCTTTTTTGGCGAAAAATGAAAATTTTTTTATTGCGCTAAGAGGGTGGCTGTGTCATTAAGCAAGTCATACAGATTACGTACATGTATAATTTGTTGACGAACGACCATTACTTTGGTGTAGAGAGCCGTTTCTCGGGCAAGTGAAATAGGTTTGAAAATCACATTTTCGACGACCCCGGGGTCGTCTTTTTTGGCGAAAAATGAAAATTTTTTTATTGCGCTAAGAGGGTGGCTGTGTCATTAAGCAAGTCATACAGATTACGTACATGTATAATTTGTTGACGAACGACCATTACTTTGGTGTAGAGAGCCGTTTTTCGGGCGAGTGAGATATGTTTGAAAATCACATTTTCGACGACCCCGGGGTCGTCTTTTTTGGCGAAAAATGAAAATTTTTTTATTGCGCTAAAAGGGTGGCTGTCGCATTAAGCAAGTCATACAGATTATGTACATGTATAATTTGTTGACGAACGACCATTACTTTGGTGTAGAGAGCCGTTTTTCGAGCGAGTGAGATACTCGTATGTTTGAAAATCACATTTTCGACGACCCCGGGGTAGTCTTTTTTGGTGAAAAATTAAATTTTTTTTATTGCGGTAAAAGGGTGGCTGCCTCATTAAGCAAGTCATACAGATTACGTACTAGTATAATTTGTTGACGAATGACCAATAATTTGGTGTAGAGAGCCGTTTTTCTGGCGAGTGAGATATGTTTGAAAATCACATTTTCGACGACCCCGGGGTCGTCTTTTTTGGCGAAAAATGAAAATTTTTTTATTGCGCTAAGAGGGTGGTTGTGTCATTAAGCAAGTCATACAGATTACGTACATGTATAATTTGTTGACGAACGACCATTACTTTGGTGTAGAGAGCCGTTTCTCGGGCAAGTGAAATAGGTTTGAAAATCACATTTTCGACGACCCCGGGGTCGTCTTTTTTGGCGAGAAATGAAAATTTTTTTATTGCGCTAAGAGGGTGGCTGTGTCATTAAGCAAGTCATACAGATTACGTACATGTATAATTTGTTGACGAACGACCATTACTTTGGTGTAGAGAGCCGTTTTTCGGGCGAGTGAGATATGTTTGAAAATCACATTTTCGACGACCCCGGGGTCGTCTTTTTTGGCGAAAAATGAAAATTTTTTTATTGCGCTAAAAGGGTGGCTGTCTCATTAAGGAAGTCATACAGATTACGTACATGTATAATTTGTTGACGAACGACCATTACTTTGGTGTAGAGAGCCGTTTTTCGGGCGAGTGAGATATGTTTGAAAATCACATTTTCGACGACCCCGGGGTCGTCTTTTTTGGCGAAAAATGAAAATTTTTTTATTGCGCTAAAAGGGTGACTGTCTCATTAAGGAAGTCATACAGATTACGTACATGTATAATTTGTTGACGAACGACCATTACTTTGGTGTAGAGAGCCGTTTTTCGGGCGAGTGAGATATGTTTGAAAATCACATTTTCGACGACCCCGGGGTCGTCTTTTTTAGCGAAAAATGAAAATTTTTTTATTGCGCTAAAAGGGTGGCTGTCGCATTAAGCAAGTCATACAGATTACGTACATGTATAATTTGTTGACGAACGACCATTACTTTGGTGTAGAGAGCCGTTTTTCGAGCGAGTGAGATACTCGTATGTTTGAAAATCACATTTTCGACGACCCCGGGGTAGTCTTTTTTGGTGAAAAATTAAAATTTTTTTATTGCGGTAAAAGGGTGGCTGCCTCATTAAGCAAGTCATACAGATTACGTACTAGTATAATTTGTTGACGAATGACCAATAATTTGGTGTAGAGAGCCGTTTTTCTGGCGAGTGAGATATGTTTGAAAATCACATTTTCGACGACCCCGGGGTCGTCTTTTTTGGCGAAAAATGAAAATTTTTTTATTGCGCTAAGAGGGTGGCTGTGTCATTAAGCAAGTCATACAGATTACGTACATGTATAATTTGTTGACGAACGACCATTACTTTGGTGTAGAGAGCCGTTTCTCGGGCAAGTGAAATAGGTTTGAAAATCACATTTTCGACGACCCCGGGGTCGTCTTTTTTGGCGAAAAATGAAAATTTTTTTATTGCGCTAAGAGGGTGGCTGTGTCATTAAGCAAGTCATACAGATTACGTACATGTATAATTTGTTGACGAACGACCATTACTTTGGTGTAGAGAGCCGTTTTTCGGGCGAGTGAGATATGTTTGAAAATCACATTTTCGACGACCCCGGGGTCGTCTTTTTTGGCGAAAAATGAAAATTTTTTTATTGCGCTAAAAGGGTGGCTGTCTCATTAAGGAAGTCACACAGATTACGTACATGTATAATTTGTTGACGAACGACCATTACTTTGGTGTAGAGAGCCGTTTCTCGGGCAAGTGTAACAGGTTTGAAAATCACATTTTCGACGACCCCGGGGTCGTCTTTTTTGGCGAAAAATGAAAATTTTTTTATTGCGCTAAAAGGGTGGCTGTCGCATTAAGCAAGTCATACAGATTACGTACATGTATAATTTGTTGACGAACGACCATTATTTTGGTGTATAGAGCCGTTTTTCGGGCGAGTGAGATATATTTGAAAATCACATTTTCGACGACCCCGGGGTCGTCTTTTTTGGCGAAAAATTAAAATTTTTTTATTGCGCTAAAAGGGTGGCTGTCTCATTAAGGAAGTCATACAGATTACGTACATGTATAATTTGTTGACGAACGACCATTACTTTGGTGTAGAGAGCCGTTTTTCGGGCGAGTGAGATATGTTTGAAAATCACATTTTCGACGACCCCGGGGTCGTCTTTTTTGGCGAAAAATTAAAATTTTTTTATTGCGTTAAACGGGTTTCTGTCTCATTAAGCAAGTCATACAGGTTACGTATATGTTTAATTTGTTGACGAACGACCATTACTTTGGTGCAGAGAGCCGTTTTTCGGGCGAGTGAAACAGGTTTGAAAATCACATTTTCGACGACCCCGGGGTCGTCTTTTTTGGCGAAAAATGAAAATTTTTTTATTGCGCTAAAAGGGTGTCTGTGTCATTAAGCAAGTCATACAGATTACGTACATGTATAATTTGTTGACGAACGACCATTACTTTGGTGTAGAGAGCCGTTTTTCGGGCGAGTGAGATATGTTTGAAAATCACATTTTCGACGACCCCGGGGTCGTCTTTTTTGGCGAAAAATGAAAATTTTTTTATTGCGCTAAAAGGGTGGCTGTCTCATTAAGGAAGTCATACAGATTACGTACATGTATAATTTGTTGACGAACGACCATTACTTTGGTGTAGAGAGCCGTTTCTCGGGCAAGTGAAACAGGTTTGAAAATCACATTTTCGACGACCCCGGGGTCGTCTTTTTTGGCGAAAAATGAAAATTTTTTTATTGCGCTAAAAGGGTGGCTGTCGCATTAAGCAAGTCATACAGATTACGTACATGTATAATTTGTTGACGAACGACCATTATTTTGGTGTATAGAGCCGTTTTTCGGGCGAGTGAGATATGTTTGAAAATCACATTTTCGACGACCCCGGGGTCGTCTTTTTTGGCGAAAAATTAAAATTTTTTTATTGCGCTAAAAGGGTGGCTGTCTCATTAAGGAAGTCATACAGATTACGTACATGTATAATTTGTTGACGAACGACCATTACTTTGGTGTAGAGAGCCGTTTTTCGGGCGAGTGAGATATGTTTGAAAATCACATTTTCGACGACCCTGGGGTCGTCTTTTTTAGCGAAAAATGAAAATTTTTTTATTGCGCTAAAAGGGTGGCTGTGTCATTAAGCAAGTCATACAGATTACGTACATGTATAATTTGTTGACGAACGACCATTACTTTGGTGTAGAGAGCCGTTTTTCGGGCGAGTGAGATATGTTTGAAAATCACATTTTCGACGACCCCGGGGTCGTCTTTTTTGGCGAAAAATGAAAATTTTTTTATTGCGTTAAACGGGTTTCTGTCTCATTAAGCAAGTCATACAGGTTACGTATATGTTTAATTAGTTGACGAACGACCATTACTTTGGTGCAGAGAGCCGTTTTTCGGGCGAGTGAGATATGTTTGAAAATAACATTTTCGACGACCCCGGGGTCGTCTTTTTTGGCGAAAAATGAAAATTTTTTTATTGCGCTAAAAGGGTAGCTGTCTCATTAAGGAAGTCATACAGATTACGTACATGTATAATTTGTTGACGAACGACAATTACTTTGGTGTAGAGAGCCGTTTTTCGGGAGAGTGAGATATGTTTGAAAATCACATTTTCGATGACCCCGGGGTCGTCTTTTTTGGCGAAAAATGAAAATTTTTTTATTGCGCTAAAAGAGTGGCTGTGCCATTAAGCAAGTCATACAGATTACGTACATGTATAATTTGTTGACGAACGACCATTACTTTGGTGTAGAGAGCCTTTTCTCGGGCAAGTGAAACAGGTTTGAAAATCACATTTTCGACGACCCCGGGGTCGTCTTTTTTGGCGAAAAATGAAAATTTTTTTATTGCGCTAAAAGGGTGGCTGTCGCATTAAGCAAGTCATACAGATTACGTACATGTATAATTTGTTGACGAACGACCATTACTTTGGTGTAGAGAGCCGTTTTTCGAGCGAGTGAGATATGTTTGAAAATCACATTTTCGACGACCCCGGGGTAGTCTTTTTTGGTGAAAAATTAAAATTTTTTTATTGCGGTAAAAGGGTGGCTGCCTCATTAAGCAAGTCATACAGATTACGTACTAGTATAATTTGTTGACGAATGACCAATAATTTGGTGTAGAGAGCCGTTTTTCTGGCGAGTGAGATATGTTTGAAAATCACATTTTCGACGACCCCGGGGTCGTCTTTTTTGGCGAAAAATGAAAATTTTTTTATTGCGCTAAGAGGGTGGCTGTGTCATTAAGCAAGTCATACAGATTACGTACATGTATAATTTGTTGACGAACGACCATTACTTTGGTGTAGAGAGCCGTTTCTCGGGCAAGTGAAATAAGTTTTAAAATCACATTTTCGATGACCCCGGGGTCGTCTTTTTTGGCGAAAAATGAAAATTTTTTTATTGCGCTAAAAGGGTGGTTGTCTCATTAAGCAAGTCATACAGATTACGTACATGTATAATTTGTTGACGAACGACCATTACTTTGGTGTAGAGAGCCGTTTTTCGGGCGAGTGAGATATGTTTGAAAATCACATTTTCGACGACCCCGGGGTCGTCTTTTTTAGCGAAAAATGAAAATTTTTTTATTGCGCTAAAAGGGTGGTTGTCTCATTAAGCAAGTCATACAGATTACGTACATGTATAATTTGTTGACGAACGACCATTACTTTGGTGTAGAGAGCCGTTTTTCGGGCGAGTGAGATATGTTTGAAAATCACATTTTCGACGACCCCGGGGTCGTCTTTTTTAGCGAAAAATGAAAATTTTTTTATTGCGCTAAAAGGGTGGCTGTGTCATTAAGCAAGTCATACAGAATACGTACATGTATAATTTGTTGACGAACGACCATTACTTTGGTGTAGAGAGCCGTTTTTCGGGCGAGTGAGATATGTTTGAAAATCACATTTTCGACGACCCCGGGGTCGTTTTTTTTGGCGAAAAATTAAAATTTTTTTATTGCGTTAAAAGGGTTTCTGTCTCATTAAGCAAGTCATACAGGTTACGTATATGTTTAATTTGTTGACGAACGAAAATTACTTTGGTGCAGAGATATGTTTGAAAATAACATTTTCGACGAACCACGGGTCGTCTTTTTTGGCGAAAAATTAAAATTTTTTTATTGCGTTAAAAGGGTTTCTGTCTCATTAAGCAAGTCATACAGATTACGTACATGTATAATTTGTTGACGAACGACCGTTACTTTGGTGTAGAGAGCCGTTTTTCGGGCGAGTGAGATAGATTTGAAAATCACATTTTCGACGACCCCGGGGTCGTCTTTTTTGGCGAAAAATTAAAATTTTTTTATTGCGGTAAAAGGGTGGCTGCCTCATTAAGCAAGTCATACAGATTACGTACTAGTATAATTTGTTGACGAATGACCAATAATTTGGTGTAGAGAGCCGTTTTTCTGGCGAGTGAGATATGTTTGAAAATCACATTTTCGACGACCCCGGGGTCGTCTTTTTTGGCGAAAAATGAAAATTTTTTTATTGCGCTAAGAGGGTGGCTGTGTCATTAAGCAAGTCATACAGATTACGTACATGTATAATTTGTTGACGAACGACCATTACTTTGGTGTAGAGAGCCGTTTCTCGGGCAAGTGAAATAGGTTTGAAAATCACATTTTCGACGACCCCGGGGTCGTCTTTTTTGGCGAAAAATGAAAATTTTTTTATTGCGCTAAGAGGGTGGCTGTGTCATTAAGCAAGTCATACAGATTACGTACATGTATAATTTGTTGACGAACGACCATTACTTTGGTGTAGAGAGCCGTTTTTCGGGCGAGTGAGATATGTTTGAAAATCACATTTTCGACGACCCCGGGGTCGTCTTTTTTGGAGAAAAATGAAAATTTTTTTATTGCGCTAAAAGGGTGGCTGTCTCATTAAGGAAGTCATACAGATTACGTACATGTATGATTTGTTGACGAACGACCATTACTTTGGTGTAGAGAGCCGTTTCTCGGGCAAGTGAAACAGGTTTGAAAATCACATTTTCGCCGACCCCGGGGTCGTCTTTTTTGGCGAAAAATGAAAATTTTTTTATTGCGCTAAAAGGGTGGCTGCCGCATTAAGCAAGTCATACAGATTACGTACATGTATAATTTGTTGACGAACGACCATTATTTTGGTGTATAGAGCCGTTTTTCGGGCGAGTGAGATATGTTTGAAAATCACATTTTCGACGACCCCGGGGTCGTCTTTTTTGGCGAAAAATTAAAATTTTTTTATTGCGCTAAAAGGGTGGCTGTCTCATTAAGGAAGTCATACAGATTACGTACATGTATAATTTGTTGACGAACGACCATTACTTTGGTGTAGAGAGCCGTTTTTCGGGCGAGTGAGATATGTTTGAAAATCACATTTTCGACGACCCTGGGGTCGTCTTTTTTAGCGAAAAATGAAAATTCTTTTATTGCGCTAAAAGGGTGGCTGTGTCATTAAGCAAGTCATACAGATTACGTACATGTATAATTTGTTGACGAACGACCATTACTTTGGTGTAGAGAGCCGTTTTTCGGGCGAGTGAGATATGTTTGAAAATCACATTTTCGACGACCCCGGGGTTGTCTTTTTTGGCGAAAAATTAAAATTTTTTTATTGCGCTAAAAGGGTAGCTGTCTCATTAAGGAAGTCATACAGATTACGTACTAGTATAATTTGTTGACGAACGACCATTACTTTGGTGTAGAGAGCCGTTTTTCGAGCGAGTGAGATATGTTTGAAAATAACATTTTCGACGACCCCGGGGTCGTCTTTTTTGGCGAAAAATGAAAATTTTTTTATTGCGCTAAAAGGGTAGCTGTCTCATTAAGGAAGTCATACAGATTACGTACATGTATAATTTGTTGACGAACGACCATTACTTTGGTGTAGAGAGCCGTTTTTCGGGAGAGTGAGATATGTTTGAAAATCACATTTTCGATGATCTCCGGGGTCGTCTTTTTTGGCGAAAAATGAAAATTTTTTTATTGCGCTAAAAGGGTAGCTGTCTCATTAAGGAAGTCATACAGATTACGTACATGTATAATTTGTTGACGAACGACCATTACTTTGGTGTAGAGAGCCGTTTTTCGGGAGAGTGAGATATGATTGAAAATCACATCTTCGATGACCTCCGGGGTCGTCTTTTTTGGCGAAAAATGAAAATTTTTTTATTGCGTTAAACGGGTTTCTGTCTCATTAAGCAAGTCATACAGGTTACGTATATGTTTAATTTGTTAACGAACGACCATTACTTTGGTGCAGAGAGCCGTTTTTCGGGCGAGTGAGATATGTTTGAAAATAACATTTTCGACGACCCCGGGGTCGTCTTTTTTGGCGAAAAATGAAAGTTTTTTTATTGCGCTAAAAGGGTAGCTGTCTCATTAAGGAAGTCATACAGATTACGTACATGTATAATTTGTTGACGAACGACCATTACTTTGGTGTAGAGAGCCGTTTTTCGGGAGAGTGAGATATGTTTGAAAATCACATCTTCGATGACCTCCGGGGTCGTCTTTTTTGGCGAAAAATGAAAATTTTTTTATTGCGCTAAAAGAGTGGCTGTGCCATTAAGCAAGTCATACAGATTACGTACATGTATAATTTGTTGACGAACGACCATTATTTTGGTGTAGAGAGCCCTTTCTCGGGCAAGTGAAACAGGTTTGAAAATCACATTTTCGACGACCCCGGGGTCGTCTTTTTTGGCGAAAAATGAAAATTTTTTTATTGCGCTAAAAGGGTGGCTGTCGCATTAAGCAAGTCATACAGATTACGTACATGTATAATTTGTTGACGAACGACCATTACTTTGGTGTAGAGAGCCGTTTTTCGAGCGAGTGAGATATGTTTGAAAATCACATTTTCGACGACCCCGGGGTAGTCTTTTTTGGTGAAAAATTAAAATTTTTTTATTGCGGTAAAAGGGTGGCTGCCTCATTAAGCAAGTCATACAGATTACGTTCTAGTATAATTTGTTGACGAATGACCAATAATTTGGTGTAGAGAGCCGTTTTTCTGGCGAGTGAGATATGTTTGAAATCACATTTTCGACGACCCCGGGGTCGTCTTTTTTGGCGAAAAATGAAAATTTTTTTATTGCGTTAAACGGGTTTCTGTCTCATTAAGCAAGTCATACAGGTTACGTATATGTTTAATTTGTTGACGAACGACCATTAGTTTGGTGCAGAGAGCCGTTTTTCGGGCGAGTGAGATATGTTTGAAAATAACATTTTCGACGACCCCGGGGTCGTCTTTTTTGGCGAAAAATGAAAATTTTTTTATTGCGCTAAAAGGGTAGCTGTCTCATTAAGGAAGTCATACAGATTACGTACATGTATAATTTGTTGACGAACGACCATTACTTTGGTGTAGAGAGCCGTTTTTCGGGAGAGTGAGATATGTTTGAAAATCACATTTTCGATGACCTCCGGGGTAGTCTTTTTTGGCGAAAAATGAAAATTTTTTTATTGCGCTAAAAGAGTGGCTGTGCCATTAAGCAAGTCATACAGATTACGTACATGTATAATTTGTTGACGAACGACCATTACTTTGGTGTAGAGAGCCGTTTTTCGAGCGAGTGAGATATGTTTGAAAATCACATTTTCGACGACCCCGGGGTAGTCTTTTTTGGTGAAAAATTAAAATTTTTTTATTGCGGTAAAAGGGTGGCTGCCTCATTAAGCAAGTCATACAGATTACGTACTAGTATAATTTGTTGACGAATGACCAATAATTTGGTGTAGAGAGCCGTTTTTCTGGCGAGTGAGATATGTTTGAAAATCACATTTTCGACGACCCCGGGGTCGTCTTTTTTGGCGAAAAATTAAAATTTTTTTATTGCGCTAAGAGGGTGGCTGTGTCATTAAGCAAGTCATACAGATTACGTACATGTATAACTTGTTGACGAACGACCATTACTTTGGTGTAGAGAGCCATTTCTCGGGCAAGTGAAATAAGTTTTAAAATCACATTTTCGATGACCCCGGGGTCGCCTTTTTTGGCGAAAAATGAAAATTTTTTTATTGCGCTAAAAGGGTGGTTGTCTCATTAAGCAAGTCATACAGATTACGTACATGTATAA
The DNA here is from genome assembly GCA_963966105.1 of Volucella zonaria. Taxonomy (NCBI): domain Eukaryota; kingdom Metazoa; phylum Arthropoda; class Insecta; order Diptera; family Syrphidae; genus Volucella; species Volucella zonaria. The sequence continues at coordinate 68,104,461 of OZ014533.1, forward strand.
TTTGTTGACGAACGACCATTACTTTGGTGTAGAGAGCCGTTTTTCGGGCGAGTGAGATATGTTTGAAAATCACATTTTCGACGACCCCGGGGTCGTCTTTTTTAGCGAAAAATGAAAATTTTTTTATTGCGCTAAAAGGGTGGCTGTCTCAGTAAGGAAGTCATACAGATTACGTACATGTATAATTTGTTGACGAACGACCATTACTTTGGTGTAGAGAGCCGTTTTTCGGGCGAGTGAGATATGTTTGAAAATCACATTTTCGACGACCCCGGGGTCGTCTTTTTTTGCGAAAAATGAAAATTTTTTTATTGCGCTAAAAGGGTGGCTGTGTCATTAAGCAAGTCATACAGAATACGTACATGTATAATTTGTTGACGAACGACCATTACTTTGGTGTAGAGAGCCGTTTTTCGGGCGAGTGAGATATGTTTGAAAATCACATTTTCGACGACCCCGGGGTCGTTTTTTTTGGCGAAAAATTAAAATTTTTTTATTGCGTTAAAAGGGTTTCTGTCTCATTAAGCAAGTCATACAGGTTACGTATATGTTTAATTTGTTGACGAACGAAAATTACTTTGGTGCAGAGATATGTTTGAAAATAACATTTTCGACGAACCACGGGTCGTCTTTTTTGGCGAAAAATTAAAATTTTTTTATTGCGTTAAAAGGGTTTCTGTCTCATTAAGCAAGTCATACAGATTACGTACATGTATAATTTGTTGACGAACGACCGTTACTTTGGTGTAGAGAGCCGTTTTTCGGGCGAGTGACACATGTTTAAAAATCACATTTTCGACGACCCCGGGGTCGTCGTTTTTGGCGAAAAATTAAAATTTTTTTATTGCGCTAAAAGGGTTTCTGTCTCATTAAGCAAGTCATACAGATTACGTACATGCATAATTTGTTAACGAACGACCATTACTTTGGTGTAGAGAGCCGTTTTTCGGGCGAGTGAGATAGATTTGAAAATCACATTTTCGACGACCCCGGGGTCGTCTTTTTTGGCGAAAAATGAAAATTTTTTTATTGCGCTAAAAGGGTGGCTGTCTCATTAAGCAAGTCATACAGATTACGTACATGCATAATTTGTTGACGAACGACCATTACTTTGGTGTAGAGAGCCGTTTTTCGGGCGAGTCAGATATGTTTGAAAATCACATTTTCGATGATCCCGGGGTCGTCTTTTTTGGCGAAAAATGAGAATTTTTTTATTGCGCTGAAAGGGTGGCTGTGTCATTAAGCAAGTCATACAGATTACGTACATGTATAATTTGTTGACGAACGACCATTACTTTGGTGTAGAGAGCCGTTTCTCGGGCAAGTGAAATAGGTTTGAAAATCACATTTTCGACGACCCCGGGGTCGTCTTTTTTGGCGAAAAATGAAAATTTTTTTATTGCGCTAAAAGGGTGGCTGTCGCATTAAGCAAGTCATACAGATTACGTACATGTATAATTTGTTGACGAACGACCATTACTTTGGTGTAGAGAGCCGTTTTTCGGGGGAGTGAGATATGTTTGAAAATCACATTTTCGACGACCCCGGGGTCGTCTTTTTTGGCGAAAAATGAAAATTTTTTTATTGCGCTGAAAGGGTGGCTGTCTCATTAAGGAAGTCATACAGATTACGTACATGTATAATTTGTTGACGAACGACCATTACTTTGGTGTAGAGAGCCGTTTTTCGGGCGAGTGAGATATGTTTGAAAATCACATTTTCGACGACCCTGGGGTCGTCTTTTTTAGCGAAAAATGAAAATTTTTTTATTGCGCTAAAAGGGTGGCTGTGTCATTAAGCAAGTCATACAGATTACGTACATGTATAATTTGTTGACGAACGACCATTACTTTGGTGTAGAGAGCCGTTTTTCGGGCGAGTGAGATATGTTTGAAAATCACATTTTCGACGACCCCGGGGTCGTCTTTTTTGGCGAAAAATTAAAATTTTTTTATTGCGTTAAAAGGGTTTCTGTCTCATTAAGCAAGTCATACAGGTTACGTATATGTTTAATTTGTTGACGAACAACCATTACTTTGGTGCAGAGAGCCGTTTTTCGGGCGAGTGAGATATGTTTGAAAATAACATTTTCGACGACCCCGGGGTCGTCTTTTTTGGCGAAAAATTAAAATTTTTTTATTGCGTTAAAAGGGTTTCTGTCTCATTAAGCAAGTCATACAGATTACGTACATGTATAATTTGTTGACGAACGACCGTTACTTTGGTGTAGAGAGCCGTTTTTCGGGCGAGTGAGATATGTTTGAAAATCACATTTTCGACGACCCCGGGGTCGTCTTTTTTGGCGAAAAATGAAAATTTTTTTATTGCGCTAAAAGGGTGGCTGTCGCATTAAGCAAGTCATACAGATTACGTACATGTATAATTTGTTGACGAACGACCATTACTTTGGTGTAGAGAGCCGTTTTTCGGGCGAGTGAGATATGTTTGAAAATCACATTTTCGACGACCCTGGGGTCGTCTTTTTTAGCGAAAAATGAAAATTTTTTTATTGCGCTAAAAGGGTGGCTGTCTCATTAAGGAAGTCATACAGATTACGTACATGTATAATTTGTTGACGAACGACCATTACTTTGGTGTAGAGAGCCGTTTTTCGGGCGAGTGAGATATGTTTGAAAATCACATTTTCGACGACCCGCGGGTCGTCTTTTTTGGCGAAAAATTAAAATTTTTTTATTGCGTTAAAAGGGTTTCTGTCTCATTAAGCAAGTCATACAGGTTACGTATATGTTTAATTTGTTGACGAACGACCATTACTTTGGTGCAGAGAGCCGTTTTTCGGGCGAGTGAGATATGTTTGAAAATAACATTTTCGACGAACCACGGGTCGTCTTTTTTGGCGAAAAATTAAAATTTTTTTATTGCGTTAAAAGGGTTTCTGTCTCATTAAGCAAGTCATACAGATTACGTACATGTATAATTTGTTGACGAACGACCGTTACTTTGGTGTAGAGAGCCGTTTTTCGGGCGAGTGAGATATGTTTGAAAATCACATTTTCGACGACCCCGGGGTCGTCTTTTTTGGCGAAAAATTAAAATTTTTTTATTGCGCTAAAAGGGTTTCTGTCTCATTAAGCAAGTCATACAGATTACGTACATGCATAATTTGTTAACGAACGACCATTACTTTGGTGTAGAGAGCCGTTTTTCGGGCGAGTGAGATAGATTTGAAAATCACATTTTCGCCGACCCCGGTATCGTCTTTTTTGGCGAAAAATGAAAATTTTTTTATTGCGCTAAAACTGTGGCTGTCTCATTAAGCAAGTCATACAGATTACGTACATGTATAATTTGTTGACGAACGACCATTACTTTGGTGTAGAGAGCCGTTTTTCGGGCGAGTGAGATATGTTTGAAAATCACATTTGCGACGACCCCGGGGTCGTCTTTTTTGGCGAAAAATTAAAATTTTTTTATTGCGCTAAAAGGGTTTCTGTCTCATTAAGCAAGTCATACAGATTACGTACATGTATAATTTGTTGACGAACGACCATTACTTTGGTGTAGAGAGCCGTTTTTCGGGCGAGTGAGATATGTTTGAAAATCACATTTTCGACGACCCTGGGGTCGTCTTTTTAGCGAAAAATGAAAATTTTTTTATTGCGCTAAAAGGGTGGCTGTGTCATTAAGCAAGTCATACAGATTACGTACATATATAATTTGTTGACGAACGACCATTACTTTGGTGTAGAGAGCCGTTTTTCGGGCGAGTGAGATATGTTTGAAAATCACATTTTCGACGACCCCGGGGTCGTCTTTTTTGGCGAAAAATTAAAATTTTTTTATTGCGTTAAAAGGGTTTCTGTCTCATTAAGCAAGTCATACAGGTTACGTATATGTTTAATTTGTTGACGAACGACCATTACTTTGGTGTAGAGAGCCGTTTTTCGGGCGAGTGAGATATGTTTGAAAATAACATTTTCGACGACCCTGGGGTCGTCTTTTTTAGCGAAAAATGAAAATTTTTTTATTGCGTTAAAAGGGTTTCTGTCTCATTAAGCAAGTCATACAGGTTACGTATATGTTTAATTTGTTGACGAACGACCATTACTTTGGTGCAGAGAGCCGTTTTTCGGGCGAGTGAGATATGTTTGAAAATCACATTTTCGACGACCCCTGGGTCGTCTTTTTTAGCGAAAAATGAAAATTTTTTTATTGCGCTAAAAGGGTGGCTGTCTCATTAAGGAAGTCATACAGATTACGTACATGTATAATTTGTTGACGAACGACCATTACTTTGGTGTAGAGAGCCGTTTTTCGGGCGAGTGAGATTTGTTTGAAAATCACATTTTCGACGACCCGCGGGTCGTCTTTTTTGGCGAAAAATTAAAATTTTTTTATTGCGTTAAAAGGGTTTCTGTCTCATTAAGCAAGTTATACAGGTTACGTATATGTTTAATTTGTTGACAAACGACCATTACTTTGGTGCAGAGAGCCGTTTTTCGGGCGAGTGAGATATGTTTGAAAATAACATTTTCGACGACCCACGGGTCGTCTTTTTTGGCGAAAAATTAAAATTTTTTTATTGCGCTAAAAGGGTTTCTGTCTCATTAAGCAAGTCATACAGATTACGTACATGCATAATTTGTTAACGAACGACCATTACTTTGGTGTAGAGAGCCGTTTTTCGGGCGAGTGAGATAGATTTGAAAATCACATTTTCGACGACCCCGGGGTCGTCTTTTTTGGCGAAAAATGAAAATTTTTTTATTGCGCTAAAAGGGTGGCTGTCTCATTAAGCAAGTCATACAGATTACGTACATGTATAATTTGTTGACGAACGACCATTACTTTGGTGTAGAGAGCCGTTTTTCGGGCGAGTGAGATATGTTTGAAAATCACATTTGCGACGACCCCGGGGTCGTCTTTTTTGGCGAAAAATTTAAATTTTTTTATTGCGCTAAAATGGTTTCTGTCTCATTAAGCAAGTCATACAGATTACGTACATGTATAATTTGTTGACGAACGACCATTACTTTGGTGTAGAGAGCCGTTTTTCGGGCGAGTGAGATATGTTTGAAAATCACATTTTCGACGACCCCGGGGTCGTCTTTTTTAGCGAAAAATGAAAATTTTTTTATTGCGCTAAAAGGGTGGCTATGTCATTAAGCAAGTCATACAGATTACGTACATGTATAATTTGTTGACGAACGACCATTACTTTGGTGTAGAGAGCCTTTTTTCGGGCGAGTGAGATATGTTTGAAAATCACATTTTCGACGACCCCGGGGTCGTCTTTTTTGGCGAAAAATTAAAATTTTTTTATTGCGTTAAAAGGCTTTCTGTCTCATTAAGCAAGTCATACAGGTGACGTATATGTTTAATTTGTTGACGAACGACCATTACTTTGGTGCAGAGAGCCGTTTTTCGGGCGAGTGAGATATGTTTGAAAATCACATTTTCTACGACCCCGAGGTCGTCTTTTTTGGCGAAAAATGAAAATTTTTTTATTGCGCTAAAAGGGTGGCTGTCTCATTAAGGAAGTCATACAGATTACGTACATGTATAATTTGTTGACGAACGACCATTACTTTGGTGTAGAGAGCCGTTTTTCGGGCGAGTGAGATATGTTTGAAAATCACATTTTCGACGACCCCGGGGTCGTCTTTTTTGGCGAAAAATTAAAATTTTTTTATTGCGCTAAAAGGGTTTCTGTCTCATTAAGCAAGTCATACAGATTACGTACATGCATAATTTGTTGACGAACGACCATTACTTTGGTGTAGAGAGCCGTTTTTCGGGCGAGTGTGATATGTTTGAAAATCACATTTTCGATGACCCCGGGGTCGTCTTTTTTGGCGAAAAATGAAAATTTTTTTATTGCGCTAAAAGGGTGGCTGTGTCATTAAGCAAGTCATACAGATTACGTACATGTATAATTTGTTGACGAACGACCATTACTTTGGTGTAGAGAGCCGTTTCTCGGGCAAGTGAAATAGGTTTGAAAATCTCATTTTCGACGACCCCGGGGTCGTCTTTTTTGGCGAAAAATGAAAATTTTTTTATTACGCTAAAAGGGTGGCTGTCTCATTAAGCAAGTCATACAGATTACGTACATGTATAATTTGTTGACGAACCACCATTACTTTGGTGTAGAAAGCCGTTTTTCGGGCGAGTGAGATATGTTTGAAAATCACATTTTCGACGACCCCAGGGTCGTCTTTTTTGGCGAAAAATGAAAATTTTTTTATTGCGCTAAAAGGGTGGCTGTCTCATTAAGGAAGTCATACAGATTACGTACATGTATAATTTGTTGACGAACGACCATTACTTTGGTGTAGAGAGCCGTTTTTCGGGCGAGTGAGATATGTTTGAAAATCACATTTTCGACGACCCCGGGGTCGTCTTTTTAAGCGAAAAATGAAAATTTTTTTATTGCGCTTAAAGGGTGGCTGTGTCATTAAGCAAGTCATACAGATTACGTACATGTATAATTTGTTGACGAACGACCATTACTTTGGTGTAGAGAGCCGTTTTTCGGGCGAGTGAGATATGTTTGAAAATAACATTTTCGACGACCCCGGGGTCGTCTTTTTTAGCGAAAAATGAAAATTTTTTTATTGCGCTAAAAGGGTTTCTGTCTCATTAAGCAAGTCATACAGATAACGTACATGTATAATTTGTTGACGAACCACCATTACTTTGGTGTAGAGAGACGTTTTTCGGGCGAGTGAGATATGTTTGAAAATCACATTTTCGACGACCCCAGGGTCGTCTTTTTTGGCGAAAAATGAAAATTTTTTTATTGCGCTAAAAGGGTGGCTGTCTCATTAAGGAAGTCATACAGATTACGTACATGTATAATTTGTTGACGAACGACCATTACTTTGGTGTAGAGAGCCGTTTTTCGGGCGAGTGAGATATGTTTGAAAATCACATTTTCGACGACCCCGGGGTCGTCTTTTTAAGCGAAAAATGAAAATTTTTTTATTGCGCTGAAAGGGTGGCTGTCGCATTAAGCAAGTCATACAGATTACGTACATGTATAATTTGTTGACGAACGACCATTACTTTGGTGTAGAGAGCCGTTTCTCGGGCAAGTGAAATAGGTTTGAAAATCACATTTTCTACGACCCCGGGGTCGTCTTTTTTGGCGAAAAATGAAAATTTTTTTATTGCGCTAAAAGGGTGGCTGTGTCATTAAGCAAGTCATACAGATTACGTACATGTATAATTTGTTGACGAACGACCATTACTTTGGTGTAGAGAGCCGTTTTTCGGGCGAGTGAGATATGTTTGAAAATCACATTTTCGACGACCCCGGGGTCGTCTTTTTTGGCGAAAAATGAAAATTTTTTTATTGCGCTAAAAGGGTGGCTGTCGCATTAAGCAAGTCATACAGATTACGTACATGTATAATTTGTTGACGAACGACCATTACTTTGGTGTAGAGAGCCGTTTTTCGGGCGAGTGAGATATGTTTGAAAATCACATTTTCGACGACCCCGGGGTCGTCTTTTTTGGCGAAAAATGAAAATTTTTTTATTGCGGTAAAAGGGTGGCTGTCTCATTAAGGAAGTCATACAGATTATGTACATGTATAATTTGTTGACGAACGACCATTACTTTGGTGTAGAGAGCCGTTTTTCGGGCGAGTGAGATATGTTTGAAAATCACATTTTCGACGACCCTGGGGTCGTCTTTTTTAGCGAAAAATGAAAATTTTTTTATTGCGCTAAAAGGGTGGCTGTGTCATTAAGCAAGTCATACAGATTACGTACATGTATAATTTGTTGACGAACGACCATTACTTTGGTGTAGAGAGCCGTTTTTCGGGCGAGTGAGATATGTTTGAAAATCACATTTTCGACGACCCAGGGGTCGTCTTTTTTGGCGAAAAATTAAAATTTTTTTATTGCGTTAAAAGGGTTTCTGTCTCATTAAGCAAGTCATACAGGTTACGTATATGTTTCATTTGTTGACGAACGACCATTACTTTGGTGCAGAGAGCCGTTTTTCGGGCGAGTGAGATATGTTTGAAAATAACATTTTCGACGACCCCGGGGTCGTCTTTTTTGGCGAAAAATGAAAATTTTTTTATTGCGCTAAAAGGGTGGCTGTCTCATTAAGGAAGTCATACAGATTACGTACATGTATAATTTGTTGACGAACGACCATTACTTTGGTGTAGAGAGCCGTTTTTCGGGCGAGTGAGATATGTTTGAAAATCACATTTTCGACGACCCCGGGGTCGTCTTTTTTAGCGAAAAATGAAAATTTTTTTATTGCGCTAAAAGGGTGGCTGTCTCATTAAGGAAGTCATACAGATTACGTACATGTATAATTTGTTGACGAACGACCATTACTTTGGTGTAGAGAGCCGTTTTTCGGGCGAGTGAGATATGTTTGAAAATCACATTTGCGACGACCCCGGGGTCGTCTTTTTTGGCGAAAAATTAAAATTTTTTTATTGCGCTAAAAGGGTTTCAGTCTCATTAAGCAAGTCATACAGATTACGTACATGCATAATTTGTTAACGAACGACCATTACTTTGGTGTAGAGAGCCGTTTTTCGGGCGAGTGAGATAGATTTGAAAATCACATTTTCGACGACCCCGGGGTCGTCTTTTTTGGCGAAAAATTAAAATTTTTTTATTGCGTTAAAAGGGTTTCTGTCTCATTAAGCAATTCATACAGATTACGTACATGTATAATTTGTTGACGAACGACCGTTACTTTGGTGTAGAGAGCCGTTTTTCGGGCGAGTGAGATATGTTTGAAAATCACATTTTCGACGACCCAGGGGTCGTCTTTTTTGGCGAAAAATTAAAATTTTTTTATTGCGTTAAAAGGGTTTCTGTCTCATTAAGCAAGTCATACAGGTTACGTATATGTTTAATTTGTTGACGAACGACCATTACTTTGGTGTAGAGAGCCGTTTCTCGGGCAAGTGAAATAGGTTTGTAAATCACATTTTCTACGACCCCGGGGTCGTCTTTTTTGGCGAAAAATGAAAATTTTTTTATTGCGTTAAAAGGGTGGCTGTCTCATTAAGCAAGTCATACAGATTACGTACATGTATAATTTGTTGACGAACGACCATTACTTTGGTGTAGAGAGCCGTTTTTCGGGCGAGTGAGATATGTTTGAAAATCACATTTGCGACGATCCCGGGGTCGTCTTTTTTGGCGAAAAATTAAAATTTTTTTATTGCGCTAAAAGGGTTTCAGTCTCATTAAGCAAGTCATACAGATTACGTACATGCATAATTTGTTAACGAACGACCATTACTTTGGTGTAGAGAGCCGTTTTTCGGGCGAGTGAGATAGATTTGAAAATCACATTTTCGACGACCCCGGGGTCGTCTTTTTTGGCGAAAAATTAAAATTTTTTTATTGCGTTAAAAGGGTTTCTGTCTCATTAAGCAAGTCATACAGATTACGTACATGTATAATTTGTTGACGAACGACCGTTACTTTGGTGTAGAGAGCCGTTTTTCGGGCGAGTGAGATATGTTTGAAAATCACATTTTCGACGACCCCGGGGTCGTCTTTTTCGGCGAAAAATTAAAATTTTTTTATTGCGCTAAAAGGGTTTCTGTCTCATTAGGCATGTCATACAGATTACGTACATGCATAATTTGTTAACGAACGACCATTACTTTGGTGTAGAGAGCCTTTTTTCGGGCGAGTGAGATATGTTTGAAAATCACATTTTCGACGACCCCGGGGTCGTCTTTTTTGGCGAAAAATTAAAATTTTTTTATTGCGTTAAAAGGCTTTCTGTCTCATTAAGCAAGTCATACAGGTGACGTATATGTTTAATTTGTTGACGAACGACCATTACTTTGGTGCAGAGAGCCGTTTTTCGGGCGAGTGAGATATGTTTGAAAATAACATTTTCGACGACCCCGGGGTCGTCTTTTTTGGCGAAAAATGAAAATTTTTTTATTGCGCTAAAAGGGTGGCTGTCTCAGTAAGGAAGTCATACAGATTACGTACATGTATAATTTGTTGACGAACGACCATTACTTTGGTGTAGAGAGCCGTTTTTCGGGCGAGTGAGATATGTTTGAAAATCACATTTGCGACGACCCCGGGGTCGTCTTTTTTGGCGAAAAATTAAAATTTTTTTATTGCGCTAAAAGGGAGGCTGTGTCATTAAGCAAGTCATACAGATTACGTACATGTATAATTTGTTGACGAACGACCATTACTTTGGTGTAGAGAGCCGTTTTTCGGGCGAGTGAGATATGTTTGAAAATCACATTTTCGACGACCCCGAAGTCGTCTTTTTTGGCGAAAAATTAAAATTTTTTTATTGCGTTAAAAGGGTTTCTGTCTCATTAAGCAAGTCATACAGGTTACGTATATGTTTAATTTGTTGAAGAACGACCATTACTTTGGTGGAGAGAGCCGTTTTTCGGGCGAGTGAGATATGTTTGAAAATAACATTTTCGACGACCCACGGGTCGTCTTTTTTGGCGAAAAATTAAAATTTTTTTATTGCGTTAAAAGGGTTTCTGTCTCATTAAGCAAGTCATACAGATTACGTACATGTATAATTTGTTGACGAACGACCGTTACTTTGGTGTAGAGAGCCGTTTTTCGGGCGAGTGAGATATATTTGAAAATCACATTTTCGACGACCCCGGGGTCGTCTTTTTTGGCGAAAAATGAAAATTTTTTTATTGCGCTAAAAGGGTGGCTGTCTCATTAAGGAAGTCATACAGATTACGTACATGTATAATTTGTTGACGAACGACCATTACTTTGGTGTAGAGAGCCGTTTCTCGGGCAAGTGAAACAGGTTTGAAAATCACATTTTCGACGACCCCGGGGTCGTCTTTTTTGGCGAAAAATGAAAATTTTTTTATTGCGCTAAAAGGGTGGCTGTCGCATTAAGCAAGTCATACAGATTACGTACATGTATAATTTGTTGACGAACGACCATTATTTTGGTGTATAGAGCCGTTTTTCGGGCGAGTGAGATATATTTGAAAATCACATTTTCGACGACCCCGGGGTCGTCTTTTTTGGCGAAAAATTAAAATTTTTTTATTACGCTAAAAGGGTGGCTGTCTCATTAAGGAAGTCATACAGATTACGTACATGTATAATTTGTTGACGAACGACCATTACTTTGGTGTAGAGAGCCGTTTTTCGGGCGAGTGAGATATGTTTGAAAATCACATTTTCGACGACCCTGGGGTCGTCTTTTTTAGCGAAAAATGAAAATTTTTTTATTGCGCTAAAAGGGTGGCTGTCTCATTAAGCAAGTCATACAGATTACGTACATGTATAATTTGTTGACGAACGACCATTACTTTGGTGTAGAGAGCCGTTTTTCTCGGCGAGTGAGATATGTTTGAAAATCACATTTTCGACGACCCCGGGGTCGTCTTTTTTGGCGAAAAATTAAAATTTTTTTATTGCGTTAAACGGGTTTCTGTCTCATTAAGCAAGTCATACAGGTTACGTATATGTTTAATTTGATGACGAACGACCATTACTTTGGTGCAGAGAGCCGTTTTTCGGGCGAGTGAGATATGTTTGAAAATCACATTTTCGACGACCCCGGGGTCGTCTTTTTTGGCGAAAAATGAAAATTTTTTTATTGCGCTAAAAGGGTGGCTGTGTCATTAAGCAAGTCATACAGATTACGTACATGTATAATTTGTTGACGAACGACCATTACTTTGGTGTAGAAAGCCGTTTTTCGGGCGAGTGAGATATGTTTGAAAATCACATTTTCGACGACCCCGGGGTCGTCTTATTTGGCGAAAAATGAAAATTTCTTTATTGCGCTAAAAGGGTGGCTGTCTCATTAAGGAAGTCATACAGATTACGTACATGTATAATTTGTTGACGAACGACCATTACTTTGGTGTAGAGAGCCGTTTCTCGGGCAAGTGAAACAGGTTTGAAAATCACATTTTCGACGACCCCGGGGTCGTCTTTTTTGGCGAAAAATGAAAATTTTTTTATTGCGCTAAAAGGGTGGCTGTCGCATTAAGCAAGTCATACAGATTACGTACATGTATAATTTGTTGACGAACGACCATTATTTTGGTGTATAGAGCCGTTTTTCGGGCGAGTGAGATATGTTTGAAAATCACATTTTCGACGACCCCGGGGTCGTCTTTTTTGGCGAAAAATTAAAATTTTTTTATTGCGCTAAAAGGGTGGCTGTCTCATTAAGGAAGTCATACAGATTACGTACATGTATAATTTGTTGACGAACGACCATTACTTTGGTGTAGAGAGCCGTTTTTCGGGCGAGTGAGATATGTTTGAAAATCACATTTTCGACGACCCCGGGGTCGTCTTTTTTGGCGAAAAATTAAAATTTTTTTATTGCGTTAAACGGGTTTCTGTCTCATTAAGCAAGTCATACAGGTTACGTATATGTTTAATTAGTTGACGAACGACCATTACTTTGGTGCAGAGAGCCGTTTTTCGGGCGAGTGAGATATGTTTGAAAATAACATTTTCGACGACCCCGGGGTCGTCTTTTTTGGCGAAAAATGAAAATTTTTTTATTGCGCTAAAAGGGTAGCTGTCTCATTAAGGAAGTCATACAGATTACGTACATGCATAATTTGTTGACGAACGACCATTACTTTGGTGTAGAGAGCCGTTTTTCGGGAGAGTGAGATACGTTTGAAAATCACATTTTCGATGACCCCGGGGTCGTCTTTTTTGGCGAAAAATGAAAATTTTTTTATTGCGCTAAAAGAGTGGCTGTGCCATTAAGCAAGTCATACAGATTACGTACATGTATAATTTGTTGACGAACGACCATTACTTTGGTGTAGAGAGCCGTTTCTCGGGCAAGTGAAACAGGTTTGAAAATCACATTTTCGACGACCCAAGGGTCGTCTTTTTTGGCGAAAAATGAAAATTTTTTTATTGCGCTAAAAGGGTGGCTGTCGCATTAAGCAAGTCATACAGATTACGTACATGTATAATTTGTTGACGAACGACCATTACTTTGGTGTAGAGAGCCGTTTTTCGAGCGAGTGAGATATGTTTGAAAATCACATTTTCGACGACCCCGGGGTAGTCTTTTTTGGTGAAAAATTAAAATTTTTTTATTGCGGTAAAAGGGTGGCTGCCTCATTAAGCAAGTCATACAGATTACGTACTAGTATAATTTGTTGACGAATGACCAATAATTTGGTGTAGAGAGCCGTTTTTCTGGCGAGTGAGATATGTTTGAAAATCACATTTTCGACGACCCCGGGGTCGTCTTTTTTGGCGAAAAATGAAAATTTTTTTATTGCGCTAAGAGGGTGGCTGTGTCATTAAGCAAGTCATACAGATTACGTACATGTATAATTTGTTGACGAACGACCATTACTTTGGTGTAGAGAGCCGTTTCTCGGGCAAGTGAAATAAGTTTTAAAATCACATTTTCGATGACCCCGGGGTCGTCTTTTTTGGCGAAAAATGAAAATTTTTTTATTGCGCTAAAAGGGTGGTTGTCTCATTAAGCAAGTCATACAGATTACGTACATGTATAATTTGTTGACGAACGACCATTACTTTGGTGTAGAGAGCCGTTTTTCGGGCGAGTGAGATATGTTTGAAAATCACATTTTCGACGACCCCGGGGTCGTCTTTTTTAGCGAAAAATGAAAATTTTTTTATTGCGCTAAAAGGGTGGCTGTCTCAGTAAGGAAGTCATACAGATTACGTACATGTATAATTTGTTGACGAACGACCATTACTTTGGTGTAGAGAGCCGTTTTTCGGGCGAGTGAGATATGTTTGAAAATCACATTTTCGACAACCCCGGGGTCGTCTTTTTTAGCGAAAAATGAAAATTTTTTTATTGCGCTAAAAGGGTGGCTGTGTCATTAAGCAAGTCATACAGAATACGTACATGTATGATTTGTTGACGAACGACCATTACTTTGGTGTAGAGAGCCGTTTTTCGGGCGAGTGAGATATGTTTGAAAATCACATTTTCGACGACCCCGGGGTCGTTTTTTTTGGCGAAAAATTAAAATTTTTTTATTGCGTTAAAAGGGTTTCTGTCTCATTAAGCAAGTCATACAGGTTACGTATATGTTTAATTTGTTGACGAACGAAAATTACTTTGGTGCAGAGATATGTTTGAAAATAACATTTTCGACGAACCACGGGTCGTCTTTTTTGGCGAAAAATTAAAATTTTTTTATTGCGTTAAAAGGGTTTCTGTCTCATTAAGCAAGTCATACAGATTACGTACATGTATAATTTGTTGACGAACGACCGTTACTTTGGTGTAGAGAGCCGTTTTTCGGGCGAGTGAGATAGATTTGAAAATCACATTTTCGACGACCCCGGGGTCGTCTTTTTTGGCGAAAAATTAAAATTTTTTTATTGCGGTAAAAGGGTGGCTGCCTCATTAAGCAAGTCATACAGATTACGTACTAGTATAATTTGTTGACGAATGACCAATAATTTGGTGTAGAGAGCCGTTTTTCTGGCGAGTGAGATATGTTTGAAAATCACATTTTCGACGACCCCGGGGTCGTCGTTTTTGGCGAAAAATGAAAATTTTTTTATTGCGCTAAGAGGGTGGCTGTGTCATTAAGCAAGTCATACAGATTACGTACATGTATAATTTGTTGACGAACGACCATTACTTTGGTGTAGAGAGCCGTTTTTCGGGCGAGTGAGATATGTTTGAAAATCACATTTTCGACGACCCCGGGGTCGTCTTTTTTGGCGAAAAATGAAAATTTTTTTATTGCGCTAAAAGGGTGGCTGTCGCATTAAGCAAGTCATACAGATTACGTACATGTATAATTTGTTGACGAACGACCATTATTTTGGTGTATAGAGCCGTTTTTCGGGCGAGTGAGATATGTTTGAAAATCACATTTTCGACGACCCCGGGGTCGTCTTTTTTGGCGAAAAATTAAAATTTTTTTATTGCGCTAAAAGGGTGGCTGTCTCATTAAGGAAGTCATACAGATTACGTACATGTATAATTTGTTGACGAACGACCATTACTTTGGTGTAGAGAGCCGTTTTTCGGGCGAGTGAGATATGTTTGAAAATCACATTTTCGACGACCCTGGGGTCGTCTTTTTTGGCGAAAAATGAAAATTTTTTTATTGCGCTAAAAGGGTGGCTGTGTCATTAAGCAAGTCATACAGATTACGTACATGTATAATTTGTTGACGAACGACCATTACTTTGGTGTAGAGAGCCGTTTTTCGGGCGAGTGAGATATGTTTGAAAATCACATTTTCGACGACCCCGGGGTTGTCTTTTTTGGCGAAAAATTAAAATTTTTTTATTGCGCTAAAAGGGTAGCTGTCTCATTAAGGAAGTCATACAGATTACGTACTAGTATAAATTGTTGACGAACGACCATTACTTTGGTGTAGAGAGCCGTTTTTCGAGCGAGTGAGATATGTTTGAAAATAACATTTTCGACGACCCCGGGGTCGTCTTTTTTGGCGAAAAATGAAAATTTTTTTATTGCGCTAAAAGGGTAGCTGTCTCATTAAGGAAGTCATACAGATTACGTACATGCATAATTTGTTGACGAACGACCATTACTTTGGTGTAGAGAGCCGTTTTTCGGGAGAGTGAGATATGTTTGAAAATCACATTTTCGATGATCTCCGGGGTCGTCTTTTTTGGCGAAAAATGAAAATTTTTTTATTGCGCTAAAAGGGTAGCTGTCTCATTAAGGAAGTCATACAGATTACGTACATGTATAATTTGTTGACGAACGACCATTACTTTGGTGTAGAGAGCCGTTTTTCGGGAGAGTGAGATATGATTGAAAATCACATCTTCGATGACCTCCGGGGTCGTCTTTTTTGGCGAAAAATGAAAATTTTTTTATTGCGCTAAAAGGGTGGCTGTCGCATTAAGCAAGTCATACAGATTACGTACATGTATAATTTGTTGACGAACGACCATTACTTTGGTGTAGAGAGCCGTTTTTCGAGCGAGTGAGATATGTTTGAAAATCACATTTTCGACGACCCCGGGGTAGTCTTTTTTGGTGAAAAATTAAAATTTTTTTATTGCGGTAAAAGGGTGGCTGCCTCATTAAGCAAGTCATACAGATTACGTACTAGTATAATTTGTTGACGAATGACCAATAATTTGGTGTAGAGAGCCGTTTTTCTGGCGAGTGAGATATGTTTGAAAATCACATTTTCGACGACCCCGGGGTCGTCTTTTTTGGCGAAAAATGAAAATTTTTTTATTGCGCTAAGAGGGTGGCTGTGTCATTAAGCAAGTCATACAGATTACGTACATGAATAACTTGTTGACGAACGACCATTACTTTGGTGTAGAGAGCCATTTCTCGGGCAAGTGAAATAAGTTTTAAAATCACATTTTCGATGACCCCGGGGTCGTCTTTTTTGGCGAAAAATGAAAATTTTTTTATTGCGCTAAAAGGGTGGCTGTCTCAGTAAGGAAGTCATACAGATTACGTACATGTATAATTTGTTGACGAACGACCATTACTTTGGTGTAGAGAGCCGTTTTTCGGGCGAGTGAGATATGTTTGAAAATCACATTTTCGACGACCCCGGGGTCGTCTTTTTTTGCGAAAAATGAAAATTTTTTTATTGCGCTAAAAGGGTGGCTGTGTCATTAAGCAAGTCATACAGAATACGTACATGTATAATTTGTTGACGAACGACCATTACTTTGGTGTAGAGAGCCGTTTTTCGGGCGAGTGAGATATGTTTGAAAATCACATTTTCGACGAACCACGGGTCGTCTTTTTTGGCGAAAAATTAAAATTTTTTTATTGCGTTAAAAGGGTTTCTGTCTCATTAAGCAAGTCATACAGATTACGTACATGTATAATTTGTTGACGAACGACCGTTACTTTGGTGTAGAGAGCCGTTTTTCGGGCGAGTGACACATGTTTGAAAATAACATTTTCGACGACCCCGGGGTCGTCTTTTTTGGCGAAAAATTAAAATTTTTTTATTGCGCTAAAAGGGTTTCTGTCTCATTAAGCAAGTCATACAGATTACGTACATGCATAATTTGTTAACGAACGACCATTACTTTGGTGTAGAGAGCCGTTTTTCGGGCGAGTGAGATAGATTTGAAAATCACATTTTCGACGACCCCGGGGTCGTCTTTTTTGGCGAAAAATGAAAATTTTTTTATTGCGCTAAAAGGGTGGCTGTCTCATTAAGCAAGTCATACAGATTACGTACATGCATAATTTGTTGACGAACGACCATTACTTTGGTGTAGAGAGCCGTTTTTCGGGCGAGTCAGATATGTTTGAAAATCACATTTTCGATGACCCCGGGGTCGTCTTTTTTGGCGAAAAATGAGAATTTTTTTATTGCGCTGAAAGGGTGGCTGTGTCATTAAGCAAGTCATACAGATTACGTACATGTATAATTTGTTGACGAACGACCATTACTTTGGTGTAGAGAGCCGTTTCTCGGGCAAGTGAAATAGGTTTGAAAATCACATTTTCGACGACCCCGGGGTCGTCTTTTTTGGCGAAAAATGAAAATTTTTTTATTGCGCTAAAAGGGTGGCTGTCGCATTAAGCAAGTCATACAGATTACGTACATGTATAATTTGTTGACGAACGACCATTACTTTGGTGTAGAGAGCCGTTTTTCGGGCGAGTGAGATATGTTTGAAAATCACATTTTCGACGACCCCGGGGTCGTCTTTTTTGGCGAAAAATGAAAATTTTTTTATTGCGCTGAAAGGGTGGCTGTCTCATTAAGGAAGTCATACAGATTACGTACATGTATAATTTGTTGACGAACGACCATTACTTTGGTGTAGAGAGCCGTTTTTCGGGCGAGTGAGATATGTTTGAAAATCACATTTTCGACGACCCCGGGGTCGTCTTTTTTGGCGAAAAATTAAAATTTTTTTATTGCGTTAAAAGGGTTTCTGTCTCATTAAGCAAGTCATACAGGTTACGTATATGTTTAATTTATTGACGAACGACCATTACTTTGGTGCAGAGAGCCGTTTTTCGGGCGAGTGAGATATGTTTGAAAATAAAATTTTCGACGACCCCGGGGTCGTCTTTTTTGGCGAAAAATGAAAATTTTTTTATTGCGCTAAAAGGGTGGCTGTCTCATTAAGGAAGTCATACAGATTACGTACATGTATAATTTGTTGACGAACGACCATTACTTTGGTGTAGAGAGCCGTTTTTCGGGCGAGTGAGATATGTTTGAAAATCACATTTTCGACGACCCCGGGGTCGTCTTTTTTAGCGAAAAATGAAAATTTTTTTATTGCGCTAAAAGGGTGGCTGTCTCATTAAGGAAGTCATACAGATTACGTACATGTATAATTTGTTGACGAACGACCATTACTTTGGTGTAGAGAGCCGTTTTTCGGGCGAGTGAGATATGTTTGAAAATCACATTTTCGACGACCCGCGGGTGGTCTTTTTTGGCGAAAAATTAAAATTTTTTTATTGCGTTAAAAGGGTTTCTGTCTCATTAAGCAAGTCATACAGGTTACGTATATGTTTAATTTGTTGACGAACGACCATTACTTTGGTGCAGAGAGCCGTTTTTCGGGCGAGTGAGATATGTTTGAAAATAACATTTTCGACGAACCACGGGTCGTCTTTTTTGGCGAAAAATTAAAATTTTTTTATTGCGTTAAAAGGGTTTCTGTCTCATTAAGCAAGTCATACAGATTACGTACATGTATAATTTGTTGACGAACGACCGTTACTTTGGTGTAGAGAGCCGTTTTTCGGGCGAGTGAGATATGTTTGAAAATCACATTTTCGACGACCCCGGGGTCGTCTTTTTTGGCGAAAAATTAAAATTTTTTTATTGCGCTAAAAGGGTTTCTGTCTCATTAAGCAAGTCATACAGATTACGTACATGCATAATTTGTTAACGAACGACCATTACTTTGGTGTAGAGAGCCGTTTTTCGGGCGAGTGAGATAGATTTGAAAATCACATTTTCGCCGACCCCGGGGTCGTCTTTTTTGGCGAAAAATGAAAATTTTTTTATTGCGCTAAAACTGTGGCTGTCTCATTAAGCAAGTCATACAGATTACGTACATGTATAATTTGTTGACGAACGACCATTACTTTGGTGTAGAGAGCCGTTTTTCGGGCGAGTGAGATATGTTTGAAAATCACATTTGCGACGACCCCGGGGTCGTCTTTTTTGGCGAAAAATTAAAATTTTTTTATTGCGCTAAAAGGGTTTCTGTCTCATTAAGCAAGTCATACAGATTACGTACATGTATAATTTGTTGACGAACGACCATTACTTTGGTGTAGAGAGCCGTTTTTCGGGCGAGTGAGATATGTTTGAAAATCACATTTTCGACGACCCTGGGGTCGTCTTTTTTAGCGAAAAATGAAAATTTTTTTATTGCGCTAAAAGGGTGGCTGTGTCATTAAGCAAGTCATACAGATTACGTACATATATAATTTGTTGACGAACGACCATTACTTTGGTGTAGAGAGCCGTTTTTCGGGCGAGTGAGATATGTTTGAAAATCACATTTTCGACGACCCCGGGGTCGTCTTTTTTGGCGAAAAATTAAAATTTTTTTATTGCGTTAAAAGGGTTTCTGTCTCATTAAGCAAGTCATACAGGTTACGTATATGTTTAATTTGTTGACGAACGACCATTACTTTGGTGTAGAGAGCCGTTTTTCGGGCGAGTGAGATATGTTTGAAAATCACATTTTCGACGACCCTGGGGTCGTCTTTTTTAGCGAAAAATGAAAATTTTTTTATTGCGTTAAAAGGGTTTCTGTCTCATTAAGCAAGTCATACAGGTTACGTATATGTTTAATTTGTTGACGAACGACCATTACTTTGGTGCAGAGAGCCGTTTTTCGGGCGAGTGAGATATGTTTGAAAATCACATTTTCGACGACCCCGGGGTCGTCTTTTTTAGCGAAAAATGAAAATTTTTTTATTGCGCTAAAAGGGTGGCTGTCTCATTAAGGAAGTCATACAGATTACGTACATGTATAATTTGTTGACGAACGACCATTACTTTGGTGTAGAGAGCCGTTTTTCGGGCGAGTGAGATATGTTTGAAAATCACATTTTCGACGACCCGTGGGTCGTCTTTTTTGGCGAAAAATTAAAATTTTTTTATTGCCTTAAAAGGGTTTCTGTCTCATTAAGCAAGTCATACAGGTTACGTATATGTTTAATTTGTTGACAAACGACCATTACTTTGGTGCAGAGAGCCGTTTTTCGGGCGAGTGAGATATGTTTGAAAATAACATTTTCGACGACCCGCGGGTCGTCTTTTTTGGCGAAAAATTAAAATTTTTTTATTGCGCTAAAAGGGTTTCTGTCTCATTAAGCAAGTCATACAGATTACGTACATGCATAATTTGTTAACGAACGACCATTACTTTGGTGTAGAGAGCCGTTTTTCGGGCGAGTGAGATAGATTTGAAAATCACATTTTCGACGACCCCGGGGTCGTCTTTTTTGGCGAAAAATGAAAATTTTTTTATTGCGCTAAAAGGGTGGCTGTCTCATTAAGCAAGTCATACAGATTACGTACATGTATAATTTGTTGACGAACGACCATTACTTTGGTGTAGAGAGCCGTTTTTCGGGCGAGTGAGATATGTTTGAAAATCACATTTGCGACGACCCCGGGGTCGTCTTTTTTGGCGAAAAATTTAAATTTTTTTATTGCGCTAAAATGGTTTCTGTCTCATTAAGCAAGTCATACAGATTACGTACATGTATAATTTGTTGACGAACGACCATTACTTTGGTGTAGAGAGCCGTTTTTCGGGCGAGTGAGATATGTTTGAAAATCACATTTTCGACGACCCCGGGGTCGTCTTTTTTAGCGAAAAATGAAAATTTTTTTATTGCGCTAAAAGGGTGGCTATGTCATTAAGCAAGTCATACAGATTACGTACATGTATAATTTGTTGACGAACGACCATTACTTTGGTGTAGAGAGCCTTTTTTCGGGCGAGTGAGATATGTTTGAAAATCACATTTTCGACGACCCCGGGGTCGTCTTTTTTGGCGAAAAATTAAAATTTTTTTATTGCGTTAAAAGGCTTTCTGTCTCATTAAGCAAGTCATACAGGTGAGGTATATGTTTAATTTGTTGACGAACGACCATTACTTTGGTGCAGAGAGCCGTTTTTCGGGCGAGTGAGATATGTTTGAAAATCACATTTTCGACGACCCCGAGGTCGTCTTTTTTGGCGAAAAATGAAAATTTTTTTATTGCGCTAAAAGGGTGGCTGTCTCATTAAGGAAGTCATACAGATTACGTACATGTATAATTTGTTGACGAACGACCATTACTTTGGTGTAGAGAGCCGTTTTTCGGGCGAGTGAGATATGTTTGAAAATCACATTTTCGACGACCCCGGGGTCGTCTTTTTTGGCGAAAAATTAAAATTTTTTTATTGCGCTAAAAGGGTTTCTGTCTCATTAAGCAAGTCATACAGATTACGTACATGCATAATTTGTTGACGAACGACCATTACTTTGGTGTAGAGAGCCGTTTTTCGGGCGAGTGTGATATGTTTGAAAATCACATTTTCGATGACCCCGGGGTCGTCTTTTTTGGCGAAAAATGAAAATTTTTTTATTGCGCTAAAAGGGTGGCTGTGTCATTAAGCAAGTCATACAGATTACGTACATGTATAATTTGTTGACGAACGACCATTACTTTGGTGTAGAGAGCCGTTTCTCGGGCAAGTGAAATAGGTTTGAAAATCACATTTTCGACGACCCCGGGGTCGTCTTTTTTGGCGAAAAATGAAAATTTTTTTATTGCGCTAAAAGGGTGGCTGTCTCATTAAGCAAGTCATACAGATTACGTGCATGTATAATTTGTTGACGAACGACCATTACTTTGGTGTAGAGAGCCGTTTTTCGGGCGAGTGAGAAATGTTTGAAAATCACATTTTCGACGACCCCAGGGTCGTCTTTTTAAGCGAAAAATGAAAATTTATTTATTGCGCTTAAAGGGTGGCTGTGTCATTAAGCAAGTCATACAGATTACGTACATGTATAATTTGTTGACGAACGACCATTACTTTGGTGTAGAGAGCCGTTTTTCGGGCGAGTGAGATATGTTTGAAAATAACATTTTCGACGACCCCGGGGTCGTCTTTTTTGGCGAAAAATGAAAATTTTTTTATTGCGCTAAAAGGGTTTCTGTCTCATTAAGCAAGTCATACAGATAACGTACATGCATAATTTGTTGACGAACGACCATTACTTTGGTGTAGAGAGCCGTTTTTCGGGAGAGTGAGATATGTTTGAAAATCACATTTTCGATAACCCCGGGGTCGTCTTTTTTGGCGAAAAATGAAAATTTTTTTATTGCGCTGAAAGGGTGGCTGTCGCATTAAGCAAGTCATACAGATTACGTACATGTATAATTTGTTGACGAACGACCATTACTTTGGTGTAGAGAGCCGTTTCTCGGGCAAGTGAAATAGGTTTGAAAATCACATTTTCTACGACCCCGGGGTCGTCTTTTTTGGCGAAAAATGAAAATTTTTTTATTGCGCTAAAAGGGTGGCTGTGTCATTAAGCAAGTCATACAGATTACGTACATGTATAATTTGTTGACGAACGACCATTACTTTGGTGTAGAGAGCCGTTTTTCGGGCGAGTGATATATGTTTGAAAATCACATTTTCGACGACCCCGGGGTCGTCTTTTTTGGCGAAAAATGAAAATTTTTTTATTGCGCTAAAAGGGTGGCTGTCGCATTAAGCAAGTCATACAGATTACGTACATGTATAATTTGTTGACGAACGACCATTACTTTGGTGTAGAGAGCCGTTTTTCGGGCGAGTGAGATATGTTTGAAAATCACATTTTCGACGACCCTGGGGTCGTCTTTTTTGGCGAAAAATGAAAATTTTTTTATTGCGCTAAAAGGGTGGCTGTCTCATTAAGGAAGTCATACAGATTATGTACATGTATAATTTGTTGACGAACGACCATTACTTTGGTGTAGAGAGCCGTTTTTCGGGCGAGTGAGATATGTTTGAAAATCACATTTTCGACGACCCTGGGGTCGTCTTTTTTAGCGAAAAATGAAAATTTTTTTATTGCGCTAAAAGGGTGGCTGTGTCATTAAGCTAGTCATACAGATTACGTACATGTATAATTTGTTGACGAACGACCATTACTTTGGTGTAGAGAGCCGTTTTTCGGGTGAGTGAGATATGTTTGAAAATCACATTTTCGACGACCCAGGGGTCGTCTTTTTTGGCGAAAAATTAAAATTTTTTTATTGCGTTAAAAGGGTTTCTGTCTCATTAAGCAAGTCATACAGGTTACGTATATGTTTAATTTGTTGACGAACGACCATTACTTTGGTGCAGAGAGCCGTTTTTCGGGCGAGTGAGATATGTTTGAAAATAACATTTTCGACGACCCCGGGGTCGTCTTTTTTGGCGAAAAATTAAAATTTTTTTATTGCGCTAAAAGGGTGGCTGTCTCATTAAGGAAGTCATACAGATTACGTACATGTATAATTTGTTGACGAACGACCATTACTTTGGTGTAGAGAGCCGTTTTTCGGGCGAGTGAGATATGTTTGAAAATCACATTTTCGACGACCCCGGGGTCGTCTTTTTTAGCGAAAAATGAAAATTTTTTTATTGCGCTAAAAGGGTGGCTGTCTCATTAAGGAAGTCATACAGATTACGTACATGTATAATTTGTTGACGAACGACCATTACTTTGGTGTAGAGAGCCGTTTTTCGGGCGAGTGAGATATGTTTGAAAATCACATTTGCGACGACCCCGGGGTCGTCTTTTTTGGCGAAAAATTAAAATTTTTTTATTGCGCTAAAAGGGTTTCAGTCTCATTAAGCAAGTCATACAGATTACGTACATGCATAATTTGTTAACGAACGACCATTACTTTGGTGTAGAGAGCCGTTTTTCGGGCGAGTGAGATAGATTTGAAAATCACATTTTCGACGACCCCGGGGTCGTCTTTTTTGGCGAAAAATTAAAATTTTTTTATTGCGTTAAAAGGGTTTCTGTCTCATTAAGCAAGTCATACAGATTACGTACATGTATAATTTGTTGACGAACGACCGTTACTTTGGTGTAGAGAGCCGTTTTTCGGGCGAGTGAGATATGTTTGAAAATCACATTTTCGACGACCCCGGGGTCGTCTTTTTCGGCGAAAAATTAAAATTTTTTTATTGCGCTAAAAGGGTTTCTGTCTCATTAGGCATGTCATACAGATTACGTACATGCATGATTTGTTAACGAACGACCATTACTTTGGTGTAGAGAGCCTTTTTTCGGGCGAGTGAGATATGTTTGAAAATCACATTTTCGACGACCCCGGGGTCGTCTTTTTTGGCGAAAAATTAAAATTTTTTTATTGCGTTAAAAGGCTTTCTGTCTCATTAAGCAAGTCATACAGGTGACGTATATGTTTAATTTGTTGACGAACGACCATTACTTTGGTGCAGAGAGCCGTTTTTCGGGCGAGTGAGATATGTTTGAAAATAACATTTTCGACGACCCCGGGGTCGTCTTTTTTGGCGAAAAATGAAAATTTTTTTATTGCGCTAAAAGGGTGGCTGTCTCAGTAAGGAAGTCATACAGATTACGTACATGTATAATTTGTTGACGAACGACCATTACTTTGGTGTAGAGAGCCGTTTTTCGGGCGAGTGAGATATGTTTGAAAATCACATTTGCGACGACCCCGGGGTCGTCTTTTTTGGCGAAAAATTAAAATTTTTTTATTGCGCTAAAAGGGAGGCTGTGTCATTAAGCAAGTCATACAGATTACGTACATGTATAATTTGTTGACGAACGACCATTA
Source organism: Volucella zonaria (assembly GCA_963966105.1). Taxonomy (NCBI): domain Eukaryota; kingdom Metazoa; phylum Arthropoda; class Insecta; order Diptera; family Syrphidae; genus Volucella; species Volucella zonaria. The sequence continues at coordinate 68,129,230 of OZ014533.1, forward strand.
CTTTGGTGTAGAGAGCCGTTTTTCGGGCGAGTGAGATATGTTTGAAAATCACATTTTCGACGACCCCGAAGTCGTCTTTTTTGGCGAAAAATTAAAATTTTTTTATTGCGTTAAAAGGGTTTCTGTCTCATTAAGCAAGTCATACAGGTTACGTATATGTTTAATTTGTTGAAGAACGACCATTACTTTGGTGGAGAGAGCCGTTTTTCGGGCGAGTGAGATATGTTTGAAAATAACATTTTCGACGACCCACGGGTCGTCTTTTTTGGCGAAAAATTAAAATTTTTTTATTGCGTTAAAAGGGTTTCTGTCTCATTAAGCAAGTCATACAGATTACGTACATGTATAATTTGTTGACGAACGACCGTTACTTTGGTGTAGAGAGCCGTTTTTCGGGCGAGTGAGATATATTTGAAAATCACATTTTCGACGACCCCGGGGTCGTCTTTTTTGGCGAAAAATTAAAATTTTTTTATTGCGCTAAAAGGGTTTCTGTCTCATTAAGCAAGTCATACAGATAACGTACATGCATAATTTGTTGACGAACGACCATTACTTTGGTGTAGAGAGCCGTTTTTCGGGCGAGTGAGATATGTTTGAAAATCACATTTTCGATAACCCCGGGGTCGTCTTTTTTGGCGAAAAATGAAAATTTTTTTATTGCGCTGAAAGGGTGGCTGTCGCATTAAGCAAGTCATACAGATAACGTACATGCATAATTTGTTGACGAACGACCATTACTTTGGTGTAGAGAGCCGTTTTTCGGGCGAGTGAGATATGTTTGAAAATCACATTTTCGATAACCCCGGGGTCGTCTTTTTTGGCGAAAAATGAAAATTTTTTTATTGCGCTGAAAGGGTGGCTGTCGCATTAAGCAAGTCATACAGATTACGTACATGTATAATTTGTTGACGAACGACCATTACTTTGGTGTAGAGAGCCGTTTCTCGGGCAAGTGAAATAGGTTTGAAAATCACATTTTCTACGACCCCGGGGTCGTCTTTTTTGGCGAAAAATGAAAATTTTTTTATTGCGCTAAAAGGGTGGCTGTGTCATTAAGCAAGTCATACAGATTACGTACATGTATAATTTGTTGACGAACGACCATTACTTTGGTGTAGAGAGCCGTTTTTCGGGCGAGTGAGATATGTTTGAAAATCACATTTTCGACGACCCCGGGGTCGTCTTTTTTGGCGAAAAATTAAAATTTTTTTATTGCGCTAAAAGGGTGGCTGTCGCATTAAGCAAGTCATACAGATTACGTACATGTATAATTTGTTGACGAACGACCATTACTTTGGTGTAGAGAGCCGTTTTTCGGGCGAGTGAGATATGTTTGAAAATCACATTTTCGACGACCCCGGGGTCGTCTTTTTTGGCGAAAAATGAAAATTTTTTTATTGCGCTAAAAGGGTGGCTGTCTCATTAAGGAAGTCATACAGATTATGTACATGTATAATTTGTTGACGAACGACCATTACTTTGGTGTAGAGAGCCGTTTTTCGGGCGAGTGAGATATGTTTGAAAATCACATTTTCGACGACCCTGGGGTCGTCTTTTTTAGCGAAAAATGAAAATTTTTTTATTGCGCTAAAAGGGTGGCTGTGTCATTAAGCTAGTCATACAGATTACGTACATGTATAATTTGTTGACGAACGACCATTACTTTGGTGTAGAGAGCCGTTTTTCGGGTGAGTGAGATATGTTTGAAAATCACATTTTCGACGACCCAGGGGTCGTCTTTTTTGGCGAAAAATTAAAATTTTTTTATTGCGTTAAAAGGGTTTCTGTCTCATTAAGCAAGTCATACAGGTTACGTATATGTTTAATTTGTTGACGAACGACCATTACTTTGGTGCAGAGAGCCGTTTTTCGGGCGAGTGAGATATGTTTGAAAATAACATTTTCGACGACCCTGGGGTCGTCTTTTTTGGCGAAAAATGAAAATTTTTTTATTGCGCTAAAAGGGTGGCTGTCTCATTAAGGAAGTCATTCAGATTACGTACATGTATAATTTGTTGACGAACGACCATTACTTTGGTGTAGAGAGCCGTTTTTCGGGCGAGTGAGATATGTTTGAAAATCACATTTTCGACGACCCCGGGGTCGTCTTTTTTAGCGAAAAATGAAAATTTTTTTATTGCGCTAAAAGGGTGGCTGTCTCATTAAGGAAGTCATACAGATTACGTACATGTATAATTTGTTGACGAACGACCATTACTTTGGTGTAGAGAGCCGTTTTTCGGGCGAGTGAGATATGTTTGAAAATCACATTTGCGACGACCCCGGGGTCGTCTTTTTTGGCGAAAAATTAAAATTTTTTTATTGCGCTAAAAGGGTTTCAGTCTCATTAAGCAAGTCATACAGATTACGTACATGCATAGTTTGTTAACGAACGACCATTACTTTGGTGTAGAGAGCCGTTTTTCGGGCGAGTGAGATAGATTTGAAAATCACATTTTCGACGACCCCGGGGTCGTCTTTTTTGACGAAAAATTAAAATTTTTTTATTGCGTTAAAAGGGTTTCTGTCTCATTAAGCAAGTCATACAGATTACGTACATGTATAATTTGTTGACGAACGACCGTTACTTTGGTGTAGAGAGCCGTTTTTCGGGCGAGTGAGATATGTTTGAAAATCACATTTTCGACGACCCCGGGGTCGTCTTTTTCGGCGAAAAATTAAAATTTTTTTATTGCGCTAAAAGGGTTTCTGTCTCATTAGGCATGTCATACAGATTACGTACATGCATAATTTGTTAACGAACGACCATTACTTTGGTGTAGAGAGCCTTTTTTCGGGCGAGTGAGATATGTTTGAAAATCACATTTTCGACGACCCCGGGGTCGTCTTTTTTGGCGAAAAATTAAAATTTTTTTATTGCGTTAAAAGGCTTTCTGTCTCATTAAGCAAGTCATACAGGTGACGTATATGTTTAATTTGTTGACGAACGACCATTACTTTGGTGCAGAGAGCCGTTTTTCGGGCGAGTGAGATATGTTTGAAAATAACATTTTCGACGACCCCGGGGTCGTCTTTTTTGGCGAAAAATGAAAATTTTTTTATTGCGCTAAAAGGGTGGCTGTCTCAGTAAGGAAGTCATACAGATTACGTACATGTATAATTTGTTGACGAACGACCATTACTTTGGTGTAGAGAGCCGTTTTTCGGGCGAGTGAGATATGTTTGAAAATCACATTTGCGACGACCCCGGGGTCGTCTTTTTTGGCGAAAAATTAAAATTTTTTTATTGCGCTAAAAGGGAGGCTGTGTCATTAAGCAAGTCATACAGATTACGTACATGTATAATTTGTTGACGAACGACCATTACTTTGGTGTAGAGAGCCGTTTTTCGGGCGAGTGAGATATGTTTGAAAATCACATTTTCGACGACCCCGAAGTCGTCTTTTTTGGCGAAAAATTAAAATTTTTTTATTGCGTTAAAAGGGTTTCTGTCTCATTAAGCAAGTCATACAGGTTACGTATATGTTTAATTTGTTGAAGAACGACCATTACTTTGGTGGAGAGAGCCGTTTTTCGGGCGAGTGAGATATGTTTGAAAATAACATTTTCGACGACCCTCGGGTCGTCTTTTTTGGCGAAAAATTAAAATTTTTTTATTGCGTTAAAAGGGTTTCTGTCTCATTAAGCAAGTCATACAGATTACGTACATGTATAATTTGTTGACGAACGACCGTTACTTTGGTGTAGAGAGCCGTTTTTCGGGCGAGTGAGATATATTTGAAAATCACATTTTCGACGACCCCGGGGTCGTCTTTTTTGGCGAAAAATTAAAATTTTTTTATTGCGCTAAAAGGGTTTCTGTCTCATTAAGCAAGTCATACAGATTGCGTACATGCATAATTTGTTAACGAACGACCATTACTTTGGTGTAGAGAGCCGTTTCTCGGGCAAGTGAAATAGGTTTGAAAATCACATTTTCGACGAAACCGGTTTCGTCTTTTTTGGCGAAAAATGAAAATTTTTTTATTGCGCTAAAAGGGTGGCTGTCTCATTAAGCAAGTCATACAGGTTACGTATATGTTTAATTTGTTGAAGAACGACCATTACTTTGGTGGAGAGAGCCGTTTTTCGGGCGAGTGAGATATGTTTGAAAATAACATTTTCGACGACCCACGGGTCGTCTTTTTTGGCGAAAAATTAAAATTTTTTTATTGCGCTAAAAGGGAGGCTGTGTCATTAAGCAAATCATACAGATTACGTACATGTATAATTTGTTGACGAACGACCATTACTTTGGTGTAGAGAGCCGTTTTTCGGGCGAGTGAGATATGTTTGAAAATCACATTTTCGACGACCCCGGGGTCGTCTTTTTTGGCGAAAAATTAAAATTTTTTTATTGCGTTAAAAGGGTTTCTGTCTCATTAAGCAAGACATACAGGTTACATATATGTTTAATTTGTTGAAGAACGACCATTACTTTGGTGGAGAGAGCCGTTTTTCGGGCGAGTGAGATATGTTTGAAAATAACATTTTCGACGACCCACGGGTCGTCTTTTTTGGCGAAAAATTAAAATTTTTTTATTGCGTCAAAAGGGTTTCTGTCTCATTAAGCAAGTCATACAGATTACGTACATGTATAATTTGTTGACGAACGACCGTTACTTTGGTGTAGAGAGCCGTTTTTCGGGCGAGTGAGATATGTTTGAAAATCACATTTTCGACGACCCCGGGGTCGTCTTTTTTGGCGAAAAATGAAAATTTTTTTATTGCGCTAAAAGGGTGGCTGTCTCATTAAACAAGTCATACAGATTACGTTCATGTATAATTTGTTGACGAACGACCATTACTTTGGTGTAGAGAGCCGTTTTTCGGGCGAGTGAGATATGTTTGAAAATCACATTTTCGACGACCCAGGGGTCGTCTTTTTTGGCGAAAAATTAAAATTTTTTTATTGCGCTAAAAGGGTTTCTGTCTCATTAAGCAAGTCATACAGATTACGTACATGCATAATTTGTTGACGAACGACCATTACTTTGGTGTAGAGAGCCGTTTTTCGGGCGAGTGAGATATGTTTGAAAATCACATTTTCGACGACCCCGGGGTCGTCTTTTTTGGCGAAAAATTAAAATTTTTTTATTGCGTTAAAAGGGTTTCTGTCTCATTAAGCAAGTCAAACAGGTTACGTATATGTTTAATTTGTTGAAGAACGACCATTACTTTGGTGGAGAGAGCCGTTTTTCGGGCGAGTGAGATATGTTTGAAAATCACATTTTCGACGACCCCGGGGTCGTCTTTTTTGGCGAAAAATGAAAATTTTTTTATTTCGCTAAAAGGGTGGCTGTCTCATTAAGCAAGTCATACAGATTACGTACATGTATAATTTGTTGACGAACGACCATTACTTTGGTGTAGAGAGCCGTTTTTCGGGCGAGTGAGATATGTTTGAAAATCACATTTTCGACGACCCCGGGGTCGTCTTTTTTGGCGAAAAATGAAAATTTTTTTATTGCGCTAAAAGGGTGGCTGTCTCATTAAGCAAGTCATACAGATTACGTACATGTATAATTTGTTGACGAACGACCATTACTTTGGTGTAGAGAGCCGTTTTTCGGGCGAGTGAGATATGTTTGAAAATCACATTTTCGACGACCCCGGGGTCGTCTTTTTTGGCGAAAAATTAAAATTTTTTTATTGCGCTAAAAGGGTGGCTGTGTCATTAAGCAAGTCATACAGATTACGTACATGTATAATTTGTTGACGAACGACCATTACTTTGGTGGAGAGAGCCGTTTTTCGGGCGAGTGAGATATGTTTGAAAATCACATTTTCGACGACCCCGGGGTCGTCTTTTTTGGCGAAAAATGAAAATTTTTTTATTTCGCTAAAAGGGTGGCTGTCTCATTAAGCAAGTCATACAGATTACGTACATGTATAATTTGTTGACGAACGACCATTACTTTGGTGTAGAGAGCCGTTTTTCGGGCGAGTGAGATATGTTTGAAAATCACATTTTCGACGACCCCGGGGTCGTCTTTTTTGGCGAAAAATGAAAATTGTTTTATTGCGCTAAAAGGGTGGCTGTCTCATTAAGGAAGTCATACAGATTACGTACATGTATAATTTGTTGACGAACGACCATTACTTTGGTGTAGAGAGCCGTTTTTCGGGCGAGTGAGATATGTTTGAAAATCACATTTTCGACGACCCCGGGGTCGTCTTTTTAAGCGAAAAATGAAAATTTTTTTATTGCGCTAAAAGGGTGGCTGTGTCATTAAGCAAGTCATACAGATTACGTACATGTATAATTTGTTGACGAACGACCATTACTTTGGTGTAGAGAGCCGTTTTTCGGGCGAGTGAGATATGTTTGAATATCACATTTTCGACGACCCCGGGGTCGTCTTTTTTGGCGAAAAATGAAAATTTTTTTATTGCGCTAAAAGGGTGGCTGTCGCATTAAGCAAGTCATACAGATTACGTACATGTATAATTTGTTGACGAACGACCATTACTTTGGTGTAGAGAGCCGTTTTTCGGGCGAGTGAGATATGTTTGAAAATCACATTTTCGACGACCCCGGGGTCGTCTTTTTTGGCGAAAAATGAAAATTTTTTTATTGCGCTAAACGGGTGGCTGTCGCATTAAGCAAGTCATACAGATTACGTACATGTATAATTTGTTGACGAACGACCATTACTTTGGTGTAGAGAGCCGTTTTTCGGGCAAGTGAGATATGTTTGAAAATCACATTTTCGACGACCCCGGGGTCGTCTTTTTTGGCGAAAAATGAAAATTTTTTTATTGCGCTAAAATGGTTTCTGTCTCATTAAGCAAGTCATACAGATAACGTACATGCATAATTTGTTGACGAACGACCATTACTTTGGTGTAGAGAGCCGTTTTTCGGGCGAGTGAGATATGTTTGAAAATCACATTTTCGATAACCGCGGGGTCGTCTTTTTTGGCGAAAAATGAAAATTTTTTTATTGCGCTGAAAGGGTGGCTGTGTCATTAAGCAAGTCATACAGATTACGTACATGTATAATTTGTTGACGAACGACCATTACTTTGGTGTAGAGAGCCGTTTCTCGGGCAAGTGAAATAGGTTTGAAAATCACATTTTCTACGACCCCGGGGTCGTCTTTTTTGGCGAAAAATGAAAATTTTTTTATTGCGCTAGAAGGGTGGCTGTGTCATTAAGCAAGTCATACAGATTACGTACATGTATAATTTGTTGACGAACGACCATTACTTTGGTGTAGAGAGCCGTTTTTCGGGCGAGTGAGATATGTTTGAAAATCACATTTTCGACGACCCCGGGGTCGTCTTTTTTGGCGAAAAATGAAAATTTTTTTATTGCGCTAAAAGGGTGGCTGTCGCATTAAGCAAGTCATACAGATTACGTACATGTATAATTTGTTGACGAACGACCATTACTTTGGTGTAGAGAGCCGTTTTTCGGGCGAGTGAGATATGTTTGAAAATCACATTTTCGACGACCCCGGGGTCGTCTTTTTTGGCGAAAAATGAAAATTTTTTTATTGCGCTAAAAGGGTTTCTGTCTCATTAAGCAAGTCATACAGATTACGTACATGCATAATATGCAAGTCATACAGATTACGTACATGAATAATTTGTTGACGAACGACCATTACTTTGGTGTAGAGAGCCGTTTCTCGGGCAAGTGAAATAGGTTTGAAAATCACATTTTCGACGACCCCGGGGTCGTCTTTTTTGGCGAAAAATGAAATTTTTTTTATTGCGCTAAAAGGGTGGCTGTCGCATTAAGCAAGTCATACAGATTACGTACATGTATAATTTGTTGACGAACGACCATTACTTTGGTGTAGAGTGCCGTTTTTCGGGCGAGTGAGATATGTTTGAAAATCACATTTTCGACGACCCCGGGGTCGTCTTTTTTGGCGAAAAATTAAAATTTTTTTACTGCGCTAAAAGGGTGGCTGTCTCATTAAGGAAGTCATACAGATTACGTAGTTGTATAATTTGTTGACGAACGACCATTACTTTGGTGTAGAGAGCCGTTTTTCGGGCGAGTGAGATATGTTTGAAAATCACATTTTCGACGACCCCGGGGTCGTCTTTTTTAGCGAAAAATGAAAATTTTTTTATTGCGCTAAAAGGGTGGCTGTGTCATTAAGCAAGTCATACAGATTACGTACATGTATAATTTGTTGACGAACGACCATTACTTTGGTGTAGAGAGCGAACGACCATTACTTTATTGCGCTAAAATGGTTTCTGTCTCATTAAGCAAGTCATACAGATAACGTACATGCATAATTTGTTGACGAACGACCATTACTTTGGTGTAGAGAGCCGTTTTTCGGGCGAGTGAGATATGTTTGAAAATCACATTTTCGATAACCCCGGGGTCGTCTTTTTTGGCGAAAAATGAAAATTTTTTTATTGCGCTGAAAGGGTGGCTGTGTCATTAAGCAAGTCATACAGATTACGTACATGTATAATTTGTTGACGAACGACCATTACTTTGGTGTAGAGAGCCGTTTCTCGGGCAAGTGAAATAGGTTTGAAAATCACATTTTCTACGACCCCGGGGTCGTCTTTTTTGGCGAAAAATGAAAATTTTTTTATTGCGCTAAAAGGGTGGCTGTGTCATTAAGCAAGTCATACAGATTACGTACATGTATAATTTGTTGACGAACGACCATTACTTTGGTGTAGAGAGCCGTTTTTCGGGCGAGTGAGATATGTTTGAAAATCACATTTTCGACGACCCCGGGGTCGTCTTTTTTGGCGAAAAATGAAAATTTTTTTATTGCGCTAAAAGGGTGGCTGTCGCATTAAGCAAGTCATACAGATTACGTACATGTATAATTTGTTGACGAACGACCATTACTTTGGTGTAGAGAGCCGTTTTTCGGGCGAGTGAGATATGTTTGAAAATTACATTTTCGACGACCCCGGGGTCGTCTTTTTTGGCGAAAAATGAAAATTTTTTTATTGCGCTAAAAGGGTTTCTGTCTCATTAAGCAAGTCATACAGATTACGTACATGCATAATTTGCAAGTCATACAGATTACGTACATGAATAATTTGTTGACGAACGACCATTACTTTGGTGTAGAGAGCCGTTTCTCGGGCAAGTGAAATAGGTTTGAAAATCACATTTTCGACGACCCCGGGGTCGTCTTTTTTGGCGAAAAATGAAATTTTTTTTATTGCGCTAAAAGGGTGGCTGTCGCATTAAGCAAGTCATACAGATTACGTACATGTATAATTTGTTGACGAACGACCATTACTTTGGTGTAGAGTGCCGTTTTTCGGGCGAGTGAGATATGTTTGAAAATCACATTTTCGACGACCCCGGGGTCGTCTTTTTTGGCGAAAAATTAAAATTTTTTTACTGCGCTAAAAGGGTGGCTGTCTCATTAAGGAAGTCAAACAGATTACGTAGTTGTATAATTTGTTGACGAACGACCATTACTTTGGTGTAGAGAGCCGTTTTTCGGGCGAGTGAGATATGTTTGAAAATCACATTTTCGACGACCCCGGGGTCGTCTTTTTTAGCGAAAAATGAAAATTTTTTTATTGCGCTAAAAGGGTGGCTGTGTCATTAAGCAAGTCATACAGATTACGTACATGTATAATTTGTTGACGAACGACCATTACTTTGGTGTAGAGAGCGAACGACCATTACTTTATTGCGCTAAAATGGTTTCTGTCTCATTAAGCAAGTCATACAGATAACGTACATGCATAATTTGTTGACGAACGACCATTACTTTGGTGTAGAGAGCCGTTTTTCGGGCGAGTGAGATATGTTTGAAAATCACATTTTCGATAACCCCGGGGTCGTCTTTTTTGGCGAAAAATGAAAATTTTTTTATTGCGCTGAAAGGGTGGCTGTGTCATTAAGCAAGTCATACAGATTACGTACATGTATAATTTGTTGACGAACGACCATTACTTTGGTGTAGAGAGCCGTTTCTCGGGCAAGTGAAATAGGTTTGAAAATCACATTTTCTACGACCCCGGGGTCGTCTTTTTTGGCGAAAAATGAAAATTTTTTTATTGCGCTAAAAGGGTGGCTGTCGCATTAAGCAAGTCATACAGATTACGTACATGTATAATTTGTTGGCGAACGACCATTACTTTGGTGTAGAGAGCCGTTTTTCGGGCGAGTGAGATATGTTTGAAAATCACATTTTCGACGACCCCGGGGTCGTCTTTTTTGGCGAAAAATGAAAATTTTTTTATTGCGCTAAAAGGGTTTCTGTCTCATTAAGCAAGTCATACAGATTACGTACATGCATAATTTGTTGACGAACGACCATTATTTTGGTGTAGAGAGCCGTTTTTCGGGCGAGTGAGAAATGTTTGAAAACCACATTTTCGATGACCCCGGCGTCGTGTTTTTTGGCGAAAAATGAAAATTTTTTTATTGCGCTGAAAGGGTGGCTGTGTCATTAAGCAAGTCATACAGATTACGTACATGTATAATTTGTTGACGAACGACCATTACTTTGGTGTAGAGAGCCGTTTTTCGGGCGAGTGAGATATGTTTGAAAATCACATTTTCGATGACCCCGGGGTCGCCTTTCTTGGCCAAAAATGAAAATTTTTTTATTGCGCTGAAAGGGTGGCTGTGTCATTAAGCAAGTCATACAGATTACGTACATGAATAATTTGTTGACGAACGACCATTACTTTGGTGTAGAGAGCCGTTTCTCGGGCAAGTGAAATAGGTTTGAAAATCACATTTTCGACGACCCCGGGGTCGTCTTTTTTGGCGAAAAATGAAATTTTTTTTATTGCGCTAAAAGGGTGGCTGTCGCATTAAGCAAGTCATACAGATTACGTACATGTATAATTTGTTGACGAACGACCATTACTTTGGTGTAGAGTGCCGTTTTTCGGGCGAGTGAGATATGTTTGAAAATCACATTTTCGACGACCCCGGGGTCGTCTTTTTTGGCGAAAAATGAAAATTTTTTTACTGCGCTAAAAGGGTGGCTGTCTCATTAAGGAAGTCATACAGATTACGTAGTTGTATAATTTGTTGACGAACGACCATTACTTTGGTGTAGAGAGCCGTTTTTCGGGCGAGTGAGATATGTTTGAAAATCACATTTTCGACGACCCCGGGGTCGTCTTTTTTAGCGAAAAATGAAAATTTTTTTATTGCGCTAAAAGGGTGGCTGTGTCATTAAGCAAGTCATACAGATTACGTACATGTATAATTTGTTGACGAACGACCATTACTTTGGTGTAGAGAGCCGTTTTTCGGGCGGGTGAGATATGTTTGAAAATCACATTTTCGACGACCCCGGGGTCGTCTTTTTTGGCGAAAAATGAAAATTTTTTTATTGCGCTAAAAGGGTGGCTGTCTCATTAAGGAAGTCATACAGATTACGTACATGCATAATTTGTTGACGAACGACCATTACTTTGGTGTAGAGAGCCGTTTTTCGGGCGAGTGAGATATGTTTGAAAATCACATTTTCGACGACCCCGGGGTCGTCTTTTTTGGCGAAAAATGAAAATTTTTTTATTGCGCTAAAAGGGTGGCTGTCGCATTAAGCAAGTCATACAGATTACGTACATGTATAATTTGTGGAAGAACGACCATTACTTTGGTGTAGAGAGCCGTTTTTCGGGCGAGTGAGATATGTTTGAAAATCACATTTTCGACGACCCCGGGGTCGTCTTTTTTGGCGAAAAATGAAAATTTTTTTATTGCGCTAAAAGGGTGGCTGTCGCATTAAGCAAGTCATACAGATTACGTACATGTATAATTTGTTGACGAACGACCATTACTTTGGTGTAGAGAGCCGTTTTTCGGGCGAGTGAGATATGTTTGAAAATCACATTTTCGACGACACCGGGGTCGTCTTTTTTGGCGAAAAATGAAAATTTTTTTATTGCGCTAAAAGGGTGGCTGTCTCATTAAGGAAGTCATACAGATTACGTACATGTATAATTTGTTGACGAACGACCATTACTTTGGTGTAGAGAGCCGTTTTTCGGGCGAGTGAGATATGTTTGAAAATCACATTTTCGACGACCCTGGGGTCGTCTTTTTAAGCGAAAAATGAAAATCTTTTTATTGCGCTAAAAGGGTGGCTGTGTCATTAAGCAAGTCATACAGATTACGTACATGTATAATTTGTTGACGAACGACCATTACTTTGGTGTAGAGAGCCGTTTTTCGGGCGAGTGAGATATGTTTGAAAATCACATTTTCGACGACCCCGGGGTCGTCTTTTTTGGCGAAAAATGAAAATTTTTTTATTGCGCTAAAAGGGTGGCTGTGTCATTAAGCAAGTCATACAGATTACGTACATGTATAATTTGTTGACGAACGACCATTACTTTGGTGTAGAGAGCCGTTTTTCGGGCGAGTGAGATATGTTTGAAAATCACATTTTCGACGACACCGGGGTCGTCTTTTTTGGCGAAAAATGAAAATTTTTTTATTGCGCTAAAAGGGTGGCTGTCTCATTAAGGAAGTCATACAGATTACGTTCATGTATAATTTGTTGACGAACGACCATTACTTTGGTGTAGAGAGCCGTTTTTCGGGCGAGTGAGATATGTTTGAAAATCACATTTTCGACGACCCCGGGGTCGTCTTTTTTGGCGAAAAATGAAATTTTTTTTATTGCGCTAAAAGGGTGGCTGTCGCATTAAGCAAGTCATACAGATTACGTACATGTATAATTTGTTGACGAACGACCATTACTTTGGTGTAGAGAGCCGTTTTTCGGGCGAGTGAGATATGTTTGAAAATCACATTTTCGACGACACCGGGGTCGTCTTTTTTGGCGAAAAATGAAAATTTTTTTATTGCGCTAAAAGGGTTTCTGTCTCATTAAGCAAGTCATACAGATTACGTACATGCATAATTTGTTGACGAACGACCATTACTTTGGTGTAGAGAGCCGTTTTTCGGGCGAGTGAGATATGTTTGAAAATCACATTTTTGATGACCCCGGGGTCGTCTTTCTTGGCGAAAAATGAAAATTTTTTTATTGCGCTAAAAGGGTGGCTGTCTCCTTAAGCAAGTCATACAGATTACGTACATGTATAATTTGTTGACGAACGACCATTACTTTGGTGTAGAGAGCCGTTTCTCGGGCAAGTGAAATACGTTTGAAAATCACATTTTCGACGACCCCGGGGTCGTCTTTTTTGGCGAAAAATGAAATTTTTTTTATTGCGCTAAAAGGGTGGCTGTCGCATTAAGCAAGTCATACAGATTACGTACATGTATAATTTGTTGACGAACGACCTTTACTTTGGTGTAGAGAGCCGTTTTTCGGGCGAGTGAGATATGTTTGAAAATCACATTTTCGATAACCCCGGGGTCGTCTTTTTTGTCGAAAAATGAAAATTTTTTTATTGCGCTGAAAGGGTGGCTGTGTCATTAAGCAAGTCATACAGATTACGTACATGTATAATTTGTTGACGAACGACCATTACTTTGGTGTAGAGAGCCGTTTTTCGGGCGAGTGAGATATGTTTGAAAATCACATTTTCGACGACCCCGGGGTCGTTTTTTTTGGCGAAAAATGAAAATTTTTTTTATTGCGCTAAAAGGGTGGCTGTCGCATTAAGCAAGTCATACAGGTTACGTATATGTTTAATTTGTTGACGAACGACCATTACTTTGGTGTAGAGAGCCGTTTTTCGGGCGAGTGAGATATGTTTGAAAATCACATTTTCGACGACCCCGGGGTCGTCTTTTTTGGCGAAAAATGAAAATTTTTTTATTGCGCTAAAAGGGTGGCTGTCTCATTAAGGAAGTCATACAGATTACGTACATGTATAATTTGTTGACGAACGACCATTACTTTGGTGTAGAGAGCCGTTTTTCGGGCGAGTGAGATATGTTTGAAAATCACATTTTCGACGACCCCGGGGTCGTCTTTTTTAGCGAAAAATTAAAATTTTTTTATTGCGCTAAAAGGGTGGCTGTGTCATTAAGCAAGTCATACAGATTACGTACATGTATAATTTGTTGACGAACGACCATTACTTTGGTGTAGAGAGCCGTTTTTCGGGCGAGTGAGATATGTTTGAAAATCACATTTTCGACGACCCCGGTTTCGTCTTTTTTGGCGAAAAATTAAAATTTTTTTATTGCGTTAAAAGGGTTTCTGTCTCATTAAGCAAGTCATACAGGTTACGTATCTGTTTAATTTGTTGACGAACGACCATTACTTTGGTGTAGAGAGCCGTTTTTCGGGCGAGTGAGATATGTTTGAAAATCACATTTTCGACGACCCCGGGGTCGTCTTTTTTGGCGAAAAATGAAAATTTTTTTATTGCGCTAAAAGGGTGGCTGTCGCATTAAGCAAGTCATACAGATTACGTACATGTATAATTTGTTGACGAACGACCATTACTTTGGTGTAGAGAGCCGTTTTTCGGGCGAGTGAGATATGTTTGAAAATAACATTTTCGACGACCCCGGGGTCGTCTTTTTTGGCAAAAAATGAAAATGTTTTGTGTTGCGCTAAAAGGGTGGCTGTCGCATTAAGAAAGTCATACAGATTACGTACATGTATAATTTGTTGACGAACGACCTTTACTTTGGTGTAGAGAGCCGTTTTTCGGGCGAGTGAGATATGTTTGAAAATCACATTTTCGATAACCCCGGGGTCGTCTTTTTTGTCGAAAAATGAAAATTTTTTTATTGCGCTGAAAGGGTGGCTGTGTCATTAAGCAAGTCATACAGATTACGTACATGTATAATTTGTTGACGAACGACCATTACTTTGGTGTAGAGAGCCGTTTTTCGGGCGAGTGAGATATGTTTGAAAATCACATTTTCGACGACCCCGGGGTCGTTTTTTTTGGCGAAAAATGAAAATTTTTTTATTGCGCTAAAAGGGTGGCTGTCGCATTAAGCAAGTCATACAGATTATGTACATGTATAATTTGTTGACGAACGACCATTACTTTGGTGTAGAGAGCCGTTTCTCGGGCAAGTGAAATAGGTTTGAAAATCACATTTTCTACGACCCCGGGGTCGTCTTTTTTGGCGAAAAATGAAAATTTTTTTATTGCGCTAAAAGGGTGGCTGTGTCATTAAGCAAGTCATACAGATTACGTACATGTATAATTTGTTGACGAACGACCATTACTTTGGTGTAGAGAGCCGTTTTTCGGGCGAGTGAGATATGTTTGAAAACCACATTTTCGATGACCCCGGGGTCGTCTTTCTTGGCCAAAAATGAAAATTTTTTTATTGCGCTGAAAGGGTGGCTGTGTCATTAAGCAAGTCATACAGATTACGTACATGAATAATTTGTTGACGAACGACCATTACTTTGGTGTAGAGAGCCGTTTCTCGGGCAAGTGAAATAGGTTTGAAAATCACATTTTCGACGACCCCGGGGTCGTCTTTTTTGGCGAAAAATGAAATTTTTTTTATTGCGCTAAAAGGGTGGCTGTCGCATTAAGCAAGTCATACAGATTACGTACATGTATAATTTGTTGACGAACGACCATTACTTTGGTGTAGAGTGCCGTTTTTCGGGCGAGTGAGATATGTTTGAAAATCACATTTTCGATGACCCCGGGGTCGTCTTTTTTGGCGAAAAATTAAAATTTTTTTACTGCGCTAAAAGGGTGGCTGTCTCATTAAGGAAGTCATACAGATTACGTACATGTATAATTTGTTGACGAACGACCATTACTTTGGTGTAGAGAGCCGTTTTTCGGGCGAGTGAGATATGTTTGAAAATCACATTTTCGACGACCCCGGGGTCGTCTTTTTTGGCGAAAAATGAAAATTTTTTTATTGCGCTAAAATGGTTTCTGTCTCATTAAGCAAGTCATACAGATTACGTACATGTATAATTTGTTAACGAACGACCATTACTTTGGTGTAGAGAGCCGTTTTTCGGGCGAGTGAGATATGTTTGAAAATCACATTTTCGATAACCCCGGGGTCGTCTTTTTTGGCGAAAAATGAAAATTTTTTTATTGCGCTGAAAGGGTGGCTGTGTCATTAAGCAAGTCATACAGATTACGTACATGTATAATTTGTTGACGAACGACCATTACTTTGGTGTAGAGAGCCGTTTCTCGGGCAAGTGAAATAGGTTTGAAAATCACATTTTCTACGACCCCGGGGTCGTCTTTTTTGGCGAAAAATGAAAATTTTTTTATTGCGCTAAAAGGGTGGCTGTGTCATTAAGCAAGTCATACAGATTACGTACATGTATAATTTGTTGACGAACGACCATTACTTTGGTGTAGAGAGCCGTTTTTCGGGCGAGTGAGATATGTTTGAAAATCACATTTTCGACGACCCCGGGGTCGTCTTTTTTGGCGAAAAATGAAAATTTTTTTATTGCGCTAAAAGGGTGGCTGTCGCATTAAGCAAGTCATACAGATTACGTACATGTATAATTTGTTGACGAACGACCATTACTTTGGTGTAGAGAGCCGTTTTTCGGGCAAGTGAGATATGTTTGAAAATCACATTTTCGACCACCCCGGGGTCGTCTTTTTTGGCGAAAAATGAAAATTTTTTTATTGCGCTGAAATGGTTTCTGTCTCATTAAGCAAGTCATACAGATAACGTACATGCATAATTTGTTGACGAACGACCATTACTTTGGTGTAGAGAGCCGTTTTTCGGGCGAGTGAGAAATGTTTGAAAACCACATTTTCGATGACCCCGGGGTCGTCTTTCTTGGCGAAAAATGAAAATTGTTTTATTGCGCTGAAAGGGTGGCTGTGTCATTAAGCAAGTCATACAGATTACGTACATGTATAATTTGTTGACGAACGACCATTATTTTGGTGTAGAGAGCCGTTTTTCGGGCGAGTGAGATATGTTTGAAAATCACATTTTCGATGACCCCGGGGTCGTCTTTCTTGGCCAAAAATGAAAATTTTTTTATTGCGCTGAAAGGGTGGCTGTGTCATTAAGCAAGTCATACAGATTACGTACATGAATAATTTGTTGACGAACGACCATTACTTTGGTGTAGAGAGCCGTTTCTCGGGCAAGTGAAATAGGTTTGAAAATCACATTTTCGACGACCCCGGGGTCGTCTTTTTTGGCGAAAAATGAAATTTTTTTTATTGCGCTAAAAGGGTGGCTGTCGCATTAAGCAAGTCATACAGATTACGTACATGTATAATTTGTTGACGAACGACCATTACTTTGGTGTAGAGTGCCGTTTTTCGGGCGAGTGAGATATGTTTGAAAATCACATTTTCGACGACCCCGGGGTCGTCTTTTTTGGCGAAAAACTAAAATTTTTTTACTGCGCTAAAAGGGTGGCTGTCTCATTAAGGAAGTCATACAGATTACGTACATGTATAATTTGTTGACGAACGACCATTACTTCGGTGTAGAGAGCCGTTTTTCGGGCGAGTGAGATATGTTTGAAAATCACATTTTCGACGACCCCGGGGTCGTCTTTTTTGGCGAAAAATGAAAATTTTTTTATTGCGCTAAAAGGGTGGCTGTCGCATTAAGCAAGTCATACAGATTACGTACATGTATAATTTGTTGAAGAACGACCATTACTTTGGTGTAGAGAGCCGTTTTTCGGGCGAGTGAGATATGTTTGAAAATCACATTTTCGACGACCCCGGGGTCGTCTTTTTTGGCGAAAAATGAAAATTTTTTTATTGCGCTAAAAGGGTGGCTGTCGCATTAAGCAAGTCATACAGATTACGTACATGTATAATTTGTTGACGAACGACCATTACTTTGGTGTAGAGAGCCGTTTTTCGGGCGAGTGAGATATGTTTGAAAATCACATTTTCGACGACCCCGGGGTCGTCTTTTTTGGCGAAAAATGAAAATTTTTTTATTGCGCTAAAAGGGTGGCTGTGTCATTAAGCAAGTCATACAGATTACGTACATGTATAATTTGTTGACGAACGACCATTACTTTGGTGTAGAGAGCCGTTTTGCGGGCGAGTGAGATATGTTTGAAAATCACATTTTCGACGACCCTGGGGTCGTCTTTTTAAGCGAAAAATGAAAATCTTTTTATTGCGCTAAAAGGGTGGCTGTCTCATTAAGGAAGTCATACAGATTACGTACATGTATAATTTGTTGACGAACGACCATTACTTTGGTGTAGAGAGCCGTTTTTCGGGCGAGTGAGATATGTTTGAAAATCACATTTTCGACGACACCGGGGTCGTCTTTTTTGGCGAAAAATGAAAATTTTTTTATTGCGCTAAAAGGGTGGCTGTCTCATTAAGGAAGTCATACAGATTACGTACATGTATAATTTGTTGACGAACGACCATTACTTTGGTGTAGAGAGCCGTTTTTCGGGCGAGTGAGATATGTTTGAAAATCACATTTTCGACGACCCCGGGGTCGTCTTTTTTGGCGAAAAATGAAATTTTTTTTATTGCGCTAAAAGGGTGGCTGTCGCATTAAGCAAGTCATACAGATTACGTACATGTATAATTTGTTGACGAACGACCATTACTTTGGTGTAGAGAGCCGTTTTTCGGGCGAGTGAGATATGTTTGAAAATCACATTTTCGACGACCCCGGGGTCGTCTTTCTTGGCGAAAAATGAAAATTTTTTTATTGCGCTAAAAGGGTGGCTGTCTCATTAAGCAAGTCATACAGATTACGTACATGTATAATTTGTTGACGAACGACCATTACTTTGGTGTAGAGAGCCGTTTCTCGGGCAAGTGAAATAGGTTTGAAAATCACATTTTCGACGACCCCGGGGTCGTCTTTTTTGGCGAAAAATGAAATTTTTTTTATTGCGCTAAAAGGGTGGCTGTCGCATTAAGCAAGTCATACAGATTACGTACATGTATAATTTGTTGACGAACGACCATTACTTTGGTGTAGAGAGCCGTTTTTCGGGCGAGTGAGATATGTTTGAAAATCACATTTTCGACGACCCCGGGGTCGTCTTTTTTGGCGAAAAATGAAAATTTTTTTATTGCGCTAAAAGGGTGGCTGTCTCATTAAGGAAGTCATACAGATTACGTACATGTATAATTTGTTGACGAACGACCATTACTTTGGTGTAGAGAGCCGTTTTTCGGGCGAGTGAGATATGTTTGAAAATCACATTTTCGACGACCCCGGGGTCGTCTTTTTTAGCGAAAAATGAAAATTTTTTTATTGCGCTAAAAGGGTAGCTGTGTCATTAAGCAAGTCATACAGATTACGTACATGTATAATTTGTTGACGAACGACCATTACTTTGGTGTAGAGAGCCGTTTTTCGGGCGAGTGAGATATGTTTGAAAATCACATTTTCGACGACCCCGGGGTCGTCTTTTTTGGCGAAAAATTAAAATTTTTTTATTGCGCTAAAAGGGTGGCTGTCTCATTAAGGAAGTCATACAGATTACGTACATGTATAATTTGTTGACGAACGACCATTACTTTGGTGTAGAGAGCCGTTTTTCGGGCGAGTGAGATATGTTTGAAAATCACATTTTCGACGACCCCGGGGTCGTCTTTTTTGGCGAAAAATGAAATTTTTTTTATTGCGCTAAAAGGGTGGCTGTCGCATTAAGCCAGTCATACAGATTACGTACATGTATAATTTGTTGAAGAACGACCATTACTTTGGTGTAGAGAGCCGTTTTTCGGGCGAGTGAGATATGTTTGAAAATCACATTTTCGACGACCCCGGGGTCGTCTTTTTTGGCGAAAAATGAAAATTTTTTTATTGCGCTAAAAGGGTGGCTGTCGCATTAAGCAAGTCATACAGATTACGTACATGTATAATTTGTTGACGAACGACCATTACTTTGGTGTAGAGAGCCGTTTTTCGGGCGAGTGAGATATGTTTGAAAATCACATTTTCGACGACCCCGGGGTCGTCTTTTTTGGCGAAAAATGAAAATTTTTTTATTGCGCTAAAAGGGTGGCTGTGTCATTAAGCAAGTCATACAGATTACGTACATGTATAATTTGTTGACGAACGACCATTACTTTGGTGTAGAGAGCCGTTTTGCGGGCGAGTGAGATATGTTTGAAAATCACATTTTCGACGACCCTGGGGTCGTCTTTTTAAGCGAAAAATGAAAATCTTTTTATTGCGCTAAAAGGGTGGCTGTCTCATTAAGGAAGTCATACAGATTACGTACATGTATAATTTGTTGACGAACGACCATTACTTTGGTGTAGAGAGCCGTTTTTCGGGCGAGTGAGATATGTTTGAAAATCACATTTTCGACGACACCGGGGTCGTCTTTTTTGGCGAAAAATGAAAATTTTTTTATTGCGCTAAAAGGGTGGCTGTCTCATTAAGGAAGTCATACAGATTACGTACATGTATAATTTGTTGACGAACGACCATTACTTTGGTGTAGAGAGCCGTTTTTCGGGCGAGTGAGATATGTTTGAAAATCACATTTTCGACGACCCCGGGGTCGTCTTTTTTGGCGAAAAATGAAATTTTTTTTATTGCGCTAAAAGGGTGGCTGTCGCATTAAGCAAGTCATACAGATTACGTACATGTATAATTTGTTGACGAACGACCATTACTTTGGTGTAGAGAGCCGTTTTTCGGGCGAGTGAGATATGTTTGAAAATCACATTTTCGACGACCCCGGGGTCGTCTTTCTTGGCGAAAAATGAAAATTTTTTTATTGCGCTAAAAGGGTGGCTGTCTCATTAAGCAAGTCATACAGATTACGTACATGTATAATTTGTTGACGAACGACCATTACTTTGGTGTAGAGAGCCGTTTCTCGGGCAAGTGAAATAGGTTTGAAAATCACATTTTCGACGACCCCGGGGTCGTCTTTTTTGGCGAAAAATGAAATTTTTTTTATTGCGCTAAAAGGGTGGCTGTCGCATTAAGCAAGTCATACAGATTACGTACATGTATAATTTGTTGACGAACGACCATTACTTTGGTGTAGAGAGCCGTTTTTCGGGCGAGTGAGATATGTTTGAAAATCACATTTTCGACGACCCCGGGGTCGTCTTTTTTGGCGAAAAATGAAAATTTTTTTATTGCGCTAAAAGGGTGGCTGTCTCATTAAGGAAGTCATACAGATTACGTACATGTATAATTTGTTGACGAACGACCATTACTTTGGTGTAGAGAGCCGTTTTTCGGGCGAGTGAGATATGTTTGAAAATCACATTTTCGACGACCCCGGGGTCGTCTTTTTTAGCGAAAAATGAAAATTTTTTTATTGCGCTAAAAGGGTAGCTGTGTCATTAAGCAAGTCATACAGATTACGTACATGTATAATTTGTTGACGAACGACCATTACTTTGGTGTAGAGAGCCGTTTTTCGGGCGAGTGAGATATGTTTGAAAATCACATTTTCGACGACCCCGGGGTCGTCTTTTTTGGCGAAAAATTAAAATTTTTTTATTGCGTTAAAAGGGTTTCTGTCTCATTAAGCAAGTCATACAGGTTACGTATATGTTTAATTTGTTGACGAACGACCATTACTTTGGTGTAGAGAGCCGTTTTTCGGGCGAGTGAGATATGTTTGAAAATAACATTTTCGACGACCCCGGGGTCGTCCTTTTTGGCGAAAAATGAAAATTTTTTTATTGCGCTAAAAGGGTGGCTGTCTCATTAAGGACGTCATGCAGATTACGTACATGTATAATTTGTTGACGAACGACCGTTACTTTGGTGTAGAGAGCCGTTTTTCGGGCGAGTGAGATATGTTTGAAAATCACATTTTCGACGACCCCGGGGTCGTCTTTTTGGCGAAAAATTAAAATTTTTTTATTGCGCTAAAAGGGTGGCTGTCTCATTAAGCAAGTCATACAGATTACGTACATGTATAATTTGTTGACGAACGACCATTACTTTGGTGTAGAGAGCCGTTTTTCGGGCGAGTGAGATATGTTTGAAAATAACATTTTCGACGACCCCGGGGTCGTCTTTTTTGGCGAAAAATGAAAATTTTTTTTATTGCGCTAAAAGGGTGGATGTCGCATTAAGCAAGTCATACAGATTACGTACATGTATAATTTGTTGACGAACGACCATTACTTTGGTGTAGAGAGCCGTTTTTCGGGCGAGTGAGATATGTTTGAAAATCACATTTTCGACGACCCCGGGGTCGTCTTTTTTGGCGAAAAATTAAAATTTTTTTATTGCGTTAAAAGGGTTTCTGTCTCATTAAGCAAGTCATACAGGTTACGTATATGTTTAATTTGTTGACGAACGACCATTACTTTGGTGTAGAGAGCCGTTTTTCGGGCGAGTGAGATATGTTTGAAAATAACATTTTCGACGACCCCGGGGTCGTCCTTTTTGGCGAAAAATGAAAATTTTTTTATTGCGCTAAAAGGGTGGCTGTCTCATTAAGGAAGTCATGCAGATTACGTACATGTATAATTTGTTGACGAACGACCGTTACTTTGGTGTAGAGAGCCGTTTTTCGGGCGAGTGAGATATGTTTGAAAATCACATTTTCGACGACCCCGGGGTCGTCTTTTTTGGCGAAAAATTAAAATTTTTTTATTGCGCTAAAAGGGTGGCTGTCTCATTAAGCAAGTCATACAGATTACGTACATGTATAATTTGTTGACGAACGACCATTACTTTGGTGTAGAGAGCCGTTTTTCGGACGAGTGAGATATGTTTGAAAATAACATTTTCGACGACCCCGGGGTCGTCTTTTTTGGCGAAAAATGAAAATTTTTTTTATTGCGCTAAAAGGGTGGCTGTCGCATTAAGCAAGTCATACAGATTACGTACATGTATAATTTGTTGACGAACGACCATTACTTTGGTGTAGAGAGCCGTTTTTCGGACGAGTGAGATATGTTTGAAAATAACATTTTCGACGACCCCGGGGTCGTCTTTTTTGGCGAAAAATGAAAATTTTTTTTATTGCGCTAAAAGGGTGGCTGTCGCATTAAGCAAGTCATACAGATTACGTACATGTATAATTTGTTGACGAACGACCATTACTTTGGTGTAGAGAGCCGTTTTTCGGGCGAGTGAGATATGTTTGAAAATCACATTTTCGACGACCCCGGGGTCGTCTTTTTTGGCGAAAAATTAAAATTTTTTTATTGCGCTAAAAGGGTGGCTGTCTCATTAAGCAAGTCATACAGATTACGTACATGTATAATTTGTTGACCAACGACCATTACTTTGGTGTAGAGAGCCGTTTTTCGGGCGAGTGAGATATGTTTGAAAATAACATTTTCGACGACCCCGGGGTCGTCTTTTTTGGCGAAAAATGAAAATTTTTTTTATTGCGCTAAAAGGGTGGCTGTCGCATTAAGCAAGTCATACAGATTACGTACATGTATAATTTGTTAACGAACGGCCATTACTTTGGTGTAGAGAGCCGTTTTTCGGGCGAGTGAGATATGTTTGAAAATCACATTTTCGACGACCCCGGGGTCGTCTTTTTTGGCGAAAAATTAAAATTTTTTTATTGCGCTAAAAGGGTGGCTGTCGCATTAAGCAAGTCATACAGATTACGTACATGTATAATTTGTTGACGAACGACCATTACTTTGGTGTAGAGAGCCGTTTTTCGGGCGAGTGAGATATGTTTGAAAATCACATTTTCGACGACCACGGGGTCGTCTTTTTTGGAGAAAAATTAAAATTTTTTTATTGCGTTAAAAGGGTTTCTGTCTCATTAAGCAAGTCATACAGATTACGTACATGTATAATTTGTTGACGAACGACCATTACTTTGGTGTAGAGAGCCGTTTTTCGGGCGAGTGAGATATGTTTGAAAATCACATTTCCGACGACCCCGGGGTCGTATTTTTGGCGAAAAATTAAAATTTTTTTATTGCGCTAAAAGGGTTTCTGTCTCATTAAGCAAGTCATACAGATTACGTACATGCATAATTTGTTGACGAACGACCATTACTTTGGTGTAGAGAGCCGTTCTTCGGGCGAGTGAGATATGTTTGAAAATCACATTTTCGACGACCCCAGGGTCGTCTTTTTTGGCGAAAAATGAAAATTTTTTTATTGCGCTAAAAGGGTGGCTGTGTCATTAAGCAAGTCATACAGACTACGTACATGTATAATTTGTTGACGAACGACCATTACTTTGGTGTAGAGAGCCGTTTTTCGGGCGAGTGAGATATGTTTGAAAATCACATTTTCGACGACCCCGGGGTCGTCTTTTTTGACGAAAAATGAAAATTTTTTTATTGCGCTAAAAGGGTGGCTGTCGCATTAAGCAAGTCATACAGATTACGTACATGTATAATTTGTTGACGAACGACCATTACTTTGGTGTAGAGAGCGGTTTTTCGGGCGAGTGAGATGTGTTTGAAAATCACATTTTCGACGACCCAGGGGTCGTCTTTTTTGGCGAAAAATAAAAATTTTTTTACTGCGCTAAAAGGGTGGCTGTCTCATTAAGGAAGTCATACAGATTACGTACATGTATAATTTGTTGACGAACGACCGTTACTT
Organism: Volucella zonaria; assembly: GCA_963966105.1. NCBI lineage: Eukaryota > Metazoa > Arthropoda > Insecta > Diptera > Syrphidae > Volucella > Volucella zonaria. The sequence goes on from OZ014533.1 coordinate 68,153,579, forward strand.
TGGTGTAGAGAGCCGTTTTTCGGGCGAGTGAGATATGTTTGAAAATCACATTTTCGACGACCCCGGGGTGGTCTTTTTTGGCGCAATAAAAAATTTTTTATTGCGCTAAAAGGGAGGCTGTGTCATTAAGCAAGTCATACAGATTACGTACATGTATAATTTGTTGACGAACGACCATTACTTTGGTGTAGAGAGCCGTTTTTCGGGCGAGTGAGATATGTTTGAAAATCACATTTTCGACGACCCCGGGGTCATCTTTTTTGGCGAAAAATGAAAATTTTTTTATTGCGCTAAAAGGGTTTCTGTCTCATTAAGCAAGTCATACAGATTACGTACATGCATAATTTGTTGACGAACGACCATTACTTTGGTGTAGAGAGCCGTTTTTCGGGCGAGTGAGATATATTTGAAAATCACATTTTCGATGACCCCGGGGTCGTCTTTCTTGGCGAAAAATGAAAATTTTTTTATTGCGCTGAAAGGGTGGCTGTGTCATTAAGCAA